>CM053026.1:647230690-648430690 GCA_028564925.1 Lithobates sylvaticus
TGAGGCCTAGCCATGTGCTAATGGAGACAGGAACCTAGATTTGGACAGTGAAGTGAAGCATGTGATCTCAAGTAGTGTGCTGGAGGAGATGTGCAGAGGAAGAGACTGTCAGATCTAGACTTAACATTGATTCATTAAGAAGTATTCATCATATGGGCATCCCATGTCCCTTTTCCCCATCCAAGTTAATCCCCTAATAAAAACAAAAACAAACAAGAGACTATTTATTGTCTGGGAAAGTGTGCCAAAATGGATGTCTGACCAGCAGGGTGATATGTGTGGATGCTAGTACACGCAGCGCCCCCTCAGGGGCATCGCTACATATACAACTATACTCAAGACCCTGACCATCTAACCTGGAAGGACCTGTGCCTGGTTTTCAACCTCATATACCATGCAATCAAGATACCAAAGAAAGAAACCCCTAGAAACTTTAGAGCCATCCAACATCAAAGGGTTTGATTAGCGCAAGCTATATGTTCTACATGCAGAAGACCCAGGTTGCCAGCCCCTATGGTGCAAAGGCCGGCTCAATATTCTTGGTAATATTTTCCATACTAACTACTACACTATAGAAGTGATCTTTGCTCTATCCCCCTTACCCCCTTTTTTTTTTCTCTCTAAAATTTTAGAGCAATCTCCCTAGTACTACTAAAGGGTTTATCTTGAGCAAACATGTTTCCACCATAGTCTTAGGCTAGCCGCTCATGTACAGAGAGATCTGTATGTACAAATAAAGCAAAGGAACAGAGAAAACCCCAATGAGTAATATGTAATATATATATATATATATATATATATATATTTAATTTTTGCGATTCGGGTTTAAAATGTGTTGAAAACAATACCCAAAAACTCTTATATAATTTCTATTTCAGCTTTGCCAGACTAATATGCAACGGTCCAATGCAACATTTTTGGTGGTTGATTAATATTAAAGAATTACCATTGAATATAAAACAAAATGACGATATTTAAAAAAATACTTCTTTTATTACAGCAAGTTTCAGTATTGAGTATTTTACTGGAAGAACATGAAGCATAAGTGCATGCTCAAATTAACATAGGAACCTTGTGTCAGGCTCCACAGCTTCCTATAGAACAGTGTAGAATAATGAATAACAGTTTCTGTTAATTTCTTGCTCGGTGTTGAAAATGGGGACTTGGCAGGGCCAGGGCTGCATCAGCAAATGCTACACGTGAGCCAGCTTGCTTTCTTCACACTGCGGGTAAACTTGTATAAATGCAGGAGTCACTTCCAGATTAGGGTGACACCAGCTGCTGTTTGGGGGGGGGGGGGGTTACAATGCCAAGGGAGTACTTGGGCTTCACTTTTTTCTATCCATCCACATCTCGGTGGAAGGATTGAACCCCATAGATTGTTCTCTGTATGTACTGCAACAGAGGGTCTTCTAATCTTCTAGAGCAGGGGTCTCCAAACTTTCTAAACAAAGGGCCCGTTTACAGTCCTTCAGACTTAGAGAAGTACAGCCAAAGCTTCTTTGGTTGTACTTCTCCTGTGGATCATAGGAGTGCAATTTGTTTTGCACTCCTAAGATCCGTTTTCAGAAGAGAGCAGCCTGAAGTCCGCTGTCTGCTGACGTCACAGAAGTCGGTCCAGGCACCAGGTCATCACGACAATGGAGTCGGGATCCGCCAGGTGAGAGCCTGAGCCAGCCACCCCCTCCATAGCCCAGCGCCAGCACTAAAAATTGCAGATCATCGTCATTACTAGTATAAATAAAAAAAAAAAAAAAAAAAAAAAAAGCTATAAATCTTTCCCATAGTTTGTAGACACTATAACTTTTGCGCAAACCAAATATACGCTTATTGCGTTTTTTTTTTTACCAAAAATGTGTAGAAAAATATATATTGGCCTAAATTGATAAAGAACTTTGTTTAAAAACATTTTTGGGGATATTATAGCAAAAAAAAAATTAAATTTTTTCAAAATTCTCGCTTTTTTTTTTTTTGTTTATATCGCAAACAATAAAAAAAAAAAAAAAAAAAAAGCCAGCGGTGAGCAAATGCCACCAAAAGAAAGCCATTTGTGGGGAAAAAAAAAAAAGGACGTAAATTTTGTTTGGGTACAGCATCGAGACGCCGTGCCATATCGCATAAAATGGCCTTGTCATAAAGAAGGAAAATATTCCGGTCTGCAAGTGGTTAAACAAACGCTTCTTCACACCCATAAACCTGGATCTTTAACAGACATGGTCATTGGATCATTCAGTGCCTGACAACCAGATCAGGATATCGGGGGGGCTGGGTGGGAACCTTTTACCATCTGATGCAGTTAATATATGAACAAGTGTTCTGTCACACCCAGTCTATATTGAAGACTCTCTTGTTATTTCTCACCTATTTAGGCTTCCTAAAAAATATAATTAATCTTCTATGGGCACCTTAAGTAACACTGCTAGCAGTCGTGGCTAATAATTGTATATCTCCATTATGTTTCATACTACTTATCAGATCAAAGCAATACACATAGTTGTCTCTGCAGCCTACGACCAGCTGGTTCAGGCACACCACCGGAGAAGAGAATATCTCCCCCTCTAGCGTACATTGACTGATCAGAAGTCCGGAGTGAGCATCCAGTATCAACAAGCTTCCATCTGTAGAGGCAGCTGCCAGTAGCTCTGTGTTCTCACTGTGTGGGTTGGGAAACACAAATGGTGTGGCGTATACCCGTGAATTGGCTTTATATTTCCAGAGTAATTCGCCCTCCGTGCTGCAGCAATAAATGAAGCCATCGTGTGAGCCAAACATGACATGCTTGGACACAGTGGAGACACACGGTGAAGAAAAAATGGGCCCCTCCGTGGAAAACTGCCACAACTATGAAAAAGAAAAATTCATTATTTTGATAGTAGATAAAGAATTATATCAAATCAAAAAACATTGGAAAAGGAACAATGAAAGCCAACATTTGTATAATGCACATTAGAAAAGCAAAATATCTGTAGCAGTGCTTATGGATGATGCTAAACATAATACAATAGGGGCAAGTGCTTCAACCAAGGTATTCAGCTCTAAGGCTGCTTTCACACACACTGGATAGGTGCGCTAGCAGGACGGTAAAAAAAGTCCTGCTAGCTGCATCTTTGGAGTGGTGAAGGAGCGGTGTATTCACCGCTCCTATACCGTTCCTACCAATTGAAATCAATGGGAGACCGCGGGGATACCGCCGCTGCAGCGGCGCTTTGCGGAGGTTTTTAACCCTTTTTCGGCCACTAGAGGCGGTTAAAACCACCCCGCTAGCGGCCGCATACCGCGGGTAAAACGATGGTAAAGCAGCGCTAAATATAGCGCTGCTTTACCGTCGCCGCCCGCACCGTCGTGTGAAGCCGGCCTTAAAGCTCTTTTTTGGCTAGAACGTTGATTGGCTGAAACACTTAATGGCTGCCTTTACTGGACACTAAATGCAAAGAATTTGGTTGTTCTGCATAATTGTGTTTATATAGGTATATTACTAGACAGACACCTCAAAGCATTCTAAGTAATGTTACTCCCCAGTAGAAGATGTTGAGAGCACACAGGGAGTGCAGCCCAGCTGCTCAGTGCTTCAGCTTTTTATCCAGATATTGCTTTAGTACATTGGGCCACTCCATCCCTTCTTTCTCTGTAATCTGAAGATTGAGGACCCATTTTGCTTACCTATTTGTAATGCTAAAGGCATATTCAGAAATACAGCCACTAGACTCCTTGTCGTCTCTCTCATACAGGGAGTCAAAAGTATCAAAAAACTCTTATCCATAAGGCCTCATGTACACGGCTGCTGGTATACAGACGTTTAGGAGCAGTTGGGCATCTGTGTTATCTTATCAGTACATGTACAGGGTCATTTATAGTCGTAAAGCAAAAACATCAAAATGCTTACTACTGAGAGGAGACAGTAAGGAGAGGAGCGGGGGTGCTGAGGATTTATTGAAGGGCCTATATATATATATATATATATATAGTGAGTGCATCCCCATAGGGGAGTCTGGATCTCACGTGGTGGATAACATTCGGTGGAAGCTTTTCTACTATTTTCACACAAGGGACTATTTTGCTCCATTTACCAGATGATTATTGTTCGTGGATTCATGTGTATTTTTACCGCAATGTCCTCGGTGGAATAAGGACACTAGCGCTGCTGCAATATTCATAAGACTTTTTTATTACAAAAAGACTGGTTTTAGATTATTGCCTTATTTCCATATTCCTCTATAGCAGTGATGGCGAACCTTGGCACCCCAGATGTTTTGGAACTACATTTCCCATGATGCTCATGCACTCTGCAGCATCGTTGAGCATCATGGGAAATGTAGTTCCAAAACATCTGGGGTGCCAAGGTTCGCCATCACTGATCTATATTATGCATTTGTCTCAATTAAGAGCACCAAGTGTAATTTGTGTCTGCTGCTTTGTACCTCTGCTATCAGCATAACTCACTTCTGACAAGTTTTCCTGACACCAAGAGAAAAAAGGCGACAGGGGAGAGATCTCCAGCTGATTAACAGCCTCAGCTTTGTTCCTGTGTGAAGTGGGGTGTGTCCCTTCCCTCCAATTGGCTCTCAGAGCTCTCCTCACTGAGCTTTGTAGAGTGTAACTTCAGCTCTCTGCCCCTTTTTTAAGAACATAGGCAAGCTTTAAATATTCAGCACTTTGAATGATGTAGAGAAGACTCACTCACTTGAGGCCATTCACTTCACTGGGTATATGTAAGGGTTTACAACCACTTTAAAATTACATCCGAGAGGGGCACAGGCTGGCATTTGCCGGCCTCCTAAAAATTCTAGTTACCTGGGTAGGTATGTCTTCAATACTTTTTGATTCACAGACTCAGAACAAACATGCTATAAATGAGGCCCATACATAATGCAAAACATGGGTTGAAGGAAAGAAAATTGCTAGGTTCCCCCATCCACAGAGTGTGTGGATGAGGGAATCCTTCCCACGGTGTTCTTGTGTTCTACCGGCAGGGAGCCTTCCCCATTGGCAGAATACAATAAATTACTGTGGGCAGCTATAGCCACTGGCAGTGATTGGAGGAAAACAAACAAAAAAAAAAAACAGGCTGGTTGTATTGAAGTTGATCGATGGATCGACTTTAGTACATCCAGCCTGCTTATAGACAGATCGAAATTTGTCCGATTCATGCTGAACCAGCCGTATCTCAAACAGTCTATGGCTGGCTTAAGTCGCAAAAGTGTGAGAACCATCTCTATACCGTACTGGGTTAGTGACTCAGAGAAGATTGAAGCCAGACTTGATGCAATAGAATAGAACTCACTGGAGTGTTCCTCACCTTTTCTCCGTGGTGACTGAGACAATAAAACATTGCATCCACACAGCCAAAGAACACATGCTTGTCGCTGCACTGCAGTGAAGAAAACACAGGCTTCCCAATGTCATTCTTCCACAGAGGCTTTCCCGTGCTCTAAAGTGATAAGAAATATAATTCACATACTACATGGAGCAAAGTGAAAAAATGCTGGTTCACTACAGTACTGCTTTACAAATCCATTGCAAAAAACACAAGAAAAAAGAAAAAACACACATACAGAATGTAAGACTACATTGTAGGAGGAGGACTATTATTTTAAATAAACTATTTCAGCAACCATTACTTTTAGCTGTGGCAGACATCCTCATACAATTATACTTACTGGATTGATGGCCAGCACCAGACCTCCCAAGGTGGCAACATACAAATGATGAGGGTCCAGGTTTATACAAGGAGAAGAAAACACAGCAGAAGCCTGACAGTGAGACTTCCAAACACACCGCTTTCTCTGCAAGAAGATGACATAACTGCACTTAAAGAGGAACTGTAGTCTGCTCACATAATTTGTCATAAAAAACATCTTTGCCATTCTGAAGCTTCCCTCAAACCACTTTGCATATTATTTAATATATACTGGGATTCTGTACTTGCCAAATAAGCTGCAGAAATATCCCTCCACTGAGTCTGGCTGCAACCATTTTAACTGTGGGCAGCTGAAGCTGCTGCCTGTTCACTTCCTGGATTTACACAGACACACCTCCAGCTCATACCTACCCAGGTAACTAGAATTTTTAGGAGGCCGGCAAATGCCAGCCTGTGCCCCTCTCAGATGTAATTTTAAAGTGATTGTAAACCCTGTTTCATCTGAGGGAAAATCCTGAAAACATGACCTGTTGGGGCACATTGAGGACTGAAGTTGAGAAACAATGTCTTAAAGTACCGATGTTAGAAGGCCAGGCAACTTGGATTTTTAAACGAAAGGCACTAGTAGCAGCACCAGATTGTGGTCATTGCAGGTTTCCTTTGCTCATGCAGCCCTCCCTAAAAAAATCCCCTTATATTTACCTTACCAGCACTCCCCACCACTCCTTCCTCCTCTTTAGCCATCCACATTACCTATTACCTTGGGTATGTAGGAGCATGCACCTCTTTCACTGCGACAGTGTTCTGGTCTAGCAGCCAATAGCTAGTCTCTGAACACTGTTACATGATCAGGGGAGTTGCAAAAGGAGTATCGGGGCTGCTCTGTGCAAAACCCCTGCACAGAGCAGGTGAGTATGACAAAAAAAAAAACAAACAGCTTTACAAAATCACGTTAAGTTGAAGCTTTTCTACCCAGAAATCAGTTTTAAAGCTTTGTAGTGAATGACTAACTACATATTAGAATGCAAGGAAAGCGCTAATTAAATGTGTGCTTATTGGGGGCCTGTACTGATTCATAAGGGCAGAGGAATTAGAAATTCACCAATTATCTAGGAAATCAAGTTATGTATTATTCTTCAACTCCCATTTTTCTTCCAAGGCGGCTGTTAGAACAATGAAATGTATGTGCAGTAAAAGAGACGATTACCAATAAGCAGTCAATAGATAAGAGCACGTACTTCAATGTCTAAAGCATATAAATGCTGGTCATGTGACCCAATATATACAAGACCGCACACAGGATCAACGGCAGGAGAACTCTTTACAGCATCCCCAGTACTGAAAACCCAGTGTGTTGCCCCATCACTTCTCTTCAGTACATAAACACCGCCATCATAGCAACCTGCAAAAAAAAAAATAAAAAAAATTTGCAATTAGCATCATTTCTTTCACATTCTGCGATAGGATAACCACTTTTCTGCAGTGACAAGGTTTTTCTAGCTGAGCTCTGCTCAATGTGTAGTCAATAAAGTTCATAAGAAAATGTAGCATATGTGAAGGCAGAGCACCCATGTGCACAAGATCTTAATGGATTTATCAGCTTAAAACAGGTAATGCACCATGGTCATTGAACGGACTGTTTGATTGGCTTTTAATCTCATCATCTATGTCAACCCCAGTGGTCATAAATGCCAGCGGCAATTAGCGCACCTACAATAATCATTGGAGGGTGGTGAGATGTGTGTAATGTGAAAATTATACTCCATTCTGCCCGTTCACACCGAGTACCAAAAATAAAACCCCACCCCACTCAGGTTGTTTGTATGCCGTTTCCTTCTCTGGCTTTGATACAGGGAAGTGTACAATAGAGGAACAGCTCTCAATAAAACTGTCAAGCCTTCAAATGGCTGGTGATCCTTTGTGCGGGGGTTGGTTCCACTTTAATGTCTAACTTACTACAGACAAAGCTTAAAGTCAGGTACACATGTACCATTACATACTAAAATTTTGCAGTCTTCCATCCATCCACCTGGGGGAGCTATAGTGCCTTATCACACACTGGGCTATTTCAGCTTTAGGCTGTATTGGACGGTGCCTGTTATTTTATCGGCTCCAATAAGTCAGCACTGCAATGCTGCTTACCTTTTTAGATGGCTCAGTAACAAATTTTAATCAAAAAAGGAGAGCTGTAACACAAGCGGCTATGCTAGGCCATTTAAAGGTTCACCTTTGGACCATAAACTGGGCAATGTACTGCTTGGAAAGATAATGTTTAATGCAAATGCCATACATGCAAGGTCCTTTCTTTCACCCTGAAGCCTGTCTGAAATACTACAACTTAAAATTCCTATGCCCCGACCCATTTCCAGTACATGCCAGACATTGTGGTTGATTTACTAAAACTGGAGAGTGCAAAATCTGGTGCAGCTCTGCATAGAAACCAATCAGCTTCCAGTTTCTTTTGTCAAAGCTTAATTGCACAAGCTGAAGTTAGAAGCTGATCGACTACCACGCACAGCTGACCAAGATTTTGTATCTCCAGTTTTAGTAAATCAACCCTAATTTGCACTTACCCCGCATTGCAGGTGCAAGCGTGTGTCCAGATTGGAAAGCTGCTCCACGCAATGCACTCACTACTCCACCTATCCCAGCAACATTGGAGCTTAGCTACTGCTGAAATAAGAGTAAAGAACTGCGCATGAGCAGCTTTCGAATCGGAAAGCACTGTGATGCTGGGGTGAGCAACCAACATCTGCTGTGTCCTGGAAATAAGTCAGGGCTAAGGAATGTAAACATGAGGAGTATTTCAATAGCGATAGCTTATTCTTTTTCATTGGGAGTATTTCAGCCTGGATCATGGGTGATCAAGGCCGACAGGTATGGTATTTGCATTAAACAATTTGTTTTTTTTCACTCAGCACGGCACATTTTTTTAAATACTGAGGCTTCTTGTATGCATGGGCAAGTTTTAGTAGAGGGTGAACTTGGCCATTAACCAAAAATATTTTGGGGATACTTTACTTTTAAATAATAATATGCAACATAAGAAACAGGTGCAAAACCATTATAGGTTCCATTTAAATCCCAGAATTCTGTTAACAAAGAAATGCTTTTACCAACAATAATATAGTTTCCACATGCAGATAGTGCTGCAGAGGATTCGATACGCTCTCCCAGTATTCTTTCCCATTTGATTGTCCCAGCAAGCAGATCTAGAGCTTGCATTCGATGTGAGTGGGACCCAATGTATACAGTCACTGTGGAGTCTTCACCGGTTGACAAGACGAGGAGAGGAGAGGCATCAACGCATTTACTTGTATCAGATGCCCATCTTTGCCTCAGAGACAATGTTCGTGTACTGGATGGGAAGGCCTTTGACTGTTTGCGGCCTGGACTGAAGAACTCTAATAAAGCTAGGTCCTGAATGGGTCCAGATATTACCTGACACTGCTGTCCAGCTGGTTCAGTGCATGAACATATGTGTTTAAAGCACTGGCTACCTTTGCTCAGTGATAGGAGAGAAGTCAAGCCTGCTGGTGAAGTGCTGAGAAAATCTGCTGTTCTTTTTCTGCGGTACTTGGTGCTTGTATCCACAATAACATCACTGCTCTCAATCTCTGTTACATGTACCTTGAATTTATCCTCATCGGTTTCTGGGCATATAGATCTAATGACATGCCTGCAAACAGCCACAATTGTATCATTGAGGATCACTTCTAGAAGTCCTGGCACAGGTTTACCAACCAAATCCTCTACATTTTCATGAAATTTAATTGCCTTTAAAGAGTCTCCACCACTGAGCACAAACAAAGAGTCTTCAGCAAAATCTGGAACATCTTCAGGAAATCCCAGACTGGCCTAAAAAGACCAAGAGAGGCTATAATTTACTACAAAGAACAAAAACACCCGACTGGAGAAATTGAAACCATACAAACTAAATCCTACCTTCCACAGAGTCTGCAAGCTCTTCCAGAAATCATGTCCTGTTTGGGATTTGGGTTTACTCCCATTTTCCTTCACGTGATCATCATACAATTGACTTAAACATGAGTGGTCTAATTTACCTTAGGAAAATGTAAACAATGTAAGTGTTCGTTTGTTTTTTCCACTGCAAAAGATGGTCAAAAAGGTATAAAATGAGCTGATATTAGCAGCTCATCAGCCAGTATTCACATACAGTCTAAGGGTCCATGCACACTGCACTGCTTCTAGGAGGACATATAAGAATATAAGGCTTTTATTGGTTATTAAATTAAAAAAAAAAAAAATTCCTGCTCCGTTTTATTATAGTCTGAAAAATGCCCCAAAAAGTAAAAAAATACACATAGTTGAATTTTACTTAACGAATTATTACTTTTATTAACACAAATGTATCTTACAGCATTAGAGCTGAACTCTGGACAGATATACTAGGATATATGTATACAGATGCTTCCGTACCTTTAAAAGATGTGTTTGTCTTACAGAGCACAATCCTCCCACCTGCGAGAAACCCAGCATTTGTTGTTCAATGAAAAGTACTCCGTCCCTTTCAAATCCTGTTCACAAGACCTGTGGCCGCTATGTGCTCTATCCTCTTGGACAATCCCCACTGTGGTTCTTTGTAAAGGCAGTGGAGAGTTAATCATGTTGCTGCATGCTGCAGTGGGTGGACCCAGGAGTCTAAGACTCTTGGTCTGATACACCCACTGTACTTTGCTAGTTTGATTCATTAGCCAGCACACGCTCCCCTCATCACATCCACTATTGCACAGTAAGGAGACAATGTGTATAGGCATAAAATGATAAGGGAGAGCAGAGCAGGGTAAAGTGATGTGGGTGGTCGGAGTCAGAAGCCTATGAGTAGCACACTTCTGATCCACTGCACACACATCCACAGTCCTGACCACTCAGACTTTAAAGGGCATGATGGGATGTGTAGGGTTAGTAAGCGGTGACAAACCCCAACAGGAAGTGACTTCACCCCTACTGAGATACCTCCTCCCAGAGCCTAGGGATTGAGGAATGCAGTGTAAAAATGATGACATCCCAGATTTTAAACCAATGAGTTTTAGAGAAAGTGTGCAATGTTAATCAAAATCATATTGGCGGTTTTGAGTAACAGACTACACAGGACTATTGTGCAGATTTAATCATCATCATCCCAGAGTTCTTCTTTAAAAAGATAGCAGGGCAGATGAATACTGCCACCTGCAAATGCAGGATATACTATTAATTTTATTTAAAGGGGGAATCTAATAGAGAGAAGTACTTATCCCAATCCATCAGGGGTCAAGTCCTGGGGAAAAAAGTGTGGGAACTCCCACCCAAGATCCACTCCCCCACCAAAAAAAAAAAAATGATATGCTCATATACACGAACGCTTCAAAAGTGGTATTTTTCATCCAATTTTTGCATTGTGTGTATGAAGCTTAACTGTTATAACATAAAAAAAGTACAATCCTCAATAAACATAAATACAGTAATTCTCTGAATAATCAGCATTCATTCAATTGTGCTTCCATGCAAATGTGAACATTGCATTGGTGAATTTTATTTTGTATATAGAGTGTTTCTGTGGTGAGTTTACACTTTTCATTGAACAGAGTTTGGATAACACAGGGTTAAACGGAAAGGTCATAAATTAACTGCACATTATCTGGACAGAATGCTTGGGGAGATAGTGATATGTTCCTGCTTAGGAGATGTATGTTAGCTTGGGGGGCTGCAAACTCTGCAGGGCTCCAACACACACTCGCTGCTATTCCAACCCTTCACATATTTCCACATAAACTTCCCTCCTGGCATTAAACTTTGCCAGGTATTGTGCTCAGCTTACCACCCCAAACGGATGTTCCTTCCTCAGCTCACCTCTCTCCCTGCATGTCCTGTGAGCAGAATAGCTGTGCTCCTCCTCTGGGTTCTCTCATCATATGGCACTGAAGATAGAGGAGGGGGGATTCAGTGGGACACACAGAGCAAGTATGCAGGAGACTGGGGGATGAGGAGACAGAAAATCAGGAGGGGACGGCAGGGAGGAGGGCATCACGAGAGGTCTGACTAAACACAATCTCTTAGCAGCAGGGACCTGATCTACCCGTCAGCTAGCTGTGATTGACAGGTAGATCGAAGCGGAAGCTGTCATTGGGGCCCCTACTGGCAGTGCCTGAATGGTCAGTCCACCCCTGGTGTGCGTCACTTACTATTGTGAGCTGTGTCGGCGGCTGCTGGTGTAGCACCTGCCACACAGCTTGCATACTTCAAAGTCTTGCAGGACACGGCTGCTAAAGGGAACTGAGTTCCTGTTGTGGAAAAAGTACAGGAACTCAGTTCCCATGAGTTCCTGCAGGACTTGAGCCCTGCAATCCATAATCCTGTAGGCCTCCTCCCCATTAGTTCTAGTATTGGATGACTGGTCCCCTGAAGCCCATCTTCTACTGTTGTAGCCTTGCCCCTCTAACCAATGTCATGTGCAATGCAGGACCATTAGCCACTGTTGGTCCAGTACTGTACATGATGGTGTTGAGCCCCAACCTTTATTCTGGGAGGGAGAGAAGATGACCAGAGCACTGGCTGATTGAGGATTAGGATAACTATTCCTTCCATTACATAGAGCTGCCTAATGTCTGTACAGGGGGTCCCCGGGTTACAAACAAGATAGGGACTGTAGGGTTGTTCTTAAGTTGAATCTGTTTGTAAGTCGGAACAGGTACATTTGTTAAGTGTAGCTCCAGCCAAAAAAATCTATTTTTATGTTTTTTAGATAACATAGAGAAGGGTTATCACCCCTGTAACATTTGTTTTGCTGTCTGTGCCCCTGTTCAGAAGATTTCACCTCACCTTCTGTCCCAATGACAATTGGATTTTGAAAATTTTGGGTCGTTAGGGAAGCATGGACTGGTGATAAAGCATCAGTGGAGACACCTTTTACCCATAATAACTCTTACAGGAGTTAATTTCCCTTCCTAGGGGTGAATTTACTCTCACTTCCTGTTGTCTCCCTCCGTTTGTAAGTAGGAGTCGTTTGTAAGTCGGATGTTTGTAAGTCGGGGACCCCCTGTATATGGCTCTTTCATAAGCAACTTTGAAATATTGTGGATACCACACAGCTTAGTCTGTTCACAGAGCAGGGTCTTCTTTACATAAACTCTTTATTCTCTCCTGGAGAACCAATGAGGTGGTGACATCAATGTAAATTATAAGGTAACTTTTTGTACCATGTTTTGTAAGAGGTAGTGTGTCTATCAGAATGAGGTCATCAGGTACTGCATGGCTAAGAAGATTTGACTCCACTGCTCTCCATAGGGCTTTCTTGTCTACAGACCCTCTTGGTACAATAAAAAGGATAAGTTGTTCAGCTTTAGACCACATGACTGCACATGCCTCCACTGGTTCAAGTTCTTCTACTACCTGAAAAAGAAATGGTGAAAATCTATTGCAATTTGCTTCCGATAGAAAAAGATGCTAATTTTCAATATGCTATGACTAACTTAGAGGAAGCAAGATTGATTCTTCCAAAGCAGGCTCAGTTATCAGGCATTAAATGAAGGCCTACATATATAAGAACTAACCCTGAACTGATCAGAAACAGCCAGGATAAACAAAAAGGTTCTCTAAACTCTGTAGGCACATTTAGATACATATGTGAAGGTTAACTGAAGCAGAACCAGTAGCACGGTAGTATTTATTATGGTACTGCATTGGGCTTCTATGCATTCATTCAGAGATCTCAGCAATCCCCAAATGCTTTGACTTCAACTACATAAACATCAAATATATACATAGGAAAAGATGAAAGTCCAACGATCACCATTGGTTGCCAGGTCCAATATAGAAGAAAAAAAAAAATACACTTTCAGCCAACAGTCACTGAATTTACTTTGTGAATATTTTCAAAACAAAGCCTTGAGAACATTCAGGTATGTAAAATTACACTTTTCTTGGAGGCAACTAAAGTTGGTGTACATTTACTTCATACAGGTCAATAGTTTCACCTGAACACAGCAAGGGAAGCATGAGATGGCCTGGATTTGTTAATGGGGTTATAACAAAATGAGAAGTTTATCACTATTTGGCACCTCCCATACCTGCTGTATATATTCAGTATTAAGCCTCTTGCCATGACGCTTGAACTGGTTGTCCCTCCGTCCTATATAGTACATGTTGCCATCTTGTAACCTCACCCAGTCCCCAGTACTTCTCATCGTCCCACAGGGCAGAATACATTCATCATCTATAAAGCAGACCCTCTGGCTCCCTCCTGCAGGACCAAGAACAACAATAAAAAATATTAACATCAGCCTTACTAAAGACAAATCATTGTATGATGCATCATATAAGCAAGTCATTATGTAGGCTAAAGAACTCTTATGAATGTAGTAGAAGCAAAGGAAAGTCAACATTTCCATTTATGGTCACAAACAGAAGACATGCTTATCCATAGGACTGAACCGAACACTTAAAATGAACAATTAAACTAGAACTAAAAAAAAAGACAAAAAAACTTTTGTTTTAGTTTTGGATAGAGTGCAGAGGGATTAGAACACCCGTCAGTTATTATTGCCATCTGTGCCCCTGCCAAGGACATTTACCCTCTCAATTTGTCCTGTTTATCATCATCACTGAAAGTAAAATTAAAAGAAAAATCCCAAATTTTGGGTTGTCCCCGGAAAAGCAATAGAAGGGAACTCTTCCAATGGGGACACTAGTTCTAGTGACCTAGGGGTCCCCAAGGAATTCCCCTAATTTGCAGGGATTTCCTCTCACTTTACGTTTGGCTATAAGACAAGAAGTGAAGGGAAATCTCCACAAAGGGACACTGAGGGTGAAAAAAAAATATCTGACAGGGGTTATAACCCCCCCCCCCAGCTTATAACACTAGCGCACAAAGAGCTCAAGCACACCAGGCACCATTCTCAGTATTATTATTATTATACAGGATTTATATAAAACGCCAACAGTTCTCTAACAGGCAACATTGATTATTGTATTCTGATCGCGGGGAAAGTGCTTTACTGCACAAGAAGAGAACTCTTCATTAACTGCTTGCCGACCGCCGGCTGTCAATTGACGGCCAGTCGGCGTGGCTCTCGTGGCGGGAGGGCGTCATATGACATCCTCCCCTTCCCGGCCCACAAGGGGGCACGAGAGCGCCTGCCGTGTCACTGGGGACCCGATGCGCGTGCCCGGGAGCCGCGATGTCCGCCGGGGACCCGCGATTGCCCGGTAACACAGGAGGACCGTGGATCTGTGCATGCAAACACACAGATCCACGGTCCTGTCAGAGGAGAGGAGACCGATGGTGTGTTCTCTGTACAGAGAAAAACTGATCGGTCTCCTCCCCTTGTGAATCCCCTCCCCCAACAGTTAGAATCACTCCCAGGGAACATATTAACCCTGTCAGCGCCCCCTTGGGTTAACCCCTTCCCTGCCAGCCACATTTATACAGTAATCAATGCATTTTTATAGCACTTATCGCTGTATAAATGTGAATGGTCCCAAAAATGTGTAAAAAATGTCCGATTTGTCTGCTGCAATATCGCAGTCACGATAATTAAAAAAAAAAAAAAAAAAAAAAACGTAGATCGTCGCCATTATTAGTTAAAAAAATAAAATAAAAATGCTATAAATCTATTACCTATTTTGTAGGCGCTATAACTTTTGCGCAAACCGATCAATATGCGCTTATTGCGATTTTTTTTACCAAAAATATGTAGAAGAATACGTATCAGCCTAAACTAAGGAAAAACTTGTCCCTCTTTTGTTTATAGCGCAAAAAATAAAAAAAACGCAGAGGTGATCAACTACCACCAAAAGAAAGCTCTATTTGTGGGGACAAAACGATAACCATTTCATCTGGGTACAGTGTTGTATGACCGCGCAATTGTCATTCAAAAAGTGCAACAGTGCTGAAAGCTGAAAAATGGCTTGGGCAGGAAGGGGGTGAAAATGCCCTGTATTGAGGTGGTTAAAGATATCAGACAGGAAAACATTTTCTCTGCACCTAGGAAAACTTGCCCTTCCCCTTCTTCAATTCTGTTGTTATCCTCATTTCGGACTTCTACTATCGTTTCACACAGTGACCTGCCCAAAGGTATCGGTGGATCACTTCTAAGAAAAAAAAGAAAGAGCATTAAAAAAAAAAAAAAGGGATGGGTAGACAAACTTAAAATTAGCAGTTGGTATTTAATGGTCATTTTAAATCATAGACAGACAGACAGACAGACACTTCTCCAAATCACTTCTGTTATATATAAAGTCAAATCCTGCAAAAAATGAAAAACAAAGAAACGCACCATTATAGTATGGAGCTCCTAAAACATGCTAACTGCCACTCTATGCCCAGAAGGGTACTATTATCCCCCAAGTCAGTCCCATCACGTTTTTTTGGTCATGTTTGTGCATTTCCATAAAGTGACTGCACATATTTGTTTTTAAGGTTACCAGCCTATAGTTGTACTGTCTACTGGAAGCACAACCAGGGAATATATTTAATGGCTACCAACAGCAGTTCTGGAGCTTGCAAAAAGTACATTTAAAGTGTTTGTATAGGCCAAATAAAAACAAAAAAACAAAAATGTCACACTTTCCTGTTCTGTGCAATGGTTGTCACAGAACAACCCCTATTCCTCCTCTTCTTGGGTCCCCCGTTGGCACTCTGGGCCCCTCTCCCTTCTCCAATGCCCCCATAGCAAGCACTTGCTAGGGGGGCACTCGCACATGCTTGCTCCTGAGCCCCGCTGTGTGTGTTTCTAAGACAGAGAAGGTGGATCAGCCCCGCCCTCCCTCACTGGCTCCGATTGACAGCAGTAGGAGCTGGTGCATCGCAGCCGAGAGATCCAGGCGAGCCGATGCTCTCGTGCTCATCACTGTATTGAGTTTGGGCTTAGGTAACAATTGGGGGGGGGGGGTGGGGGGGCCGCACACCGCAAGTGGAACTCTACCTAAAAAGGGGAAATTCTGCTTTAAGTCCTCCTCCCCTGCTCCTCTGACATTTTTTCTTTGGGGGGGGTGGGGAAGTGGGTACCTGGTTTTGACATGTACCCGCTCCCACTTCTGCTTGGATCGTCTAGGCAATCTAAGCAGGAGTTCTTCTTCCCCCCTCCCTCCCTGCAGTCTTCTGCAAGGCAGGGACAAGAAACAAAATTATCTTTAGTAAAAAGCAGCACATAATACACACAGTGGCAGTGTATAGTGTTATCACCTATCACTGTATTAGTATCACTGGTGATGTCAGTGGCAGTAGACAGTTCCCACTCATTGTCAGGTTGTCCGTCGCAGTCCCATTATAAGTCACTGATCACCACCACTTCGGCTGACCTCTGCAAACCTCGGAAAGACTCTGTTCACGTGCCTTTCCCAAGTTTGTCAAAGGTCAGCCGAACACCGACGATCGTCGCTTATTTTGCTCCAGCGCCCCCCCCCCCCCCCCCCCCCCCACCTCAGGCCAAAAGCGGTACTGCACACCGCTTTTGGCCTGAATCCTGCTCGTTTTGTGAGACAACACTCGCAAACTGAGTTAGGATTTTTAGAAATACAGTGCTCGTTTTGCGAAACGCTCTTTAACCGCGTTACTCGCAAACCGAAGTTCCACTGTATATGTTTTATAACAGCAAGTCATTTTTTTTTTCAAAGAACAGGGAAACAGCGAGGAGCTTCTAGTCCGTACACCATCGTTGCTGTGGGGACGCATACCCAGAGCATTCTCTTATGCAATGGGGCATTCTAGGGATTGAAGCCCCTCCTTCATGTGAATCCTGATGTGCACTTTAATTCGCTAAAGATCGTTATATTGCAAGTATCACTTGCCACACACATACACATATATATATATATATATATATATATATATATATATATATATATATATATATATATATATATATATATATATATATATATATATATATATATATATATATATATATAATGAAGAAGGAATTTATTACTCATACCTGTATTCCGAAACATGTTGGGACGTCTATGCACACGCACTCCATTTGACCTCCTACCATGAGAGCAACTGAGTGTTTTGGCATACAGCTGTTATGCAACTATCCAGTATGACTAATTTGTTTTAATGTGTATATACCCCCATGTACCTACTTTACTACTGTTTTGTATATTTTTATACGCTTGTTACTCCCTTTTCTGGATAACATCCTTTGCCCATAAAATCCCCCGGGGCACCCCCTTTTGCAATTTTCTCTTTTGTACTGGGATGTGGCGAAGTTTTCCAGCGTTATACCTATAGGTGGTTTTCTTTTATCTATATTTTTCCTAGGCCTCTGCTGCCAGTCACATATACAAAAAAAAAAAAAAACAACAAAAACAGCCTTCAGAATATAGAGAAAAAGTGCATAATTAAATATCAAATAAATGGTTTAAAGTCGTCATACAAATATGTATTTGAACTCAAATCTTGATTTTTGTGCAAAAATCAGAGTGGCCCATCTATGGGGAGGTTCTGCCAATCACAGTCTGCGTCTATTGTTTGCAGGTGATGACGCCTTTGTTAAAAGCGGAAGTAAACCCATCGATTTAACAGTCTAAAAAAAAAAGGCATGCCGTGAATGCTAACTGCACATTGGCTGTGCTCTCAACCAAACAGTCAAACCATCCAATGGCTGGTGTCATAACGGATCACATGTGCAGCACTGTGGCAGTTGAAGATTAAACAGAGGCAAAGATGGCAGCTTCCTTGGCTGAAAACGATAGGGGGGGGGGGGTTTACTTCCACTTTAATAAACATGTAATAGCCCCACCTATTGTGTTTAGCTATTCTCTATAGTCATGTGGGCTACACAGATAAGAAAAAAGAAGGAAACAAAACAGCTTAGAAGGTAACTGAAACTGGAGCTCGCTCAGTAAATGTGGCATAGGCTGGTCTACATAATCTTAGGCTGCAGCAAGGACAAAGACAAGGAGGGAGGGACAGTGAACAGAAGGATCAACCAGGTTTTTTTCAGAACACAGAAAACAAATCCTATAGTGACTGAGTATGAACAGCATGTAACCAGTGTTGGTCATCTTACTTTAAAAAAGTAATTAGTTAAGTTACAAATTACTTCCCTCAAAAAGTAATTGCGTTAGTAACTCAGTTACTACATTGGAAAAGTAATTAGTTACGCAGCAAAGTAACTGACTTTTTTAAAATATTCTATACGTGTAACTAAGGGGTTGTCTAGTATTACTGTAACCAAGGGGCGCATTTATTATTATTGTTATATATCGTGTAACCAAGGGGCTGCTCTATTATTACTCTAACCAAGGGGCAGATCTGTTATAGCGTGTAAGCAAGTGGCGGGTCTATTATTATATCGTGTAAGGGGCGGGTGGCTACAGAAGAGGGCGAATGTTAAATTAATGGGCAGAGCTCGATATATAACAATAATAATAAATGCACCCCTTGGTTACAGTAATACTAGACCCGCCCCTTACTTACAAGATAGACGCCCCTTGCAGAGTAGCACGAGCATCAGGAGTGTGCGGCATCGCCTCGTACAATTACATGTTAACTGCACCTGCGCGGTGTAGAGTTTACTCAGAGCTGTTTAGGTTCGGCAATTTTCGGAAGCTCCGTAGTCCTTTGTACTGTGCAAGCCCTGCGCCTGCGCAGTACAGGGGGTCCTTATCCGGCGGGGGAACTTTTTCGGCAGGACACCGGAATTACACTACTGCCATCTAGTGGCGGTAGATGTAATTGGGGTAACTAAGCCAAAGTAATGGGAACTGAGTTACCACGAGGGGAAAAGTAATCAGTTAGATTACTCCTTACCCTCTAAAGTAACTGCGTTAGGTAACTCAGTTTATTTTAACTCAGTTACTTACATCACTGCATGTAACACAGTGTTTTTAATGATGTAGGTTTAAATGACACTATTGGATAGGGTTCAGCGGTGCTTTTGGTCACACAACATAAAACTGCATGCATATTTCAATGACCAGAATACACAGCTGCTGTGTACAGCCTTCCATAGTAATGAATGGCTGTACACAGCTGAAGACAGGTTTTTGGGATAATGTGCAGTGCCATTTGACCTCAAAACATGGTGTGTATTATGGCATCCAAAGAGTTCAAATTTTGGTCTTATCTAACCAGACTGTATTCTCACAGTATTTAACAGGCTTGTCTAAATGTTGTGCAGCAAACTTTAAACGAGCTTCAACATTCTTTTTCTTCAGCAATTGAGTCTTGTGTGGCGAGTGTGCATACAGGCCATGGCGGTTGAGTGCATTACTTATTGTTTTCTTTGAAACAATTGTACCTGCTTATTCCAGGTGTTTCTGAAGCTCTCCACAAGTGGTCCTTGGCTTTTGGACAACTCTTCTGATAATTCTTTTCACTCCTCTGTCAGAAATCTTGAGGAGCGCCTGTTAGTGGCCGGTTTATGATGAAATTATGTTCTTTCCACTTCTGAATTATGGCTCCAACAGTGCTCACTGGAACATTCAGAAGTTTAGAAATCCTTCTGTAACCAATGCCATCAGTATGTTTTGGAACAATAAGGTTGCCAAGGTCTTGAGAGCTCTTTGCTTTTACCCATCATGAGAGGTTTCTTGTGCAACACCTTGGCAATGATTTAAAAGCCATTTTTGTATGTGTGTGCAGTAATCTTTGTTCTCCTTGGCAATGAGACACCTTTGTATAGGGCATCGGTTGAGACTGAACCAGCTGATATTAATTTACACTGGCAAGGGGCAGGATTGCCTTCTAATTACCGATAGATTTCAGCTGGTGTCTTGGCTTCCCATGCCTTTTTGCACCCCTCTTTCTTCATGTGTTCATAAGGCCCCTTTCACACTTGTGCGACTTCTAAGTTGCGCGATTTTGCCGTGATTTCAAGGAATGCCTGTGTAAGTGGCATTAAAATTGGACCAAAGTAGTGCAGGGACTTCTTTGAAGTCGGAACGACTTGAAGTCGTACTAATATGAATGTCTGTCATTGGAAATCATGGGGAACAACTTATCATGCTATTTTGCAGTCCCAAATCGGCTCAGGCTCTCAGCGGCTCACTGAGAGGCAGAGCTAGGTGCCAGTCCAGGAATGTGGTCAGATACCAATCATATGGTCGTGATCCTTCCCAAGCCTGGACCGGCTCGATGACTTCAGCCTGCTGCGTGCTGAAAATGGGTCACAGGAGTGCAGAACAAACTGCATTCCTGTGATCCATAGAAGTACAGCCAAATGACTCTTACAATCATTACAGCCTGATTTACTGGTTCAAATGTTACTTTGTTGGTTGAACTGGATGGACTGTTTTTTTCAACCAAATTAACTATGTAACTATATCAAAAAGTACATTGTATATAAAAAAATAAATAAAAATAAAAAACACCCATTTCACATACCGTGCATTTGAGTTAAGAAGAGATTCTGGAACCTCATAGCAAGTGGCCCAGCTAGACACTTCTGTTATGCCATAAAGGTTGAAGAGACGTGTCCTATTGCCAGGCTCCATCCAATGTCTCAGGACGCTGACAGGTGGGAACTGCTCCCCTCCAAGAGCTAACACTCTAAGGGATGTTTCTTTGGACAACACTGAGGACTGAGTAGAGTCACAGCTAAATCTTCTCAATAAGGTTGGTGTAACCTGAAAAGAAATAAAAGTAGCTAACTATAATCATAATGTGGTCAATTCCTCAAATATGAACTTTAAAAAGGTATGTTAGTCTTCCTGGGACATGTAAATTTACTGCGAAAACACACTCCAGGCCCCATACTCAGATGGCTGCACGTTCAGGTTACATGATATCCTTTGAAAAGGATACTCCGAATCCAGATTATTATGTGAGATCATGAAACTAAATGCCTGTAAAAGGGGCCCAAAGTGTGCCAAGAAAAAATCCCCCACACCATTATACCAACACCACCAGCCTGAACCGTTGATACAAGGCAGCATGGATCCATGCTTTCATGTTTACACCAAATTCTGACCCTACCATCTAAATGTCTGAAGCTGAAATGGAGACTTGGTAAGCCTGGGCGAATTGTAGCCTCAGTTTCCTGTTCTTAGCTGACACGAGTAGCCCCGTGTGCCAGCCTCAAAGATTCAGAAGTTTTTGTTTTTGCAACAGGAAAAAAATAAAATTGTTCTTCATAGGACAAGAACATATCATTTGTAATTGATTAATAATGCTTTAAGGTCTTCAAATAGGTTATAAGCAGTTCATTCAAGTTCACTCTCTTTTCTTGAAACCTCCCCTATGCTACACATCTGCCCTTCTCTCTTGGAGTTCACGTTTGTGTCTCCACCATCTCATGCGAGCTGGGGGGGAGCTGCTGCCATTTTATTTTCCATTACTGTACGATTTAGGTTAACAGTTTTAGGCCCTTGCTGATACAGTGTTTACCTGTGCATAGTTGCCAACAGGCCCGATTTTCCCAGGACAGTCACAGTATTCAGGCCCTTGTCCCGGTCTTTCTGTGTCCCTGGACAAAAAGTCAAGGGAAATTGGCTTTGTTTCGTGTTCTGTAGGCGACCCATCACCGGCCGCAGCTTCCAGCTGCAAAAACATACGTGTGGGATCTCCCTCTGGCTAGCAGGTCTCTCTGTGTACAGTGGAGAGGCCGCTAATCGGCTTCTCTCTTTAGTGTACAAGCAAAGCAATTCACATTAACACTGAAGCCAATTAGCTGCCCGGGTCGGAGGCCCCTCCCCTCTCCACTGTACACAGAGGAGAGACCTGCTAGCCAGAGGGAGATCCCACAGGAACCACAGAGCTGCCCCCCCCCCCCCCCCCAATTATTAGAGAGTCAACAGCCAGATGTGCAGGGGAAGATGCTTTGCAGTCACCACAGTTGAAGGTGAGTGGCTGTGGGGTGATCTGCTGGACGCTTTGTGTGTGTGTGTGTGTGTGGGGGGGGGGGGGGGGACTGTGTTGGGGGTTGGAGGTGCAAATCAAGTCCTGTACCATGTCCGCACCCTCTCTGACCATCTCCTGTACTATGTCCACACCCTCTCTGACCGTCACCTGTAGCATGTCCACACCCTCTCGGACCCACTCTTGTAGGGGGGGTTGGTTTTTGGAGTATCTTTATCTGCAGATTATTAAAAACTTTCTTGAATACACAGATTGCTATTGTGGTATAGGACCTGGGCCTGCTGTCCCTCCATCCCTCTTTCTTTCTTTCCTTCCCTCCCCATCTCTTTCTCTCTCTCTCCCACTCACCTTCTTCCTCTTTTTCCCTTCTACCCCTCCCTTTCTCTCTTGCTTTCTCTTTACCTCTTCCTCCATCCCTCTTTCATCTCAGACTAACCACACACCCTTTAAGCCACGCCCAATATTTAGTTTAAACCGGTTCCCGACTCGCTCATGCAGATATACTGCAGCACAATGGCTTTCCTGGGCAAAACCCCATATGGGTACAGCTTTCTTTTTAGAAGCTGCCAGATCGCATGCACCAGAGCCAGCATGGGGATTGTAAACACACAAATCCCTGTTCTGTCCGGGGAGAGGAGACATATTGTTTGTAGGAACAACGACATGTCTCCTCCCCCAGTCAGTCCTATACCCATACAGTTAGAACACACATTTAACCCCTTCCCTACCAGTGACATTTACACAGTAATCAGTGCATAGTTATAGCACTGATCGCTGTATAAATGTCAATGGTCCCAAAAATGTGTCAAAAGTGTCCGATCTGTCTGCCACAATGTCACAGTACCGCAAAAAAATAAATAAATAAGAATATTAATAAAAAAATGCCATAAATCTTTCCCATGTAGACGCTATAACTTTTGCGCAAACCAATCAATATACGCCAATTGCAAATTTTTTTTACCAAAAATATGTAGAAGAATATATATTGGCTTAAACTGATGAAGACTTTTTTTTTTTTTTTTCCCTTTTATAACAAAAAGTAAAAAAAAAATGTTTTTTCAAGATTTACGCTATTTTTTTGTTTATAGCGCAAAAAAAAAAAAAAAAATACCACCAAAAGAAAGCTCTATTTGAGGGAAAAATGGACGAAAATTTTGCTGACCGCGTAATTGTTAGTTAAAGCGACACAGTGCCAAATTGTAAAAAGTGCTCTGGTCAGGAAGGGAGTAAAATCTTCCGGGGCTGAAGTGGTTAAACCACATCAATTTTGAGAGAATTTGTCTTGCGAAAAGTAGGCTGCGGCCTGCCACAATGTCATCTTGAATAAACTACTCTGTTGAATGTTCTCTTTTTGACAAGTTCCATTCACCTACTTATGGTGTATTGTTGTACATACTTTATACCAGGGATTTTCAACCTTTTTACCTTGGAGGAACCCTTGGCAAAAAAAAATAAAAAATAAATTTTGCCATCTACAGATCATGGAACATTGGTGTGATCAGCGAGCTGGAGATATAACAATTCTTTTTTAGAAATAGCATTAAATAATGGTATCCATATTAAGATGTAACCTATTTAATGTGAAACTTGCGCTTGCTTTTTCTGCATAGATGCTCAATTCTGTGTCCAACCTGAGATAAACAGTGTACAGGGAGGCAGCGGGGTGGGGTACAGGGGGTTAGGAGGGCACAGTACACAGGGGCAGAAGGACACACAACATGAAGTGGCAGCAGAACACATCACATCTGGCACATTATAGGGGAACACAGCAGATTACATTACATGAGGCACACAGCACAAAACATTACAGTACCAGTTACCTTCATATGCAGAGCATGGCAGGGAATTGGCTGTGATCAGTCCTCTTATGGCGCGTTGTTTCCTGCCGCCCCCTCCTCCCCTTCTGTCCATCTCAGGGGGATGTCACATACAAGCACCTGAGATGGACAGGAGTTGAGGAGGGGCTGGTGGGGAACAGCACACCACAGGTAGCACTATTAGGCCCCTTTCACACGGGCGGCTGTTCTGCCGCAGTTAAAAGCATGTTAGAAGCACAGCGATCACTTGCAGTTGTACATTGCGATTAGCTGCGTTTACATGCGGCTGCGTTTAGCTGCGGTTGGAACATTATTGATATTTCTGATGTGCTTCCTGTTTTTCATTGCTTTTTGCCGCTGCTATCCGCAGGAGAAATAGTACACTGCGATTACCTGCATATAGCTGTGGTACATCGCACCTGGACGCATTCAATTCTATTTTTTCTATTCGCACGGAACCGCATGTAACAAATTCGCAGCTAAACGCAGTGTGTGAATGGGGCCATAGGAAAGCATTGTGTGCTTTTAGCTGCGGTAGAAAACTAGAAAATCTGCAGCTAAAAGCACCATTCTTTCCGTCCGTGTGAAAGGGGCCTTACAGCCGCTTCCCTGCCTAGCTCTGCATGTGTCCGCAGAAGGGATGCAATCAACCTGTCAGCTGCCTGTGACTGACAGGTAAATTGTGGAGTAGCCCCTGAGGACCTATCCCGGAATCCCGGTTGAGTAACCCCGCTTTATAGGGACTGCATCTGGTCCTTCAACCTTGTTGCAGTGTGCAGTGGCCACCTCTACAAAATATGCTATAAGCATGTATCATTTTCCTGCAAATCTGTTTAACAATAAACTTCTATGCACTACTGTTATATAAAGATCAGGAAGTTGAAAGCCAAGTTCACCTTTAGCAAAAAAACAAAAAAAACTAAATGCACATTTTTATTTATTTTTTTCACAAATAAGAGAATTATTTTTATTTTTTTAATTGCAAATGAGCCTGCAAAGCATTGCAACCGCGGTCACTGGATTGAGGATGCAATGCCGGGCTTCTATATACTCTGCCTCCAGTTCCACATCCATATTAAGGTAGTACGAGTGCAATCATCACCTCACTCGTGTTCCATTGATAACTACAAATCCATCTGCTGCAGGTGGCAAACAGGACTTGTATTTCATTAATTCACAGATTCCAAAATTAGAAAAAAAAAAAAAAAAAGGGACAGCTGCTGCAGGGGGGAGTTGTTATACAGCACACATTGTTCTAGGAGTTTAAAAAAAAAAATGGTAAGATTACGAAAAAAATAAATAAAGTTAAGGCTTCAACAAAACTGCACCTGTGCTTATTACAGAATACTTAATTCTTAGTTAAAGTCCATCATTGCATGCCAGTGGGCCCTCCACAATGTAAGTGTTAGGTTAAAGCTTTAACAGGTATGCCAGAGCAAAAACATATACAGAAGCAGGTGCTGCAAAGCTGCAATAGTGAATTTATTGTACATTTATGTTACACAATTTGATGAGATCGATCGATATAGAGGCTCTGTCACAAAAGGCAACTGGACTCTTTGCTTTTCATCTAACTTTACAAAGTTGTATACCTTACCTGGAGTACTGTAACTCTATGCTGCTGGAACAATATATGGAACAGTTTTCTGGGCATCATTTTAAGATGCTCTGGCACAATTAGTAGACAAGCTCCAGAGGACAAAGCAAGAAACATTTCGATAACAGATGGGTCAAAGGTCAGAGGTGAAGCAAGAAACACAAGATCATCTGGTGACATACCAAAGATGGATCTAAACATAAAAGAAGGTTAAATTCAAGATGTGGAGCTTCAGTCAAATATAAAAGCATGTCAATATTATTGAATAAAAAAAATAAAAAAATAAAAACGAGAAAATGCGTGGGAATGCTGAATAGCATCAAAACTGCCCCATCATATTCCTCTATTATAAATCAGTACATGGTGCGTCGTGCTCTCCCCCGGGCTCTGTAATCTGAGATGCTCCAGCCGCCTCCCCCCACTGCCCATCACTGTGTATAAGAAGCTTTGGTAACCATGGAAACAAAACAGACAACAAAAGCCTGGATGCCCTAAATGTAATGACATTTTCTGAAATGATCACTAAACTTGAACTTTTCACAAAAACTGTAAAAGATATCAAACTGAAAAGATATAGCCAGATAGCTGAATATTGTGTGAACATTTTAAAGTTTGTTTGGCATCTATAGGGGAAAGTATGAGGGAGCTGAAACTTTTGGCAGCGGAAGAAGAGTTTAAGGATTTTAAGCATGCTCTCATTTACTTAAATGTTAAAAAAAAAAGTGTTGAAAAGCTTAATATTTTAAAAAGTAGAAAAAAAAAAAAAAAAAAAAAAAAAATGTTCCATCATCAGCTGAAAGAGCGGAACATTTTAAAAGTTGAATGGCTTTAATAGCTGAAAGTATGCAGAAGTTACGCAGAGCCAAAAAAACATACGGAATAAAAAGATGATGATTAATAAAAACGAACAATAGTGGGACTGCTGAAACATTCCCACTAAATAAAAATAAAATCTATCATTCATGGCCATCATTCGTGCTGTATATTTAGGAAAACAAGGACCTCAGACTGTACAGGCCACACAAGGAGTAAACAATTTGTAATAAAATCAGGCATGTCCTCCTGGACACGAAAGGTCTTTCTGACAGTGCAAACATTACTGGATGCAATGCTCTCTTTCTCACCCCCCTCCCCCCTTTCGCTCCCTCCTCCCACTTGTCTGGAGGATATACTGAATGCTTATGGTGGAACTGAGATTTAGGACACCTGATGGTTTTTCTAGTCCAACAACCTTAGGTTGGTGGGACACCAACTAGATCTTTATTATTAACCCTGTATCAGGTGAAATGTAATCTGGAAAGCACTAGAAAACGCACTTGAGACCACAACTTGAGTGAACAACGATTATATACCCGACATTCTAACTGGTGCCATTTGGAGTGCAAGTTGGTGGGGTCCCTGATGCTGCAGCGCCTGCCCAGGGAGTGGAGATGCTGTTGTCTCCTTGTGCTCGAGATGAGTGCTGTAATGTCTTAAATGGCCTTGATGAAGCAAGTCTGGTGAAACGCATCGGAATACGAGGATATCTGATATCAGCATTCTCTTCTGGTGTTTGAATGTACACAATGATCTATCAACACTAGTATTATTTTTAATAAGCAATATGTACACTGGATACAATTCTTTTGTCGTCATCAATAAATTGCATGATTTTATTACAAAATGGTTTACTCCTTGTGTGGCCTGTACAGTCCGACAACATTTACAAATTTATTATAATTTTGTTGTAGAGTTGCATACCCTTACCCCCGAGGAATATAAAACTTGAAGCACCTTGGTTTATCCCAGCTGTGGGGACAAATATTGGAGCACAAGAATTGTAATTTGGTCCCTTACCGGGATTTTTTTGGGTATTACTGTAAGATTGTACTGTATATCACCAGAATGTAATACTTTATCAGCCATGATGTGATTTTAGGTGTGTGTATATTTTATGGTGCACTAATAAAAAGATTATATTTTTTTTATAATACATTGTTAATAGTTGTTGCCTGAAAAGTCCCATTGGAGCGTTGAATATTTGGTAGTGTCAAAGTCACTTTAAATGTATTTTTAAAGTATATGTACACCTGATAACTAAAAATTAGTTTTGAATATAAACATGGTAAAAGTATTTTTCACTAACTTTTAAAACTTCAAAGTTACAGTATGTTTCTGCTCTAGATCTTTCAAACCTATGAAATAGGTTTGATAATAGAGGCAGTATGAGGCATTTCAATACTTCTGTATTGACAGCAACACAGAAATCATGGCAAGGAAATATAAATTTTCCTTCGGTTGCTATGAAACCAGCCCACATACTCAGATTTCAGATGTGCTAAATATTCGCTCAGAAACATGGTCACGACTAAGATTTTTTAATATAAAACAGTATACAATACAGTGAAAATTCTGCTACTTACACACAACAGCAAGACTAAACATGGTTATAAAGATCTCAAATTTAGCTTGGAGTGAAAACCCCCAAAAGGGCAGCATTTGTATGCAAAAACAGCCATTAAAAATAACTACAAAAAAAATAAAAAAATGCAGCACCTTCTGTAAAGTTATTTATGTTGTTCCAATGACTAACTGACAAAAATATGAATATTAGCTCCTATGCTTGAGGCCACTTCTCTGCATATCATACCTGACCAATATATTAAATATTAGCTTTCTTTTATTTATTACATGTATTTGGAGAATGCAGACAATTTTATGCTGTGCTTTATATTCCCACCAATCCTTGCCCTCAAAGAGCTTACAATCTAAGATCCCTATCACACACGCATACATACAGATATTGGGCCAATTCAGACAAAAGCCAATTAATCTACCAGCAGGTCTTTGGAGTGTGGGAGAACATCGGAACGGATGGAATAAACCCACACAAGCACAGGGAGAATGTACAAACTCCATGCAGACATTGTGCTCTTCACAATGCTTTGTGCGAGTTGTGTTGTTGTATGGGAGTGACAGGACCGCTATACATGCGAGGATGAGTGTTAGGTCTTAGAAGGCCTCTCTGGCTTTCTCTCAGAATGAATGGCTTGTAGTAATTTGGGTCAACCTTATGGATGGGCAGAGAAGTTAGTCAGATCTGTGGTTTTCCTAAAATTGGCATGTGCCCATACTTCAAAGAGGGAAGAATGATTTCCAGTCCAAAAAAGGGAGAGGCAGTCATGTCCAAGTAACAAAAAGACATGGGAGGAGCCTTAAATACAACATGGGGTTGATTTACTAAAACTGGAGGGTGCTTAATTTAACGAGTTGAAGTTAGAAGCTGATTGGCTACAATGCACAGCTGCACCAGATTTTGCACTCTCCAGTTTTCGTAAATCAACCCCTATATTTTAATTGCTAAAACCTTACACACAATGGCTGGGTGGTTGCAGTCAGCCCCATTTACTTGAATGGATTGCATTTGACAGCAGTACTGCCCACCAAATGCGATATGGGCAGGGCTTTTATTCTCAGAAAATAGGTGCAGGTACTCCCCCTTTTGAGTCACCCCTTGTCTCCGCCCCTACCCACCTCCGAGCACTGTCCCTTGGTTCAATCTCCTACCCACCTCTCTGAACTGCCCCCTTTTCAAGAGTAAAGAACCAAGTATCATGTTGTGGTTCTAGGTAATTTGAATGGAATTTGGTAATAACAGGAAAAGCAGTAAAATAGATCCCCTGCCAGCAGCAACAGAAGACCCCCCCCCCCAGCAACAATAGATCCCCTAGCAACAATAAATCCTTCCCTGCAACAGTAGAAAAAGAAGTGAAATAGATTCCCTGCAATCAGCAACAATAGATTCTCCAGCAGCAATAGGCTCTCCCTCAACTGTAGATTTTTTGCAACATATGACCCCCCCCCCAGCAACAATAGATCATCCACCAGTAACAGATCACCCACCAGCAACAATAGACCTCCCCAACAGACCCCTGGCAGCAATAGATCCCCCTTGCGATAACAGGTCCCCCAGCAACCAGCATCAATAATCCCTTCAGCAAACCACAGCACCCCTTGCCATTAACATACATTCAGTGCTGGAGGTGCCGGAACTGCTTTCCCCACGTTCCCGCTAAAAAAAAAAAAAAAAAAAAGCCGTGGATATGGGTATAACTTTTGCCACGCCTGCTACTTGTGTATTACCCCATCCAGTCACCATGTTCTGTTAAAGCGTTTGTTACCCAAAAAAAATTAAATAAATAAAAAAAAAAAAAAAAAAAAAAAAAAGAAGAAGACCCCACACACAGATCCTGTTCCCTTAAAGCATGAATAACAGCACAGTGCTTGTGCTGTGTAATTTGGCCCCTTCCATCACCTGCAATACCTGGCTGATCCTATCTGGCTATGCATTTCCCCTGTAAACTGACCACAGTTCATCATGGCTGCCGAGTCTTGGTCAGTTTACGTGCCTCCATCATCTGCAGCTCTCCTCTCTGCTCTCCCCTGTCCTCTCCCCCCCTCCCTGCCTGTCCGCTCCATCAACTCCTCCCCCCTGCAATCATAACTACAATAAAAACATACAATCCCCTCTGTAAAATAACATTATGTGCCCCAGTGTCTGTTATATATAAAAAAATAAAATAAAGATGCCGATCTGTACCTTATATCAAATCAACTCCCAGCGCTCACGTGACTCCTCGGCTCTCGATCCTCTCTCCTCCCCGTCTGACATCAGCGGGAGTTCTCGGCCGCTCCCGCTATAGCTGTCAGCCAGGGAGAGGAGAAAGCAGAGGAGTCACGTGAGCGCCAGGAGATGCTCTGATATAAAAAAGGTACAGATCGGCATCTTTTTATATAACACAGACACTGGGGCACATGTTATTTTACAGAGGGGATTGTATGTTTTTATTGTAGTGGCTTAACAACCACTTGAAGACTTTTTTTTTTCTTGCTCCTCCTCCCCTGCTGCAAGTATAAAACAAGGCCTACCCAAAAATCCAATCAAAAAAACATATTAGCCCACTTTACTAGTTACTGACATACTGATGTCTGCATGATATATAGTAGTACAAAAATAACAGATGCAGGTAACAGATTGAATAAAACATAGTTAGTGAATATAACTTACCCAAGATGCTGAATGTTCGGTACAATGCAGCAGTGAGGTACACTAACTATTTTAGGGTTGCCGGTGGTTCCAGAGGTGTGCAAAACATATGCCAGGCAATATCGGTCTCTGTCTAAATACTCATCACACAGCTGTCTCGGAGGAGGGTGCAGGGCACTGGAGGTCTGATCATGGTCATCTTTAATTTTTGGATCTTTATCATTTATTTTCTCTCTTTGCAGAGCCTCAAAAATTGTGATGTTCAGATGCTGAACTTTTGAGGAATCTCTTTCGATCCAGCTTGGGAATAGTTGTCTGAAGACCTGACAAACAAGGAAGAGCATCATTGAGCAGGCAATCTAGCTGAACCCTGGACTAAACATTTTTTACAAAAACAATAACCACATACATTTAAACATAAATGTTGGTGTCTTGTGTATTTCTTCTAGACCAGTGTAGTAATTCAGCACAAAACAACTTCTGCACTTTGCCTCCTTGCAGGATTTTCCTGTAATAAGGACCAGTCACTCCTGCTCTCTCTTCTTGTGCAGGGTGTCTTGCATATGCCCCCTTGTAGTTTTCTGCAGGCAGCCTTTAAAGAGGAACTGCTGGGACCCACCCTCAGCACAGCAATAATGATGTCACCTCTTATTTTACAAAGCAATATCTGAGTTTTCAAAAGGCATTGTGGAACACATTTAAATAAAAGTCTTTATGCTCAGAGTTCAGTTTTAGTTCTGCTTCACTTCCACAATTGGGATTTCCACCTCCAATAAAAATATAGAATAATAAAATTAAAAAAAAATACAAAAAAAATAAATAAAAAAAACCACATGATACAAATGTTATAAATTGATTTGCAGTTCAGTAAAATAAATATTTGTTCCCAAAGTAAAACATGACTTCGTACTTGGTGGAAAAACCTTGTTGGCAAGCACAGAGGTCAGACGTTTCTTGCAGTTGGTGACCAGGTTTGCACACATCTCAGGAGGGATTTTTGTCCTCTTTTTTTTTATAGATCTCCTCTAAATCCGTAACGTTTCTTGGCTGTCCCTTGACAACTCGAAGTTTCAGCTCCCTCCATAAACATTCTATAGGATTAAGGTCTGGAGACTGACTAGGCCACTCCATGGAGCTTAATGTGCTTCTTCTTGAGCCACTCCTTTGTTGCCTTGGCAGTATGTTTAGGGTCATTGTCATGCTAAAAGACCCATCCATGACCCATCATCAGTGTTCTGGCTTGGGGAAGAAGGTTCTCATCCAAGATTTTACAATACATGGCCCCTCAATGCAACATAGTCGGGCTGTACCTTTAGCCTAATGTTTCCATGACTGTAGGGATGGTGTTCTTAGGGTCACAGTCAGCAGTTTTCTTCCTACAAACACAGCGAGTCCCCCTCCTCAAGAAGGCACATCTACAGTCACGCCAAAGAACATTTAAAAGATTCATAGAAGGATTGGGAGAAAGTGCTATGGTCAGATGAGACCAAAATTTAGCTCTTTGCCATTAACTCAACTCGCTGTGTTTAAAGGAAGAAAAATGCTGACTATGACACGAAAAAAAACACCATTCCTACAGTCAAGCACGGAGGTGGAAACATTATGCTTTGGGGCGGTTTCTCTGCTAAATGTACAGGCCAACTTTGCTGCATTGAGGGGCCAATGGACAGGGTCATATATTGTAAAATCGTGGATGAGAACCTTCTTCCCTCACCCAGAACACTAAAGATGGGTTGTGGACTGGTCTTGCAGCATGACAATGACCCAAAACATACTGCCAAGGCAACAAAGGAGTGGCTCAAGAAGAAGCACATTAAGGTCATGGAGTGGCCTAGTCAGTCTCCAGACATTAATCCTATAGAAAATGTATGGAGGGAGAAACTTTGGAGTTGCAAGGGACAGCCAAGAAATCTTAAGGATTTAGAGAAGATCTGTAAAAAAAAAGAAAAAAAAAAAGAGTGGACCAAAATCCCTCCAGAGATGTGTGCAAACCTGGTCACCAACTACAAGAAACGTCTTACCTCTGTGCTTGCCAACAAGGGTTTCTCCATCAAGCATAGCATTTGTTTTACGTGTTTCTTCTGAATTTTTTTGGTTGATATTCTGTCTTGATCATTTAAAATACACCTATGATAAAAATTATAGACCCTTCATTTCTTTGTAAGTGGGCAAACTTACAAAATCTGCAAGGGATCAAATAATTATTTTCCCCACTGTATAAACATGTTAACCAATACCTCCTAAACATTTAAAAAAATTTCATAACATATTTTTTCTATTTAGATATGCATGTGGCAAGTAAACCTAAATCTATTCTGAAACAAAAAAAAGGAAGCAAAATGCTCATTGCAGCAATAAAAAAAAAAAAATACAAATGCATTTTAACCACTTGCCGACCGCCCCATGTAGATATACGTCAGCAGAATGGCACGTACAGGCAAAATCACGTACCTGTACGTGACATTCTTCCGGCGGGTGGGTGTCCGATCGGAACCCCCTCCGCCGGCGGGGACGGTCGGCATCGCTTCAGGAGCGATCCGGGACGAGGGGACGGCCAGTGGTTTCTGGCCACCCCCTCGCGATCGCTCCTGGCGAATGAAAAGCTTCCCCTTCCTGTCTATTGTATAGACAGGCAGGCGGAAGTGATGTCACGCTCGGTGCGCCGGTCTATCTGACCGGGGACGCCGAGCTGTGAACACGTACAGGTTAGTGCACAACAGTACACTGACACCAGTACACATAGGCACACAAATAACCCCCCTGTCACCCCCAGATCACCCCCTGCCCCCCCAGTCACAGTGTCACTAATTGCAGTGATCATTTATTTACTTATCACTGCATTTAGTGTCAGGTGTGACTGCAATAACTGTCAGGGAAGTTAGTTTTAGGCCCCTTTAGGTCTAAGGTAGCCCCCTACCCCCCCCAATAAAAGGTTTAACCCCCTGATTGCCCCTAGTTAACCCCTTCACCCCCTTTTGCCAGTGTCACTAAGCGATCCTTTTTCTGATCGCTGCATTAGTGTCACTGGTGCCGCTAGGTAGCCAGTATTTTTTTTTAGGTTAACCGCCATGTTTATATAGGTTTATAAATAGGTTTATAGGTCAGGTACCCCCATATTACAACCTAAATAAAGGTTTTAACCCCCTGATTGCCCCTAGAGTTAACCCTTTCACCAGTGATCACCGTATAAGTGTCACTGGTGACGCTGGTTAACCAGTTAGTTATTTCGTTATTTAGGTTCCCCGTCAGGTTTTTTATATAGCGTCAGGTACCCATATATAGTACCTAATAAAGGTTTTAACCCCTGATTGCCCCTAGTTAACCCTTTCACAAGTGATCACCGTATTACTGTTACGGGTGACGCTGGTTAGTTAGCTTGTTTTTTTATACTGTCAGGGCACCCGCCATTTATTACCCAATACCGGTTTAACCCCCTGATCGCCCGGCGGGTGATATCAATTAGGTTTTAGGGTCAAATAAGGTCTGCGTCGCCCCAGGTTAGTGCCAGTACCGCAAACACCCACGCGCAAAGCATACACCTCCCTTAGTGGCACAGTATCTGAACAGATCAATATCTGATCTGATCAGATCTATACTAGCGTCCCAGCAGTTTAGTGTTCCAAAAAACGCATTGTTAGCGGGATCAGCCCAGATACCTGCTAGCACCTGCGTTTTCCCCCTCCGCCCCCCCGCCCACCCCCCAGCCCACCCAAGTGCAGTATCGATCGATCACTGTCACTTACAAAACACTAAGCACACAACTGCAGCGTTTGCAGAGTCAGGCCTGATCCCTGCGATCGCTAACATTTTTTTTGTGGCAGCGTTTTGATTCAGTCGCTAACAGTCAGGAGCTTTTTTTACCTGTGAATCTCAAAAAAATAAAAAAAAAACAAAAATAGTTGTTTTATTGTTCTCTCTCTCTCTCTCTCTCTCTCTCTATTGTTGCTCTTTTTTTACTCCATTCTATTCTGCAATGTTTTATCATGCTTGCTTTTCAGGTACGCAATTTTGTTTACTGTGTTTTAGTGTTAAGCATTTTTTTGTTTTCAGGTGCGCCATTCAGTTGCATCACGGATTTATTCATCTTGACAGCAACAGCGTTTGCTCCCACGATACATAAAGCCGCGACTCCAATGCTGTAGGAGGTGATTTCACCACCACAGTTAAAAAAAAGAGCATATATGCCGAAGCATGGGGGCAGCAGGGGGGAGGAGCGATTGGCTCCTAATGCCACGTACATACGGTCGAAATTCCGACGGAGGCTTGCCCCGTGGAAAAGTCTGACCGTGTGTACACGGCATAACTTTTGCGGGAGGATGCCCCCATGCATCGGCATATATAAATGGTGCATGTATGCCCATCATTAGAAGTGGGTGGATGAAGGGAGGTATTCTAATGGTGGGCATACCCACCAATCAATCTCTTTTTTTCGTTCAGCCAAGAGGCTACATGAAAAAAAAAAAAAAAAAAGATTACAATATATGTCCAGTATGTTGCTGGACTTTGAATGGTTATACCAGAATGATGCCTGCAGGTTTAGGTATCATCTTGGTATCATTCTTTTCAGCCAGTGATCGGCTTTCATGTAAAAGCAATTCTAGTGGGTAATTAGCCTCTAGACTGCTTTTACAAGCAGTGGGAGGGAAATGTCCCCCCTCCCGGATATAAAACCGCGCCATTGGGAAATTGGGAAAGCATTTTATCACACCAATCTTGGTGTGGTCAGATGCTTTGAGGGCAGAGGAAAGATCTAGGGTCTAATAGAACCCAATTTTTTCAAAAAAAGAGTACCTGTCACTGCCTATTGCTATCATAGGGGATATTTACATTCCCTGAGATAACAATAAAAATGATAACAAAGAAAAAAAATGAAAGTAACAGTTTAAAAATAAAATAAAAAAGCTAAATAAATAAAAAAAAAAAAAAAAAAAAAAAAGCACCCCGGCCCCCCCTTCTCTTGCGCAAAGGCGTACACAAGCGTTGGTCTGGCGTCATATGTAAACAGCAATTGCACCATGCATGTGAGGTATCACCGCGAAGGTCAGATCGAGGGCAGTAATTTTAGCAGTAGACCTCCTCCGTGAATCTAATGTGGTATCATGTAAAGGCTTTTAAAGGCTTTTAAAAATGTAGTTTGTCGCCACTGCGTGTTTGTGCGCAATTTTAAAGCATGTCGTGTTTGGTATCCATGTACTCGGCCTAAGATCATATTTTTTATTTCATCAAAAATTTGAGCAATATAGTGTGTTTTAGTGCATTAAAATAAAAAAAAGGTGTATTTTTTCCACAAAAAATGCGTTTGAAAAATCGCTGCGCAAATACTGTGTGGAAAAAAAAATGCAACACCCACCATTTTAATCTGTAGGGCCTTTGCTTTAACAATATATATAGTGTTTGGGGGTTCAACGTAATTTTCTTGCAAAAAAAAAATATGTTTTCATGTAAACAAAAAGTGTCAGAAAGGGCTTTGTCTTCAAGTGGTTAGAAGAGTGGGTGATGTGTGACATAAGCTTCTAAATGTTGTGCATAAAATGCCATGATAGTTCAACCCCCCCCAAATGGCCCCATTTTGGAAAGTAGACACCCCAAGCTATTTGCTGAGAGCAATGTTGAGCCCATTAAATATTTTTTTTTTTGTCCCAAGAGATTGAATAATGAAAAAAAAAAAAAAAAATATATAATTTTTTTTACAAAAAGTTGTCACTAAATGATATATTGCTCAAACATGTCATGGGCATATGTGGAAATACACCCCAAAATACATTCTGTTGCTTCTCCTGAGTACGGGGATACCACATGTGTTGGACTTTTTGGGAGACTAGCTGCGTACGGAACCCCAAAAACCAATCACCGCCTTCAGGCTTTCTAAGGGTGTAATTTTTTTATTTCACTTCTCACTGCCAATCACAGTTTCGGAGGCCATGGAATGCCCAGATGGCATAAAACCCCCAAAAATGACCCCATTTTGGAAAGTAGACACCCCAAGCTATTTGCTGAGAGGTATGGTGAGTATTTTGCAGATCTCGCTTTTTGTCACAAAGTTTTGAAAATTGAAAAAAAAAATGTTTTTTTCTTTACTTTCTTCATTTTCAAAAACAAATGAGAGCTGTAAAATACTCACCATGCCTCTCAACAAATAGCTTGGGGTGTCTACTTTCCAAAATGGGGTCATTTGGGGGGGTTTTGTGCTATTTTGGCATTTTATGGCCTTCGAAACTGTGATAGGTAGTGAGGAGTGAAATCAAAAATTTGCACCCTTAGAAATCCTGAAGGCGGTGCTTGGGTTTCGGGGCCCAGTACGCGGCTAGGCTCCCAAAAAGTCCCACACATGTGGTATCCCCATACTCAGGAGAAGCAGTAAAATGTATTTTGGGGTGCAATTCCACATATGACTATGGCATGTGTGAGCAATATATCATTTAGTGACAACTTTTTGAAAAAAAAAAATTTCTTTTTTATTTTTTGTCTTTATTCAATCACTTGGGACTAAAAAAAAAAAAATATTCAATGGGCTCAACATGTCTCTCAGCAAATAGCTTGGGGTGTCTACTTTCCAAAATGGGGTCATTTGGGTGGGGTTTGTACTTCCCTGCCATTTTAGCACCTCAAGAAATGAGATAGGCAGTCATAAATTAAAAGCGGTGTAAATTCCAGAAAATGTACTCTAGTTTGTAGACGCTATGACTTTTGCGCAAACCAATAAATATACGCTTATTGGCATTTTTTTTACTAAAGACATGTGGCTGAATAAATTTTGGCCCAAATGTTTGACTAAAATTGAGTTTATTAAACAAAAAGTAGAAAATCTCATTTTTTTTCAAAATTTTCGGTCTTTTTCCATTTATAATCGCAAAAAATAAAAATCACAGAGGCAATCAAATACCATCAAAAGAAAGCTCTATTTGTGGGAAGAAAAGGACGCAAATTTCGTTTGGTTACAACATTGCATGACCGCGCAATTACCAGTTAAAGCAGTGCAGTGCGAAATTGAAAAAAGACCTCTGGTCCTTAAGCTGACAATTGGTCCGGGGCTGAAGTGGTTAAGAGGCCTTAGAAAACAAATGAGAAACCATTTTCTGAAAAGGAGAGGAAAAGATTGTAGGCTGATACTCCCACATGAAACCAATAACGGGGTACAATTCCTCCCACTGACACCAATGATGGGGATGGATTCCTGCCATTGACACCAATGACAGGGCACAATTTCTTCTACTGACATCAATGATGGGGGACTATTCTTTCCACTAAAACCATTGGTGAGACTTTTTCTCCCAATGATGCATACAACGGGGAACTGTTCCTCCCTCTGACGCAAACAATGGTACACATTTCCTCCCACTGAAGCCATTGGTGGGGCATTATTTTCTCCAATAACACAAGGATGGGCATGCCTTCCACTGAAGATGGGTCATTGTTTATTCCCACTGACGACAGCATTTTCTACTGCCACCCATCAACAGTCTGGCACTTCTAAAGTCTGATGGATGATAAACTTGCTCTTTGTTTAAAAACTTTGAGGACTTAAAACCATCAATGCATATGCAATTTTGAGAGTTGTACAGGAGGAAAGCACATCACAAATGAAGATGTAAAAGTGTAATTTAAGTTTTATCATACTATAATTGTATGCTCACTTCAGCTTTGTCGTTTTCCACCAACATGTAGCGAATTTTACATCGTTCGGCGAGTGAAAATAAGAAATTGGATGGGGCACCAGGGTCTACAGGACAATAGGCAGCTGGGACCTGGAGAATCCTACAAAAAAACAAAAGTGAAAACAACTCAACTGAAATTATAAAACCATTAAAAAATTGGATCATTAAAGCGGTTCTGCACTGGATTTTTTTTTTTTTTGGGGAATATGCTCAGGATTAATAGCAAAATTGGGGGACTCACCTGTTCCATCTTCCATCGCGATCGCAGCCGGTTTTTTAAAGTTCTTTATATTCTGTTTTTCTGCTGGGGGCCATCTTGCCTGTGGGCATGTGAAACCCCACAGGCACTTTAGATGGCCCAGCATGCACCGCCGTTACTGCGCCGAGCTCGCGCGTGCACAGTAACAGCAAAGTGCAGCTCACGTTCTCCGAAATCTCGCGAGATGTCGGCACATCTGCCGACATCTCGCGAGATTTCGGAAGATGTGGCCGAAATCTCGCGAGATTTCGGAAGATGTGGCCGAAATCTCGCGAGATTTCAGAAGATGCCCGCACCGACTCCTGGGATCAATGACACCAGATCCCAGGAGACAGTGCGTCGTGACGAGGATCCCCGCACAGACCCCGCCCACCCCCGCAGAGACAGAGGACCGGAAGTCATCGATTACAAGGTAAGTGAAAAAAAAAAAAAAAAAAAAAAAAACCATTTCATTTAGTACTCTTGCCTGATTTGGAAGGCAATGAGATTTACTAAATGAAATGTGTGCCGAACCGCTTTAAAGTGCATCTGTGTCCAGACTATGGATATTAAGATATGCAACAAGCAGCAAAAGTACATTGAAACAACCCATTACTCACCTCTCTGGCTGCATGTACTAGGAAGCAATTCACTCTGAAAGTTTTTTTGTAGGTTTTATATTTATACAATTATTATCATACAGGATTTATCTAGCGCCAATAGTTTACGCAGCACTTTACAATATAAAAGGGAGACAATACAGTTTTAATACAATAAAATACAAGAGGATTAAGAGGGCCCTGCTCAGAAGAGCTGACAATCTAATAGGGTGGGGCAGGTGGTACATAAAGGTTGTAACTGTGGGGAATGAGCTGATGAAAGTGGTAAAAAAAATTAGTTGGAGGCATGATAGGCCTCCCTGAAGAGATGTGTTTTCAGGTTGAGGTAGCGAGATACAGAGGATGGGAGAGGCGCTGGTGAAATCCTGGAGACGAGCGTGGGAGGAGGAGACGAGGGAGATTGAGAGTAGTAGGTCTTGGAAGGAGCGGAGAGGACGGTTTGGGTGATATTTGGAGACAAGATTGGTGATGTAGCTTGGGGGGGAGGATTGTGAATGGCTCTGTATGTTGTGGTTAGTATTTTGAATTTAATTCGCTGGGCAATTGGGAGCCAGTGTAGGGATTGGCGGAGAGGGTTGGCAGACACTGAACAGTGGATAAGCCTGGCAGCAGCATTCATGCTAGACTGAAGAGGGGGTAGCCTATGGAGAGGCAGGCCAATGAGAAGGGAGTTGCAATAGTCAAGGCGAGAGATAACAAGGGAGTGAATGATTTGACTTGACTTGGTAGAAGCAGAATCTTGGAGGGAATGGAGTTTGAGAAGGAGCGGGTGGTCAACAGTATCAAAGGCTGCAGAGAGGTCAAGTAGTAGGAGTATGGAGTAGTGCCCATTGGTTTTAGCAGTTAGTAAATCATTAGTGAGTTTTAGTAAGGTAGTTTCTGTGGAGCGCTGCAAGTGAAAGCTAGACTGTAAGGGGTCAATAAGGTTATTTTAATTGGAGGGAGGAGCGAAGACAGTTGTAGACCAAGTGTTCTATAAGTTTAGAGGCGAATGGGAGCAATGAGATGGGTCATAAGTTGTTCAGGTTGGTGGGGTCCAGTGAGGGCTTTTTAAGTATGGGAGTCAGTGGCGGCTGGTGCTCAATTTTTGGGGAAGCGTTAAACTGAAAAATACTATCATATGCAGCCACTAACACCCTAGAGACTAAAATGGCGGTCATTGCAATACTTTGTCACACCGTATTTGCGCAGCGGTCTTACAAGCGCACTTTTTTGGAAAAAATACACTTGTTTGAATTAAAAAAATAAAAAAAACAGTAAAAGTTAACCCAATTGTTTTTTTTTTATATTGTGAAAGATAATGTTACATCAAGTAAATTGATAACAAACATGTTAAATGAATGGCGACAAACTTTTACCCTTAAAAATCTCCATAGGCGACGTTTAAAAAAAGATTCTACAGGTTGCATGTTTTGAGTTACAGAGGAGGTATAGGGCTAGAATGATTGCTCTCGCTCTACCGATCATGGCGATACCTGCAATGGTATGAAGACTGGTGGGGGCCATCTTCCCCTCACTCATCTCCATACCCAGGAAGGACAAGCATCCGATCGCCTTCAGCCGCTACCGAAGGCTGCGGTAAGTGGCGGAAGGCACCGGAGTGCGGCGGGAGGGGGCTCATCTCCCACCGCCGATATAAGTGATCTTGCGGTGAAACCGCCGCAGAGACCACTATTATCGGAAACCGAACCGCCCGCTGAAGAAGACGATACCAGGGTTATGGCAGCTAACTACTGCCATAACAAAGATATCCCTCTTCAAAGTTAGGACGTATATCGGTTCGGAAGTGGTTAAAAATGAAGATGAATGCCTGTTCTTGGTGGATGTGTAAACCTAGTCTTAGGGAATAAAAAGCTTCACTTTAAAGTCTGAAGATACAGCAATGTATTTATTGCCACTGATATACAGTATGTATAAAATATAAAAAGTTTATAGCATATCTAAATCCAAAAACAAACATACATCTAAAGCAGAGCTCCACCTGATTTTTTTTTTTTAAAAAGTCAGCAGCTACAAATACTGCAGCTTGACTTTTAATAAATGGACACTTACCTGTTCCAGCGGTGTCGGCAGAATGTGACGGTCAGGGAATCAGGAAGTGAAGACGCAATGTCTTCGCTGCCCGGTTCCCTACTGCGCATGCGCGAGTCGCGCTGCGCTTCTCTATTGGACCCCGCTGTGTCCTGGGAACTGTGTATCCCAAGACACAACGGGGCATTCTCGGATAGGGGCGGGCATCCTCGGATATGGGCGGGGATGCTCATCCCGGAAGTGGGTGCAGATACCAGGTATCTGCACCCCCCTCCCCCCTGAAAGGTGCCAATGTGGCACCGGAGGGGGGGGGGGAAATAAGCGGAAGTTCCACTTTAGGGTGGAACTCCGCTTTAATATAATGCAGCTTACCAGTCCTAAGATGGGGTGGCTGCATTAATTTTCTTTTTCTGGTCTTCTTTCCTTTATTTTCAAATGGTAATCCCGATTAACGCAGCCCAAAGACGATGCAAAATTTCTTTCCTGCAACCACGGGTTGCGAGAAAACACAGTGATTATTGCTAGCGGCTATAGAAAGCGCTTGCGATAATCAACTTGGTACTTTCAACTTGGAGGGAGAGGGAGAGGGAGAGGGAGAGGGAGAGTTTTGTTTAGATACACTTTAAATTTTCAAAAAATATGGTACTTGCAAGATGTCCTTTTATCATTTTTTTACACTGCTCATTGGCAATATATTTTGTGGTGTTTACCCAATTCAACTGCACAAGATCCTCACTGCTTGAATTCCTAAATAAGAGCCTTCAGTAAAAGTAAATCTGTTGTGACAATTAAAAACACATACCCAACCTACAGTCCCTGACAAAAGTCTTGTCGCTTCTCTATTTTGTAGAAACTCCTGCTATTAACCTGACTTTTAATTAATCAATTGGTGTTAGAAATAGCTCATATGAAAAGCTAAAGCCCTCCCAAATGATGTTTAATGCACTGAAATAAATTAGTTTCACTGAAAAAAGATTTATCATTTAATCAAGACAGACAGGTCAAATTTTGGCAAGTCAAAAGTTTTGTCGCCTATACAGAAATTGAACAACTTTACTGAAAATCCAAAAATATGTCAGCAAATTAAGTAGTGGTACTGTAAGATCCAAATTTAATATCTTGTATGACTTCCATGAGCTTGAAGGACAGCATCCATGCGGTTTGGCAAGGATTCATACAAGTCATCAGGAATAGCAAAGAAAACAGTCTTGCATGCCTCTCAGAGTTCATCAATATTCTTTGGTTTTGTCTTCCATGCTTCATCTTTCATCCTACACCACATATGCTCAATGATGTTCATGTCTGGTGACTGGGCTGGCCAATCCTGGAGCATCTCGATCTTCTTTGCTTTAAGGAACTTTGATGTGGAGATGGAAGTATGCGATGGAGCACCATCCTGCTGCAAAATTTGGCCTTTTTTATGGTTGGGAATATAAGAGGTAGCTAAGATTTCTTGGTATTTTAGACTATTGATGTTGCCTTCTACCCTGCAGATCCCTCGCACACCCCCATACTGGATGTAACCCCAGACCATGATTTTGCCTCCACGAAACGTCACTGTTTTCTGGGTAAATCTCGGCTCCATGCGGGTTCCAGTAGGTCTCCTGCAATATTTGCGGCGACTGTGGTGTAATTCAACAGAAGATTCATCTGAAAAATCCACCTTCTGCCACTTTTCCAGAGTCCATCCTTTTAGCAGGCTGTGGCCCTTGGCAAATGCCACATGTTTTTTCAATTGTCTTTTGTTTAGTGCTGGCTTATGGGCACTGATTCGACCATGGAGGCCATTTCGAGACAGAATCCGACAAACTGTTCTGGTTGACACAGGGACTTCAGGTGACCAGGTCTCGTGGAGCTCTGCTGCAGTGGAAAATGGGCTGGCCTTGGATTTTCGAGCCAACAAACGGTCCTCTCGAGCAGTTGTCTTGCGGGGTCGGCCTGACCTGGCCTTGTCCAAAACGTCTCCAGTCTCTTCAAATCTTTTTTTTATCCTCTGAACTTGACGCTGAGACACATTGAAGGTGTCTGCCACATCAGCAGTGGATCTGGTCTTCAGCCTCTTGATAATCAACACTTTAGTCTCCGGGTGAATCTTAGGCATGTTTGCAGAGGTCTAGTTGCAGTTGAGAAGGTCTAGTGTATTGTAGGGGTGCAACGGATCAAAAAACTCACGGATCGGATCGATCCTCGGATCAGGAGTCAGATCCACCACCATATAGTCCCCACTGTAATATCCACGTCATATCCCCACTGTAATATCCACGTCATCTCCCCAACTGTAATATCCAGATCCTCTCCCCACTGTAGTATTGGCTGGGTATCGCAGAGTATTGGAGGGAATGAGAGATAGAGAGAGAGAGAGAGATGCAGAGAGAAGATGGGTAGAGAGAGAGAGAGCAGAGAGAGAGAGATTGAGAGAGAGAGATAGGGAGAGAGAGTAATAGAGATATAGCAGAGTATTGGCTGGGTATAGCATAGTATCGCAGAGTATTGGCTGGGTAATGCAGAGTATATATTGGCTGGGTAATGCAGAGTATCGCATAGTATATGCTGGGTAATGCAGAGTATATATATATATAATGCAGAGTATATATATATGCAATATTATTTTATATATATATATATTATTTGCAGAGTATATGCAGGGTAATGCAGAGTATATGCAGGGTTAAATATAAATATAATAATATATTAATGCAGAGTATATGCAGGGTTAATGCAGAGTATATGCAGGGTTAATGCAGAGTATATGCAGGGTTAATGCATGGTTAATGCAGAGTTTATGCAGGGTATATGCAGGGTTAATGCAGGATATTGGCTGGGTAATGCAGGGTATTTTTACAAGTGATCGCTCCGTCAAATTTGACGGAGCGATCACATTGTAAACAGTGGCCGGGTGTACCAAGATGGCCCCGCCCCGGAGCTAGGCCGAAGCCGCGGCCTTTCCTAAGGCCGCCGGGTGTACATAGATGGCCACCGCAGCTCCGGAGCTAGGCCGAAGCCGCGGCCTTTCCTAAGGCCGCGGAGCGCTCCGCGGATCGCGGGGTGTGCCGATCCGAACGGGGTGGCCCGTTCGGATCACGGATCGGCGACGATCCGTTGCACCCCTAGTGTATTGGTGTTCTTTTTATACACACCTGAGACCTAATTGATCCATTATTAGTCACAGGTGAAGCTCATATAACAAGGCGACAATACTTATGTCTTGGCAAAAATTGACTCAATGGGCTTTACCAAGCTGTGAATATTAGAATACTTTTTGTCAGTTTCGTTTTGCACTGAAACATTATTACAAAAGCTGTTGGGATTAAAATGACCCATTTCTTGTAACAAAATCTTGATTAGAAATATATTTTAGCGGCACTTCAGGTAAATTTGTACACAAGCGACAAGACTTTTGTCAGGGACTGTATGCTAGGCACCCTCCAGTCACAGTGCATGAACTTATTTTTAGTGCCACCCCTCAGCCCCTTTATCGCTGCTGTGGTTTATTCAAAATCCAAGTACCAAAGGGCATTAGGGGCCTGTAAAATTGCTATGGCTCCTACAATGCAGCGCTTGAGGCCTGATGAGTGGACAATTACTAGGCCCCTGCAAAATCACACAAGGGCCAGTTGGCATAACATTGCGTGCGAAACTATCGCCAATACTTGTTTGTTTTACCCAACATTTCATATTCCTAATATATGTCTGCTGTACCATGTACTTTTAAGAAAAAACCCATTCTCTTTGTATTTCATTCCTTTGTGCAAGATCCCTGGTTCCTGCCAGTCCCTCTGCTTTCCTAAAAAAGCTGACCACACTAAGCAGGGGAACACACATCGTGGTCAGTTCTCAGTATCTTTTATGAGAGGTTTGCTTTAACTGAAGAGTTTTCACCTCAACTTGAAGCTCAACTCCAGGCACAAGAAAGAAAACACCCTTGAAGTTGACCCCCCCCCCCCCCCCCCCATATATACACACTCCCTCAATGTGTGCGATTGGTTCCCCTGCAGCCTCTTCTCTATTGTGCTCCCTGCAGCAGTCATACGCTTGCCTTCTGCACATACAATGCAGGACTAATAGTCCAATATTGTATGTGAAAACACAAAAGGAACCACCCACAGCCCAGAACATCAGAGAACAGGATAGTACCAAAACCAAGTGAAGAGGGTAAGGCAGCAAATACAGCCTCTTTCTCTACAGCATACAGCTAATGAGCATGTAACCCTTGCAGTGCAGGGGGGGGGGGGGCGCTTCATGGGTATGTTTTTTTAGAAGTGGGCTAATACCTGGGCAAAGAGTTAAAAACTTTAATGGCATTAAACTCTTCTCCAATAACAACTGTAGCTCAAAAGTGCCAGAGGCAAACTCACCCTAAAATCCATGATGGCAGCTGTATACCTGGTTGACAGAAGAGCCCAATCACACATTTTTGCAAACCATTAAGCAGGGTTTTAAGGAAACAAGTAAGCTCTTCAGCTAGCTGCATCATCTCCCCATAGGTGTAGAATGTAGGAGGCCCATCGTATGTTTGGAAACATACTGCGTTCCTGTTCTTATAAACAGCCGCCGCCGTTATCACCATCTTATGCAGCGCGCCTTCCATTTGAATGTCAGTGATGAAGAACCTAGTGAAAAGGAAAAAAGATACAGGATTTGTTATTGATACTGGAAAACTGACATTTACACTGTATGTTCAGATCGAGGACAAAAATTAAGTAATAAGACGCAACGCAGACTTAACGTGAGAACTAGTTTTGGAGGTGTGAGGATATGTGTATTACTCTGTCATTGGCGGAGGCGTCCACACTCCGAGTGATGAAACCTGTATAGAGTGCTTTTAACTGTGCACATGTGGGGTAGACATGAATGTTTTTTTAAATGTTCCAATAAGTTTAACTTTTTCTTGTTTAATATGTTTTATTGGGTGACATGAGTATACAGGGATCCTTCTGCGAACAGGATTTACAAGGGCTAAATTTATGACATTACAGCCTACACTGAAGTCATTAGTGGGAATACTTCACAAAACAGCTTACACTCTAAAAAAAGGTGAAGGGGAGGGCATGGCTTGCCGCATGGCGCAGTGAGACGTGCTCATAGCTCCCGGGTCCCTCGGCTCCATGGACTACATTACTCCAGGAAACTCCCCCAAAACACTGCAAAGATAAGCTAAAGGCACCGAAGGGCTTGGAGATGGAGATGGTGATTTGGAGGACTATTTTGCCAGATCTCGGGCCACCACACATCGCCTTTTTCGGAATTCAAAAATGACGCAGACACCGCCATCCACAGCCCGCTTTGACTCCGCCCTGCATACACAGGTGAGCTCACACAGCCGTCTCCCACTCCCTGAGGACCCTGATTTCCCATCCAGGCTTACCAGAAGCCGCTTCAATGCCTCCCTGGGCTTGAGTGAGGGCTGGGACATGGAGTCACAGAGGAGGTCCCTGCACAGCTATATTAGATCCCTGCCCACTAAAGCAGACTTTGAGCACTGTGTCCACAGGATTGAAAAAGCGTACAAGAAATCTCTGACCTTAAAAAAGGACATAGGAGCACGCTTTGGAGGACATAGAAAGCACCACAGATAGCCTCAGCAACACTAAGCAGGTTCATGACAAACACTCACACCGTCATGCTACAGCAGCTTTCCTACCAACAAGACGACATTGAAAATCGCAAACGTCGCAATAACATCCGCTTACGCGGGGAGACGGTAGACCCCAAAAATCTGCCCACGGCCGTGACGGCTATCTTTAATCAATTACTACAACGCCCCAAAGATGACCCCATTCAACTAGACCGTGTGCATAGGACCTCAGGTCCCCGGACCCCTGACCACTCCCTTGTGCGAGACACCCTGTGCCGGGTCCACATTTATAGGATCAAGGAGAACATCATGAGAGCTGCCAGCTTACAGAACAAGATCCTCTTCAACGACACCCCTGTGATGCTTCTCCTAGATCTTTCACGTCAGACACTGGCAATGAGGAAAGCACTGAAAACACTTACACGGCTCTTACAATCCAACCAGATCAAATATCAATGGCGATTCCCCTTCCACCTCCGGGTACACCACAATGGTAAAACCGCCATCTTCCTCACCATAATTCCTCTCTTCCGGATTGGCCATTCACACCGACTACCCCTGGCTTAACCTTTCCCCCACATTGGCAGAAGCAAGGACGCAAAACGCAACCCCAGACCTATGTCTCAACAGGACCCCAACGATTGAACCCTGCCTGGACAATCATCCTGGTTATTTTTCCTTTGCAGGGACTGCCCCTGTGACAATCCAGGGCATATGCAGGCTCAATCCCCCTGAAGTCTGCCTCCCCAGCATGTTACTACTACTCTGCTTCTTTCTGATTGTTTTTGACTCTTTTTTTTTTCTCTCCTCAAAGTACATTCGTCCTATGACCTGGACTGTTATTCGTATTACATTCATGTTATTCTCTCTCTTTCCAGGTTGCTCTAGTTAATCCGCCCATCATATGTGCCTCCTTATGTATAATGTATACTGTCTAACACCTTAATGAACATGTTTATGTTACACTGCTGCTTCCCACCATTACCTACTACACTACGCTTACCCTCAGTTCAATCACATACTTTCTAATGTACAGAGTTTCCTCTAACCTGTTTATAACCTTTACCATGCATTAACATTTAAGTATTGTATTGTCAAATTACTGGTTTTGAATATGGTTTGATACCCGTGGAGCCGGGGACCAGGGGGTTGCTCTGCCCTGTGAGTTTTCCCCGAAACCCCCTTAAGGGTTTTTTTTTTTTCTCAGTGCCATCATGGGCACTGTATGGTATACTACTGTATATAATGATGCAAGTTTTTTTTTTTATCCCTTACTTGTAATCATTTGGAGCCACCTAGTGGCCTTTTTTGTTACCGTCGATTTTTCCCTACATTTGACCTTTTGGTCCCCTTTCCCATTGTTCCCAAGTGAATTCACTCAATTGCTTCCACCTATAATTTCTGGATCTGGAGACGGTGACTGTGACCGAGACAAATGGTTTTTATATGTTTAAAGGTCCCCTCGACTAACATCACTCTCCTCTCATCTCCTTTGTGTTTGCTTTCTCTTCTCTCCTTCCCTCTCTCCCTCTCTTCTCCTCTCTCTGTGCCTCCCTTGGCCCCGCTTTCCCTGCCAAGAGCCGCTGACCCATGAGACGCCTGACTTGCCCACTGTCCCCCCCCCCCCTCATCTGAATACCTTATGGCGACTGAATGCCCAATGACTTTAGCATCTTTTAATTGCAGGGAGGGTTTAACGTTCCGGAGAAGCAGAGCCAGATCCTTTACCACTTTCACAAAATGCGCTCCAATATTCTACTATTGCAGGAAACACATTATCCCACGGGCTCCATACCCACCCTGCGCAAAAGATATCAGCAATGGTATCATAGTACTAACCCCAATGCCAAATCCAAAGGGGGTCTCCATCGCTTTCCATAAATCTTTCAACCCTGAGGTCCTAGACTCCCTTATTAATGTGGCTGGTCGCTTCATCTTTCTCAAACTGAAACTAAACAATTTTCTCTTCACAGTGGCCAACATATACGTTCCTAATGTGTACTCTCCTCAGTTCTCACCAGACTATCATCCTTTGGGGGCCCCTGCTTTACCATCGGTGGAGATCTCAACATCGCTTTATCACCGCCTGCAGACACATCCTCAGGTAAGTCCTCTGTTACTTTCTCTACACTGACACGCATCAAATCCCTACTACACTCCTCCCATCTACTGGATGTTTGGCGTGTCCAGCATCCCACAGAGAGGGGTTGCTCACGATCGATACACTAGAATCTTTGGAGCTCGACAAACCCTTGGTCGCGTCCGAATTCTTGGACGCCATTAGGGACCTGAAGATAGGCAAATTCCCTGGACCAGATGGGTCCAAACTTTTGCCCCTCAAATAGCGCCACTTATAACCAAAGCTTTTAATGCCATAGACGACTCCCACCTGCCTGTTAAAGGATTTCTATCTGCTAATAGCTCTATAATACCAAAGTCGGGCAAAGACCCATCCCAATGTAGCAGCTATCAGCCGATATCTTTGCTCAATATAGACTTCAAACTGTTCGCAAAAGGTATTGGCCAATCGCTTATCCCCCCTCCTCCCAGGAGTGATTGGTTCCCAGCCGCGAGGCAAGGGACAATACCACCAAAACGACTCATCTCATCTCTTTTATTCAACACAAAGATCTGAAAGCCTGCCTTCTGTCCTTTGACACCGAAAAGGCATTGGATAGGAATCTCCAGTCGACCCTACGACTCTCACTAGAACAACTAGGCTTAGAAACAGCTTTTATCTCTAAGGTTATGTCCCTGTATTCCCAACCTTCCGCCTCAGTATTAGTGAATAGCCCTGCTTTGGAGCCATTTGACATTGCAAATGGCACGTGACAGGGCTGCCCCCTCTCCCTCCCCCTTTTGTTTGTCATAGAACACCTAGCCTGTGCCATTCATCAGAACGCCTCTATCCAAGATATCCAAACACCCTCCTCCCACCACAAGCTATCCCTATATGCTGACAACCTCCTGGTCTATCTACAACACCCCATACCTCCCCATTACCATCTCTTTTTCTAGAATTCCATCGGTTTGGTTCCTTTAGTAATTTCAAACTCAACATATCCAAAATTGAAGCTCTCATCATCTCCCTCCCCACCTCCACAATGTCCTCATTACGACTGAACTTCTCTTTCCAATGGCAAACGAGAGGAATTTCCTACCTAGGGGGTCACTATTCCCTCTTCCCTCTAATCTCTCCAACCTATATTCTCTGAATTATGTTCCCCTACTCACCCACATACGGAAAGATTTGGAAGAGTGGGGAGGTCCCCCCCACCATGGTTTAGGCGGATCAATACTCTTAAAATGGACACCCTGCCCAAACTTTTGTACCACTTCCACACAATCCCTATTATGGCTAACAAATCCTTCTCCACCTCCTCAGATTCATGTGGAACCGAGGACTACCTAGGGTGAAATACAAACTGCTCACCCTCCCGAAGCTACAGGGTGGGGCGGGTCTTCCCGACTATGAGACTTATTATAAAGCCACGTATTTTGGAATTGTTGTCCCATCCCTTCCTGAAGGCTTCCGTCTCGGTAGAGCAGGATTTATCCCCTGTAGACCTTCGGGCTCTTCTATGGGGGTACAGAAACGACCTTGCCCATCTATACGCCCCATCACCGCTAACACTCGCCTCTCTTAGACTCTGGAATAACAGGGGTTTGTGCTCCACTCTGTCCTCCGACCCCCTCCCCATTGACCTCTCTGTTTCACAACCCCGCTTTCCCCCAGGACATGGGACCCTTCAAGCGTATATTCCTTTGTATATCCCCTACAAAAGGGACACCAGCCACACCGGCGGGATCCCGGGACTGGCTCATAAACCCTTTACTTATCCACATTCTCAAAACGCCTACATACGTCCTCCCAAATACACCAACCACCCCCCTATACTGAATTTGAAAGGCTGTGCTCCTTCTCTGAAACACACAGACACCTTCTCTCAACTCTATATGGCCTCCTACAAGCTCCTCCCAAATACACCAACCACCCCCCTATAATGAATATGAAAAGCTGTGCTACTTCTCTGAAAACACACAGACACCTTCTCTCAACTCTATATGGCCATCGCCCTCCCCAAAAGATTGCTCTCCTCTCGATACTCCCTGGGTCTATAACATCACAGAAACTGAACCTCCGCCGTTTTTTTTTTTATGCCCTCAGTGAGACAACTCATCCCATCATATTGGAAAAAAACTACCACTCCTCACTTGTGACGATGGGTCTCGATTATGAACGACACCATGAGAATAGAAAAGATGTTGGCTCGACAACGACACCCTTGATAAGTACAAGCTGCTGTGGTCCAATTGGCTTCCGCTTCTCTACCTCAGATAACCTTTACAAATATACTGTCAACCCCAACAAGGTCTTCATAACATGCAGCCTAACCATGGGGTGGATTAAGGCATCTACTCATTGGTCCCCCACCATCTGTCCAACAATTACTTCTCTCTACGAATGTCTCCCCAGCAGCCCTTTTGCTCCTCTATGACTTTCTCTCTCTTCCTTCTCCCTTGTTTTCTCTCTCTCAATTCACGCCCTTCCATGGGTCGCTTCTTCCCTTTTTTTTTTCTCTAACCCAGTTATTCCTTTTTATTCTCTAATGACACATATTTTTTTTTTTTTTTTATTATGAACAACAAGGCTCTCCAGCCAGAATCACTCTTTGTAACAGGCAACAGTCGTGAACCCTAGCACTGTATTGTCCGACAGTAGGAGTCAAGCTGTGCGCAATATTCATTGGGCTGACTCATTACTTATGTCACTAGATTGTAACTTCTTAGGTTTTTCACTGTGATATATGTGAAATTGACAATAAAACATATTTTTAACCCTAAAAGGTGAAGGGATAAAAAAAAAAAAAAAAAAAAAAAAGCAAAGGAGAGATTTGTCATCTATAGATCCTCATGCAAAAATCGTTATCCTTTCCAGGTAGTAAATAGGGTACAAGTGAAAATCTCAGACGTGCATTGGTCCCATGCTGCATCTGTCCCCCACTGCCTCTACACCGAAGACTGAGTTATCAAGGACCGGCGATCGCTCAGTTTTTGGTCTTCAGTGATCTGTGCTCTGCCCCTCCAGCGCTCACTGGAGCACCAGGCTGGGGAGAAGGCGGGAGTGGCTGGCTCTGGCTCTCAAATACGAGCTGAGAGGCTGAGACAGCTGCTGCTCAGGCATTTGGGTGGATCCCAACATTAAAGTCGGGATCTTTCCAGATCCTAGACCAGCTGAGTGACATCAGCCGACAACAGACTTTAGCCCACTGTCAGCTGAATCTGGGTCACAAGAGTGCAGAAAGAACTGCACTCCTGTGACCCACAGAAGAAGAAGTAAGGCCAAAAGATCTTTGGCCCTACTTCTCTAACAACTGCTGCTTACCTTTTTACATGCTTAAAAATCCTAGCCAACTTTCCTCTTCTATGTAATATTAACATGGAACTATACCCACCTCCACTCCAGCAATGCAGTCCTTTGCCACCCACTGACGTGTTCGTTTCCTCTTCTTTCGGGTTCTAAACTTTGGCTGTTTTGATTGGCAGGGTCAGGATGAGGTAACTTCTGTGCATGTGCAGGAATTCATTCATCTTGACAGATGCCGAAATTGTACACTGAGAACAAGCAGATAGAAATACTTTAATGCAGAAGAGACATAGTATGTAATGAGACATAGTATGCAGTGCTGTAAGGCATTGCACCCACGATCAGCAGATCATTGGTGCAACGTCCGACTCCTGCAGACTGTCATTAGAGCGGTCTGCCTGTACCTCCGATATGGGCAGGCAGTTACTGAATTGTAGGGAGATCAATAAACTACCAGAGTGCTTACCAGCACCCTTGCAGTTCGTTGAGAACTACAAGCCGCCGGCCGCAATGGCTGATGCTAGTTGTGGTAAATTCATTCACAGAAAACTCTGAATGAATGACATGGCTGTGTGGGTGTAGCCTCCCACACCTGTGCTGTTTTTTATTTGTGACAGCAGGCGTGGTGAGAAGACCCCCCAGCCCGCTCTCATAATGGGGGGAGGGGGGAAATCAGGTCAGGGTGATGGCAGGTGATTTAGTAACATGTTACACCCTAAATCTGGGTGTAATATGTAACATTACTAAAGGTGACCTTTATCCAAAAAGTATCCTTTAAGCCTTGTGCATCACACATCTTGCATGTTTTGCCCTATAAAATACTTTTAAATTCCTCTGAAAAAAAAATAACTGGATGACATTTGCTAAAAATGGTTTATCCTAAATAACTGGCATGCTTTTTTCCTCATAAAATACTATTTTTAACTTTTCTTTCTTGCTGATGCTGATCTCATTTAGCCACTTCATGTGTACCTTTTCTCACCACTATCACTGATAAACTTAATTTCCCATGATGCTCAACTACACTTCAGAGGACATGAGCATCATGGGACATGTAGTTCCAAAACATCTGGGGTGCCAAGGTTTGCCATCTCTGAACTAGTGAATCTTTGGGATGCTGGGGTGGGTGCCTTCTATGTACACACTGTGCACGACAGCCAGGAAAGAAGATTCCAAAGTTAAGCTGCACATGTGCAATGCACTTATCAGTAGGGATGGGCTCAGGTGTGTTTGGATCCTAGTGCCAACACACCTGAGCAATCCCGCCAGGAAGCCATTATTGCACACCATCAATCATAGGCATTTCCCAGCCCGCAGCTGCACATACACATGTCCAGACTAGGCTGCTCATGATTGGTAGTGTGCAATGACGGCTTCCTGGCTGGATTGCTCAGGTGGGTTGGGACTAGGATCCGAACATGCCTGAGCCCATATTATCAGACATAGTGGTGGGAAAAGGTGGTCCGCTGGAGCTGGGAATTCATGTATTGTAGGTTGAAAGGTGAAAACACAAGAAATTCAAGGTGGACACGGGGGAGGATTTATAGCTGCTGCTCTCTAGCGATAATTGGCAACATACTCCAGCCCCTCCCTCCCGATTTCCCCCTCCCTGTGACAGCAGGCAGAGGTTCTTCTCCCAACACCCACTGCCACATACAAAAACAGCATGTCTGTGTGGGGGCTCCACCCGCACAGCTGCATCATTCATTCACAGGAATCTGCCACCGCGGCTCATGGACTTGTAGTTTCAATGGGCGGCAGGGGTGCTGATGATCTTCCTAGTAGTCCACTGACATGTCCTCCAGCTTTCAAACAGAAAGCCTGTACAGGGGTACAGGCAGAAAGCCGGAGGACACGTCTACAGGAGCCCACCATCCACTGATCGCAGGCGTAACGTTCTGCAGGCTCCAGTGCAAGAAAGAATAAATGCACTTTTTTTCACCTGCAAAAATATGAGCATTTACTATTTTTTTGCAGAAAGGTGAACATATCCTTTAAATACAGATAGAGCTTACAAACTGCAAACAGACACTCCTAGATGTTTGAGCCTTTTATATTACCTTCTCTGCAAGAGGCATCCCAATTGTAATATTTCCAAGCAGCATTCCCCATTATAGTTTAACACTTATCAGGCCTGGCAGGTACTCCTCGCTGCATCCATCAGTCACAATACTTTCCATGCCTCTCGGTAGTAGCACACACAGATCGTGCATTGTACGCATGCGCAGTCCCTTCACTTCCTGCCTTTGACACGCACATGGACCGGAAACGACCCCTCTCTGCAGAACGCTGCTTTGCTTCTATGGTAACTGAGTGTATCTACCAATCGCCGTGCGCGCGTATTGATTATGTCGGGGCCAGAGCGGAAGCTGTACCCACATTGTCACTGTGCACTGCACCCTAAGCTGACGCTTTACCAGCAATGTGTAACATTTCCAAAGCACGACCCACACAGCGCGGGAAATCTACCTTCAATTCCTGCACACAATAAAGTAGTCACAAGACCTTTTCCGGTCCTCAAGTTCACTCAGCAACACGAGTTATACAATCACCACATAACCTCTTCACTTCCCTGTGTCTCTATAGGAGCCAAGCCTCGCTCTGAAATCCTGCCCACATGATCGCTGCACTTCCTCATTCTGAGATCCAATCTAGGGTGACCGGGACCACTGATCTTTGTAAATTAGCATAGCTCCCAACTGTCCCTGATTTGGATTTTGGAACAAACTCCCTCTGTTCCTCTTACCTCTTCATTTGTCCCTTATTTTTGTCTGATCTATATAGTTGTATATAAAATGCACTACTTATCTATCAAATGGTGTTTCCCAGTGCCAAACTGCCAAACCTTTCATCTAAACTCTAAATTGCTGCATTTGTACATTTCAAAAGCCAATACAGTAAAACCTTGGATTGCGAGCATAATTTGTTCCGGAAACATGCTTGTAATCCAAAGCACTTGTATATCAAAGCGAATTTCCCCATAAGAAATAATGGAAACTCAGATGATTCGTTCCACAACCATTTATTCATAGGTCTTTCAGTTTATAGTCCATATAAAAAGATTATAGCAATGTGATATTGATATTAATGTGATAACTTACATTATACGAAAAAAATTGGGCAAACTTTACTGTTTAGTTTTTTTTTAAATTCATTAAAGTGTATTTTTCCCCCAAAAATTGCATTTGAAAGACCACTGCGCAAATACAGTGTGACATAAAATATTGCAATAACCGCCATTTTATTCTCTAGGGTCTCTGCTAAAAAACATATATGTTAGAAGGCTGGCTGGAATTTATAGGAGGAGTCTGAGGGCTATATATCCCTCCTCCTCCATCAGTTGCTTCGTCGGCTCATTTCCGGGTTTTGCCAACACACGTCACTTCCGGGTCCTTGCTGAGCAACGGTCGGCTGCAACAGTGGGACCGCCCGCCCCCAACAACCTTCTTATCACCAAGGGTATATCCGGCATCACGAGGGGGCCGCCCGCACGCTTCCCCCGGTGTTTTACATCGGGGGGGTGATCGGCCACCCACTAGCTCCTCTCTCCCTGTGCAGATCCGGCACGAGGGGGCCGTCCGCCCGCTTCTGCCGGTGTTCACAGAGTGTAATCATTGTTCTGAAGAATGATTGTTTGATGGTTAAGTCATCTGTCGGGACTCTCTTGTATGGGTACAGTTACAAAAAAAAAAACTTCTCTGAAAGCTGTCATACATGGGCAGATTAAACACCGAAAACATTTTCCGTTCCTGGGTCCTTCTATAATTGTGATATACGAATACAACCTATGCAGGATGAAAGGATCATTCCCTTTTCTATTATCAAATCTCAGAAGGTGAAACAGAGCATTTCTGACACTCACATCTGCGCTTTATCTCCTTGCTGATGCTTCCTCTACAGATCAGCTGTGTAGAATACTGCCACTACTCAAATTGGCAGAAGGCGAGAGCGGGCTTATCCTGCTGAGGTCATAGTACAGACATCCACCGCCAGCTTGATCTCTGGTGTGCCAGGGATTCTGGGTAATACAGATGGCGCTGCTCCTAAAATCAGCAGGTGCTGTCATGTGTTCAGTCAAAGCTTCCTGTCATAACAGGTCACTGTGTCACTGTCATAACGGGTGCTGTCACACATGTTCAGTCATGACGTTCCAGTCTAGTGGGTTAAGTCTAGCAGGTGCGTCCTAGCGTGGTCGGTCAGCGCGTCCAGCCTTAGCGTCTTGGTCATAGCGTGTCCAGTCATAGTGTTCCTATCCAGCGGGTTCTGTCTGAGGGAGGCTGTTATAGCGTGTCACAGCGGGTACTGTCGTTCAGGTGCTGGCAGCAGGCGCTGTCATTAGGCGTTCAGTCTCAGTGTTCCTGTCACTGCATGTTCAGTCATAACCGGTGCTGTCGCGAGTGGGTTCCAGTCACAGCGAGTCAGTCACAGTGGTTCGGTCATGACATTTTCCCATAGTCATTTATACAGGGATGAGTGCAATTTTTTAGCTCTGATCACTGTAATAATGTCACTGGTCCCCAAAAAGTGTCACTTAGTGTCAGATTTGTCCGCCGCAATGTCACAGTCCTGCTAAAAATCGCAGATCGCTGCCATTACCAGTAAAATAAATAAATAAATAAAAGTCCTTAACTCTATCCCGTAGTTTGTAGACGCTATAACTTTTGTGCAAACCAATCAATATACGCTTATTGGGATCTCTTTTACCAAAAATATGTAACAGAATACATATTGGCCTAAATTGATGAAAAAAAAAAAAATGTGGATATGTATTATAGCAGAAAGTAGAAAATATTTTTTTTTTTTTTTCTTTCAAAATTGTCGGTATTCTTTTGTTTATAGCGGGAAAAAAAAAAAAAAAAAAACGCAGAGGTGATCAAATACCACCAAAAGAAAGCTCTATTTATGGGAAAAAAAAGGACATCAATTTTTTTGGGGCACCACACAATTGTCAGTTAAAGCGACGCAGTTCCGTATCACAAAAAATGGCCTGGTCTGCTATATACTGCTGATGAAAAAAGATATTTAGCAGTTTATATTTACTAAAGTAATTGCATTTCCATGTTCTGTGTACTGTGGGAGACCAGATATAGTGAATGCAGGGTCCTGGGTTTAGTAACACTTTAAAATATCAGGGCAAGGTTTTAGGGGGTCTACAGCCTCCTTCTTGATCCAAATAGTACTACAGTATATGTACCAGAGTAATATGCAAAAGTTTAGCAAAACTGATCGCTGCAGATACCATTTTGCACAAGTTTTGTGTATTAGTACTGCTTTGACCGAGAAGAAAGAGGTGGACCCTCAAAATCTTGTCCTGAAAGTGTAACTGTCACACTTGTGTCAATACCCTGTGTTAATGCAGCATTTATTTGTAAAGCCTCATAACCATACCGCCCAACTTTTTGAGATGGGAATGAGGGACACCTATTAGCAAAAGTATGTAAGTGACGCGCCCTCCAGTGTGCTAGAGTAGATGTACATAGTTAGTTGTAGTGTAGGAGCTAAGAGCCAGGCCTGGGTTGAATCTGGGTCAGGTTTGAGTGATTCAGGGAGGTTGGATGACTCAGCAAGCAGCATCTCTGGTGATTCACCCTGCTTTCTGGAACCTTGGAGAAACTTCCAGAAGTAGAGGGTGGAGCCTAGGAGGAGCTGCTTGGAGCATTGATGAGGGCCCCAGCCAGTCCCCAGCAAAATGGGCTGGCAGGGGGCAGGCACCTCATAAATACTCATGAGTCATGCAAGCAGGGCCAGTCCCGACTGCTGAAAAACATCCCTACAGCATGATGCTGCCACCACCATGTTTCACTGTGGGGATGGTGTTCTTTGGGTGATATGATGTGTTGGGTTTGCACCAGACATAGCGTTTTCTTTGATGGCCAAAAAGTAAAATTTTAGTCTCATCAGACCAGAGCACCTTCCTCCACACATTTTGGGAGTCTGCCACATGCCTTTTCTTAACTTTTTGCTGAAAGTAATGGCTTTCTTCTTGCCACTCTGCCATAAAACCCGACTTATTGTCGTCCTATGTACAGATACTCCAGTCTCTGCTGTGGAACTCTGCAGCTCCTTCAGGGTTACCTTAGGTCTCTGTGCTGCCTCTCTGATTAATGTCCTCCTTGCCCAGTCCGTGAGTTTTGGTGTGCGGCCGTCTCTTGGCAGGTTTGCTGTTGTGCCATGTTCTTTCCATTTGGTTATGATAGATTTGATGGTGCTCCTAAGGATCATCAAAGATTTGGATTTTTTTTTAACTTAATCCTGACTTGTACTTATTAACAACATTGTCCCTTACTTGTTTGGAGAGCTCCTTGGTCTTCTTGGCAGTGTTTGGTTTGTGGTGCCTCTTGCTTAGGTGTTTCAGCCTCTGGGGCCTTTCAAAAAGGTGTGTATATGTAATGACAGTTCATGTGACACTTAGATTGCACACAGGTGGACATCATTTCACAAATTATGTGACTTCTGAAGGTAATTGGTTGCACCAGAGCTTTTTATGGGCTTCATAACAAAGGGGGTGAATACATACGCACATGCCAATTATCATTTTTTTATTTCTGAAAAATAATTTTATGTATACATTTTTCAAATTTTAATTCACCAATTTAGACTATTGTGTTCTGATCCATCACATATAATTCAGATTAAAAAAAAAATTGAACTAAAGGCTGTAATGTAACAAAATAGGTAAAAAGCCAAGGCACTGTATATACATACAGTATATATTTTATATATATATATATATATATATATATATATATATAATATATATACTGTATGTATATACAGTGCCTTGGCTTTTTACCTATTTTGTTACATTACAGCCTTTAGTTCAATTTTTGGAAAAAAAAACATGGTCGCCAGAGACCAGGATTGCCATCTCTGATTAGATTTCCCCTTGCTTGAGAAAGGAGCGCCGCTATACAGACCATCTATAGCGCTGTAAGCTCAGAAACGCGTCGCAGAGATATGACGTCACGCCCCGGCGCCTAGCACTGTTTGCGGTGCAAGCCTCGTTCCCACATCAGAGACACGGCCGTGCCTGAAACACCATTCTGTCTAAGAACTGGGCTACACATACCATACAGCAGGCTACAGGGCACAAACGTCTCCACACCAACTATCCCTTCTCCCCTCTCCCTTCTCCATTACTTTAATTGCTATAGAGACTTTGAATCTTTTTCAACCCCCCCCCCCCCCTGTATCACCTGGAACCCACTTGTTGAACACTGAGAGGAGTGACATCCATCTGACTCTCCCCTTTGGATTGATGCTACCACCCCACTGGAGGACCACCGCAAGGATACAAACCCCACCTGCTGCATCCATCTGCCTTCCTCCAGGACATGAGAAGGACGACAGCCTCTGGGTGAAACTCCTGCGACTTGTAGTCCCACCGGCCCTCCATCTGCTGAGATCTACCTGAATGCAACACTCCTTGCCTAGATGTGAGTGGATATTGTTTTTATTAATAAATGTTTATATGATACATACTCAGAGGCGCCCCTCTCCTTGTCTCTTTCATCTCTGATTAGAGAACACCTCATAGTTACATAGTTACACCTCGACCCCAAAAGACCACCAGAAGGGGTTCCCCACCTTGTTGGTGCATTTAGCAGCCTAAGATGTGGGACTGCGTGCTGGGAGAGGCTGAACCCAGATGGACTTCGACGTAGTCGGCAGGTAAGAGCTTTATCCTGAGTGTGACGGTGTGGCAGTCCAGGATTTAAAATTCTGCAGGGCTTTCAGGACTGATCATAGTGATTCTGATTGGTTAGCACTAGCACAGAGCATCACTTTAAACTGTTCCAGAAGCATTGCAGAAAGAAGAGGGAGAAGAGCAGGGATTTCAAATCCCCAAACCACTGCACCAGCTGGGTGTGGGCACTGAAGTAGAATCCTCTGAAACATAGGTGTGGAATAATGCAAATAGCAGTATAAATATTTATACAGCCCTGGCTAATCCCAGGGAGGATGGCTCTGAAGGTTGCTGGGAGTCTGTATAAAATACTGTGAGACAAGAGCTGGGTCATTGCCTGCGAGGGAAAGTCCAGCCTGAGGGCTTTCTGCCCTCTGGACCGCGCTGCCATGTGATTGCTGTTTGTGAGGCCTCAGATGGACAACCTAAGTGCCTGGATGCTTAAGCTACAGAGAGCTGACTGAATGACTGTGGTCTGAAGATCTAGTCTGGCATCACGGGAGAAAGGTGTTGCTTTGATGTTGGAAGGAGGCAGCCAACTTTCCAAGGACATTTGTGAGTACAGACTGCTGTGAGAAATATTGAAGAATTTTGGGCTGCTGCCACCCCGCTTGTGCTAGAGAGTCAGCTGTGTGTTTGTTTTAAGGGGACATTGGCTGGTGTCCTGAAGATCTCAGTCTTTCTAGTTCTTTGTGAAGGGACTCTGCTCTTGTTACTCTAAAGAAGAAGCTTTTACTGTTTCTTCTAGTACAAAGCCAAGTCCACAGTTTGCTTGTGCAAGGACTTCTGCTTCAGCCTTACAGAAAGGAGTTCGCTGCCCTCAACTTATACATAGTTCTTTTTTTTGAGTATCTCACTCAATTCCCTGAACCCTATTCTAGTTACTAGAAAGAAAAAAGGACAAAAAGAACACCCTTATGCCGCGTACACACGATCGGAATTCTCATCGGAAAAAACTCTGACGTTTTTTCCGACGGAATTCCGCTCAAGCTGTGTTGCCTACACACGATCACACCAAATTCAGATGGTCAATAACACAGCGGCATAAAACACATTCGACAGCACTATAAAAGGGAAGTTTAATGCTTCTGAGCATGCATCGAATTGTTTCCGAGCATGTGTCGGAATTTTGCGTGTCGGAATTGCATACACAAGATCGGAAAATCCGATAGAAAGGTTTTCCGTCGGAAAAATTGAGAACAGGTTCTCAATCCAATTCCGACAGAAAGAGACCGATGGGCATACACACGGTTGGAAAATCCGATGAAAAGCTCCCATCGGACTGTTTTCATCGGAAATTCCGACCGTGTGTACGCCGCATTAGACTTTTTTTTGAGCTAAAGAGTGACTGTGCTTGTGTGCTTAGCTGCGGGGCTATTGAACTTCAATTTTCACGGCTCGTCGTACATCACCGCGTTCTTGACGTTCGGAATTTCCGACAACATTGTGTGACCATGTGTATGCAAGACAAGTTTTAGCTAACATCCGTCGGAAAAAAATCCCATGGATTTTGTTGTCGGAATGTGCGATCGTGTGTATGAGGCATAACAGTGCCCCGTATAGAGGAAAAAAGACCGTCTGGGCCTATGGCTTCAAGTCTGTGGAGATTGCATACAAAACACTGCTACCACTAGGGCAGGGCCCTCCAGTTGTTCAGGGACTACAATTCCCATCATGCCCAGTCATGTCTGTGACTGTCAGAGTTTTACAATGCCTCATGGGATGTGTAGTTCTGCAACAGCTGGAGGGCCGTAGTTTGAGGATCCCTGCACTAGGGTATCCAAACAGCTTCCAATCTGTTGTGGACTACAGAGCCAAAGCATTGCCCAGCTAATGAATCAGAGGGGAAAAAAATATATATACACATCACTACCGAAGCATGAGAGCGTTTTCTGAACTCAAACAGCACAAAACTGTGGTTATCGCAGAGTGATAATGTATGCTGTTTGATTTTAATTACCATTCCGATGATTGTATTTAAAGGGGAGTTCCAGGCCTTTTAAAAGTCAGCCGCTACAAAAAGTGTAGTTGCTGACTTTTAATAAACAGACACTTACCTGTTCCACGGTCCAGCGATGCGGCCGAACGGGGTGTCGCTCCTCTCCCCCTCCTCTTCGCCGGCGCCTCCATTGCCACTCACGGCACCCGGCCGTGACAGCTTTCGTCTTCACGGCCGGGCACGCATGGCGCATGCGCGAGTCGCGCTGCGCTCCCGGAGTGGATAGGCGATCTCCTGGGACCTGTCACGTGTCCCAGGAGATCGCCTAGAGGGAGGGGCCGCCTAAGACGAAACAAACAGTCGCCTAGGCGGTTCCTGGGCGGAAGGAGGAAGTGGGACAAGAAGTCCCCCTCCTAATGAAGCCCCCACTCCCCCCCCCCCCCCCCCAAAAAAATTACATGCCAAATGTGGCATGTAAGGGGGTGAGGAGTGCTTAAAGCGGAAGTTCCATTTTTGGGTGGAACTCCGCTTTAAACATTTGGATCTCGTATTTTATGGGTATTACACTTGAATTCCCCAGCCAGTTGTGCTCAGGGAAATCGCTTATTGGCTGCTCAATATTGTTCCTCTGCGACCAGACCACACTACTGAAGATCTACCATTGCTAATAGACACTTGCTCTGTTTTTTTCTGCAAAACAAATGGCTGAGATATGTATGGTGCATTGCTACCATCATGTGGCTGAGGGAGAATTGCACAGATCTGTCCTTGTATTGCAAGCACTCTTGTATACTCAACTGCGTGTTCTTTGGGTTTGTGGTCCTGGAAGTGTTTTACTGACAAAATCACCAGGTGAAAATAAAAGAAAAGAAAAAGCTTGAAAAAAGAAAACGAATGCAGCCCCCTCTTCTAAGAACTAGTAAGCTGCAAAACATTACATTTTTGTTTTTGGGTTAAGTAACACTTTGAAGATCTAGGTTCCAGAGCAATATCATACACCATTTTGAAATAGTGCTTGGGAAAATAGAACACTTCTTGATAATGAAAAGTATATTAGAAAGAATCTAACTTGTTAAACCCCAGTAATACATGTCCTTGTGTGTTATTATAAAATATGCCAGCAATACATGTGAGGTCCTCATTTACATGACTAAACATTATGGACATTTGTCCTTTAATGGTTGAAGAGTAGAGCATGGATTTCGGAGAACAAGAATATACAGGAGGAATAAAGAGGATAGTTTCCCAGATTGGTAGGTATCTGTGTTCTGTGTTTTTCCGTGCTGAGCTGATTGGCCCTTCAGGACCATGCCAATTGCCTCCTATGGAATATGGCCTAATGTAAACCATAGGGGCCAATCAGCATGGAGCAGTTTAGTGCATTAATTCTGTGGTTTTGTAATACAGACTACTGACCCTTTTTTTTTTTATATCTTTATTTAAGGTTTTTTTAGAATACCGTATATACTCGAGTATAGGCTGACCCGAATATAAGCAGAGGCACCTAATTTTACCACAAAAAAATGGAAAAACTTATTGACTCCAGTATAAGCCTAGGGTGAGAAATGCGCATTTGCAGCCTCACTGTGCCCATTTGCTTGCCTCACTGTGCCCATCTGCAGCCATAGGTCCCCCAAACTTTAAACTTGGTAGTTAAGTGTTCCTAGATGCCCCCTAGCTGCAGACAAACTTTGGGGTCTCTGGACCCAAAGGGTCCTGAAATAACATTGCTGCAGATGGACACAGTTGACTGACTTTGGGGCCCTGTATCTTGGGGCCACTTGATGCTAGGAACCCTAAATTTGGTGTGCAAACTCAGTTGAACTAGCACTACAACATATCCATGAAGGGGGTTCCTATTATCAAGTGGCCCCGAGATACGGGGCCCCAAAGTCGGTTAGGAAAATGTCAAGCACTTTTCTGCAGCAGAGAATGACATTTTCCGAACCGACTTTGGGGCCCCGTATCTTGGGGCACTTAGTGCTAGGAACCCCATCTTTGGATGTGTTATAGTGTTGGTTTCACGGGTTTGCACACCAAATTTGGGGTTCCTAGCGAGATACGGGGGCCCAAAGTCGGATCGGAAAATTTCATTTTCTGCTGCAGAAAAGTGCTTGACCGGAGTATAAGCCGAGGGGGGCACTTTCAGCACAATAAAATGTGCTGAAAAACTCAGCTTATACTCGAGTATATATGGTACATAGAAAAAGATAAATGCGCCATACCATTGACACTAAGCCTATGGGTTTACCACACATGACAAGGGCACCCATAGGCTTACATATAGAAGAAAAAATAAAACAGAACACAGTTAAAACAATAACAGCATAGGTGATGTCCAAAAGACGACAGGAAACCTCCCTAAGCAACAATAATTCTGTTGTTTGCTTGATATAGACTACTGACCCATATTACTCTTTGCACCAAGTATTTAAGCCCAACTATGGCATACCTACAGTGCAATGTACCAGTCATCATAAAGCTGTAATATTCTATAAAAAATGGCAGTCTGTAAACATTTTTACACTAGGTCCATATTAGGCATTAGGGATTTATCTAGAATGAACCTAAACAAATCACATACATTAATTTAGATGTTCTTCTCTGTTGGCAATTGTTATTTTCTAAAAAAGGTGAGTCCAGCTGATTAGCTGAAGTAACTGACAGAGGATTGGATATACTTTATTACTGTAAGGGCGCCTGAGCAGGTAAATGGTGAAAGCACTTCTGGCAGTGTTATAGTTTGTACCAGGCCTCACAGCTACTTTTGCATGACTGGTTGGCCAGCATGTACAGTGCCTTGCAAAAGTTTTCACCCCCCCCCCCCCCCTGGCTTTTTACCTATTTTGTTACATTACAGCCTTTAGTTCAATGTTTTTTTTTAATCTGAATTATATGTGATGGATCAGAACACAATAGTCTAAGTTGGTGAAGTAAAATTAGAAAAATATATACATAAAACAATTTTTCAGAAATAAAAAAATTATAATTGGCATGTGTGTATGTATTCACCCTCTGTTATGAAGCCCATAAAAAGCTCTGGTGCAACCAATTACCTTCAGAAGTCACATAATTAGTGAAATTATGTCCACCTGTGTGCAATCTAAGTGTCACATGATCTGTCATTACATATACACACCTTTTTGAAAGGCCCCCAGAGGCTGCAACACCTAAGCAAGAGGCACCACTAAACAAACACTGCCACGAAGACCAAGAAACTCTCCAAACAAGTAAGGGACAATGTTGTTGAGAAGTAGAAGTCAGGGTTAGGTTATAAAAAAATATCCAAATCTTTCATGATCCCTAGGAGCACCATCAAATCTATCATAACCAAATGGAAAGAACATGGCACAACAGCAAACCTGCCAAGAGACGGCCGCACACCAAAACTCACGCATCGGGCAAGGAGGACATTAATCAGAGAGGCAGCACAGAGACCTAAGGTAACCCTGGAGGAGCCGCAGAGTTCCACAGCAGAGACTGGAGTATCTGTACATAGGACGACAATAAGCCGTACGCTCCATAGAGTTGGGCTTTATGGCAGAGTGGCCAGAAGAAAGCCATTGCTTTCAGTAAAAAACAAAATGGCACGTTTTGAGTTTGCGAAAAGGCATGTGGGAGACTCCCAAAATGTATGGAGGAAGGTGCTCTGGTCTGATGAGACTAAAATTGAACTTTTTGGCCATCAAATGTCTGGCGCAAACCCAACACATCACATCACCCAAACAACACCATTTTTCAGCAGTCAGGACTGGGAAACTGGTCAGAGTTGAGGGAACGATGGATGGTGCTAAATACAGGGATATTCTTCAGCAAAACCTGTACCACTCTGTGTGTGATTTGAGGCTAGGATGGAGGTTCACCTTCCAGCAGGACAATGACCCCAAACACACTGCTAAAGCAACACTTGAGTGGTTTAAGGGGAAACATGTAAATGTGTTGGAATGGCCTAGTCAAAGCCCAGACCTCAATCCAATAGAAAATCTGTGGTCAGACTTAAATATTGCTATTCACAAGCGCAAACCATCCAACTTAAAGGAGCTGGAGCAGTTTTGCAAGGAGGAATGGGCAAAAATCCCAGTGGTAAGATGTGGCAAGCTCATAGAGACTTATCCAAAGCGACTTGGAGCTGTGATAGCCACAAAAGGTGGCTCTACAAAGTATTGACTTTAGGGGGGTGAATAGTTATGCACATTGACTTTTTCTGTTATTTTGTCCTATTTGTTGTTTGGTTCACAATAATAAAAAAAAAACATCTTCAAAGTTGTGGGCATGTTCTTTAAATTAAATGATGCAAATCCTCAAACAATCCATGTTAATTCCAGGTTGTGAGGCAACAAAACATGAAAAATGCCGAGGGGGTGAATACTTTTGCAAGGCACTGTAAATGGGGAGGAATCACTATTTATTGGGATATGTTTGAGTTTAAGAGTTATGGGTAGATTCAGGTGATACTTAAAGCGGAGGGCCAGTTGAAATTTTTTATTTTTTTTTGAAAGTCAGCAGCTACAAACGCTGTAGCTGATGACTTTTAATAAGCACACTTACCTGTCCAGGGTGCCTGCGATGTCGGGCGCCCAAGGCCGATCCATCCATCGGATCGGGTCCCAGCGCCGCCATTCGAACTAAGGATAACAGGCAGTGGAGCCTTGCGGCTGTGGTCTTACAACAGCCTGCGTCTTTTGCCAGATCACACCAAACCCAGGCCATCACTCTCAACAATTCCTTCCATGCTGCTCTGGTGGGTTGGGTGGCTGTGGTGTTGTTCCTGGAGGTGGTGGAGGAGTAGTATGGTCCAGAGTTGGCCCCTCATCCCCTTGTTTAGGGCCTGAAGAATGATCTCCTCACAGATGAGGCGATGGCCCTCCTCCATGCATTCCAGTTTACTCACTGTCACACAGTAAAACGACTCAGGGCCACCAGGGGTCGTTGTAAGTACCGCAGTAGCCTGGCGAATTACAGCAGTCGCTGACTCCTCCAGGTTCCTCGCCATCCTGGTCCTTTTGGGTGGAGGGGAGGAACCTGGGATTCCGTCAGGCTGCTTGACACGGCCTCCAGCTGGCTGAGACTTTCATGGGGATGAAAATGGTACATAGTTTTAGTTTTTTGTTCATCAGTCACACACAATTTTGAGCTCATGACAGTTGCAAATTGAATGTTAACAAATATAAAAGACTATCATTCTGACCCCAGCATTTTCCATTCTTGTCCCAATCATTTTTGGCGTGTGTGGGGGAGGTTGGGGTGAAGTGTGGTTGTAGTGTGTGTGGGAAGGTTGGGGTAGGGTGACCAGATGTCCCCGGTTCCAGGGGACAGTTGCAGGCAGTGCAGAATAAAAAAATAAATAATCTGAATTACACCCCCGCCCCGCTCCTACTAGCTTAGGTGGTGTATTTTTTCCATTATCTGTGTCTTTCTGATGATGATGTGCTGGTCAGAGCGGATGGACTATTTTTTCAGTTTCTGGCACATGCCCATTCAGCTCCACTCACATGTTCTTCTGCCTTGGCTCAAATCCCAGCCAGCCGCCTGCTTCCTTATCTCCTTGCCTTCCCTGGCAGAGTAATTTTCCTCAGCTCCCCACCCAGTAGTAGCCGGGGCCCGGAGGGTGAGACCCAGTGTTGGTCATCTTACTTTAAAAAAGTAATTAGTTAAGTTACGAATTACTTCTCCCAAAAAAGTAATTGAGTTAGTAACTCAGTTACTACATTGGAAAAGTAATTAGTTACTCAGCAAAGTAACTGACTTTTTTTAATATTCTTAGGGGCGGGTCTAGTATTACTGTAAGCAAGGGGCGCGTTCCCCCCTGCACGTCTATTTCCCCTCTGTACCCCCCTGCACGTCTGTTCCCCCCAACACATATATCTGTTTCCCCTCTGTACCCCACTACACATCTGTCCCCCCCCCCCCCCACACATATATCTGTTCCCCCTCTGTACCCCACTACATGTCTGCCCCCCCCCCCCCACACACACATATATCTGTTCCCCCTCTGTACATCTGTCCCCCCCAAACTCACGGATCGGATCGTTTTTGCTCGGATCAGAGTCACGGATCGGATAATTTTTCGGATCAGCAAATAATAATTGAATTTGCAAAAACCTTTGAAAATTCCACCACCATAAAGCCCCCACTGTAATATCCACAATCTCCCCCACTGTAATATCCACGTTATCTCCCCAACTGTAATATTGGCTGAGTATAGCTGGGTACGGCTGGGTATCGCCGAGTATGGCTGGGTATTACCGTGTATTGCGGGGTATGGCGGGGTGTTGCAGAATATGGCGGGGTGTTGCAGAGTATGGCGGGGTGTTGCAGAGTATAGTGGGGTGTTGCAGAGTATGGCGGGGTGTTGCAGAGTATTGCACAGTATTGGCAGGGTGTTGCAGAGTATTGCACAGTATTGGCAGGGTAGTGCAGAGTATTGCACAGTATTGGCAGGGATGGCTGCTGCCATCCGATCTCTCCCCTCCACTGTACAGATCTGTACACAGAGGGGAGACCAGCGTCATCTTGACGCCGGTTTGTTTACACAAGTGATCGCTCCGTCATTTGATGGAGCAATCACATTGTAAACGGCCGACGGGTGCACCAAGATGGCCGCCGCTCCGGACCTAGGCCGGAGCTGCGGCCATCGGGTGCACCAAGATGGCCGCCGCTCCGGACCTAGGCCGAAGCCGCGGCCTTTCCTAAGGCCGAGGCCGCGGACGGCTCCGCGATCGCGGCGGGTAATTGTGGTAACGCCGCCCCAGTAATGGGAACGGCGTTACCGCGAGGGGAAGAGTAATCAGTTAGATTACTCGTTACCCTCTAAAGTAACGGCGTTACGTAATCACTGGTGAGACCTGAGATGCTGTAAGGCATGCGGAGGCGGCAAGGGGCAGAGAGAGGCAGCTGAGCTCAGCTGACGATGTCCAGCAGCAGGAATAGAGGGGAAGCAGGTCCAATCGTGGTGCTGCCAGTGCCTTCAAGGCTTCAACACAGGTGTGCTTTGGGGGTGTCTGTGAATAGACTACATTTCACTGTGTCTGTCTCTCTGGCATAATGGATGGTATCAGAACTCACAGGCAGCAGGCACTTATTGGTCATAAGTTAACAAAATCAGCACCCAGCAGCCATGTTATGTGGCACACTGTGACAGAGCCAGCCAGAGCCATGATAGAGTGCCTGCTGCCTGTGAGTTATAATGCTGATGATCTTAACCAGTTGCTGATCGCCTGATAGCAGATTTACTGCTATAGGGTGGTTGCGCTGCACAGGATCACTTATATACGTGATCCTGCATTTCTGGGTATAAGAGTCAATCAGCGGATCCGACGGACTTGCATAGTGGTCTGCATATGTAACCAAGGCAGTTCGCCATTCTGTCAGTATGGAAGACATTGATCCTGTGTTCCTGCAAAGCAGGTACAGGGATCTATGTTTTCCCTTAGTAAAATCACCTGCCCCACAGTGAGAAAACACTTGTTAGGCACACACTTAACCCATTGATTGCCAAAAATGTTATCCCCTTCCCAGCCAGTGTCATTAGTACAGTGACAGTACATATTTTTAGCATTGATCAATGCATTAGTGTCACTGGTTCCCACAAAGTGTCAAAAGTGTCACTAATGCCGCATACACACGAGCGGAATGTCCAAAAGAAAGTCTTATGGAATCTTTTCATCGGATATTCCGATCATGTGTGGGCCTCATCAGACTTTTTTTTTCGAAAATTCTGACGGACCTAGAAATAGAACATGTTTTAAATGTTTCTGAGGGAACCAATTCCTATTGGGAAAAACGCTTGTCTGTATGCTGTTCTGATGGACCAAAAACGACGCATGCTCTGAAGCAAGTCAGAGACGGCAGCTATTGGCTATTGAACTTCCTTTTTCTAGTCCCATCGTACGTGTTGTACGTCACCGCGTTCCAGACGGTTGGACTTTGGTGTGATCGTGTGTAGGCAAGACCGTTTCAGCGGAAATCCATCGGAAAAACCTTCAGAGTTTATTCCGACAGGAAAACCGGTCGTGTGTCCGATTTGTCCACCGCAATATCGCAGTCCCGCTATGAGTCGCTGATTGCTGCCATTACTTGTTAAAAAAAAAAAATGTCCCAGAATTTAATGTTAACCACTTAAGCCCCGGACCAATTTGCAGCCAAAGGACCAGGCCCCTTTTTGCGATTCGGCACTGCGTCACTTTAACTGACAATTGCGCGGTCGTGCGACGTGGCTCCCAAACAAAATTGGCGTCCTTTTTTTCCCACAAATAGAGCTTTCTTTTGGTGGTATTTGATCGCCCCTGCGGTTTTTATTTTTTGCGCTATAAACAAAAATAGAGCGACAATTTTGAAAAAAATGCAATATTTTTTACTTTTTGCTATAATAAATATCCCCAAAAAATATATAAAACAACATTTTTTTTCCTCAGTTTCGGCCGATACGTATTCTTCTACATATTTTTGGTATAAAAAAAAAAAAAAAAATCGCAATTAGCGATTATTGATTGGTTTGCGCAAAAGTTATAGAGTTTACAAAATAGGGGATAGTTTTATAGCATTTTTATTAATATTTTTTTTTTTTACTATTAATGGCGGCGATCAGCGATTTTTATTGTGACTGCGACATTATGGCGGACACATCGGACATTTTTGGGATCATTGTCATTTATACAGAAATCAGTGCTATTTAAATGCACTCATTCCTATGTAAATGACACTGGCAGTGAAGGAGTTAACCACTAGGGGGCTGGGAAGGGTTAGTGTGACGTGTGTGTGTTTTCTTTACCGTAGGGGGCGTGGCTTTACGTCTGACGTCACTGATCGGCTTTCCCGATGACAGGGAACAGCTGATCAGTGACAGGCAGTGTAGGAAGCACGGGGAGAGGTTTGTTTACACAGACCTCTCCCCGTTTTTCAGCTCTGTGACCCGATCGCGGGACACCAGTGGCGATCGGGTCCACTGGTCCCGCGGCCACGGAGCTCAGGACCCACGGCTGGGCACTTAAAGGAGGAAGTACCGGTACGTGCTTCTGCCCAGCCGTGCCATTCTGTTGACGTAAATCTACAGGAGGCGGTCCTTAACCACTTGCTTACTGGGCACTTAAACACCCTTCCTGCCCAGACCAATTTTCAGCTTTCGGTGCTCTCACACTTTGAATGACAATTACTCAGTCATGCAATACTGTACCCAATTGAATTTTTTGTCCTTTTTTTCCCATAAATAGAGCTTTCTTTTGGTGGTATTTGATCACCTCTGGGATTTTTATTTTTTGCGCTATAAATGAAAAAAGACCGAAAATTTTGAAAAAAAACGCATTTTTCTTTGTTTCTGTGATAAAATTTAGCAAATTATTAATTTTTCTTCATAAATTTTGGCCACAATTTATACTGTTACATATCTTAGGTAAAAATAACCCAAATTTGTGGATATTATTTGGTCTTTGTGAAAGTTAGAGAGTCTACAAACTCTACGAATCATACAAAATTGATCACATCTGATGCACTGGTGACCTATCTCATTTCTTGTGACCCGAACAAGCCAGGAAAGTACAAATACCCCCCAAATGACCCCTTTTTTGAAAGTAGACATTCCAAGGTATTTAGTAAGAGGCATGGTGAGCTTTTTGATGTTGTAATTTTTTTCCCACAATTCTTTGCAAAATTAATTATTTTTTTCAACAAAATTGTCATTGTAATAGGTTATTTCTCTCACATGGCATGTGTATACCACAAATGACATCCCAAAATAAATTCTGCTACTCCTCCTGAGTATTACGATGCCACATATGTGGGACTTTTACACAGCCTGGCCAAAAAGAGGCCCAAAATGCAGGGAGCGCCATCACGTGTTCTAGGGGCATAAATTACACATCTAACTTGTTGACTACCTATTACACTTTTGAAGGCCCTGGAGCACCAGGACAATGACACGTGACACTGATGACAGGTGGCACTGATACGTGGCACTGATGACACGTGACACTGATGTGGCACTGATGACAGATGGCACTAATACGGGGCACTGATGACACGTGACACTGATGACAGATCGCACTAATACGGGGCACTGATGACACGTGACACTGATGACAGATGGCACTAATATGTGTCACTGGTGACAGATGGCACTTATACGTGGCACTAATACGTGGCACTGATGAGAGATGGCACTAATACGTGGCACTGATGACAGATGCACCGATACATGGCACTGATGACACGTGACACTGATGACAGATGGCACTGATACGTGGCATTGATGACACGTGACACTGATAACAGATGGCACGTGACACTGACAGGTGGCACTGATGACAGATGGCACTAATATGTGGCACTGATGACACGTGACACTGATACATGGCACTGGGGACAGGTGGCAGTGGGGACAGGTGGCAGTGGGGACAGATCACACTTTATTTTTCACTCACGGCTGCGCCGTTCATCTCTCCATCCTCACACGCTGTCTCTGTGTGAGGAGGGAGAGTGGCGCTGAGAGATGATCTCATATGTTTACATCTCTCATTGGACACGCCGATCGCACTGTAAACGGCCGCTGTGATTGACCGTTTACAGCGATCTGTGACTGGCTGTGTCCGACGGACACGGCCAGCACAGAACTTCCCCGATGCGCGCTCTCAGGAGCGCGCATTAGGGTAGTAAACAGTAGGACGTCCACCCTGCAGGGAGCGTCCACGCTGCAGCCGTCTTTCGGCTATAGCGCGGGCGCGAAGTGGTTAAGCGGTTAAAAATCTGGTCACCTTAGGCTGGGGTGAAGTGTGGTTGCAGTGTGTGAGGGAAGGTTGGGGTGAAGTGTGGTTGCAGTGTGTGAGGGAAGGTTGGGGTGAAGTGTGGTTGCAGTGTGTGAGGGAAGGTTGCGGTGAAGTGTGGTTGCAGTGTGTGAGGGAAGGTTGCGGTGAAGTGTGGTTGCAGTGTGTGAGGGAAGGTTGGGGTGAAGTGTGGTTGCAGTGTGTGAGGGAAGGTTGGGGTGAAGTGTGGTTGCAGTGTGTGGGGGGAGGTTGGGGTGAAGTGTGGTTGCAGTGTGTGGGGGGAGGATGGGGTGAAGTGTGGTTGCAGTGTGTGGGGGGAGGTTGGGGTGAAGTGTGGTTGCAGTGTGTGAGGGAAGGTTGGGGTGAAGTGTGGTTGCAGTGTGTGAGGGAAGGTTGGGGTGAAGTGTGGTTGCAGTGTGTGAGGGAAGGTTGGGGTGAAGTGTGGTTGCAGTGTGTGAGGGAAGGTTGGGGTGAAGTGTGGTTGCAGTGTGTGGGGGGAGGTTGGGGTGAAGTGTGGGAGGGAAGGTTGGGGTGAAGTGTGGTTGCAGTGTGTGGAGGAAGGTTGGGGTGAAGTGTGGTTGCAGTGTGTGGGGGAAGGTTGGGTTGGCTGTGGTCAGGGTGAGTTTGGTTGCAGTGTGAGGGGGGGAGGTTGGGGTGAAGTGTGGTTGCAGTGTGTGGGGGGAGGTTGGGGTGAAGTGTGGTTGCAGTGTGTGAGGGAAGGTTGGGGTGAAGTGTGGTTGCAGTGTGTGAGGGAAGGTTGGGGTGAAGTGTCGTTGGAAGGTTGGGGTGAAGTGTGGTTGCAGTGTGTGGAGGAAGGTTGGGGTGAAGTGTGGTTGGAAGGTTGGGGTGAAGTGTGGTTGCAGTGTGTGGAGGAAGGTTGGGGTGAAGTGTGGTTGGAAGGTTGGGGTGAAGTGTGGTTGCAGTGTGTGAGGGAAGGTTGGGGTGAAGTGTGGTTGCAGTGTGTGGGGGGAGGTTGGGGTGAAGTGTGGTTGCAGTGTGTGAGGGGAGGTTGGGGTGAAGTGTGGTTGCAGTGTGTGAGGGAAGGTTGGGGTGAAGTGTGGTTGCAGTGTGTGGGGGGAGGTTGGGGTGAAGTGTGGTTGCAGTGTGAGAGGGAAGGTTGGGGTGAAGTGTGGTTGCAGTGTGTGGAGGGAAGGTTGGGGTGAAGTGTGGTTGCAGTGTGTGGAGGAAGGTTGGGGTGAAGTGTGGTTGCAGTGTGTGGAGGAAGGTTGGGGTGAAGTGTGGTTGCAGTGTGTGAGGGAAGGTTGGGGTGAAGTGTGGTTGCAGTGTGTGAGGAAAGGTTGGGGTGAAGTGTGGTTGCAGTGTGTGTGGGAAGGTTGGGGTGAAGTGTGGTTGCAGTGTGTGGGGGAGGTTGGGGTGAAGTGTGGTTGCAGTGTGTGAGGGAAGGTTGGGGTGAAGTGTGGTTGCAGTGTGTGAGGGAAGGTTGGGGTGAAGTGTGGTTGCAGTGTGTGGAGGAAGGTTGGGGTGAAGTGTGGTTGCAGTGTGTGAGGGAAGGTTGGGGTGAAGTGTGGTTGGTGTTGGAAGGTTGGGGTGAAGTGTGGCTACAGTGTGTGAGGGAAGGTTGGGGTGAAGTGTGGTTACAGTGTGTGAGGGAAGGTTGGGGTGAAGTGTGGTTGCAGTGTGTGAGGGAAGGTTGAGGTGAAGTGTGGTTGCAGTGTGTGGGGGAGGTTGGGGTGAAGTGTGGTTGCAGTGTGTGAGGGAAGGTTGGGGTGAAGTGTGGTTGCAGTGTGTGAGGGAAGGTTGGGGTGAAGTGTGGTTGCAGTGTGTGAGGAAAGGTTGGGGTGAAGTGTGGTTGCAGTGTGTGTGGGAAGGTTGGGGTGAAGTGTGGTTGCAGTGTGTGGGGGAGGTTGGGGTGAAGTGTGGTTGCAGTGTGTGAGGGAAGGTTGGGGTGAAGTGTGGTTGCAGTGTGTGAGGGAAGGTTGGGGTGAAGTGTGGTTGCAGTGTGTGGAGGAAGGTTGGGGTGAAGTGTGGTTGCAGTGTGTGAGGGAAGGTTGGGGTGAAGTGTGGTTGGAAGGTTGGGGTGAAGTGTGGCTACAGTGTGTGAGGGAAGGTTGGGGTGAAGTGTGGTTACAGTGTGTGAGGGAAGGTTGGGGTGAAGTGTGGTTGCAGTGTGTGAGGGAAGGTTGAGGTGAAGTGTGGTTGCAGTGTGTGGGGGAGGTTGGGGTGAAGTGTGGTTGCAGTGTGTGAGGGAAGGTTGGGGTGAAGTGTGGTTGCAGTGTGTGGGGGAAGGTTGGGTTGGCTGTGGTCAGGGTGAGTTTGGTTGCAGTGTGTGAGGAAAGGTTGGGGTGAAGTGTGGTTGCAGTGTGTGGGGGAAGGTTGGGTTGGCTGTGGTCAGGGTGAGTTTGGTTGCAGTGTGAGGGAAGGCCGGTCTCTCATTCGTTATGAGCAGTCGGCTGGTTTCCCTGGTAACAGAGGCTGGCAGTATGGAGCGAGCGGCGCCATGGACGGAGCCGGAGGTGCGGGCTCTGATCGGGATCTGGTCGGAGGAGAGTATCAGGCGGCAGTTGCAGGGCACTCTGAGGAACAAGGGGCTCTTCATGTACATCGCCCTCCGCATGAGGCAGCTGGGCATCTATCGGGACTGGAAGCAGTGCCGCTCCAAGTACAAGAACCTGAAGTACGAGTACCGAGCCCTGCGGAGCAGCACCCGAGAGCCCGTCCATAAGATCCCCTTCTATGACGAGCTGCACGCCATACTGGGCACGGAGAGCGCCCCACAGGGGGGCCCTGAGGACGGGATGGAGGAGGAGGAGCCCGGGCCGGAGACACACACAGGTAGCAGAGCCAAGCGATTCCTTCATTAAACCAGCTGGGTCTCCATACACAGCACGGCCTGCCACTCACTACCACGACATCTAGTGGCCGCTGCCAGGAAGTGCAGGCACATCTCTTCCCATTCATCAGTATCTGGCCCATTCCTTCTATTCATTTCTATGTTCTTATCAGGAATCTTAAAAGCATATTCCACACTTTGGAAAAAAAAAACATAAAAGCACGTACCATAACAGTATAATTTGAGATTGAGAGAGAGATTGATTGATTGGGAGAGAGAGAGATTACAAATCATTTGGTGATTCCTAATAAAATAAGACAGTATATGATGGGCTGACACGTCTCTCGGTGTCTCTCAGTCACACTTGTGATGTTCTGTCCCCCGAGACCTCTGGGAAGAAGAAACTTCCTTACTGACCAATCACATTCTTTGCTGACGTCAGTTCCGGTATCTCCGCCATTTCCCCTCCGCTCCGAAACAGGCAACCTCATGCCACGGCCACAATAGTGATGCCAGCATCCCGGGGACACCATCGATCGCTGCGCGCCGCACGCTTTTAAGCTGAGAACAGTTTGTTTAATGGTCAGAATCCGGGAATGTGATCGTGGCGGGCGGAGAATTGCGATAACCATTCTCCGCGATTAATCGTGCAGCTCTATCTCCTACATGTAAAAATCATCATTTTTTTGCTAGAAAATTACTCGGAACCCCCCAAACATTTTATGTTTTTTTTAGCAGAGATCCTAGAGAATAAAATGGCGGTCGTTGCTTTTTATCTCCCATGCATTTAAAAAAATAAACAGTAAAGTTAGCCCAAATTTTTTGCATAATGTGAAAGATGAGGTTACACCGAGTAAATAAATATTCAACATGTCAAACTTCAAAATTGCACACGCTCGTGGAATGGCACCAAATTTCAGTACTTAAAAATCCCCATAGGCGACGCTTTAAAAAAAAGAAATTCAGGTTACAAGTTTAGAGTTACAGAGAAGGTATTGGGCTATAATTATTGTTCTCGCTCTACAGATCGCGGCGATACCTCACAAGTGTGATTTGAACGCCATTTAAATATGTAGGCGTGACTTGCGTATGCATTCGTTCGAGCGAGCACACGGGGACAGGGCGCTTTACATTTTATTTTTATTTTAAATAGTTTTTATTCAAGTTTTCAGAACACAGAATAAAGACCTTTGATTTGATTTTTAGCAGTGCAAAGTTTCCGTAGTCTGATAAACATCCAGTATAAGCGAAAACGTCCCGCCTCCTACGCTTCACAGCATTGGTTCTCACCCTGGGGGGCAAATGATGATTGGCCAGAGGTCACCGAATCCTGGGCTGTTCCTGAAGCCCGCACCGCTCTCCCAGCTCTCCCAATGATGGGGCACTATTCCTCCCACTGACACCAATGATGGGGCACTATTCCTCCCACTGACACCAATGATGGGACACTATTCCTCCCACTGACACCAATGATGGGGCACTATTCCTCCCACTGACACCAATGATGGGGCACTATTCCTGCCTATCTTCCTGTTTAACCTCTTCCTGCCCAGGCCAATTTTTACCTTTCAGCGCTCCCACACTTCGAATGACAATTACGCGGCACTGATGTTGGATGAGAAGGCCTGGCTCGCAGTCTCCGCTCTTATTCATCCCAAAGGTGTTCAATCGGGTTGAGGTCAGGACTCTGTGCAGGCCAGTCAAGTTCCTCTACTCCAAACTTGCTCATCCATGTCTTTATGGACCTTGCTTTGTGCACTGGTCCAAACCATTTTGTGGAGGGGGGGTTATGGTGTGGGGTTGTTTTTCAGGGGTTGGGCTTTGGCCCCTTTAGTTCCAGTGAAGGGAACTCTTAAAGGGATTGTAAAGGCAGAAGGTGCATTCTATACATTAAACCCCCCCCCCCAATACTCACCTGAGCCCCCTCTCTATCCAGTGATGTCCACGAGTCTCTCGACCGTCCGGGACTCTCCCTCCCAATTTGGCTGAGACCCAGCACAGCGGCCCCATTGACTCGGTCAATCAAAGTCAGTTAGCCAATCAGGAGAAAGAGTGGTCAGGGCCGAACAGCAACCCTGTGTCTGAATGGACACAAAGAGCTGCAGCTCGACTCAAGTGCCCCCATAGCAAGCTGCTTGGTGTGGGGACACTCAACAGGAGGCAGGGGCCAGGAGCAGCGAAGAGGGACCCGAGAAGAGGAGAATCGGGGCCACTCTGTGCAAATCCATTACAACAGAGGAGGTAAAAATAACATGTTTGTTATTTAACCACTTAAAGAGGGAGTCGCGCAGCGCAATGAGAATGCTCCGCGCTGTCTACTGGGACCCGTGTGTGTCCCGGCAGACAGTGCGGCAGGACAGGAAGAGGCATAGACTCCCGTGGGAGTCTGTGCCCAGAAGTGGGTGCAAATACCTGTCTTAGACAGGTATCTGCACCCCCCTCCCCCCTGAAAGGTGCCAAATGTGACACCGGAGGGGGGGGGGAGGGTTCTGATGAGCTGAAGTTCCACTTTAGGGTGGAATTCCGCTTTAAGGACTAGCCTCGTTTTGGATTTTAGGTGTTTACATGTTTAACCACTTACCCACTGGGCACTTAAACCCCCTTCCTAACCAGACCAATTTTGAGCTTTCGGTGCTCTCACACTTTGAATGACAATTACTCAGTCATCACTGTACCCATATGAATTTTGTGTCCTTTTTTTCACACAACTAGAGCTTTCTTTTGGTGGTATTTAATCACCGCTGGGTTTTTTATTTTTTGCGCTATAAATCAAAAATTTCGGAAAATTCGGTAAAAAAAATAAAAATAAAAATTATTTGTTTCTATTAAAATTTATTGGCAGAGTATTGCAGTGTTGCAGTGTTGCACAGTGGTGGCAGAGCATTGCACAGTGGTGGCAGAGCATTGCACAGTGGTGGCAGAGAATTGCACAGTGGTGGCAGAGTATTGGCGAGTATTGGCAGAGTATTGCACAGTGGTGGCAGAGCATTGCACAGTGGTGGCAGAGCATTGCACAGTGGTGGCAGAGTATTGCACAGTGGTGGCAGTGTAGCTGTCACTGACCAGCGCTGTGGGCACTACACATCCAGCCCACAGCGCTGGTCCCATCTCTCCCCCTCTCCTCTTCTCGTACAGAGAGGGGAGGGAGGAACCGGCGCCATGACGTGACGCCGGTTTGTGTACATGTGATTGCTCCGTCATTTGATGGAGCGATCACGTGGTAAGCGGCCGTGATCCGTGATGCGCCGGGTCCTTGGGACCCGGCGGTCACGGATGTTCCAGAGTGCGCGCCCCAGGGGGCGCGCAAGAGCAAATTTCTGGGAGGACGTCCACAGGACCCAGAATAAGCCAACCGCGCTGTAGCCGTCTTTTGGCTATGGCCCGGTCGGCATGTGGTTAAAACCTGTTTTTTTTGCTAGAAAATTACTTCGAACCCCCAAACATTATATATTGTTTTTTTTTCTAACACCCTAGAGAATAAAATGGCAGTCATTGCAATACTTTTTTTTCACACCGTATTTGCACAGCGGTTTTAAAAGCGCACTTTTTTTGGAAAAAAATAAGACAGTAAAGTTAGTCCAATTATTTTTTTGATATTGTGAAAGATAATGTTACGCCAAGTAAATTGATACCCAACATGATACCCAAATGTAAACATCCCTTGTAATAGAAAAAAAGCATGACAGGTCCTCTTAAATATGAGATCTGGGGTCAAAAAGTCCTCAGATCTCATATTTACACTAAATTGCAAAAAAAAATATTATAATTGTCATTTGAAAAAATGACAACAGAAAAATGTTCCTTTAAGTCGTATGGGCGGAAGTGACGTTTTGACGTCGCTTCCGCCCTCCTAAGATATGGAGACGGGTGGGGGCCATCTTAGCCTCACTCGTCTCCATACCCAGGACATGGAAGCCGGTCTACAGGAGCCGGTCGGCAAGTGGTTAAAAGGAAAACAAGACTTTTACAATATTCCCAACTTTGTGGAGATGAAGAAATGAAAAGAAAATAATTTTTTACAGAATTTTTTGTTTTACATACTGGGCTCCATTCACTTTTTTTTTTTTTTTTTTAATAACTTCTCTTTATTGAAAAAATTATTGTAAGTAGATACAAAAAAAAGCCTTGGAGCATTCTCCGGCTACAATATATAACAAATTACACAAATCTTCCAGTCCGCTTCTCACGCCTTCCCCCTGTCCTCTTCTCACGGCGTCCCTGTGTCCTCATCCCACGCTGTCCCTCTGTCCTCATCCCACGCCGTCCCCATGTCCTTATCCCACGCCGTCCCCATGTCCTCATCCCACTCCGTCCCTCTCGCCTCATCCCACTCCGTCCCTCTCGCCTCATCCCACGCCGTCCCTCTGTCTTCATCCCACGCCATCCCTCTGCCTTCATCCCACGCCGTCCCTCTGCCTTTATCCTACACCGTCCCTCTGTCCTCATCCCACGCCGTCCCTCTGTCCTCATCCCACGCCGCCTCCCCTGTCTTCATCTCACGCCGTCCCTCTGTCCTCATCCCACGCCGCCCACCTGTCCTCATCCCACGCCGTCCCTCTGTCCTCATCCCATGCCGTCCCCCTGTCCTCATCCCACGCCGTCCCCCTGTCCTCATCCCACACGGTCCCCCTGTCCTCATCCCACGCCGTCCCTCTGTCCTCATCCCACGCCGTCCCTCTGTCCTCATCCCACGCCGTCCCTCTGTCCTCATCCCACGCCGTCCCTCTGTCCTCATCCCACGCCGTCCCTCTGTCCTCATCCCACGCCGTCCCTCTGTCCTCATCCAATGCCAATTAATGGACATACATAGCAGACATGGCAGGCAATAAAAGTTTTTGGTCATACAATCAATGAATGGGAGTAGATGTTTTGCATTCCCATAATTTTAGGGCATGTTAAAGGAGAAGCATGGTAAAGCTCGACCACGATGCTTTGCTTCTTGGCTGCGATAGCTCTTACCGCCCCTATCATGTTCAGCGGGCAGTACTGCCCCCCAAGCGCAACCCATTCAAATGCATGGGCCGCTCTGCAACTGCCTGCGGTTGCTTCACAGTTGTCCGGTCTTTAGGGGGTGATAACAGACCCAGAGGAGGGTGTTTCCACAACTACTTCCACAAGTTCTTCTGCTTTTTTTCTTTTGTATCTGTCCAGCTCTGTGTTCATTTCAACCGAAGTGAGGTCTAATCTCATCTCTGCGAGATCTCCTTCTATCCATTCTATCCTGTCCTTCGCTCGTTTATTCATCGTAGTTATCCTGTCCATCTCTCTTCGTCTTTCCCTAAAGTTCAGAATTCTATTGAGATAAAGAAAGAAAGTTATAAGAATGTGTCCATAAACAATCAGAAATTTCCAGAATAGCTGACTTAACCTAAATCTGTGTTTGATAGAAAACAAATAGTCACACGCCATCACCCCATTTATTACTGTTACCAGCAGCCTCAATTCATTCACCCCTCCCCCATAGAACAAATGTTAGAGGTGCAATAATCTCATTATGACCAGTGAGGGGTTTGTGCTGCTAAACTCAGGGCAATTGGCACAGGAAACCTAACATGCATGTCTTATTAACTGCCTGCCCACAGGCAGGGAAAAGATGAATACAGTATTAGGAGGTGGGGGCTCAGTGACAGTGGGTAATAACATGAAAATGTGTAATGTAGAAAATAGAGAAAACCTATGAAGAATGTACAATGACTTACCCAAGGATGCATCCTGTTGTACTGACGATGATCGATATTAGAAGGAGGAGTCCAACCATTATGGCCATTATTAGAAGGCGCCCATCTTTCTTCATTTGATACAAAGCACTGATGATATATTTCACATTGGGATCGGTGACTTGGATTTCTGAATCTAAGGTTCTGGTCTCAGTTGTTGGTGAAGACATCCCAAAGCCCTCGGTGGCAGCGACTGAAGGGGTTGCGCTATGTATATTTAGGCTTCCCAAACCATGGTCCCTGGTCTCAGTCATTGGAGAAAGCATCCTGGAGGCCCCAGTGTCAGTGACTGAATGGGTTGCGCCATCTTTGTCTAGGCTTCCCAAATCATGGTCCCTGGTCTCCTTCATTGGTGGAAGCATCCTGGAGCCCTCAGTATCAGTGAATGAAGGGGTTGCACTATCTATATCTAGGCTTCCCGAATTGTAGTTAGCATAGTCACTGGTCTTAGTCATTGTTGGTGGAGACATCCTGGGGCTCTCAGTGCCAGTGACTGACTGGGATGCGCTATCTATATCTAGGCTTCCCGAATTGTAGTTAGCATAGTCACTGGTCTTAGTCATTGTTGGTGGAGACATCCTGGGGCTCTCAGTGCCAGTGACTGACTGGGATGCGCTATCTATATCTAGGCTTCCAGAATCATAGTAGACATAGTCACTGGTCTTCGTCATTGTTGGTGGAGAAATCCTGGATCCCTCAGTGTCAGTGACTGAAGGGGGCGTGCTATCTGTATATAGCATTCCTGAACCAAAGTTGCTTGTCTCAATCGTTGGTGGAGACATCCCGGAACCCCCAGTGTCAGTGACTGATGGGGTCTCGCTTGCTTCATTTAGGGTTCCGCGGTACTTCTTGACCGTCTCGGTATCAGCCACCTCCAAAGTGGGATCTTTTCAAACACAAAGGAAATTAGGATAAATGTTCGAATAATAAACACTAGAGCTGAGCAAACCAAGGTGCATTCATGACAATAAATCCTGATTCAATTGGTCATGAATCAAAAGGATACAATTCTAGCGCCATTCTTTATAGTGAACTCCAAATCTGAGGAGGTTTTATAAAGCGTTTGGGGTATCTATGGATCATTATGGACGTGTACAATTTTGAGCCATGACAGATTTGGTATCTATTGACTGGATTCGGTCTCAGCTTTTATATCATATTTCATTGTGTTGGAGTTTACTGAATTTAATACTGAATTTAATACTGAATTTAATTTTGAGTTTTTTTATACTGAAAATTTAGATTTGAGAAACAGATGTACAAATATTAAACTGAGAAAAAAATAGCTTTTTACAAAAAATAGCAAAAATTACAAAATATTGTGTTTTTTTTCAAAATTGTCACTCTCTTTTTTTGTTTATAGCACAAAAAATAAAAACCACAGAGATGATCAAATACCACCAAAAGAAAGCTCTATTTGTAGAAAAAAAAGGACGTCAATTTTGTTTAGGTACAACGTCATATGACCGCGCAATTGTCAGTTAAAGTGACGCAGTGCCGAATCGTAAAAAGTGCTCTGGTCAGGAAGGGGGTAAAATCTTCCAGGGCTGAAGCGGATAAAGTGGTTGTAAACCCTTACAGACCACTTTTTACTACAGGTAAGCCTATAATACCCCGGATATCTCCTAAACCTGCACGATTTAGGAGATATACCCTGTATCAGCATGTGTGGACATCATCGGCACACGCACACTGAAGCAACGGCACGAGTGCCGTTGCTTCAGCTAGTGTGCCGTTACCGGCGGCTGTGCGGGAGTGACGTCATCGTGGCTCCGGCCAATCACAGCACAGGAGCCCACGATACCCAGAAGTATCTCCGGGAACGATGTCGCCGGCCAGAGCTGTGTACTGGGACCGCTTTGGGGGCTTCGATCTAAGGTGAGTATTTCATATATGCATACTAGCTCATTATGCCTTTGCCGTTTTTTTTTGTTTTTTTTTATTTTTTGTGGGTTTACAACCACTTTAAGGGCAGTATATGAAGGGAAGCAACATGGAGGGCCTGACAGCAGGTAGTATGTGCAGGAGAGAAAAGTGTTGAAGGATATAACAGGGCAGGATCTGCAAGAGAGGGCATAAAAATGTGCAGTGTGCACAGGAGAGAAGTACAGAGGGTATAACAGCAGATGGTATGTTCAGGAGAGCTGTGCAGAGGTATGACAGTGGGCAGTATGTGCAGGAGAGGAGTATTGGAGGATATGAAAGTTGGAGGTATGTGCAGGAGAGAATTGCTGTAGGGTATGACAGTGGGCGGTATGTATGAGGGAGAAGTGCCAGAGAGTATGACATGGAGCAGTATGTGCAGAAGAGTGGTGTTGGAGGGTATGACTACAGGCAGTACATGGAGGAGAGAAGTGACAGAGGGTATGACAGTGAACAGAATGAGCAGTAGAGGAGTGCTGGAGGGTATGACAGCAGACAGTGGGCTTCATTCAAAAAGTGGTATCTACTGCTTTAAGATCCACAGTAAAATATCTCTTAGCGTTTTAGCAAATTTCATTTTTTTTTTTGAAATTCACAAAAAAACGCTACTAAAATACCGCATGAGCTATTTTATGAAGTGATAAGGTATTTTAGTAGGGACAGCTAGCGGTATTTTAATGCCTGCTATTGCCCGCATCCTTAACAACCATGACCCATTTTCTGTCAGTACCTCTACTCATTCACCAAAAACAATGTGCAAAGTAAAATAAATAAAAAGAGACAGTCTTTGCCAAGTGCTTTGTTCAACCCCCCCCCCCCCTTACCAAAAAAAGAAATAATGTGCTCCGAAGTACATCCAATGATGAATGCCAGCCCCTGACAAAAAACATCCCACACTGATGCTTGGCTCCCACCAAATGACAGCTCCACTGCCTACTTGTTGCTAAATGAACTAAGAAGAGGGGCCACCTGATGACGTCACCATGTGACCCCCCTTCCCCTTATGACATCATTGACTGGAGCATGCCGGGTCGATGACGGCATAAGGGGGCGGGGTCACCCATACTGCATGCAATCTGCTTTAGTGGATAGAGCCCATTATGTACAGGATAGGCATGCCAGAGGTTATGCCAGTAGGCATTATATAAAGAAAATGAGTGCCAGAGGCCATGACAGTGGGCAGTTTGTGCAGGAGAGGAATGGCAGAGGGTATGACAGTGGGCACTATATACAGGAGAGTAGTTACAGTGGGCACTATGTACAGGAGATGCATGACAGCGGGTATGACAGCAGGCAGTATATGCAAGAGAGGAATGAGAGTGTGCACTATGTAGAAGAGAGGAATGTCAGGGGGTATGACAGTGGGCACTATGTACAGGAGAGGAATGACAGTAGCAACTATGTACATGAAAGGAATGACAGTGAGCACTATGTACAGGAGATGAATGACAGAGGGTATGACAGCAGGCAGTATGTGCAGGAGAGAAATGACAGAGGGCATGACAGCGGGCAGTATGTGCAAGAGAGGAATGGCAGTGTGCACTATGTAGAAGAGAGGGATGGCAGGGGATATGACAGTGGGCACTATGTACAGGAGAGGAATGACAGGGTATGACAGCAGGCATTATGTGCAGGAGAGGAATGACAGAGGGTATGACAGTGGGCACTATGTGCAGCAAAGGAATGACAGAGGTTTTAACAGCAGACAGTATGTGCAGGAGAGGAATGACAGTGGGCACTATGTACAGCAGAGGAATGACAGAGGGTATAACAGCAGACAGTATGTACAGGAGAGGAATGACAGTGGGCACTATGTACAGCAGAGGAATGACAGTAGGCAGTATCTGCAAGAGAGGAATGACAGTGGGCACTATGTACAGCAGAGGAACGACAGAGGGTATAACAGCAGACAGTATGTGCAGGAGAGGAATGACAGTGGGCACGATGTACAGCAGAGGAATGACAGCAGACAGTATGTGCAGGAGAGGAATGATAGTGGGCCTATATACAGGAAAAGAGGGCATGATGAGCTGTATGTGCTGGAGGGTATGGTGCTATATGTGCTAGTGATAGAAGTATGGCAGTTTTCACCCTGATTGTGTGAGCGTTTGTCACATGCACACAACAAACATTTTATACACAGACCCCATGTATTGTATATTTTGCTACAACTATCAAATGCTGATTTGTTTTTCCTCCCTTTGCCAGATCTGCAGAGTGCCGAAGGACGTAACAGTGATCTGCTACTTGTTCCAGCTGTCCATAATGAGGGAGGAAAGCATTGGTCTGCTAGGGAGACGCTAGCACTCATCAACATTTGGTCTGACAAGAGTATAAGGGGGCAGCTGAAAGGAACTGTCAGGAATCAGAAAATTTTTGAGCACATTGCAAGTCTTCTCCAGCAAGCAGGTATAGACCGAGACTGGAGGCAGTGCCGAACTAAGTATAAAAATCTGAAACATGAGTATGCTGTGGTGAAGAAGGCTCATGATTCTGGGAATCGATGGAAGACAATGAAATATTTCAAAGAACTGGATACTATTTTATCAGGCAAACCATCCGGGTACAGAAAGATTAACAATGACAAACCATCATCACTGCCATATCCGAGAACTGTTCCTATTGCTGTTGCTGCTGACTGTCTGCCAGGTGAGTTGGAGATATCATTTTGATATGAATCTATGAATGTCTTATCTAATCTGTCCAAATTTTATATCTCATGAGAAATGATTTGCTGTACAAAATACAAGGAAAGGCAGATAAACAGTAAGCATCTCTTGGGGTTTGCAGTAAACTGAAATGTCTATCAAAATAACAATGCCTTGTCAAAGTATAAACCTCATTAAAGTACCTCGGTTCACAAACTTATTTGTTCCACGACTCTGGTCGCGAACCGAATTGGCCGTAAACCGAGGCAAATTTTCCCATATGGTTCAATATAAACCAGGTTAACTGCTTCCTGACCGCCTCACGCAGATACACTGTGCAGAAGGGCACGTACAGGCAGAATCACGTACCTGCATGTTGCTCTTTAAGAGGCGGCTTGTGGACGTGCGCGCGCACCCGCTAGGAGCTCCGTGAGCATGATCGTGGGTCCCACAGACTCGATGTCCGTGGGGATACCCGCGATCGTGTCACGGAGAGAAAGAACGGGGAAATGCTAGTGTAAACAATAATTTCCCCGTTCTGCCTAGTGACACTGTCACTGATCACAGCTCCCTGTAATCCGGAGTGGTGATCAGTGTTGTGTCACACACAGCCCCTCCCCGCCACAGTTAGAATCACTCCCTAGGACACACTTAACCCCTACAGCGCCACCTAGTGGTTAACCCCTTCACTGCCAGCCACATTTACACAGTAATCAATGCATTTTTAATCGCACTGATCGCTGTATAAATGTGAATGGTCCCAAAATTGTGCCAAAAGTGTCCGATCTGTCTGCTATAATGTCGCAGTCATGATAAAAATCACTGATCGCCACCATTACTAATAAAAAAAAATGATTAATAAAAATGCCATAAAACAATCCCCTATTTTGTAAGCGCTATAACTTTTGCGCAAACCAATCAATAAACGCTTATTGCGATTTTTATTTTTTATTCTTTTCACCAAAAATATGTAGAAGAATACATATCGGCCTAAACTGAGGGAAAAAATTTTTTTATATATTTTTTGGGGATATTTATTATAAAAAAGTTAAAAATAATGATTTTTTTCTCAAAATTGACAATTTTTTTTTGTTTATAGCGCAAAAAAATAAAAACCGCAGAGATGATCAAATACCACCAAAAAAAAGCTCTATTTGTGGGAAAAAAAGGACGTCAATTTTGTTTGGGAGCCACGTCGCACGACCTCGCAATTGTCAGTTAAAGCAACGCAGCTCCGAATCGCAAAAAGTGGTCTGGTCATTGGCTTTGGTTAATCAAATAGTAGTTAATCTGTTCTGAACTTTTTCTTTTGTTTTTGAACCACAAAAACATAAAACAAAGTACAGTACAGTACAGTATGAAGAGAGAGAACACTAACTAACACACTCTTGTCACCTGCATTACCGCTCTGCACTTTCTTTTCAACAACATGCATGCTCTGAACAGTCTTGTCACCTTCATTACTGCTTCGCACTTTCTTCTTACCACCATGCTTGCTCTGAATTTTCTTTGGAGCCATACTGGATGTCCAGTACAGTACAGTATATGATAAAAAAAAGCACACAAAAAAGCTTTACAGCAAGTGTGCACAGGGATATACAGTACAGTATGTGCTAAAAAGCACACCAAAAAGCTTCTCGATACTGTAAGTGTCTTCACAGTACACCTTCAGTGTCTCTCTGTGACTTCGATCTCACCTACAGGAAGTTGCGACCCCGTGTCAGAGCAGGGAAGATGGTCGCGGTTCGTGAACCGAAGCGGACTTCGCGTACCGAAGAAAATTTTTGTCAACTCCGTTTGTGAACCGAGGTATCACTGTATAATAGTAATATAAGTCTCAAAAACATCTGTAGAAAAGATGAACACTGAACCTTTGTTTGAGGAATGAAAAGTTTATACAGCCGTTAACCGCTTCCCGACCGCCTCACGCGATATACGTCGGCAGAATGGCACGGCTAGGCAAAACCATGTACAGGTACGTGGCCCTTTAAAAGCCTAGCCGTGGGTCGGGCGGGACCAGCGGACCCGATCGCCGCTGGTGTCCCGCGATCGGGTCACAGAGCTGAAGAACGGGGAGAGGTCTGTGTAAGCAAACCTCTCCCCGCGCTTCCTACTCTGCCTGTCATTGATCGGCTGTTCCCTGTCATCGGGAAAGCCGATCAATGACATCAGACGCCAGCCCCGCTCCCTAATGTAAAAAAAAAAAACAACACACGTCGCACACCATAACCCCTCCCCGCCCCCTAGTGGTTAACTCTTTCACTGCCAGTGTCATTTATACAGGAATCAATGCATTTAAATAGCATTGATTGCTGTATAAATGACAATGGTCCCAAAAATGTGTCAAAAATGTCCGATGTGTCCGCCATAATGTCGCAGTCACAATAAAAATCGCTGATCGCTGCCATTACTAGTAAAAAAAAAATATTAATAAAAATGCTATAAAACTATCCCCTATTTTGTAAACGCTATAACTTTTGCGCAAACCAATCAATAATCGCTAATTGCGATTTTTTTTTTACCAAAAATATGTAGAAGAATACGTATCTGCCTAAACTGAGGAAAAAAATATTTTTTTGGGGGATATTTATTATAGCAAAAAGTAAAAAATATTGAATTTTTTTCAAAATTGTCGCTCTATTTTTGTTAATAGCGCAAAAAATAAAAACCGCAGGGGCAATCAAATACCACCAAAAGAAAGCTCTATTTTGTGGGAAAAAAAGGACGCCAAGTTTGTTTGGGATCCACGTCGCACGACCGCGCAATTGTCAGTTAAAGCGACGCAATACCGAATCGCAAAAAGGGGCCTGGTCCTTTGGCTGCAAATTGGTCCGGGGCTGAAGTGGTTAAAGCCCAGTCCCAGGCACCATGTTTTTTTTTATTTTTATTTTTTTTACAGTTTCAGTCTGTTTGCACTTATCCTCTAAAATGCTTTTATTATGTTATTCTTCTGTAAGCTCAAATTAACTTAAACCTCATAACCTGCCCTGATAGCATAGCTGCAGGCTGCGCTTTGTGAATGGCATAGCAGAGATTGTGGGAAAAGACACAACACTGAAACTTGTTGTTACACAAGACTTGCTGATGTCGGTGATTGTCCCCAATGTACTGTAGGCAAAAAACAATATAATAAAGCCACTTTAGAGGAAAAGGGCAAATAGGTAGTAAAATGTTAGAAAAAGGGTTGTATCTCTTTCACTGCCAGAGCCATTTTTGCGTTTTGTGCACACATTTAAAAAAATGTTTTAGGCCTAAAGATTGAACCCCCAAAACATATTTCTTTATCGTACATCATGGGACACAGAGCAGGCTATAATCATGACTACCTGGGTTATGCGCCACCTATAGGTGAATGGACATTGGCAGACCAAACATTCCATCCATATATAATCCCTCCTACTTGGGAAGCTCCTCAGTTTTTTTTTGCCAGTGTCTTTAGGGTGATGATCACTGAACTACATCTCTATGTGCTATGGTCATATTCTCAAGTGATTCCAGGAGAGCTCAGGAGTTGGTCGGTTGTATTAGTTCCTATGGCTAAGACGCTAAGATGAATGTAGTCAGATTTCGGCAGGGCTTTGCCTGTAATGCGACCTATCAATGTACTTTGCATATTAGAGCTGCACGATCAATTTTTAAGAATCGTTATCACAATTTTTTCCCCCTTGCGATCTCGTCAAAGTATTTTCCTGATTTATTTTCTTCTATGCAGAGAATTCTCTGCTCTGCTGAAGCCACAGCTAAAAGAGAAAAAAAAAAAAAAAAGGTCAGTCTGCCAAGTATCAACATTCTTCAACCACAGAACTAAGTATAAACATTGTAACAATTTGTTCTTTAGATCAAAGGAATACACTTTGGTTTGTAAATGAGGGAAGTTTAACCACTTAAACACTAAGGCCCCTTTCACACTGGGGCGGGAGCCGCGGTGACGGTAAAGCAGCGCTATATTACCGTGGTGTCCCATTCAAATCAATGGGAAGGAGCGGTATAGGAGCGGTGAATACACCGCTCCAATACAGCTCCAAAGATGCGGCTAGCAGGACTTTTTTTACCGTTCTGCTAGCGCACCGCTCCAGTGTGAAAGCCCGCCGGCTTTCACACTGGAGTGAATGGGGCCGTTTTTTTCAGGCGGTGTACAGGCGCTATTTTTAGCGCTGTACCGCCTGAAAACCGCCCCAGTGTAAAAGGGGCCTAAACCTTTAGAACCCCCAAACATTTATATACCGGTATATATATATATATATATATATAGATATATATTTTTTTTTGTAAGTTAGTTTAAAGGTCATATTTATTAGGAGATTAAGAGTTGTATTATACTTGTTCTATAAATACAGCACAGCTGACTTTGCTCGCAGTCAGACTTACGGATAGTCAATGCTTTTTTTCTTAGCAGAGACCCTAGAGAATAAAATGGTGGTTGTCGCAATATTTTATGTCACGCTGTATTTGCACAGCAGTCTTTCAAATGCAATTTTTTTTGGAAAAAAATACACTTTAATGAATAAAAAAAAACGAAACAGTAAAGTTAGCTCAATTTTTTGTATAATGTGAAAGATGTTACGCCATGAGAATCATGAGAGAATTGTGAACTTTATTCTAAGCAAAAAAATTGTGATTCTCATTTTGGCCAGAATTGTGCAGCTCTACTGCATATATAGAACCCTGCACAGTTAGGTACTGACCAAGGTGTTCCAGTGGGGTGCTGTATAGGTCCAGGACAGTAGACCCTGAGTTTAAGGGGGGAGTGAAGGTCCAGAGTGACAGTGCCCACTTTCATGGGTAAAGATTGGATCCTTGTTTTAACAGGATCCTGCGGTGAGAGAATGATGAGTCTGGCCCTTTAAGGTATCTTTACTGCCTGCCAGATATTTCCTTAAAAACCACTAGGGGCAATGGGAGGCTCTGTGTCCCTGTGTTGTATTTCCATCATTTGCTCGTGTCATGTGTCCTGTTACTTGACTATGGGGCTTTCTTTGAGTTCATGTTGTTATTCTTAGGTGTTTGGCTTTTTCTTCATTCCGGGGTGCACATGGTCAGGTGCAGTCTGGCATCCTCAGGGCAGCGTTGTGGCTGGGCTCTGTAGGGGCACAGGTTACTGGTCTGTCAGGCTGCAGGGGACACATTACAGGGGCTGATTTGTTGCCTGGGCACATGAGTACTGCCTCTGGGAGGGAAGGACACTGGCAGCTGAAGGGATTCTTTGGGCTTCTGTGTGTTGACTTACCCTTGCTAGGAGGGTTGCCTGTTAGGCACAACCTGTTTCATCCAGCAGCATGCTTTGAAAAGGCTTCCAAAAAGTGAGGGGGGAATAGCGCAGCTTGGGGTGGGGGGGGTGGGCTCAGTAGCGCCACCATCGGGTCTTGAGGACACTAGTCATCACGCTGTATTTGCATTTCCCAAGACCAGAGGTGACAGGTGCATCTGAGCCACTGTGTCTGTCTGGTATTGTAGCTACTGCAGGGGCATGTTTATGTCATTAAAGATGACTTGGTGGCTGCTTTGGTGGGCCTGGAAGGTAAAATTGCAGGTATGATTGCCTCCATGGCACAGGGCGATAAGCAACAGGGGAGAGGTCCCCTTCACCAGAGTCTCCACAGGAGGTAGAAGAGGAATAGGAAGACATTGATGAGGAGGGGGGTCGGGGTAGAGCTTGAAGAGGATCAGATGGTGGATTCTACTGTGAAATCTGAGCCCTGAGGAAGCGCAGGGGTCCTCGTCTCACAGGAGAAGAAAATGTTAGTACAATCACTCTCTGAAATGGTTCAAGCTGACTTCGGGTTGCCTTTCTGGGCAATGGGACCCTGGGGCCCTGAGTCCTCATTGGTTAGGTATTCCTCTTTGGGGTCTGTGTCCATCTTAAAAGAAAGAAAAAAAAAGAAGTAAAAAGTTTTTTTTTCCTCCATCATGCTTATCTAGGTGAATGCAGCATGGGTCCAATGCTACATCTGTCCCCTGCCGCCTCTGCACTGAGAACTGAGCGATCGAACACAGCTTATTTTTCACAGCTAGGTGAGCAGAGAACTGTAGACTGTCAGCCACAACTCTCTGCTCTTCTCCCTCCTCGCTCACTAGGGTGCTCATCTGTTGCGAAGCGGCCATCTCAGGTTATCAGCGACTCGCTGAGAGGCAGAGCCAGATGTCAATCCAGGCACCTGGAGGATCCAGACTCCGTGGTCGGGATGACGCGGTGCCTGGACTGACATTGGTGACGTCAGCAGAGAGCAGACTTCAGTCCGCTCTCTGAAACTGGGTCACAGGAGTGCAAAACGAATTGCACTTCTGTGATCCGTTGGAAAAGTACAGCCAAACGAGCTTTGGCTGTACTCCTCCTTTACAGTTCACAAGTTTTTCCCTTGCATCCTCATCTGGAAAAATTGTATGCTGAATGGAATCACCCAGATGGTGTGTTTGTGCCACCTAAGAGATTTTCTCTCCTTTATCCTATCGAGGGTTTTTATTTTTTTTGAAAAGGTGGGAGTATGCCCACTGTGGATGCAGCAGTGTCTTGCATCAATAAAATTTTGACTAGCCCGGTAGACAATGTACAGGTCTTTAAAGATCCAGCGAACAAGAGAGTGGTGACGCTGTTGAAGATTTCCTTTGCCTTGGCAGATTCTGCTATGCAATCGGCAGTAGCAGCCCTTGATGTTTGCAAAAGCCTTAAAGTGTTACTAAACCCAGGACCCTGCATTCACTATATCTGGTCTCCCACAGTACACAGAACATGGACATGCAATAGTTTTAGTAAATATAAATGGCTAAATACCTTTTTTCATTAGCAGTTTATAGCAGTCTTGTGACTTGTATCAGTGTCTGCTTAAAGTGGTTGTAAACCCCATTCTTTTAATCTGACCAGGGCACATATATCTGTAGTGTTTCCTTATCTCTCTCCAGAGCTCTAAGGCCCCTTTCACACTGGGGCGGGATCCGCAGTGACGGTAAAGCAGCGCTATATTTAGCGATGCTTTACCGTAGTTTTAGTCGCGGTATTCATCCGCTCGCGGGGCAGTTTTACCCCCTGCGAGCGGCTGAAAAAGGGTTAAAATCCCCCGCAAAGCGCCGCCGTAGCTGCGCTTTGCGGCGGTATTGCCGCGGTATTACCGCGGTGTCCCATTGAAATCAATGGGTAGGAGCGGTATAGGCGCGGTGAATACACCGCTCCTATACCGCTCCAAAGATGCTGCTAGCAGGACTTTTTTTACCGTCCTGCTAGCGCACCGCTTCAGTGTGAAAGCCCGCCGGCTTTCACACTGGAGTGAATGGGGCCGGTTTTTTCAGGCGCTGTACAGGCGCTATTTTTAGCGCTGTACCGCCTGAAAAACGCCCCAGTGTGAAAGGGGCCTAAGTCTTGTGTCTTTCTGTTGCTCTGTTCCTTTGTTATCAGCATGATAACTTCTGATAAGCTCTCCGACACAGGAGATAAAAGCAGCTGGAAATTTGTGTCAGGGAGGGAACTTAGAGATAGATAAGCAGAGAGCTGGTCTACTGGGCCCTCTTCTTCTAGGAAGTCCTTTGAGTGCTCCCAGGCGACTGGGTTCAGGGGGAAAGTGCAGAATCAGGGACAGAGTCAGTGCATTCAGTAGTGGCCTCACTTCAGCAGGGGGACTTTCTGGCACCTGTAGGCATCAGGGATGCTTATCTCCATGTGCCACACATCAAATTTTCTTATATTTTGTGGTGGAGGGCCAGCATTTTCAGTTTGTCGGCCTGCCTTTTGGGCTACCCACAGCTCCTTGGGTATTCATTATGTGCTAGCCCCGGTGCTATGTTTTTTAAGAGGCCAGGGTACTTTATTCTGGGTTATTTGGACGACCTGTTGCTCAGAGAGTGATCAGCTCTTCGGTTGAGGGAGAACGTGTCTCTCATGATTCAGACACTGGAGCGTCTGGGCTTGATTTTCAATCTGGAAAAATCAGAGTTGGAGACAGAGGTAAAAACAGAGGTAAAAAGCCCTGCACACATTGGATTTAATTTGGGCTGTTCAGGTTTATCTGAAGATGACCGCAGAAGTCAGGCAGACGGATTCATTATTCGTCCTTCCTGAGGGTCCTAGGAGAGGTCAGTCAGCTGCAAAGTCTACAATTTTCACCACCTCACTAGTTCCCCGTGTTACCAGACCTGTGTAAGTCAGCAGAAGTGTTCCTAATCACCCCCACAGTAGTGCAGTGTTGCCTCTGCCTTCCGCCTAACCCTGGCCTGTTTATTGACCCCGTTTCTACCTATTACCTGGACTGACCCTTTGCCTGTTTGCTGACCATATCTCTGCCTGTGCCTGAACTGACCCATCTGCACATCTGACTGACTATGTTTCTGCAAGATACCAGTGCCAGCTATCCCTTGCAGACAACTGCACTCCTGGAACCACAGGAACTCTTTTGTTTTTCCTTTCTTTAGCCTCCTGTACTTCCTGGCCAGTGGACATGGTATTCCAGTGGGCAGCCACATACCAGTAGGCTAGGCTTGCTTGGTTTATAGGAACTTGGACTGCTATAGGTGATGCTCCACTAAGCTGTATTTACTGACCACTCATATAGAGGTGACCATTACAATACATTGGTTTTGATACAATTGGTTGATTTGTGTGACAGGATACAATGTCCAGTACATAATCAGTTCAAAAAGTGAAAAAGTCTCACACATGCAGGGCTATTTTTCTGAGAGAATAAGTGCAGGAACTCCCCCTTTCTCTTACCCATCCCCAAGCACCATTTCTTGATTCCACGCCCACCCGCCTCTCAGTACTGCCCCATTTAGAGAATACAGACAAGTATTTTGTATGGAATTTGGTAAAGAAAAGCAGTAAAATAGATCCCATGTAGCCAGCAGCAATAGGCCCTCCCCAGCAACAGTAGATTTCCCCCAGCACAAATGGACCCCTGCAAAAAAAGACCACCCCAGCAACAATAGACCTTAAGCAGCAGCAACAGATCTCCCAGCAGCCAGCCTTCATAAACCCCTTCCTCAACAGCAGATCTCTTTCAGCAGCAATTGACCCCCCAACAACATAAGCCCCCCCAGCAAACCAGCAACAATAGACCTCTCCAGTAACAACAGACCTCCATGCAAAAATATATCCCCCTCCAGCAACAATAGATCCCCAGCAACCAGCCTCAATAGACACTCCAGCAAACCCCAGCACCCCTTGCCATTACATAGAGTACATTTATTACTGGAGGTGCTGGAACTGCTTTTCCCCTGCATTCCCACTGAAAAAAGCCCTGAATACATGTAAATGTCGCCATACTCAGGAGGAGCAGCAGAATGTTTTTGGTTGTAATTCTTATGCCCTGTACACACGATAGGATTTTCCGACAACAAATGTTGTATGTGAGCTTGTTGTCGCAAAGTCCGACTGTGTGTATGCTCCATAGAACAGTTGTTGGCGGAATTTACACCAACAAATGTTTGAGAGCTGGTTCTCAAATTTTCCAACAAAACTTGTTGATCGTGTGTACACAAGTCTGACGCACAAAAGTCCACGCATGCTCGGAATCAAGCAGAAGAGCCGCACTGGTTATTGAACCTAATTTTTCTCGGTGTTGTACGTCACCGCGTTCTTGACGTTCGGAATTTCCGACAACATTTGTGTGACCGTGTGTATGCAAGACAAGTTTGAGCCAACATCCTTTGGAAAAAAATCCACGGTTTTGTTGTCGGAATATCCTTTCGTGTGTATAGGGCATTAGTATGCCCATTCCATGTGTCAGAAATATCTTAATAAATTAACAACATTTTCTAAAAAATGAAGTCTTTAAAAGACTCACCATGGTGCTTAGAATAATTGTAAATAATAAGTTGCTCTGTGAATGAAAAAATTAGGTGCTGAACCCTATTTAAATCAAACTAATGAAATAAAAAAGATAATAAATGATCACATATGGGGGGTTATTTACTAACCTTGGAATGTCCCCAAAGGGGTCATGTGGGGGGTATGTGTGCTCAGGGCTTGACAAATTTGCTTTGAATCTAGGAGCCAGACAAAAAAGTTAGGAGCCAGTTTTTTTGTAACTAACAAAGCTTTATTTTCAATGATAAAACCCCTTCTCTTATGTAGCCCTAGTGTGTATTTTTCAGGGTGGATTTGATTTAAATCAAGTCGATTTAAATCCTGATTTAAATCAGTAGTAAATAGGCTTGATTTAAATCAACTTGATTTAAATCATAATTTTTTTATTTACTGTATTTTTTTGAAAAGTTTTATTTATTGTTTTTAACACAAGTATACACAAGACCCAAATGTGCCATTGACACAAAAAAACTATTTGCATTACTTCAGCGTTGACTCTCTCCTTCCAGACCCTCCCTCAGTGAAAATAACACAGTAATAATAAGGCCAACTGTTTTTAGTAACAGTCAATGGTACATTATGATATGTCAGACAATTACATACATGATAAATCCTACTACATTTACATGCTATTAGGTGCCACTCGATCCGCTAACGTAGTTTCACTATTCATCCAACTGCCCCACACTTTATCAAATTTCTGCGGTATGCCCCTACTAATGTATGTAGCCTTATATAAAGGTGCAGCCCTATTAACCACACCCTTCCACGCTGATACAGATGGAGGATTGGGCTTTTTCCATGATAACACTATCATTTTCCTAGCATAATATATTAGGATTGTCAGCAGAGTCGAGTTACTGTTTTTGGGGCAAGATTGTCCACCAATCCCAAAAGGCACACCTCTATCGTGGGCTGTATAGGAATGGCGGTTACTTCTGTTATGCATTCTGTGACCCCCTTCCAAAATGTTTGGATGTTCGAGCAATTCCAAAATATATGCATGAAATCGGCAGTAAGGGAACTGCACCACCAGCAACCAGGCAACTGGGTAGGGAACATCTTAGCCAATCTTGCTGGAGTAAGATATTTACGGTGCAAGAATTTAAATTGAATGAGTTGGTCCCTAGCAGAGACCAATCTAGTAAAATTAATGTCCCATACATCATCCCAGTCATCCCGACTTAATTTTTCTTTACTGATGTGCGCTTATGAGGCTGCACTGATTGGTGGCACTGATAAAAGGCACCTATAGGTACTGATAGGCTGCACTGATTGGTGGCACTGATAAAAGGCACCTATAGGTACTGATAGGCTGCACTGATAAAAGGCACCTATAGGTACTGATAGGCTGCACTGATGAGGAGGCAGAAATGGGCACTGATAGGCAGCACTTATGGGCTGCACTGATGGGCGCTGATAGGCTTCACTTATTATCAGTGTAAATGTGCCTGTCAGAATTGCTGGGTACCGGCTCTCCTTTCCTCACACTGTGACAGCACGTGAGGAAAGTACTGCCAATAACCGGCAAATCTGTTTACAATGAGTACATTGTACTACAGTGATTGGCCCTTTACCTCAATCTGTGATCAGCTGTGTCCAAAAGACACAGTGATCACAAAGCGCGCAGGGGCACTCCCCAGGTCAATAAACGCCCTCCCAGAACAAGCTGACTGGAAACCAACTACTCGGCACACAGAACTGCATGTCTGGAGCCTGGGAATGGGCTGACAAAAGCTCAGGCGCCAGGGCGCAACTTCTAGTTGCCATGGCGACCTGGCACCTGGGATTTGTCAATTTGCTTGTGCTGTCCTGGAATTTTTAGGGCCTCGAGAAATGAGATGGGCAGTCAGTACATCAGGACTGATCTATTTTTAAATATATACTGAATACCATCGTAAAACTTTCTCAAAGACTAAATAATATACACTGATTTTGATTATTTTACCAAAGAAATGTAGCATAATAAGTTTTGGCCTAAATTTTCTCATTTGTGGCATTTTTTGTTTATATTGCAAAAAAAAAAAACAGTGTAGTGGAGTAGACTTTTCAAAGTCACAGCACCTTTAAATCGCACAGATTGGAACAGGTGCCATTGAAATCAATAGGCTGCAACTTGTCATGCGACTTTGTGTCCAAAGTCACATTGCAAGTTGCTCTAGTGTGAAGGCAGGCTTAAAGAAAACTCTGTCTGTCTCAAAAAATTATAGAAAAAATTAATTTTGGTACAGTGTTGCATTACTAATTGTCATTCAAAGTGTGACAGTGCTGAAAACTGAAAAAAATGGCCTGGGCAGGAAGGGGGTGAAAGTGTCCGGTATTGATATAGTTAACTGACCCATGTTAGATCTATGGCTCTGTATGTAGCTTCTGACAGGCTGCACAAGGAGCCCCGTATCTCTGGAACCATAGGTTGTAGGAGCCCCAAAATGTTACCAGTGGTGACCCCAGGTCACAGAGCTACGACAATTGAAGCTCATTTTTTTGTGTTCATGGCAGAAAAATGGACAGATTAATGCTGGCCATACACTATACGAAAAATCGGCCACGAGCGCAAACGATAGTGTCATCATGTAATGACCGATAAATCGTTCAGTGGATATAAATGAATGCATTTTTTGTTTGTTTTTTTACATATACCTAGTGCAGAAAGTTTGGACGGGAAACACATTAACCTTTCAATTTAGCGTTTGTTCAGCAGAAAATTTCCAAACTTGTCCTTCGTTTTTTCAGCTCAAAAATGTCCCAACAATTATCGATTTTATGCCCATTAACTGGCCAAAAAACGAATGAACTGTCTAAATAACCGAATTTCAGCCGATTTTTCGTAGTGTATGGCCAGCATAAGGCTGGTTTCACACCTATGCGAATTGGATGCGGCTTACACCGCATCCAATTCGCAGAACATTTTAAAATCTATTACTTTCAATCAGTCTGGTTCACATATGTGCGTTGGATTCGTACTCCTCATTGCCCAAAAAACATGTGCGTTTTCTAGGCAGTGCGATGCGAATTGCAGGCACATATTCTTCTATGGGAACGCATCTGATTCGCAGATGCATTGTGTTGTGAACAGGCATTCTCTCCCACTCCTCACTACACCTCCCACTATCCCCGCTCAGCTGATCCGCAGCTACAACAGAGAGGAAGCCCTGAACAGCTGCTTTTTCTCTTCGCATAGAGAACGGAGCTGGAATTCGCACCGAACTGGTGTGAATCCAGCCTGATCCGATAGGACTGCCTGTGATTGCACCCTAATGCCGCGTACTCACGAGAGGACTTTTCGTCAGCAAAGGTCCGACGGAACGAATCCGTCGGACAATTCGATCGTGTGGGCTCAATCGGAATTTTGCTGTCGAAAAATCCGACAGACTTTAGAAATAGAACATGTTTTAAATTTCCCCGCCAGGACCCAGTTCCTATTGAAAAATCCACTCGTCTGTGTGCTAGTCCGACGGACAAACAACGACGCTAGGGCAGCTATTGGCTACTGGCTACGAACTTCCTTATTCTAGTCCGGTCGTACGTCATCGCGTTCGAATCAGTCAGAATTTAGTGTGATTGTGTGTGGCCAAGTCCGTTCATTCGAAAGTCCGTCGGAAAGACCGTCGGACCTAGTCCGTCGAAAAGTCTGCTCGTGTGTACGCGGCATAACAGCTTGAGAACACCTGCTGTGCTTTTACATTAGAGCCTGCCAAGATCCTGGTGCAATGAAAGTAATGTGATGTCAGTGCCTCTTTTGTGGATTTTTTTATATTTTTACCGCTTGTTTAGAATATATAAATACTTTAGTGTGCATATTTTGGGCACAGATTCATTTTAATGTTATGAAATTATGTTTCAATTTTAGCATTCAATCAGACATAAAATATTTTATTTATTTTCTTTGCAAAAATGTTCAGTGTACTAGACTTTTCAGATATCCCACACCATGGTCCACTGACTTGCTTTCTTCTTTGTAGAATCCTGCATTGAGCTTTACGCCAGCCATAGCCCAGTCAAAACGTGGTTCAAACGCATTTTCCAAAAACGAACACAGGGTCGTGAGAGCAAACGATATTGCCATCATGAAATGACTGATTTTCGAATAATAAATAGTTTTTATTATTGCATTATTTTGATCTCTGTATTAATTACTTTTTTTTCAGGGAACATTCACATAAAATAAAAATTGCCTATCTTGCTGGTTGTACGTTTCTTGTAACGGGGGAGAAACACAATAACCTTTTAATTTATCATCTGTTCCACAGAAGTTTTCCAAACTTTTTCATCGATTTTTTTTTTTTTTTGTTATTTTTTTGGGCTCAAAAATGTCACAACCGATTATCGATTTTGTGCCCGGTAACTGGCCGAAAAATAAACAAACTGTACAGATTTTCAAACGCTTTTTCATCTAGTGTATGGGCACCATAGGTTAAATAAAAAAAAAAAGGCACCTCGTGCAATAAGCTTTTCATCCCTGACGAGCGGCCGATCCCTGATGCCGGAGAGTTTGGGATGCTTTATAGCTTGTCTTTTCGGTAAATAAGTCTGTTTGAGATTGTTAAAATGCTAAATATATTTCCTATATTTAGGTCATATCTCTGAATTTCCAGAAGGAAACCCCACGGATCATAATACTCCCAACATAAAGCAGGAGCTTAATTCCATTGGTAAGATGTTACATTTGTTGTCCATGCCTGAAATTATGAGATTTTAAAACTAATATTAATTTTTTTGTTAAGTTGCCTACATACCGTATATACTCGAGTATAAGCCAAGTTTTTCAGCACATTTTTTTGTGCTGAAAATGCCCCCCTCTGCTTATACTCGAGTCAAGCACTTTTCTGCTGCAGAAAATGACATTTTCCGAACCGACTTTGGGGCCCGTATCTCGGGCCACTTGGTGCTAGGAACCTCAAATTTGTTCAAACCCAGTGGAACTAGCACTACAACATATCCAAATCTGGGGTTCCTAGCACTAAGTGGCCCTGAGATACGGGGCCCGAAAGTCGGTTTGGAAAATGTCATTCTCTGCTGCAGAAAAGTGCTTGACATTTTCTAAACTGAATTTGGGGCCCTGTATCTCAGGGCCACTTAGTGCTAGGAACCCCAGGATAGGATAGTTAGTAGTAGGTTGTAGTACTAGTTCCACTGGGTTTGCACACCAAATTTGGGGTTCTTAGCCCCAAGTGGCCCCGAGATACAGGGCCCCAAAATCGGTCAACTGTGTTCATCTGCAGCAATGTCATTTCGGGACTCTTTGGATTTAGAGACCCCAAATTTGGGCTACAGCTAGGGGCATCTAGGAACCCTTAACTGCCGAGTTTGAAGTTCGGGGGACCTATGGCTGCAAATGGGCACAGTGAGGCTGCAAATGGGCACAGTGAGGCTGCAAATGGGCACAGTGAGGCATGCAAATGGGCACAGTGAGGCTGCAAATGGGCATTGTTGACTGTCTTTTCCACTTACAGTAGCTGCGCATTTCTCACCCTAGGCTTATACTCGAGTCAATAAGTTTTCCCATTTTTTTGTGGTAAAATTAGGTGCCTCGGCTTATATTCGGGTCGGCTTATACTCGAGTATATATGGTAAGCCCTTCTCGTAACTGCTGATTTCCTGCAAGTACTTCTACCTGTATTATGTATAGTACTATCGTTTACTTTAGAGACAGTTATTAGAATTGATAAGGATATCTTTTACTGTTACATAAGGGAGCATCAAAGGAAAACTAATAAGTGTATTTTCAGTAAGTAGACAGAGATTTGTATTGTAATATTTAGCTGTGACTTCCATATTTCCCTTGCTTGTACTTGCATTGTATTGCTGTATTTCTATAGACTTCTCTTTACTAGCCTATACCATGCCAGTACGGAGACTTTAAAGCGTATCTAAATCTAAAAAACAAAATGTAACATATTGCAGCTTATCAGTCCCTATAGGTGGTGGCTGCATTAGTTTATATTCCTTTTTTATTTTCAGCTGGTAATCCTGCAAATAACAAATAATTCCTGTCTCTTTGTAGCTACTCTCATTCCACCACTGTATCTATGTAGGTAGCCAGGACTGCCACAAAGCCTGGACTTCAATCATGTCTGCATTTGTTCATCTCCATTACATGGCAGTTCATGAGAATAGTAGAGAGAATAAAGGACAGGACATGCTGACAACATCACTGTATGCACATGTTTTGTTTAGAAGCACAATGACCCCTTCTAAAGACTGCCCCCTCTGCAGTTCACCCAACAGGGCTTAAGCCAAGTGTACACGGGCCAAATGTCAGGGGGCATTGGCCAGTTAAAAAAAAAAAACAGCTGACATTCGGCCCGTGTGTACTGCAGTCAGACTTTCGAAGGGGCATGACTGAAAAAGATCTGCCAACCAGCTCCCGATCAGTGATCTCAGCCAATCGCTGCGAGCACTGACCGTAGTGTTCTGGCGGAAGGTCCGCCCCCTGTCAGAAGACAATAGCCCAGCAGGGGAGCTCACTGTACTAACATCAGATAGTAAGACCCCTTTCACACTGAGGTGCTTTACAGGCGATATAGCGCTAAAAATAGCGCCTGCAGAGCGCCTCTCCTGTCACTCCAATGTGAAAGCCTGAGGGCATTCACACTGGATCGGTGCGCTGGCAGAACATCAAAAAAAGTCCTGCTAGCAGCTTCTTTGAGGCGCTTGTATACACCGCTCCTAAAGCGCCCCTGCCCATTGAAATCAGCTAGGGCGGGGTAAAAGCGATCCACTATCGGCCGAAAATCGCTGCTAAAACGACGCCCGGGCGCTGTGAGTGTAAAAGTGCCCGTCTCTGCATCCGTCGCTCCATAGACTGAAAATGGACATGTGTCCCTTTTCATCAGATCTCATCCGATCCGCCAGCGTTGGATCGGACCAGGTCGGGTGTCAGCGGACATGTCTCCGCTGACATCCGTCGCTCCATAGACTAGCATAGAGCGCCCGTTCAGGTCCGCCGTCAAAACTGACAGGCGGATCTGAACGGTCCGTCGGTGTGAAAGGGGCCTTATTTTGGTCAAACATGATTGGATTAGTTGTTACAATAGAGAAATAAGCTTGTTTGTGCCGTTCAGCTGACAGAAAGTGACAAGGACATTTCTGGCAAGATCGACTGGTATTTTATGTACTTGCTATAAATGTTTTTGGTCTGAAAAACAAACAAACAAATGCAGCCACCACATCTTAGGACTGGTAAGCTGCAGTATATTAAACATTTTGTTTTTTTCTGGATTTAGATATGCTTTTAAGGCAACAGATATGAAAGTAACCCCCCTCCAGAAGGATTATGGATTTCAGAGTAAGGGTATATTTTACATTACAGACCGGTAAGTAAATGCCCTATCAACTAGATGTTTAAGGCAAACGCGATCAGAACATTCACCTGTGGATAGGACCATTTTGGCCTGATGAGCTTAAGGCCCCTTTCACATTTGTGCGACTTTTCCTGCGACTATAAAACATCAGAGTCACATGACAAGTCGTACCCCATGGATCCCAATGTTAACCTTTCATATCTGTACGCCTTCAAAGCAGTCCCTGTACTACTTTGGTCCGACTTTGATGCGAGATATGGTCCAAAAAACCTCAAGTTTACACAGGCATTCCCTGATATCGTGGCAAAATCATTGCGCGACTTTCAAGTCGTAACAGTGTGAAAGGGGCCGTAACCAGTCCTTTGGATATATACAGATTAGTCAGGCAACTAGAATTTTCTAAAGCAAAAAGGTGCAAGGAATAGGTATAATGCACGCAAGACCCCCCTTATAGTGCAAAGTGGACAGTTCATGAAAAATGGCGCTCTTACAACAAAAAAAAAAAGTCCACGCATGCAGCATATACTGTTATGGAAGTCACGCAGGTTGGATGAGTAAAACACTCCAGTAGCAGCACCTCCTGAGACAGGAACAATCTTTGAGAACACAAGAAGGAACACAAGGGGGCGCCAACTCAGTGCAGTATAGCCAAAATCAGTGTTTTCTCTAATTACTCAACATGGATTGGGGGTTAGGGAGGTGTGTAAACGAAAACCGGTCTGTCTCCTTCTGGATTTTGAAACTAACTACCGTGATTCAGGACAGTGACCTTTTATATTGTAGATAAAGAATACATTTCTATGTACATGTAACATGCAGCATTATACAAGGATCAGCACTTTCCTCACGTAACATCTCTCCTTCCAGAACAAAGTAGATCTTTTCAAGTATAACTAAAGGCAAAACTTTTTTTTTTTTTTTAGTTTTGGATAAAGTGGTGATGGATTAGAACACCTGTCAGTTTTTATTGCTGTCTATGTCCCAGTTAACAAGTGGACAATCGCATATATCTGTATCTGTGTTTTACTTTCATGCTCATGTTTATGCATCCCATTTAAATTTCTTTTTTTGTACACTTGCTTATTTACGTGGGTTTGTTTCCCACGCAATTTATTTTTAATTTCCTTGAATAAAACCTTTGAATAACACATTTCAATACCAAGCAGTTGTCTATTTCCCTTTAAAAGTCCCCTAAGAGGAATACACCTTGAATATATAGTAATTTCTGGGATGTGGGTTAGACCAGCTCCTCTCCCCTCATTTCTATGTCCCAGTTAGGGAGATTCGCCCTCTCTAATCGTCCTGTTTAGTATTATCAATAAAAGTGAAATTAAAAAGGAACTGCAGTCTGCTCACATAATTTGTAATAAAAACATCTTTGCCATTCTGAAGCTTCCCTCCAGCCACTTTGCATATTATTTTATATATACTGGGATTCTGTACTTACCAAAAATACTGCAGAAATCTCCCTCCACGGAGTCTGGCTGCAATCATTTTAAAAGTGGGCAGCTGAAGCTGCTGCCTGTTCACTTCCTGGATTTACACAGACAAGCCTCCAGCTCTGCAGCTCTCATTGGCAGTCTTATGACCTCACTTCCTGGCAAACACTCACAAGAGAGAGAGTTGTGCATGATGTCATAAGCCTAGACTTTTTACCAGACAAGAAACAGGAAGTGGGCTGTACATAGTATTTACTGGCAGAAAAAAAAATTACTATCCAAAGTTAAAACAACAAGGGCAGAAGATTTAATAGATGGAAAGATGAAAAAATGACTAAAGTTCCTCTTAAAAAAAAAAAATCCGAGAGGATCCCTCTCGCAAATCCCAGTACTACTCTGGGATATGCTCACTACTAACTCTTTTAGGGAAAAAAATCAAAAATCAAAAATCAAAAAAAAAAAAAAAAAAAAAAAAAAAACCACACGTAAGTCCCCTAAGATCCCAAAAGATGGGAAAAAAAAAAAAAATCCCAAGCCCTACCAGAGGGCTGGGGTACCTATTAAGGGGAAAAAACAAAGAGACTTGGCGAGCACGGAGAGTACCTCTCCACAGTGAATCAGGACTTTCAATCTTTTATAAAAACAAGAAAAAAAAGTTGAAAAAAAGATGATTTATATAGATAAGTGCTTTTTAGAGCCATTTCCCCCCACTTCGTGCTCCCTCCCCCCTCCCCCCCCCGCCAGTATAACTCAAACATATCATATGCTATATATCTCCCAATGCATTCATAGAACATCATAGAATGTAAACGTGGGGAGAAAAAAAAAACCCGAATTAGAAAAAGATGAGAACAGTGAGTTCACCTGCTTTTTATCTTCATTATAAACATTCCTATATTCAAAACTGTAATCTGTTGTGCTTTATATCATAAATCGTATAATAGTTGTACATGTATTTCGGTTCTAGGATTACTGGTTCTATTCTAATATTAACTCACAAAAAAAAAAAAAAAAAACCCAAATTAGAAAAATATGAGAACAGTGAGTTCACCTGCTTTTTATCTTCATTATAAACATTCCTATATTCAAAACTGTAATCTGTTGTGCTTTATATCATAAATCGTATAATAGTTGTACAGGTATTTCGGTTCTAGGATTACTGGTTCTGTTCTAATATTAACTCACAAAAAAAAAAAAAAAAAAAAAAGGGGAAGGGAGTAAATGAGAAATGAATGAAAAACAGGAGAGGGGCGTAGCCCCTCCAGCAGAACTGTCCAATCCTGCCACTCTCTAAACAAAAATTATTTCCATGCTTTTATAGGCCGATTAGTCTTTGTTATTATCTTGCTGTTTTGTTGCCTCGCCTCCCCGTCGTTCTGACCTTCTTGATGATGTATATGTCTGTGGCCAACTTATTGGCGGGAGGTCTGGTAGCCCCATAGCAGCTTGTATTGTCGGGATGTCTGATGGATCTCGTAGGTTATACCACTTGCCCTCCTTTTTGATTTGCAATTGGAAAGGAAAATTCCAACGATATACAATATTGCGATCTTGTAGCATTTTAAGTAGTGGCCTTAACGCCTTCCTCTTCTCCAGTGTAAATGGGCATAGGTCATGCAATAGTTGAATGGGGTTCTCCATAACTTTGATCTGTCCCCTCTCTCTAGATTTTCTCATGATTTCCTCTTTGTCTATGAAAAAATGAACACGACAGATAATGTCCCTTGGTTTATCTGGGTCTGTATTGCGTGGGCCAAAAGACCGGTGGACTCTGTCTAGCTCTAGAGTTGTTTCTTCTGGTCTCCCCAGTAACGATGTAAAAATTTTGTTAACTGTTGGGGTTAGTTCTTCTACCCTAACTGTCTCGGGTAATCCCCTGATCCGAATGTTATTGCGTCTATTGCGGTTGTCTTGATTCTCCATAAGCTCAAACAATGTATGTATTTGTGATTCTTGAGCGTCTATGCGTTTTTCCTGTAGTTGCACGTGGTCTGCTAACCTATCTACCGAATGCTCCACCTCTGCTATTTTCAGCCCAGTAGCCTGTAGTTCAGTGTTTACAGTGTGAAGCTCTTTGTGGAAACCGTGTTCTAGGCGTTGTACAAAGGCCTCCATCTCGTTACGGGTTGGTAGGGCTCTTAAGAAATCCCATAGGCCACTCGTCTCCGGTCCTATCTCATTGTTTGGACTGTCTCCTTTTACCTCCCCTATTTTTTCCATACTTTCAGTACTGTTGCTAGGTATTGGGTATATTACCTTGTCTATCCCCTTCGCCTTTGCATTTCTACTTATAGTTCCTGATATAACTGACTCTATTGGTATAGTCATCCCATCCGAGATTCCATGAAATGTTGGCCCAGTGATCTGTATTCCTGGTGAAAACTTACCAAATTGAACTTTCTTCCTTAGTATTGATGCTTTTATACGCGTAGCTGAAAAATACTGCAGAAATCTCCCTCCACGGATATGGTTCTGTTCTACTCACAAAAAAAAAAAAAAAAGGGGAAGGGAGTATTGTCTCTTTAACTAAAAATTATTTCCAGTTTTATTGGCACGATTAGTCTGCTGTTTGTTGTGGAATTGCCTCGCCTCCCCGTCGTTCTGACCTTCTTGTTGATGTATATGGCGGTGGCCAACTTATTGCTGGTAAGCCCCATAGCAGCTTGTATTGTCGGGATGTCTGATGGATCTCGTAGGTTATACACTTGCCCTCCTTTTTTGATTTGCAATTGGAAAGGAAATTCTCAACGATATACAATTTGCGATCTTGTAGCATTTTAAGTAGTGGCCTTAACTTAACGCTTCCTCTTCTCCAGTGTAAATGCTCCATAACTTTGATCTGTCCCCTCTCTCTAGATTTTCTCATGATTTTCCTCTTTGTCTATGAAAAAATGAACACGACAGATAATGTCCCTTGGTTTATCTGGGTCTGTATTGCGTGGGCCAAAAGACCGGTGGACTCTGTCTAGCTCTAGAGTTGTTTCTTATGGTCTCCCCAGTAACGATGTAAAAATTTTGCAATCATTTTAAAAGTGGGCAGCTGAAGCTGCTGCCAGTTCACTTCCTGGATTTACACCAGTGTTGACACACCTCCAGCTCTGCAGCTCTCATTATGCCAGCGTGCAGTCGGCGAGGCGAGTAGGTACCTCACTTCCTGGCAAACACTCCATCAGAGAGAGAGTTGTGCATGATACACGTCATAAGCCTAGACTTTTTTTACCAGACAAGAAAACAGGAACCCATTTCCGTGGGTGTTCTGTATAGTTGTCTCCAGAAATGTAATAGAGGCTAAATCTTCAAATGAAGACAAGGGCAGAAGATTTTTTAGATGGAAAGATGAAAAAATGACTGAAGTTCCGCTTTACAATTAAAGCACAGGAAACCAGCTATAAAATTCTTTCTAGGTGGTACTGGACCCCAGTGAGAATTCCCTATATTTTAACCATGTAACTGTCTGAAAATTTCTGCTTACTTCCTGTTTGGCTGTTTGGCTATGGGACAGGAAGTGGAAGGAAAATCTCTGCAATGGGACAAATATGGCAAAAATAAACCTTACAGGTGTTATAATCCTTCCTTACTGTATCCAAAATGATAAAAAAAAACGTTTTGCCTATAGTTCTACTTTAAGGTAAACACCTTTTGGAACCAATTTAAATGTAAAGCTAAAATCCTGAGCACTCTGTACATGATAATCACTGTAATTTCTGACTTTATACAGGTATTACCAAGTATGAATATATTGTTATTAATACAACACCTGTTTATTTTTAGGCCAATGTCATGAAAGAGAGGAGCATGCTTTGCCTACTAGAGGAAATGCTGTAGAGACCCACATTAAAGAAGAATCCGCATCTGTAGGTGAGAACTTGCCATATCCTTGTATAAGGGTCATTAATCAGTTATGTGGGATTTTTTTTTTTTTTTTATAACCACGGCCTAATTATGTATTTACACCCAAGACTTCTCACAGGGAGAGCCTTACCATAACACATGCGGGCTGTTCTATAATTGGAGCCCTGCAGCTTTTCTTATGCTTTCTCTCTGTCAGCCTTGGTTTTCTTTTAGTTCTTTAGAGCTGATCTTACAAGATAAAACAGTCATAATACTTGTACTAGAGCTGTTTTATCTGCCAAAGGATTTGTAATTCTGTTCAACCAGTTCTGAGATTTACACAGCCATGCAAAAGACCACTGGGGGGAATTGATGAGATCACTTTGGGGAAATTACATTTTGAATACTTCCCCCAGCCTGTGATTGGTTGACGAAGGGACAGCAGCAGACTATGCTGTCTCCTTTTATCAGCTTTTTCCTTGTCCGCACAGATGTCCTGCTGTTCAATGAATTATAGGAGGCTGATCTCACGGTTGATTCAGATGCTTTTTCAGGTACTTACACCAGCTGTGTTTAAAAAGACAATTATTTTTTCAAATAAATACCTAACTTCATTATATCAATCTGGACTTCAGTTTTCCCATTTTGTATCGCTTTTATTCTAAGATATTTTCCGGTAATTTAGCCATAAACCATATTATCAAAAAAGTGTCCCTTGATGTTTGTATGTAAAAGGTTGCACTGCACAAATAGATTCTGACTGTACAATTCTACAAACTTGCATAGATAATGTAGAGGTGCGCGATCACACCATGCATATTACACTGGACTTAGATCATATACCAGGTTTCTTTAAATAGTGGACCGCATCACTATCCAGTCTGGACCGCTGCGGTCACGCCACTTAAGGAGCTGTTTTCTCCTTCCAGCCTCGTCTCATAGAGCAGAGAGAGGAAGGCCACACAGCTCTGGAGGGGGGCGAGGTGGGAGCAGGAGCTGCCGGGGTTCATTTTTCTTCAACAAGCTGGTGATTGGTTGCTCGGACCGCCCTGCGTCCGAACAACCAATCACCTGGTGGGTAACTTGAAAAATGAACTCCGGCAGCTCTTGCCTCTCTTCCAATGTTGTGCCGCCTGCTGTCCAGAAATGTGTGGAAGTATCTGCATCCTTTTAACTATTTGCTCTCTGTTTCCAGGCGTGCAGTGTTGGAAGTAGTCCAGCTTGTTGTTAGCTTTTAGTGGAATGGAATGTGGAGTACCTGGAGAGGAGTGCTTCATGTTTAGTATATGGTGAGATGAATGCATTTTAGCGATACTACCAGAGAAGACAGAGAACATGGCTCTGTGTGTGGGCAGAGGATTTGGGTGAGGGGGTGATGTGAAGGTGGCGGGTAGAGGAAATGGCTGTTTTGTGAAGAGGGGTAGAGGACATGGCTGGGGGGGGTAAAGAACAAGGCTGGGGGGGGCGGGGTAAGGGGGTATAGGACATGGCTGTGGGGGAAGGGGGGGGTAGGGGACATGGCTGGGGGGGGAGGGGATAGGGGACATGACTGTGGAGGGGAAGGGGATGGAGGACATGGCTGTGGGGGGAAGGGGGGTAGAGGATATGACTGTGGGGGGATGGGGGGTAGAGGATATGGCTGTGGGGGGGGCAGGGATGTGTTAAGGGGGTAGAGGACATGGCTGTAGGGGTGATGTGAGGGGGGTAGAGGACATGAATGTAGGGGTGAGTTACAGGGGGTAGAGGACATGACTGTGGGGGGGTGAAGGGGGGGTAGAGGACATGGCTGTGTGGGGATGTGAGAGGAGGTAGAGAACATGAAAAGGGGGGGTGTAAAGGGGGGTAGAGGACATAGTTGTGGGGGGCAGGAGGGTGTGAAGGGGGTATAGGACATAGGTTGTGAGGGGATGTGAGGGCAGGTAGAGGACATGACTGTGTGGAGGTGATGTGAAGGGGGTAGAGGACATGGCTGTAGGGGGAGGGGAAGGTGTGAAAGGGGGGGGGGTAGAGGACATGACTGTGGGGGGATGTGAGAGGGGGAAGAGGAAATGGACATGGGGGGAGGGGGGTTGTAAAGGTGGGTAGGGGACAAGGTTGCGGGGTGATCTGAGGGGAGGTAGAGGACATGGCTGTGGAGGGGGGGGTGTGAAGGGGGGTTCAGAACACTACTGTGAAGGGGAAACTGTGAAGTGAGGGTCTGTGATGTAAAGGGGGCGGGGGTAATTGTGATATGCGGGGGGACTGAGGAAACTGATGTAAGCACTCTATTATGATATGGGGGGGGGGGGGGGGGGATTTGACGGATCATGCGATTTTGACCCTTTGCTGGAAGAAATTTTTATTGATCGGACCTCCATAAATTGTAATTCAATACCCCTGTCATATACTACTTGTAACAGTCTTATTTTTCTGTGGTTAGATTGTATGTACATACAGTCTTGCCGCACCCAGCATGAAACAAACAGTGCAGTCCGATGTTATATCTATATGGTAGATACGTGTACTGTATATGGACAAATTGATTCAGTGATTGGTTGATACAGTCTTATCCAATTTTTATGGAACTGGATCTTCGTGACCTCATGTATAGAGCAAGGGGGGGAGGTTTGGGACTTTAAATGAGGCACGGTAAGGCGCCTCCATCCCTATATTTGGTACAATCAAAAGGAAATTTGGGACTTTAAATGAAACGGTTGAGAATGCGGGGGTAGGAGTAAGGTATTTTAACCGCTTCCCGACCGGCCACTGCATATATACGTCAGCAGAATGGCACGGGCAGGCAGAATCACATACCTGTACGTGATCGTGCATGTGCCTGCCCGTGGGTCGCGCGCGCGCCGCTAGCGGCGCGCTCGCGACCCTAGCGGCACGCTCGCGACCCGGTCGGGAGCTCCGTGACCCCGGCCGCGGGACCAGCGGACCCGATCGCCGCTGGTATCCCGCGATCGGGTTACGGAGCGGAAGAACGGGGAGAGGTCTATGTAAACAAACCTCTCCCCGCGCTTCCTACACTGACTGTCAGTGATCGGCGGTTCCCTGTCATCGGGAACGCCGATCAATGACGTCAGACGTACAGCCACGCCCCCCTACTGTAAAAAAAAACACAACACATCACACTGACTCCTCCCCGCCCCCTAGTGGTTAACCCCCTAACTACAACTGTCATTTACATAGGAATCAGTGCTATTTAAATAGCAGTGATTGCTGTATAAATGACAAATGTCCCAAAAATGTGTCAAAAATGTCCGATGTGTCCGCCAAAATGTCGCAGTCACAATAAAAATCGCTGATCGCCGCCATTACTAATAAAAAAAAAATATTAATAAAAATGCTATAAAACTATCCCCTATTTTGTAAACGCTATAACTTTTGCGCAAACTAATCAATAATCGCTAATTGCGATTTTTTTTACCAAAAATATGTAGAAGAATACGTATCGGCCTAAACTGAGGAAAAAAATGTTTTTTTATATATTTTTTGGGGATATTTATTATAGCAAAAAGTAAAAAATATTGCATTTTTTTCAAAATTGTCGCTCTATTTTTGTTTATAGCGCAAAAAATAAAAACCGCAGGGGCGATCAAATACCACCAAAAGAAAGCTCTATTTGTGGGAAAAAAAGGACGCCAATTTTGTTTTGGAGCCACGTCGCATGACCGCGCAATTGTTAGTTAAAGCGACGCAGTGCCGAATTGCAAAAAGGGGCCTGGTCCTTTGGCTGCCAATTGGTCCGGGGCTGAAGTGGTTAAATTGATCACAAATATATAGCGCAATAAAAAAGTTAATTCATATATATATACATGTAGTAATCACAGGGTATAGACATGATAATACAGGGGTATAAATTAACACATGATTCAAGATGGATACATAGTAGAGAATGGAAATAAATAAGACAATGATGTGGTCCCCAAGTCCCACGGACGGCATGCCCGGTACCTCTATTCGTAATCATATTCATAATCACATTATAAGGTATATTCATATTAAATGAAAAATTGATAAAATCATCAGGACGTAATAAGTATCACTGTAGCATCGATTGTAGCTCGACGCGTTTCGTAAATGCATCTCCACCCATCAGGAGCTGATGCGACAGATTCCTGTGAAATGTATAGATATAGAAATAATGAGCCACACTATATAATGAGTGGTAAAAAAATATAGGAAAAACTTGCCAAACGCACTTACCAAGCCTGGCGGTGAGTGCGGCACGCAGTGAACAGCACATAGTGGGTAGGAGGTATCGACTCCACCGCCGGAGCTGAGGCGGCGTGACCTACAGTAGCAGCATTGGGTGATGTTGAGAGGCACCTGAGGGTAAGGGTGGTTTGCATGTGACAGCAGTGCTAGTGTCTGGGTACAAGAAACGGATATTCTGAAAATAAAGTATATATGTATATAGATAAATTTGGGGTAACCCATTAAGTATATATGTATTTGGAGTAATAGTAACTTATATATATATATTTGAAGTAATAGTAACTTCAAGAGTATTGCATATATGTATATATATATATATATATATATATATATATATATATATACACATATATATAATATCGTAGTCTATAGTATATAATGGATATATTAAAGTACTAATGAATTTTAGAGGTAATATGTACACCTTAGACCCAGTGTATCTACGTATAAAGTGATAATAGGAGGTGTGAGTAAGAGAATATAAAATGTGTATGTGATAAAATAAGGTGTACATATTACCTCTAAAATTCATTACTACTTTAATATATACATTATATACTATAGACTATGATATCATATATATGTGTATATATACATATATACAAATTTCCTTTTGATTGACCTCATGTATAGTGAGATTTTAGTACATGCCTGAGTGTGTGACTGTGAGCTTGGTCTCCAAGCAGTTTTTAGGTTCTGTACAGGCCTGACGTCTGATGTATATGCATAGAGAGCAACTGCTTTGTATGCACTTTTGTTTTTCTCTGAATCTTTCCTTCACTATGTCCAAATCTAAATGAAACAGGGGAAGCCATGGGAACAAGCCCCTATTCTGCTTTTGTATTTGTAAAATACCCATTGATCTTCCAGTCCCTGGGTCTTTACGTGAATGAAAATGTAATTTTCATTGTGATCCAGTAACAAATCCGTAAAGTCATGTGGTGTAAGCATGAGACTTTGGTCATATTTCATTGTTACGCTTCTTTATTATTACTGTATTGGATTCACATGCAGTTGATGTTAAAGGCTGCTACAAATGGGTTATATGGTTGTTATTATTATGGTCTGGCTGCAAGCTTAGAACGCATTTATAGGCTTCACGGTTGGGATGGTCACTATGGCAGATTACATGGTATAATGAGGTAGGCCTAAAGAAAACAAAAAGCCCCCACATTTGTGTTCCTTTTAGCCCACCTCCTCTTAATGTGGTTGTTTCGTTTTATCAGTCCATAAATCTACTTCATGGAAACCATAGCTTTATGCAGTTTGGAATATATAGCTTTATAATTTTGGGCTATATTGGTTCCTTAGGAGGATGGATGTCTTTCCTTTTTTTTCTTTTATCAAGACAATTATTTCTTCAATATAAATTCTTCATCAAGTTTCTGAACTGGTACTCGTGCATCTATTCAGACTTTCGGGTGCCTGCCTTTGTCTGAGGCCCTCCCTAGACAGCTAATGTACTGGTTTGTTGATGGCAGAGTGCATTACAGGTCCAGGGCTATGATGCAGACTCTGGTGTGATCTCGATCCCTTCGGAAGGATGCTTACAGTGTAGGGGTGCAGATTACTGGGAAATTTACATATCTGTTCTGTTTCTAGTGCTCTTCGAGTAATTGGTTACTGTGCTTGTTGGCCACAGAAAGCTCTCCAGGCCTGCAACTGTGGCATGTCTGCAACTTGTCCCCTTATGAGCATGGCACACTATTGCCATTTATCCTGCAATTGCCCTGAAAGGATTAATATGCTGGAGAATTGAGTGCATTGTTACCAACAGCTCTGTCGCATGCACTTAACACTGTCTATTTGGCTTTTCAGTGTTAGTTTCCTGCCATTGCTTTCATTGCAAAGGTCACCGTCACGGGTATTCTCTGTTTGTCCTTGCTACTGCTTATCAGTGATGATGTTACCTTCAGCCACATAACACCCCCTGCTAATGCAAATGATTTTTTGATTACCCAAAATATATACTTGATATGTTTAAGTTGCCTTAGTATGTGCAACACGTTGGATCCATAATGCAGAGGAAACAGCTGTGCCCGATTTGTCCATTTACTCTCCAGGCCGTTACAGCTCAACTTTCTGGTTACGTGGTATAAGAAGTTAGTCAATGGACCTACTAATTCCACCACATGTCTTTTGTCCAGTCCAGCCCTGGAATCTGGAAGATTCTCCTGATACAGCCTAAGGAGGTTTCCTGGACCAACCTGTCAGTTCGGGGTACTTAGTTGAAGTGTCAGTAAAAAGTAAAACTCACCCGAGACAGTCTTTACCTGGAAACAACAGTGATTGGCCAGCTCCTCACTGCGCATGTCCAAAGCACCTGTTCCACACACCACCGGGACTCGTGATAGCGAATGCTACCTGGTGTGCTCTTGCTTGACCCAGTTTGTATTTGCTTTGTGGATTACGGTGTATGACCCGGCTTGTTCTGATCCTACACTCCACTTTGATTCTGTACCATTTTGGGCTATGATCTACTCATGTGCTACCTGACTTGTCTGGGCTATGCTTCTGCCTGATATTGTATTATTAGATTCAGTTATCTCAGGCCTGCTCTAACCTGCTCCATCTTTACCCAAGGGTGTTCCAGGATCTGTACAGTATCGCAGGTAGGAACACTGGATGTGAACATCCTAGCCTCCAAGATCAATAAAAAACTGCACTAATTTGTCTCCAAGTGCAAGGATCCACTGGTAAAAGCTGAGTGGTATACTGATCGATGGGGTTAATATAACCTGATCTATGCATTTCTTTCTTTGAAGCTTTTTCCTCGTCTGCTCCACAGGATCAAGATAGAGGGAATTTTGATGATTCTCATCACACCGATTTGGCCCAGGAGACTGTGGTACTTCAACAGATCTTACCTCATAGGCCCTTCCAGATTATCCAGATCGCCTGTTCCAAGGGCGACTCGGTTTTCACAGTCCCTGGCCTTGACAGCATGGTTGTTGAAGTCTAGGTCCCGTGAGGGAGGGGTGTCTTTCTGAATCAGTAATTTCTATGCTCCTGAAAGCTAAGAAGTTGCGCAAGATATATCATATTACATGGAAAGAATACTTTGCCTGGTGCAAGGTTAGAAAATGTCATCACAAGAACTAAACCAAGGGGGAAACCCCAACGTTTCTACAATCCAACTTGGATCAACAATTTGCTTTGAGTACTATTAAGGGACAAATAATGGCTCCTATTTCAAAGGCCAATTGCCTCTCATTCCCTAGTAAACGCCTTTACACAAGATGTAACTCACATAGTTGCTCCTGTACAATCTCCGTTGACATAGTGGGATCTCAACTCGTTCACCAGGCTCTTCAGAAAATACCTTTTTAACCTATCAGAGGTATTCCCTTGCCTACTCTACCTCATAAGATAGCTTTCCTCATTGACATTATCACTGCTAGGCAAATGTCCAAGTTAGGCCCCTTTCACACCTAAGCGTTTTTCAGGCGTTACAGCGCTAAAAATAGCGCCTGTAATGCGCCTGAAAAAAGCGGGTCCTTTAACTCCAGTGTGAAAGCCGGAGGGCTTTCACACTGGAGCGGTGCGCTAGCAGGACGGTAAAAAAGTCCTGCTAGCAGCATCTTTGGAGCGGTGAAGGAGCGGTGTATCTATACCGTTCCTACCCATTGAAATCAATGGGACACCGCGGTAATACCGCCGGCAAAGCGCCGATGCAGCAGCGCTTTGCGGGGGGTTTTAATCCTTTTTCGGCCGCTAGCGGGGGTTAAAACCACCCCGCTAGCGGCCGAATACCGCCGCCGCCGCGACTGCCCCAGTGTGAAACCGGCCTTAGAGTCCGTCTTGTACTGTAATTTCCCCTTTCTTATCCTTCACAAGGATAACGTTGTCTTTGGGCCCAGATTTTCCTTTCTTCCTAAGGTGGTCTCTAATTTACACCTTAACCAGGACATTGTTTCGCCATCTCTCTGTCTTGCTCTGGGTCATCCCAAGGAGATATTTCTTTAGGTATTTGGTTAAAGCTGTTTGTGTCTACCTCTCAGCTATTACTTTCCTCAGATATACTGCCTCTCTTTGTCAATCCAGAAGGTCACTGTAAGAGACAGGCTGCTTCACCATTTTTTAATGGCTGAGGCAGGTCATTGTACAAGCCTACTGACTTAAAGCATTTGTTACCCCACCATTTCATATTCCTGATATGTGCCTACTGCACCATGTACTTGTATGAGAAAGTATCCTGTTCTCTTTGTATTGCTTCCTTTATGTGAAACCCTGGTGTCCCTGCTAGTGCCTTTGCTTTCCTATTAAAAACTGAACACACTAAGCAGGAGAACACACTGTGGTTAGTTCTCTAGCTATGCTGGAAATTCAGTGTACTCTCCTGCAATGATCAGACTTTTCCTGATATGCCCCCACTGCACAGCCATTTACTGGGAAGGTCAGTGTGCTGCTGTGTCTCCTCCCTGAGCTTAGTATGCAGCTGAGAACAGAGAGAATGTGATCACTCCTAAAAAAGGCATTTGTAATGTTTTTTTTTTATATCTATAAAAAATGTTTTGCCTTAATTTCTATTTTAAATAAAGTTTTCTATTTTAAACTAAATGGGTTGTTTTACAAGGTGATCGTTTTACAACCACTGGTTCTACTCTTGCCAGTCAAGGCGCACTCTACAAGATCTGTGTTTCCTGGGCTTTCCAGCATGAAGCTTCTGTTTTCCAGATTTACATGAACAGAATGCAGACAGAACACTATTAAACGCTGGGTCAGTGTTAGTTCCTGTAAGTCAGGAACTGACCTACGTTTATTTTCGTTAGTGGCAAGCAGATCTTGATGTAGTTAGTTTTTTTTTTTACAAGACAAACCTTGTTGGACTGTTCCTGGGTGCCCACTTGTGCATGATATACTGTATATAATAATAAATGTATATATTTTTTTTTGTCCTAACAAGAATATATAACATACATCTTTTTGTATCACAGGTCCTCTTGTATCTTGCAATAAATCTGGTCATGCAGGAAAAGTGTCCCTCTCCATGTTTCTTCCCTTTTTTTGGTGTGAATGATCTAGAGGAGCCAACAGGAAATCAGTACTTGGATATTCTTTCTTAAGGCCTTGCTTTTTTCTTCTTGCTCATAGTAATAGTGCATAATTCAGCCCTTCTGTTCCAGGTTGGTGCATGCAGTAGAAGGTGCAGGGAGGTATTACCATACAGAAGGTCTTCTCTCATGGAAGTTGTAAACGATAACTGCTTGATAGCATTGGCTGGACATATTTTATTTATTTTTTGTCATTTTTAGTATATGTTGCATAACTATCTGTGACTTTAGCCTGCAGACAACAAAAAACAAGCAAACTAAAAGAGCAATTACAATATAGTTGTATCAGGGTCTCTTTAGAAAACCAAGAGAGTAACAGCAATATATCCACCACATAAAAACAAAAAGAGACAGGAAAGGTCAAAAAGCCCTAGATACCTAATCCACCTAGGGGCAGTAGTCTTAAAAAACCCTTCAGGCTGGAGTAGAGACCCACCCTTCCCCAGCTTTCCAGTGAGCCAGTTAAGGGTGCTTTCACATTGGGGCGTTTTTCAGGACCTACAGCACTAAAAATAGCGCCTGTATAGCTCCTGAAAAAAGCCGGTCATTTCACTCCAGTGTGAAAGCCAGGACGGTAAAAAAAGTCTGCTAGCAGCATATTTGGAGCGGTGAAGGAGCGGTGTATTCACCGCTCCTATACCCCACCTACCCATTGAAATCAATGGACACCGCGGGGATACTGCCGGAAAAGCGCCGCTTTGCGGGGGGTTTTAACACTTTTTCGGCAGTTAGCGGGGGTTAAAACCACCCCGCTAGTGGCCGCATACCGCGGCTAAAACGACGGTAAAGCAGCGCTAAATATAGCGCTGCTTTACCGTTGCCGCCCGCACCGCCCCAGTTTGAAACCGGCCTAAGGGGTCCTTTACTGAAGCCATTGCTGCAACAAAGTTTCCTTCCCTCTCACAGTATTTTCAGAGTGCTAGTTACTAAGTGTTCAGGTGCTCACATCCATCATCACAGGTGTGAGCTCATTCTCTGATTCAAACCCCCTCATACAGTGGTGTGAAAAAGTGTTTGCCCCTTCCTCATTTCCTGTTCCTTTGCATGTTTGTCACACTTAAGTGTTTCGGAACATCAAACCAATTTAAACAATAGTCAAGGACAACACAAGTAAACACAAAATGCAATTTGTAAATGAAGGTGTTTATTATAAAGGTGAAAAAAAATCCAAACCATCATGGCCCTGTGTGAAAAAGTGATTGCCCCCTAAACCTAATAAATGGTTGGGCCACCCTTAGCAGCAACAACTGCAACCAAGCGTTTGCGATAACGTGCAATGAGGCTTTTACAGCGTCCTGGAGGAATTTTGGCCCACTCATCTTTGCAGAATTGTCCTAATTCAGTTACATTAGAGGGTTTTCGAGCATGAACGGCCTTTTTAAGGTCATACCACAACATCTCAATAGGATTCAGGTCAGGACTTTGGCTAGGCCACTCCAAAGTCTTCATTTTGTTTTTCTTCAGCCATTCGGTGGTGGACTTGCTGGTGTGTTTAGGATCATTGTCCTGCTGCAGAACCCAAGTTCGTTTCAGCTTGAGTACACGAACAGATGGTCGGACATTCTCCTTCAGGATCTCTTGGTAGACAGCAGAATTCATAGTTCCTTTTATCACGGCAAGTCTTCCAGGTCCTGAAGCAGCAAAACAGCCCCAGACCATCACACTACCACCACCATATTTTACTGTTGGTATAATGTTCTTTTTCTGAAATGCAGTGTTCCTTCTACGCCAGATATACTTGGACACACACCTTCCAAAGAGTTCCACTTTTGTCTCATCGGTCCACAGAATGTTGTCCCAAAAGTCTTGGGGATCATCAAGATGTGTTGTGGAGAAATTGAGACGAGCTTTGATGTTCTTTTTGCTCAGCAGTGGTTTTCTCCTTGGAACTCTGCCATGCAGGTCATTTTTGCCCAGTCTTTTCCTGATGGTGGAGGCATGAACGCTGACCTTAACTGAGGCAAGTGAGACCTGCAGTTCCTTGGACGTTGTTGTGGGGTCTTTTGTGACCTCTTGGATGAGTCGTCGCTGCGCTCTTGGGGTAATTTTGGGCGGCCGGCCACTCCTGGGAAGGTTCACCACTGTTCCATGTCTTCGCCATTTGTGGATAATGGCTCTCACTGTGGTTCGCTGGATTCCCAAAGCTTTGGAAATGGCTATAACCCTTTCCAGACTGATAGATCTCAATTGTTCCTGAATTGTGAACAGGTGTGGCAATAATCAGGCCTGGGTGTGGCTAGAGAAATTGAACTCAGGTGTGGACAACCACAGTTATAGTATGTTTTAACAAGGGGGGCAATCACTTTTTCACACAGGGCCATGATGGTTTGGATTTTTTTTCACCTTTAATAATAAACACCTTCATTTACAAATTGCATTTTGTGTTTACTTGTGTTGTCCTTGACTATTGTTTAAATTGGTTTGATGTTCCGAAACACTTAAGTGTGACAAACATGCAAAGGAACAGGAAATGAGGAAGGGGGCAAACACTTTTTCACACCACTGTATGTTCTTTCTCTCCCTTGATGCAGTAGGCCTTGAGCTCAGCATTTCAGAGCTCACTCCTGTGATAGTGGAAGAGAGCAGTAATGACTAGGTCTCTCTTGGCCACATCCTAGCAATGTCCTGTTAGTATTCCAGTCAGGCTTCAGGAGGTACTGTACGTAAATGGCCTACACCTATAGCAAAGGCAATATTCAACTTTAGTTAAAGATGCATAGTTTGTTTTTATCTACAGATGCCCCTTATCTGCATAAGCAGTTTTTTGGTAAAGGTAATCCTTTAGACTGGGTTCACATTGGTGCGATGTCAGACATCGCATGTGATTCGCAACGCACTGCAAATCACATGCGATGTCTGTACGATGCAAACTCAGCCATACAGATTGTATGTATGGCTGAATTCACATCGCATTCTGAACAAAGTCGTGCAGGACCCTTTTTTTTGTGTTTACACCCATGCGATCCAATTCCTGTCCGAATTGACAGTTCGCACTGTGATATGCAAACCGATCTGGGGGTGTCACTAACCTTGTATTGACAATCCCAGCGGTTTCGCATAGGGCAGTGTGAACTGCCTGCGAGTCAGGTGCGATGCGGGAACCCACAGTGAATTCAAAGGGGTTTCCTGCATCGCACCAATGTGAACTGAGCCTTAATCTTTTAAAAGAAGAACTGTCTAGGTTACCCTTTAGCCTTCGACCATCTTCCAACTGTCAGTTCAGTGCAGGTTTGAAAAAGGCCGAATTTGTTGGTTGGAAAACTGTGGAAGCTACTTTTAGTAAAGGGAGAGAGAAGGGTGACCCTTTTTCCAGGATGCCCCCTGTGACGAACCCCTGTCCTTAACAGGTCTATGTCCGCCATAAATGTCTCCTTTGTCCAGATCCAGCACTATCCAAGACCCTTTAGCCCCCCCAGTCACCAGCCGAAACTCAGTGTAGGGTGAAAAACATCAAAACTGCTTTATTCAAGCACATGTTACAACAGGTATATAACTCAGAGACACCTCCCCCCCCCCACCCTTGGATTCGGGGCGGGGTAAACTGTCCAATCACAATAGACACACAGGTCAGGTGTATTCAAATTTCTCATCAGTAAACAGTCTTATCAGCAGGGAGAGCTGTTGAAGGAATTCGTCCCCACAAATCTCACAGCTAATCTACATACACATCCCAAAATATCCAAGGCAGCCAGACACAATAGAACATTGGAATATAACCCCACCCAAACGATTACAGCAAAGAGTCCACAACAGCATGACACAACACAGAATATATACATATATACAAGATTCCAGTGTGGCTGTACAGTGTGTCTAAATGGCACAGATCATAGAGGGGTTCTCAGGCACCCTGCACCCCTAATGGACGCAGGGGGATTTACACATAAGAGGGTCCGGGGAAGCTGGACACAGAGTTTCCAGAACTCTCCAAGGTAAGCTTAGTTCCACAAACCACCCACCCAAAGTGACTCCTGTCACACCCCCTATAATCGTTTCAGCCAAACCAGCCCTTCAAAAATGAATACTTATTTTTAGGGTTAGTCCTCTGATGGCTTATTAAAGGTCTCCATGGGCCTTGATGGTAGCATTTTCCACTTCCCCTACCACAGGTTTGACAGGTCTTGCTTGGTTTTAGGCAAAGCAACAGTGTCACTTCACCCATAAGTACAATAAATCTACCAGGAGGAGAGTGACGTCTTTCTACACACCATGCCAGGACACCACTGTGAAGTGGGGCACAGTGCCATCTTCCTTTTCCATGCTGTTGACTGCCTCGACTCCTACATAGATTCCTATACATTGATATTGTATAGGAAATCCTCCTTAAAGCATTTGATAACCTTAAAAAAAAAAAAAATGGATCCTGTCCCTTTAAAGCATGTTATACAGCACAGTGCTTGTGCTGTGTAATTTGGCTCCATGTATCATCTGAAATACCTGGCGGATCCTGCCTGGCTATGCCTTCCCCTCTGTAAACTGACCACGGTTCATCAAGGCTGCTGAGCCCTGACAGCGTAGTCAGTTTACATGCCTCCGTCAGCTGCTCTCTTCTTTGCTCTCCCCTTTCCCCTCCCTACCTGTCAGCTCATGATAGTGCCTGCCCCTGCCCCTCCTGCTGCTGAAAAACAAGTATGGTATTTTCATACCATCCAGTCCTAATGCTGTGTCCCCCTGTGTGTGAGATTTATAAAAAAAAAATTCTGATTATATGTCATTTCAGAGCACCGATCAGCGCTCACGTGGCCGCCAGCTTTCTCCTCCTCTCCTTGTCCTGCCTGAAGTCAGGGGGGGGGGGGAATCTCTGCCCCACCTGCTGCAGATATCAGAGAGGGAGAGGAGAGAGCCAGCCGGTCACGTGGGCGCAGATCGGCGCTCTGAAATTAGGTATAATCAGCATTTTTTTTTTTATATATCACACACACAGGGGGACACAGCATTAGGACGCAGAGCGGATGATATCAACTAGTCAGAGTGGCTTAACAGCCACTTTAACCCTGCATAGTTTCTGAAAAGAATGTTCTGAATTTCTCCTTGGCACCCTATTAGGTTCATACCTTAAACGGAGCAATTAAAGAGCAATAAAAGCATACAACTGGTTTCTCTGGGGCAACACTAAGAGCTGTGGAAAATGTAGTGTAACCACAGCTCCCATATTCAAAAATATCATACAAACGAGTGGTACATGCTGATATTGGTGTCCAAAGGTCTAGTGTATATTCACCTAACGTACAGATTGTAAATCCTGTACCATCCTTTATTTATCCAGATGATACTCCAGATGATCCTGACAATGACTCCAGAATAGTGACTCCAAATGACACAGGAGGGGGCAGGAACTGGAGCGATTATGAAGTCCAATCTCTGCTGCACATCTGGTCAGATGACATGATATCCCGTCGGCTGGATGGCACCTTCAGGAACAAACAGGTCTTTGAAGAGATCTCACTCAGACTGATGGAGTTTGGGATCAACAGAGACTGGAAGCAGTGCAGAAGAAAGTACAAGAACCTAAAATATGAATATCATTGCATTCAAAAAGACGAAAACAATGAAAACCAACGTACAATGAGGCAAACGGTAAAATTCTTCAATCAGATTGATCACATATTGCGACATCTTCCAAAAGTTACAGCACAGGTTGCTGAAAATGAACCATGTGGTAGTGTCCCAAACCAGGAAATCTGTCTAGAGGAGTCCAGATCATTTAGTGGAGCAGAGAACCTCTCAGGTAAATATAATATTTATTTGGGTTGCATCAAAGAAGATCGGCCATATGCAGCTTCAGATTTGCAAACAAGGCAATAGATTTAGGCTTCCCTTTTGCCAATCAGGCCATGTACAAGAGCAAGATAAGAAGTACTTTGGAGTGGCAGCAGTGCTGATCACCACATGTAAAAAATAAGGCCCCTTTCACACGAGGCGGACTCCGCTTCCACGGAGCCCGCCTCTGTCCGCCGGCTCAGCGGGAGATCTCTCTGTTGATCTCCGCTGAGCCGGCGGATGACAAGTCCCTCTCTGCTCACTGAGCGGGGAGGGGCTTGCGAGCGCCGCTGGTCTCTATGGAGAGATCGGATGAAAACGGACAGTGTGTCCGTTTTCATCAGATCTCACCCGATCCGATCCGCCAGTGACGGATCTGGACGTAGAGCCATACGTCTGCTTTTGGCGGATCGGACCGGGTCGGATGTCAGCGGACATGTCTCCGCTGACATCCGATGCTCCATAGACTAACATGGAGCGCCCGTTCAGATCCGCCGTCAAAACTGACAGGCGGATCTGAACGGTCCGTCCATGTGAAAGGGGCCTAAGTCTCTGGAACTGATTACTAATCATTTAAGCTAGGAGAAGATTACACCATTTAAATTGATTAAGGGGATCGCTACACATTAAAAGACTAAGGCCCCTTTCACACTGGGGTGTTTTTCAGGCGCTACAGCGCTAAAAATAGCTCCTGTACAGCGCCTGAAAAAATCTGGCCCCATTCACTCCAGTGTGAAAGCTGAAGGGCTTTCACACTGAAGCGGTGCGCTAGCAGGACGGTCAAAAAAGTCCTGCTAGCAGCATCTTTGGAGCAGTGAAGGAGCGGTGTATTCACCGCTCCTACCCATTGATTTCAATGGGACACCGCGGTAGTACCGCGGCAATACCGCCGCAGCTGCGGCGCTTTGCGGGGGGTTTTAATCCTTTTTCGGCCGCTAGCGGGGGTTTAAAACCGCACCGCTAGTGGCCGAAATACCGCGGCTAAAACGACGGTAAAGCAGCGCTAAATATAGCGCTGCTTTACCGCCGACGCCTCTCCCGCCCCATTGTGAAAGGGGCCTAAAAGCCAGCCATAGACGGTGGTTGCAGGAAAGAAAATCACTTGATTCCCTCATCAACAGAGTCAGTGTTCATGGAGGAATCCCTCCCACTAAGCCATTGTGTTCTCCAGAAAGGGATGGCTATAACGGCTACTAGCAATAATTGCAGTTTAGCACCTGTATAATATTTGTTTTTGTGAACTAAACATTTGTGGGAGAAAGGTATTTAGTAGATAAAATGCAAGTAGATAAGCAATTTGTAGAGGACCCAGCCTTCAGACCAGGCTCCTATGCCACTACTTAAAGGCTTAGGTTCGTATCTTCTCCCAGTTGTGGAAGTGGCTTGTCCATCCCATTCTTTCTCCTAAAGGAGTGTTGCTCCTGCTGTCACTTTGATTTGGTACAGACTTTTACTTGTCTTTTTGATCTCATTCACAACATTTGATCTGTAAATCCTGTATTTCTGAGATCTATTCTTCTATTTTAACAGAAGAAGAAAGTTTAGTGACGCTCAGTAATCAAGCATTATCTGCACTAAAGCGAAAAACCTCCCCCAATGGTGAGACAAGTTTCAGTTGTTTTGATATTGATCAACACCTATTCTAATGCTTAAAGGACCACTATTGCAAAATATTTTGCATTATAAAAACTATATGTGGTTAATACATGTAATTCTATTATTCAGTATATTGATTTATTTTTTCTCTTTAACATGGTTTTATTTATTTTTCTTTCTAGCCCATTGAGGGACCCAGCAAGTCTTTAACTCCCAGGTCATACTGGGGTTGATTTACTAAAACTAGAGAGTGCAAAATCTGGTGCACCTGTGCATGGTAGCCAATCGGCTCCTAAGTTGTTAAGTTTTAAATTAGAACTATAGACAAAACTTTTTTTTTTTCATTTTGGATAGAGTAAGGGAGGCTTAAAACCCTTGTCAGATTTTTTTTTCACCATCTGAGTCGCATTGCGGAACTTTCTTTTCACTTCCTGTCCCAAAGCCAAAGAGGAAGTGAGGGAAAATCCCTGCAAACTAAGGTAATTCTTTGGGGACCCCCAAATCACTAGAACTAGTGCCCCATTGGAAGATTCCCCTCTTTTACTTTTCTGGGGACAACCCAAAATTTGGGGTTTTCTTTTGCTTTCACTTTCGATGTTAATGGTAAACAGGACAAATAGAGAGGGTGAATCTCCTTAACAGGGACACATACAGCAATAAAAACTAACAGGTGTTCTAATCTCTCGTCACTTTATCCAAAACCTTAAAAAAAACTATAGACAAAAAAAAATAAAAAAAATTGTAGGCAAACCCAGGATATCCCCTCCTACTACCAGCATGCCTTTATTTTATTTCTTTTTTCTTCCGCTCTATTGTGTTGAAGACTAATCTAATTGTTTTCTCACCTCCAACCTTCCTGTATTACTATACAGAATAGCAGATCTCCAATAAGTCCTCCTTAGTATTCTTGATCAAGGTGTTAAAAACGGTTGTTGTGCTCCAATCAGCTTACTGTTCCCAAGCCAGAGCTCTTTATTCAGGTCTACAAATTCCACTCAGAATCTACTAAATCCATTGTTGATGCTCTTCACCAAGTATACTTCCTGGATCTTGAAGATGCTAACCTATGTACCTTCATCTTAACAGAAGTAGTGACTCCTATGTTTTGCTGTGGGGTCCCTGCAGCGCCAGTTCACCCATCCTATGCATTGCTATGGGGTCCCTTGCAGCACCTGCCTAATTTGCACCTCAGGTATTACTAGTCTTGCTGCTCTTTCGTGGCATCCTCATTGTGAGATAACTAGAGGACCTCCTATTGAGGGAACAGTCAGCTCCAGCTCTGTCAGACAACGTAGCTTTGACCATCTAGACAACACAGCGGTTTGGATGAAGCCGGAACCTTGAGAAATTGCTGCTGGAACTGACATATTTGGAGAATCTGGGTCTCGTCCTGGACACAGCTAAGGCTGGAGTGTTCCTTTTAGTGGAGAAACTTAAGGCACTCAGGTCTGAGAATTGAACTATCCAGACCAGGAGCTGTCAGACTCTCTGCTCCTGCATGAGGTCCTGATGGTTGCCTCATTTGAGACCGTTCCATTTGTCTAGCTTCATTCTAGACCTCTGCAATGCAACATTCTGTTATTGTGGGACAAGTTTATTGGGTCTCTGGACAGACCAGTTTGTTTGTTGCCAAGGCATAGGTTTCCCAGGCTTGGTGGCTCATGAATCCAGCTCTGAGGTCCTTCCTGCCTGCCTTTTTTGAGGATCCCCATGAAAGATGCAAACCTGTTGGGTTCATTCCTCTGTGTTAATGATCATGCTCTTGGCTTCACTGCTTTGCTACAATTTAAGGCATGCTGGTAGAAGGAAAGGTTATCCTGGACTGGCCTACAGTTTTTTCCAGTGATCAAATTCTCTATAGGCAGCAATGTTAACCGAAGGTTAAAAGACCTTCTCTGCCCTTCAGTGGACTACATGAAAATAATTATATGGCAAATTTTTCTCACCATTTATCTGCAGACCAACAAAAGAAAGTAACAGTGTTGAGATAAACTATTACTATCTTTTTTGTTCCGCCTTTTTCTTTTAAAGGTGTTTTAACACCTTGGTTTGCATATACAGTAAGTGTGGGGAAAAAAATGTAATAAAAAAATTCATATAGTGAATTTAATCATTTGAAATTTAATCACACAAAGTTATAAGAATACAATACTTATTACAAGAGTGGTTCTTTAATATTAATTAATTATAATTTACAGTTGATATTAATACAGTTAAAATGCTGACAGGACAAATTACAAAAGAGTTCCAGGATTCAGTTCAGTAAAAAACACACCATAAAAAATCCATAAGAAACTGAATATCTCTTCTGGTCTTAAAGCTGTACTCTAGGACACTTAAAAATTCTCCATTGCAGTGGGACTGCATCTGCACTGCAACCTTTAACAGCTCATTTAGGTCTAGCGGGCATGGAAAAGTAGATTTATTTATTTGACGCTCTGCTCCTACAGGTTCCTATGGCTGTTAGGCTGGTCCCTTTAGCTTCTCCCCAATGCTTTGGCTGTCTACGGTCCTGATGTCAAGACCGATGCAGGCTCTATATCCTTGTATTGGACATGAAGAGGCGGAAGGACAGTCCACTGCCGGAGCATGGAGGAGCGCCACCTGTCAGGGGAACAGAGAATTGAGTAAGAACAATTGCTTGTAAAGACGCCTAGACCAGGGGTCTCCAAACTTTCTACACAAAGGGCCAGTTTGCTGTCCTTCAAACTTTGGGGGGGGGGGGGTGATGGGGGCTGGACTGTGGCCATTGAAGTAGAAAATGTCCCGGCATCAGTAAACTAATGCCCCATCTTTGGGGTCAGTGAGAAGAATTATACCACTTCGTTGGTGTGATTGAGTGGGAAGAATCGTGCCCCAATCTTTGGTGTCACTGCGTGGAATTGTGCCCCATCATTGGTTTCATTGGGAGGAATTGTGCCCCTTGTTGGTGTCAGTGGGGGTAATCATGCACCATTGTTGGTGTCGAAGGATGAAATATTGCCCAAAGGGCCACAGTTTAGAGATCAATACCCTAGACTAAACAAGCAGGCAACCCTTGCAGTACAGACGCAACCCCACTGCAGGGGAGAATTTTTAGGTTTCAACTTTAACTGAAATTCTATTATTGTTCATATTATTGTTTATCTCTACTACCCCATAAAAAGTCACATTGCTGTAGGAAACTCCACTGCTCTGCCTTTCTTTCATTATTGGACAACAAAACCACAGCTGTCATCTAGTAGTACTAAGGCTGGATTCACACCTATGCGCTTTTAGTGCTTTTTGCATTTTGCACTACAGAACGTGTTCCATAGGAAACCATGTTAAATGGACTGTAGTGCAAATCTGCAAAATGCAAAAAGCACTAAAAGTGCATAAGTGTGAATCCAGCCTAACAGCCAAAGACATGGGGAGATGTACTAAAACCTGTGTACTCAGAAGCTGTGCATAGTAACTAATCAGCTTCTAACAATAAAACTTGGAAGCTGATTGCTTACTATGCACAGCTGCACCAGATTCTGGGTGTATCAGTTTTAGTAAAGCTCCCCCAGAATGCTGAACTAACTTAGCAAAAAGGTAGATGATTTTGAATGAGAAATCCAGAAGTAAGATCTCTGGTGGCCCCAGCAGGTTCCGAATATCAGTCATTGAATGAAATGAAAATCCACCTATAACTGTTATAGGTGGACATACTGGGATAATGTCTTTTTCATAACTGACATCTAGTCTTGATGATCTTTTGTTAGAACGGAGTGTGAAATTGAAATTTTTCTGCACTTTTTTTTATAGAACTTCATTGTCCAGATCAAAAGAAGCATGCATGGGTTCACACGCCAACAAAACAGTCACATCAGAATTCTTCTAACTCATGTAAAATACCTTCAGCAGTAAAACTGATCAGTCCTCCTCAGAGTCACGATAGTCCTTGGGAGCCTCAGCCAACAGGCGGTGTATTAGGACAGCCGAGTGTAAATGACCAGGTGAGATATTATATTACATGTAACTGTAGATCAGGGTTACATAAGCACTTTGATGCTGCAGATTTTCTTTTTATTGTTCATTTCTGACTGAGCTAATGACTTCAATGTGATCTCTGCATGGGAGTCAGAAGGAAATGGTTTGATACTGTCAGACATGCAGCATTTCACAGTAAAACGTATTTTAGTCTGACTGTCATGTGACTGTAAACTTAGAACAGGATCACATCTGTACTCCTGAACTGCATTTCAAGTATAACTAAAGGCAAAACTTTTTTCTTAGTTTTGGAAAGAGACAAGAGGGATTAGAACACTTGTCAGTTTTAATTTTTGTCTGTGCCCCCGTTAAGGAGATTCACCCTCTCTATTTGTCCTGTTTACCATTATCATTGAAAGTGAAAGTAAAAGAAAATCCCACATTTTGGGTTGTCCTTGGAAAAGTAATAGAGGGGAAATATCCTAACGGGGACACTAGTTCTGGTGACCAAGGGGTCCCCAAGGAATTCACTTGACCGCATTCCGACTGGCGCACACAGATGTACGTCGGCAGAATGGCACGGACAGGCCTAAGGGCGTACAGGTACGTCCCTTTGAAAATGCCGCCTTGCCATCGCACGCGCCGGTCGGGACCCCCGTGAGTCCGGTCGCTGGTCCCGCGGACTCGATCGCTGCGGGGATACCCGTGATCGTCTCACGGGGAGGACGAACGGGGAGATGCAGAAGTAAACAGCATCTCCCCGTTCTGCCTAGCAACAAGTGACACTGATCTCTTCTCCCTGTGATTGGAGCAGAGATCAGTGATCACTAACACACAGCCACGCCCCCCCCACAGTTAGTAACACGCCTCTAGGACACACTTAACCCCTACATTGCCACCCCCTGGTTAACCCCTTCACTGCCAGTGTCATTTACACAGGAATCAGTGCATTTGTATAGCACTGATTGCTGTATAAATGACAATGGTCCCAAAAATGTGTCAAAAATGTCCGATAATGTTGGAGTCACAAAAAAAAAAAAAAAAAAAAAACGCTGATCGCCGCCATTACTAGTAAAAAAAAAAATTATTAATTAAAATGCCATAAAAAACTATCCCCTATTTTGTAAACCCTATAACTTTTGCGCAAACCAATCAATAATCGCTTATTGCGATTATTGCGTATATAATACGTATCGGCCTAAACTGAGGAAAAAAAATTTTTTTTTTATATATTTATTATAGCAAAAAGTAAAAAATAATGCATTTTTTTCAAAATTGTTGCTCTTTTTTTGTTTATAGCGCAAAAAGTAAAAACCGCAAAGGTGATCAAATACCACCAAAAGAAAGCTCTATTTGTGGGAAAAAAAGGACGTCAATTTTGTTTGGGAGCCACGTCGCACGACAGCGCAATTGTCAGTTAAAGCGACGCAGTGCCGAATCGCAAAAAGTGGTCTGGTCTTAAGCCAGCAAAATGGTCCGGTCTGAAAGTGGTTAATTTGCAGGGTTTTCTTCTCATTTCCTGTGTGGCTATGGGACAAGAAGTGGAGGGAAATCTCCCCAATGGGACACAGATGGAAAAAAACTCTGACAGGAGTTACTACCCTTCTGTGCTCTATTGAGTGGGTTATGATTTCTGTGCACAGGGCAGGAATATTTTCAGATGTCCCCCAAAATTAGAAAACCACTATCTGATTTTAGAGATTGGATGCCTTGTTGACAGTGCTTGGAGTACTGAATTTAGATGATTTCAGCTGTATTTTATGTCCATACCACAGGTGAAATAGTGAATATAAGGCCAAGGAAATGCGAGTGCTTGTGGGGCCTTGAAGTTATGAACAGGGGATCACAAACAACATTTTACAGTTTCCCTTTAAAATATTTTTAGGGTATGTGCACCCTGCCATATAATAGCTGTGTTTTTAATCCTTTTTATTCCTCGTGTTTCTACTAATAGCAGAAAGGACAGTGCTTCTTCATTCAGGTCTTACTTTTTTACCAGTCTCTTCACTTAAATGTTAGCCATGTGTTTTTGGTACATTGCATTTTCTTTCATACCTTAAAACTGCAGCATGCTGCAGTTTTTGTCCTGCTGGCCCCTACAACAAGTGGAAAGCAGGTCTCCATTTTCATTCCTTTTTTTAATCCGTCTTCATTCATTTTTTTTTTTTTTTTTAGGTTTGTGCATCTTCCAGTGAAAAAAAGCAGCTAGAAAAAAAGGATTGAAAAAGAATGAAGACTGAATGAAATATGGAAGCATTGTTTAAAAGAAGAATTAAAGATTAAAATTATTAAAAAGGATTAAAAACAGCAATAAATTTGCATTGCTGTTATTTTGTTGATGAAAATGGGCCTTGTGCGCATACCCTAGCAGTTGGAAAACAAAAACTGTTTTATTTGCTATCGGCAAATATGTCTTCCTTTCCTTTGCAGCTAGCTGACACTTGCCCCCTCTACAGTTTTTGGTATGAAAAATAATTTGGATAAATATTTATTTTGGCATTAGATAAAGTTATGCTTACTAATAAAGTGTTTTTTTCTCCAACAAACGTAGGTAAAAGCAAAAGCAATAGTGGTGAAATATTTGTTCTGTCCTAGGCTCAGTTCGTATACCCCATGAACTGAAAAAAGTTGTGATTTACGTCATGCTAGCAATGTATGTTGTGAGAAATGTTTCACAAAAGGCCTTGGAAGCCCACAAACTGTGCAGCCCTCCTGTGACCAGACACAGGGGATTACAATTACTGGGTATCATGTGATTGGTTATAGCGATCCCATGATAACAATGTAAACAAAATGGATTTCCATCCATGAACAGCAAGCTTAGGGTTGTGATCTGTGATTGGCCCACAGCACTTACAGGGTACCTGTACCATGTGATTAGCTGTAGGCAATCACAGATCACAACCATAAGCAAGCTGTTAACCCATTCCTGACAGCTAAAACTATTATTTATACAGTTATCATCATTGTATAAGCAATAACAGTGTAAACAAATTAAAATTCCTCCAGTCAGTATCCCTGATCGCCGCCACACCAGTCATATAACACTCTACTGCACTGGTGACAGTATGTAAAAAAAAATTGTTTCATTTCTTCATATTCTAAATTTTTTTGACAAAAAAAAAAATCACAAATTCAAAAACCTCGCCATGCCTCTTACTAAATACCTCAGACTGTCTACTTTACAAAAAGGGGTATTTGTACTGTCCTGGCATTGTAAGGGTCTCAATAAATGAGATATGCAGTTAGCACATCAAGATTGATCAATTTTTATTTATTTATATATATATATATATACACATACACACACACACACACACACACACACACACACCAGTTTATAGACTCTATAACTTTCACTCAAAACAATTAAGATACCCCTTATTGGGATTTCTTTTTACCGAAGACATGTAGCAGAATACATTTTGGCCTAAAACACTCAAGTGTGCACAGACAAACTAGAAGCCGCTGTGTTTCAAGCTGAGACTGACTACACTGCTGGCTCTACCCCAGATACCCATGCTACCTGGTTACATGAACGTAGGGAATATGAGCTTTGATTTCTTAGATTTCACTAAAAAGTAAATGCTATACACATTTTTGAGCATGCTGGTTGTCTTCTAGCATATTTAGCCAAACCCTTTCTGGAGGATAGAGGTATGTCTCTACCTCCACCCCTTACATTCGTACCTCCACTGGCCAACTTAGCACCTCACCCCATGAGGTTCTGGATGCCTTCATGTCCTTTTGCTCTTTGAATGCCAGTACTGCACAATATCCGGGTGACCTTTTATCCAAATATTTGGCACACATTTCTCACATTCCCTGTCTCCTCAGTGGAGCCAAGGACTGGATGCGCCTATCTCTAGTGATGTGATGGAGTTTGTGATTTCATGATTGCCTTCTCATAAAACACCAGGCCTGGATGGTTTCCCAGAGGAATGGTATGCTACATTTATTAAGTCCATATCTTCTCAGGACCTTTACTGAGGTCTTGGAGGAGGGCATCCTTCCTCCTCTTTGAGGGAGGTGTTAATCGTTCCCATCTTAAAGCAGCACAAGGATCGACCTATGTGATTCCTACAGACCCATCACGTTAATCAATGTTAATGTTAAAATTTTGGCTAAAGTTCTCGCTAACATTTGAATAAAGTGGTTGCACGTTTAGTGAAGAGTGATCAGGGGGGATTTATTCCTGGAAGCTCTACTAAAATGACTATTCAGAGGCTCTTTCACAACTTACAATACCCTCATGATCACTCTGGCATGCGAGCCATTGTCAACCTAGGCCTAGTTCACATATGCAGGTTGCGGTTGATGCATTTTCCGGGTGTGTTTTGTGTTTTTTTGCATGCGTTTTTGATGCGTTGTGTTTTTTGGGAGGTGTTTGTTGGCTGCAGGAAAAAACAGCAAGAACACTGCAGAAATGCATAAAAAAATGCAAGCACCTCATTTTTGATGCGTTCCACTGCATTTCTGTTAAAGTCAATGGAATCAAAAACACAACCTGCTGCAGGAAAAAAAGTTTCTCACCTTTCAAAAAAAACACACAGGTAGAAAATGCACGAATGTGAACTTGGCCCATAGGAAACCATGTTAAATGGACTGCGGTGCGTTTCGGCAAAACTGAAAATGCACTGAAACACGCATAGGTGTGAACCAGGCCTTAGATACTTGTAAAGCCTTCGATAGTGTAGAGTGGCTTGTTTCGTGTATTGCAGCTCGAAGGCTTTCCTCCTCAGATGATAGTGTAGATATGACTATTATATACCAACCTGGTAGCCCAGAGTTCACGTAAAAACTTTTGCTTCAGCTACTTTTTTCCATTTACCGAGGTACATGCCAGAGGTGTACATTACCCCATTGTTATTTGCTTTGGCCATAGAACTGCTGCCTGTTTGCATGCGTACATCTTCTTCCATACGAGGCCTCACTATAGAAGAATGTATCTCTCTGTATCTGGGTAGAGTGGACCAGACAGTGGATGGGTCCTTCATTGGATCTCATGGGAAGAGTTAATCTGCTCAAAATTATTTATCTACCAAAATTCTTTTAAACTGTGGCTAATTCTCTCTGTAAAATTAAACAGATTGATGCCATTTGCACAAGGTTTCTCTGGCATCGCCAAACACATAGAATAGCACTCTTCAGTCCTAAAAAATTACTGACCCATGTAAGGGTTCTAGCGTTTCCTAATTTTTACCTCTATTATTTAGAGTCACAACTAGTCGGTGTTCATGACTGGCTTCAACCCTCCTCGGATAACGCCTGTACAGCCACTGAAGCTGCTATAGTCTCGTCTTTTCAAACATTATATAACATTATCTATAAGGCCCCTTTCACACGGGGCATTTTTCATGCGGTGCAGCGCTAAAAATAGCGCCTGTTCACCGCATGAAAAAATCCGGCCCCTTTAACTCCAGTGTGAAAGCCGGCGGGCTTTCACACTGGAGCGGTGCGCTAGCAGGATGACAAAAAAAGTCCTGATAGCAGCATCTTTGGAGCGGTATAGGAGCGGTGTGTTCACCGCTCCTATACCGCTCCTTCCCATTGATTAGAATGGGACACCGCGGTGAAACCGCGGCAATACCGCTACGGCGGCGCTCTGCGGGGGGTCTTTAACCCTTTTTCGGCCGCTCGCGGGGGGTAAAACCGCACCGCGAGCGGCCGAAAACCGCGGTGAAAACGACGGTAAAGCAGCGCTAAATATAGCGCTGCTTTACCGTCACCGCGGCTCCCCGCCCCAGTGTGAAAGGGGCCTAAAAGTCAAGTACCCCTTTGTAAAGATACCACCATGCTGGAAACTACTCTGTCTCTATTTCTTAAAGTAGTGACCCGTATCTGTACGGCCCCGTGAACTAGTTCCCCAAACAACCCACTGTGGAATAATCCCACACTGAATGAGCTGCTTATAGTTCCTGACCACAAGGAATTCGATATTTGTGTCAGTGGTATAATACCCAAGGCTTTTAGACCTTCTCCCAGTTGCAGGAGGAGTTCAACCTTCCCCCTACTTTTCTACTCTATAATTATCCACTGCAGCTTCCCCTTTAGGCACAACTTGGATCGTTGACAGATCCACGCCTACTCGCACCTCTTAACCACTTAAGCCCCGGACCATTTGGCTGGCCAAAGACCAGAGCACTTTTTGCGATTTGGCACTGCGTGGCTTTAACTGACAATTGCGCTATTGTGCGACGTTGCTCCTAAACAAAATTTACGTCCTTTTTTTTCCCACAAATAGCTTTCTTTTGGTGGTATTTGATCACCTCTGCGGTTTTTATTTTTTGCGCTATAAACAAAAATAGAGCAACCATTTTGAAAAAAACACATTATTTTCTACTTTTTTGCTATAATAAATATCCCCAAAAAATATATAAAAAAACTAGGCCGATACGTATTCTTCTACATATTTTTGGTTAAAAAAATCCCAATAAGCGTTTATTGATTGGTTTGCGCAAAAGTTATAGCGTCTACAAAATAGGGGTTAGTTTTATGGCATTTTTATTAATATTTTTTTTTATTTTTTACTAGTAATGGCGGCGATCTGCGTTTTTTATCGTGACTGCGGCATTATGGCGGACACATCGGACAATTTTGACACATTTTTGGGACCATTGTCATTTTTACAGTGATCAGTGCTATAAAATTGCACTGATTACTGTAAAAAAATGACACTGGCAGTGAAGGGGTTAACCACTAGCTGGCTAGGAAGAGGTTAAGTGTGTCCTAGGGAGTGATTCTAACTGTTAGGGGGCATGGCTACGAGTGACACGTCACTGATCATAGCTCCTGATCACAGGGAGCTATGATCAGTGACAGTGTCACTAGGCAGAACGGGGAGATGCATGTTTACATTAGCATCTCCCCGTTCTTCCTCTCCGTGAGGACATCGAGTCCACAGGACCCGCGATCCTACTAACAGAGCATACGGCAGGGTCGCACGTGGCCACGTGGCGGAAATTCCAAAGGGACATACAGGTACGCCCATTTGCCCAGCCGTGCCATTCTGCCGACGTATATGTACATGCGGCGGTCGGCAAGTTGTTAAAAAATTGCTGACAAAACGAAGTACATTTTTTAATATTACCCACTTGCCACCAAATCACATACATGTATGTAGGGTTGTGGCCGCAGCTGTATGCCATAACTGTTTTATTTTTTTTCCAGCCGGTGATGCATTTTCATCTAAAAGCAATCCTAATGGCTGATTAGCTGCTGTATTGCTTTTACAGGCGGTGGGAGGGGATATTACCCCCTCCCTCCACCCACTGGCACCTCTCTGGGCTCTCCCATGCGATTCTGTGCAGGTCAGTCAAGTTCCTCCACCCCAAACTCACTCATCCATGTCTTTATGGACCTTGCTTTGTGCACTGGTCCAAATCATTTTGTGGAGGGGGGATTATGGTGTGGGGTTGTTTTTCAGGGGTTGGGTTTGGCCCTTTCGTTCCAGTGAAGGCCACTTTTAGGATACCAAGACATTTTGGGCAATTTCATGCTCCCAACTTTGTGGGAAAAGTTTGGATGTGGCCCCTTCCTGTTCCAAGAAGACTGTACACCAGTGCACAAAGCAAGGTCCATAAAGATATGGATGAGCGAGTTTGGGGTGGAGGATCTTGGCTGACCTGCACAGAGTCCTGACCTCAACCGATAGAAGACCTTTGGGATGAATTAGAGCGGAGACTACAAGCCGGGCCTTCTCATCCAACAGTGCCTGACCTCACAAATGCGCTTCTGAAAGAATGGTCACACAGACACACTCCTAAACCTTGTGGACAGCCTTCCCAGAAGAGTTGAAGCTGTTATAGCTGCAAATGGTGGGCCAACTCAATATTGAACCTACGGACTAAGACTGGGATGCCATTAAAGTTCATGTGTGTGTAAAGACAGGTGTCCCAATACTTTTGATAATATAGTGTATCTTTAAAAAAAAAAAACTTGACAGAGGACGCATGCTGTTCCAGGTCTAAATATATGTGTACTGAGTTGACAGATGGTATCCTTAGGCCCCGAGCTGCTCCAGCAGTCTGGGAATGTGAAATCCCTGCTCTTTTCCCTCTTCTCCTGTGTTTGTTATCCCAGCATTTCATATTCCTGATTTGTGCCTGCTGTACCATGTACTTGTTTTCTTTGTGTTGCTTCCTTTGTGTGAAATCCCTGGTGAACCTGCCAGTCCCTCTGATTTTCTATTAAAAACCGACCACACTAAGCAGGAGAACACACCATGGTCAGTTCTCTAGCTATGCTGGGAACTCAGCCTACTCTCCTCCAATGATCAGACTTGTCCTGCTTACATGCCGCTCTGCACAGCCATTCACTGGGAAGCACAGTGTGCTGCTGCTTCCTCTCCTCCCCCCAGCTGTGATCACTTATTAAAGCGGAGTTCCACTGGTTTTTGAGTTTATTAAAAGTCAGCATCTACAAAAAGTATAGCTGCTGACTATTAATAAACAGACACTCACCTGTCTGAAAGTCCAGCGATGCGGCTGCCCGAAGCCTCCGTTCTCTCCCCCTCCTCTTTGCCGCGACAACATTCTGAGTGTGGGCGCCCAGCTGTGACAGTTTGCGGCTTCATAGCTGGGCACGCACTGCGCATGCGTGAGCCGCGCTGCGCCCCGTCAATGGCCAGGCAATGTTCTGGGACCTGTGACGTGTCCCAGAATATTGCCGGGAGGGAGGGGCCGCCTAGGAGGCCAGAAGGAGAAAGTGGGACAGGAAGTCCCACTCCAAACCAGGTACCCAGCCCCCCCCCCCAAAAAAATGACATGCCAATTGTGGCATGTCAGGGGGCGAGGAGTACTTAAAGCGGAAGTTCCACTTTTGGGTGTAACTCCGCTTTAAAAAAAAGGAAAAGGGGTATTTAAAATGTTTTTTTTTTATATCTATACACAAATGTTTTGTCTTTCATTTCAGTTTTAGGCTTCGTTCACACCATGTGATGATGGATGATGGTACAAGTTCTTATATTTTATCCTTATTTTTACCACAAGAGGTCACACTTAAATTCTTCATTCACACCATGGCGCAGAGACGTTCGTTTTTCTGTACTTGTTCTGCAAGGGCACAAAAAAAACCAATGGTTCTCTATGTGCCCTGTTCACACCACAGCATGCAGATTTTTTCTGTGCAGGAATCTGCAACGTGTATGCAATGTAAAGCTGGGTTCACAATAGCTGTGGGGTCCAGGGCGTCCCTGTTCACCGTTAAAGGTGCGAATCAGATCTGAATTTGCACCTGAAATGGACCAAAAGACGCACAGGACCCCCTGCAATTTGGACCATGGCCGCCCCAGAGATGTGTGGACCGGCTCCATTGAGAGCTGGTCACAATCTCCTGATATGCGAATTGGATGCAGAGAAACCACATCCAATTCGCATCAGTGTGAACCCAGCCTTAAGCACAGGGAAGAGAACTGGCGTGACACCAACATTGGTGTGAATAGGGCACATAAAAACTGATGTCCACGTGCAAGAAAACTGCAGTACACTGATGTCTGCAAGTGAAATCTGCGCAGTTTTCCCATCAGTTTCCATGCACGGATGGTGTGAAGGTGCCCCTAAACTGAATGAATGGGTAGTATTACAAGGTGATTGTTTACAATCACTTTTAGTCCCCGTTCACTTTGGGCCAATTTGACATTTCAAATTGCATGCCAAATCGGAGCCTATTGCTGGCAACAGGACCGTCCGAATCGGTGCAACGCTACACCGGTTCCCAAAAGTAGTTCCTGCACTACTTTTGACGACTTTGGGGGACGATTTCAATGGACGTCTATGCATGAACCCGCACACACGTCTCTCAAATTGCCCCTGAACTCGCACTGAAATGCCCGTTTGAAATCCTGAGTTCAGCTGAACTTGCAGCATTTTAAACCTGCCCTCAGTGTGAACAAGGGCTAGGTGCTTCTGGCATGGACCAGATCAATTCTGATTGGATTGTGCTGACCAGTCAGAATTGATCTGGTCTGTCCTGGAAGCGTACATGGAGAAGAGCGGGGATTTCAAATCCTTATGCCGCGTACACACGACCGGACTTTTTGACGATCTTCCCGACGAACTTTCCGAAAGAACGGACTTGGCCACACACAATCACACCAAAGTCCGACGGATTCGACCGTGATGATGTACGACCGGACTAGAATAAGGAAGTTCATAGCCAGTAGCCAATAGCTGCCCTAGTGTCAGTTTTTGTCCGTCGTACTAGTATACACATGAATGGATTTCTCGATAGGAACTGGGTCCGGCGGAGTTCCGGTGTAGCATGAAATCCACTATTCCGTGAAAGACGCTACTGCACATGCGCCGGTTTCACTCAAAAGAAACCGAGCGCAGAGCTGCTCAAAACGAATTCAGGTGGCTTGGATTAACCCCTCACACTCCAATCGATCGCCTCATGACAGCACGGTGAGGGCTCATGGCGGCGGACACAGTCTGTATCACATACACACACACACACACCATGCATATCACAGGGGGCACAGTGTATGTGATACAGCCTGTGACCAGCCGTGAGCCCCGATCGATCAGCGTGTGAGGAGTTAATCCAAGCCACCTGTATTACTTTTGAGCAGCTCTGCGCTCGGTTTCTTTTGACTGAAACCGGTGCATGCGCAGTAGCGTCAGGGGGTAGCGTCTTTCACGGGATAATGGGTTTCATGCTACACCGGCGGAAAAATTTGAAACGTTCTATTTCTAAAGTCTGTCAGATTTTTGGACAGCAAAGGTCAGATGGAGCCCACACACGATCGAATTGTCCGGCAGATTCGTTCCGTCGGACCTTTGCTGTCTGAAAGTCTGGTCGTGTGTACGCGGCATGAGATGGCTGGAACAGCTTTGGGGTGAGGATGGCTCAGCAACCCCCAGAGGTAAGTGAGGCGGGGTGGGTGGGTGGCCAGTGTTAGCTCCCCTCCATTTTTTTCTGTAAAGGTGAAGTAACCCTTTAAGGCTCCTTCTGTGCCGCATGCCGACTCCTCGTCTCAGGCTGGGGCTGCTTTCCGAGGGCCCCTTTACATGTCTGCACTGCCAGGTGTGAAGAAATCCCATTGATTTTGATAGACTGGGTTCACATTTGAAATAAAAGGCGATGTAATACACTGTGGTATAATGATTGCTGTGCATTGGGTAACAGGTTTTACAGCAGCACTTTAATAACGAAACAATGGAGTTGATTTACTAAAGGCAGAGACTGTGCACTTTGCACTGATTTACCTGAAGTTTCCTCAGAGCTTAGTAAATCAGGGCCAATATGAATGAGCCCTGACGTATAACTCCGCACACCCCCTGCACTGTATTCAGAGCAGAGTGTGCTGGGGCTCCACACTTCTCCCTTCTTATAACCTGAGGAAAGCTCCGAATGCCCCGCCAGCAACAGCCCTGCTGTCCTCTGATGTCAGTACGCTGAGGGAACACGGAGAGGGGCGCTGAGATTGGGCAGGCGTAAGGAGGCGGGGACGAAGACTTTCCTTACTGGTTCTAGGATTGGACAGACGGAGGGGGCGGGGACAGAGTCCGTCCTTACTGATCCTTGGATTGGATTGGACCGCCCGAGGGGGGCGGGGGCAGAGGCCTTCCTTACTAGTTCCCCGGCGCTGTGCATCTACAGTGGTGAGCGCTGGTCTAGCTGTACGGACTTGAGGCGAGGTAATAATATAGCCACGTGCTCCGGCCTGGGGGTACACTGTGTATGACGTGATTAGTAGAGGAGGGGGATATATAGCTATATATTTATTTTCATTTAATGTGTCCGTGTTCTGACGCTGTGTTGTCATTGCAGGAAGAAGCGTGCACCTGGGTGAAGATGGAAGTGGTCTCAGGTGAGTAGATGAACACGTGTTGTGTGCTCTGTACACACTGGTCATGTGATTTCCTCCTGTGCCCTCTCCTGATCACACTGCTGTGCCAGCCTGCCTCCTCCATGTGTGGGCAGCAGGTGAGCTGACTTTCTAGCTGTGTTCCCTGATTGGTGCCAGGTTCCCTTCCTCTGTCTTATCTTGTCATGTAGATCAGAGGTTATCAGTGTTCTGACCCCTGCCCAGTGCTTTCTTCCAGAACCTTCCATACCCTGACAGTGAATAAAGCCTATACTCCCACTCAGGGTCTGTGTGTTTCCATGTGCAGATCACAGATTCATCAGCCCCGTTCATGAAATGTACTGCGGTACCCGCAGGGAAACAAGTCTCTGAATCTTTTTTGAAAAACTCATCACACCAAACCACATTCTGCAAAACTGTGCCGTGTTTTCTACTGCCTAGGGGGGGGGGGGGCTGTTGAGAATTTCCCCCCCCCCCCAGCACATATGTGAACCTAGAGTAGCGTACGGGAATACAAAACATGTACTGAAATTCTGGTGTCAATTTGGAAGGGGTTGTGGGGACTCCTGCAGACTTGGTGGCTCTGTAAGAGATGAGGAGAGAAGGACTTAAGGGGTCTAGGGTGCATGGCTGAAGGTTAGGGGGCAATATGGGTGGCTGGGGGCTCTGTTCTAGGTTTTGCAGCACGGTGAGGGCTCTCAGGGGGCACTGCAGCCTGCTATGGGAATTGGTTAGGGCTGCCTTAAGGCCCAAAAAGATGGGGGGGGGGGTTGCCCCTGTAAAGTGGGATTCACTTGCGCAGCAGGACCTCTCTGCTGATCCCCACTGAGCAGGCGGATGACAGGTCCGTCTCCACTATACAGAGCAGACACAGCCCACTCATCTATGGGGGCAATCGGATTGGAAACTGACCGCTTGCCTGTTTCCATGCCAGATGGATGGGGACTAGGTCCCCCATCTGTCTGTTTTTGGCGGACTGGATCAGATGGGGGTGGGTGTCAGAAAAATGGTGTCCGCTGACATCTGCCACTCCATAGAGACTGGCGGGTACGCCTGAAAAACTGACAGGTGGATTGGATCATCCGTGTGAAAGGGGTCAATTCACTAAGGGATAAATACTGCATACATTTTAGAGTTAAGATAACTCGTACAGTATTTATCTCAAATAGGTCACTAAAAAAACGTGTTTACCCAAAGCGTTAAATATTTGTTTTGCAATATTACTTTAATTTGGTGTTTTTGCACAATTTTATTTTTACATGCTAACACTGCACCAGAGGAAGAAATAAATGCTATGGAAATGAAAACATTCTAGTGTGCTTTCATTCACAGAATGATCTCCCTCTGGTGAAATGTTACAATTTATCTTCATTCCTGAGCTCTGGGCAGAACATTTCCACACAGATACATTGTATACTTTTACCTTACTGGAAAGTGCAGAGATCTCCTGATTGTTATTTTATCCTTTGCTAAAATACAGACTGCTTATGGCAGGTGCTAAATGGCCAATGTGTGTTCTTTAATAAATTGACTTTAAAGTTATACTAAAACCGTTTAATTTTAAATTGTCCCTTCTATTTTTGTATATGGATGATGGCACTGTAATTTTAACCACTTCAGCCCTATTAGAATTTACCCCCTTGCTGACCAGAGCACTTTTTGCGATTCAGCACTGCGTTGCTTTAACTGACAATTGCGCGGTTGTGCAACGTGGCTCCCAAACAAAATTGACTTTTTTTATTTTTTCCACACAAATGGCTTTCTTTTGGTGGTATTTGATCACCCCTGCATTTTTTTTTTTTATTTTTTTTTTATTTTTTTTTGCGTTATAAACAAAGAGCGTCAATTTTGAAAAAAATGCATTGTTTAAATTTTGCTATAATATCCCCCAAAAAATATATATATAAACAAAAAAAAAATAAAATGTTTTTCCTCAGTTTAGGTCGATGTGTATTCTTCTACATATTTTTGGTAAAAAATTTTTTAAATAAGCGATTGATTTGGTTTGCGCAAAAGTTATATCGTTTACAAAATGGGGGATAGTAGAGGCAGGGAGGCTTGGAATACTCAAATAGAAATGTACCTCATCCCGATTAAATGGCAAATGGGTGAACAGGGATAGAAGCAGGGGATTATAGCGGTACTAGATACAAATTGAAACACTCGTGACTTTTTGTAAAATAATTTTTTGAACAATTTATTAGAAAAATAGTTATTGAGGACATACAATAAAGAAAAAGGTACATAGGGATAAAATGAATCCATCAATCGAAATGGGGCCCACTTGGGAGTGGGAAATGAGGCCCCAAAAGCGACCGAGGGACCATACATATACAAGATATATATATATATATATATATATATATATATATATATATATATAATACACTAGAATAGATTAAAAAGGTCTATACTACTGTATAGATCATGGGTACATTAGAAGTTGTTATATGGGGTTGACCGACATGTTTCGCCAAACAATGGCTTCTTCCGGGTCACTTTGTCAATTTGTACCTGCAAAGATGGGTCTAATGGGGGATAGTTTTATGGCATTTTTATTATTATTATTATATTATTATTTTTTATTATTTTTTTTTTTTTTTTTACTACTAATGTTGGCAATCAGCGTTTTTTATTTTTTTATTTTTTAATCGTGACTGTGACATTATGGCGGACACATCTGACATTTTTGGGACAATCAGTGCTATACAAATGCACTGATTCCTGTGTAAATGACATGGCAGTGAAGGGGTTAACCACTAGGTGGCAGTGTACGGGTTAAGTGTGTCCTATGGGGCGTGTGTCTAACTGTGGGGGTTGTGGCTGTGTGTGACATATCACTGATCTCTGCTCCCGATCACAGGGAGCAGAGATCGGTGACACTGTCACTAGGCAGAACGGGGAGATGCTTGTTTACATTAGCATCTTCCCGTTCTTCCTTTTTATGTGAGACGATCGCAGGTGTCCCCACGGCGATAGAGTCCGCGGGACCCGCAACCTGACTCAAGGAGCTTTCCACGGGTGCACACAGACCGCCTCTTAAAGGGCAACATACAGGTATGTTAGTTTGCCTTACGTGCCCTTCTGCCGGAGTATATCTGCGTGAGGCAGTTGGCAAGCGGTTAATAAAAAAGAAAATGTATACCTTTTTTCCTAATTGATATACAGCTGTCGCATGACCCAGATGTTTCCTCACCTGCCTGCAGGGAAACATAAGCAGGAGGATCTTCTAGTCCTCTGCTGCTGGTCACATGTTAAAAAAAAAAAAAAAAAAAAAACAGCCTTTGGAATACAGAGCATTATTAAATTAATATCAAACCGTTTTTAAATTGTCCTGTAAATATATATTTGAAATGAAATCTTTTTTTTTTTGTGGGGAGAAAGTGTGGGCGGATTTTTGCCAGTCACAGGCTGTGGGCCCCCCCCCCCCCCCCCCCCACCAGTATGTCTTAGAATAAGGGGGAGGTGAACTCTCCATCAAAATATATTTAATATTCCCCCCCCCCCCCCCCGCGCGCGGCAGGGAGTGGGCTTTCATTTACCAGTGTGCATATACGCCCACGAGTGACTTTATAGTCACATGGGCTGCTCAGATGTCTTAGGGAGGAAATGCTCATCATAGAAACTCACTGAAAACTGAGCATGTGCAGAGTTTCCACCACAGCTGCAAAACCCCTAGCTGAATTGGGGACATGAACAGAAGTTGATCAAATAAGCGAATTCTCTCATGCAGTAGAGGCCACATTGATCAAAATTAGGCCAGACTCTGCTGGACTTTATGAATTTTTGATAAGTGTATGGCCATCTTACCCCCTAGTATAGCTACACACTGCAGATCAGGATTACTTCAACCTTACAGGCAAAGGGCCCACCAGTGTCTCCATAGTAAGAGAATTGTCTGTTTTCCTGCCCCAACTCACTAGATAGTATTTCTCTTTGATAATTGGCATCTCCGCCAGATCTGAACTCCTGTTTGGTATAGCTTGTGCCAGCAGACAAAAGGTGTTACTCTGGTGATGCGGACCAGGGACATGCTTGCTGGAACTTTGGGGTGCATTTCCAGAGACCATAAATTGAGCAGAATTGTGCTGGAGAAGAAAAGCTGATTTAGGGGTCTTGTTCCTTTCTGATGCATTAGGGGCACACAGAGAAGGGAGAAGCAGCAGGGGGAGGAGGGGTAACACACCTAACGGAGAACTGTTCCAGCACAACAAATTGCTCTATATTAAAGTGAACCTGGCCTGGTCTAAAACAAGGTAACACTGGGGTTATTTTACTAAAGGCAAATCCACTGTGCACGTCACTGTCAGTCACTGTATACCTGAGGGGGACATGCAAGGAAAATAAACAGCATTTTTGGATTGCATTATAGCACAAGTTGGTCCTTACTGATTCCTGTGCGATTTGAGCCCTTACAAAATGAATAGGCTCAAATCGCACTGCAAAGAATCGCATGTGATTTGAATGGGGTGCGACTACTATCACATGCAGTTTCCTGCACCGCTCCTATGTGAACCGAGGCTGAAGTCACTGACATCCCTGGGTTCACACAGTAGTGGTGGGGGGCAAACTGCGTGTGAGTCGGATAGGAATCGCACCACATTCCTGTTCAAATTGCATGCTATTCTTTCCAGTGCGGTTTGAGCCCATTCATTTTGTATGGGCTCAAATTGCACCACAAAGGTATTGGTTTTGGGTATCGGAGCATTTGCATGAGAACAAATACTTGTGCAAATGCTTAGTATCTGCAACGCTAACATTTATACTACTTGGACTTCTTAATTCCCTATCCTCTGAGCCATTGTGTGTTAACATTATCATATGAAAGATTGCTGATGAGTCTAACAAGCACTGTCTTCTACTTTGGAGAGTTTCATTGTATTTTTTAGAATGTTGAATTTGGAAATTTTAAAATGTTCATGCAATTTTGAGGAGCACCCATGAGATGTTTGCTCTTGGCCCAACAAGGTCTTCAAACATAGCTGGAGCCTTACTCTCTAGGCCAGAGGTCTCAAACTGGCGGCCCTCCAGCTGTTGCAAAACTACAAGTCCCATGAGGCATTGCAAGGCTGACTATTACAAGCATGACTCCCACAGGCATGATGGGACTTGTAGTTTTGCAACAGCTGGAGGGTCGCCAGTTTGAGACCTCTGCTCTAGGCCTTCCAGGACCAGTCATTTAGCAGCCTCTGAAATAGAACATACCTGGGAACATGCATCAAGCCTAGAGCAAAGATGGCAATGATCCTCTAGGCCTGTCTCATCTGTCCTGTAGCCTGGAGGTCATTTTTACTTTGCAAACAAAAATGGATGTTTGTAAATGTTGCTTAACACTCTGTTATTTGATTTGCACAACTTACACAGACCCTTTTATATCTGTATTTAGAACTAAAACTTGGCAAGAGGATCAATGAGGGAAAAACTAAAGAGGTGTACGAGCTGCCCGATCACCCAGGATGTGTTCTCATGCAGTCCAAGGATCAGATCACGGCAGGGAATGCTGCCAGGAAGGATCACATGGAGGGCAAAGCCTCCATATCTAATAAGACCACCAGCTGTGTCTTCAAACTGCTTCAAGAGGCCGGTAAGAATTATCACATGCTGTATGTTTGCTGTCTTCCTTTGGTACCCTTCATTGCATTATTTATTGATAATATTATCGAGTTAGGTTTTCCACTCAAAATATGGAAGCAAATAGCAGCCAGTCCGGGCTTCTTTTGCAGATGAGCTACTCAAAGCTCACTGCATCTGCAGGAGCCTACATGATTTGTTTTCAGATTTTGTCACCATAACCCACAAACATTTAGAAGACTGCTTTTAACCTTGGCCCTAAAATATTTTAATGAATGACCCATGACCCTTGTTTTTAAAAAATAAAAAATAAACCTTCATACTCGCCTACTTTCCCTTGCTGGCTCTACACTGAGAACTGAATGATCAGTTTTACATTTGACTGCTCCGTTCTAAATCTTCCGTGAGCAGAGAGCTAGTCACTGTCAGTCACCAGTGCTCACTGGAGAGCTGGGCTGTGGAAGAGGGCTAAAATGGTGGGTTCAGGCTCTCAGCGGGATGCCGGTCAGGAATCTGGGTGGATCCCAGTTCCCTGCAGAGCTTGGAGTGGCTCTGACATAAGCTGACAGCGGGATTTAGCCAACTGTTGGCTGGATCTGGGAAACAGGAGTGCAGAACCAAGTGCATGCCTTGTGACCCCCCAGAACTACATCCAAAAAAAGCTTTGGCCATACTTCTCTAATAAAAGAGCCATTATTGTCTATTTCTGATTAGTACAGTGGGTTGTTGGTAAACGTCTAATTGAGTTCTGGAGACTGTTTTAATGGACTAAAGGTTGCACACATCCACCCATCTGCTCAATAGTATTGAACAGATGCTGGATTAACTCTCAGCACTTTAATGTCTGATTTGAAAGCAGTCATCAGTTATCTTTTTGGTTGATTTAAGGACATCGTACACAATTGACCCATACAAGAAATCACAATATTCCTTTTTTATTTCCAAGAAGGAAATGACTAAATTAGGATGCATGCTGTGAGTATTTGCTCGGGACACGCAGACCTCTTCTGGCAATGCAGTAATTGAATTACAAGCACATATATATTTATGCCCTCTGTGGGGCAGTTGGGGAAAAGTCTGTGCAAATTTAGTTAATTGTAGCCGTCTGACAGGAATTTTATCTAATTTACAGCACTATTTATTTCTAAACTGTTCTTTTGGAGCAATGTGGACCCCAGAAACTGTAATGGGTATCTATGCCATTTCTTTTTTTTTTTTTTTTTTTTTTTTTTCTTACCACTTCAGAAAGAGTATTCGTGGGTGAGTGTCAGCTATGCCCGCATCTCCAACCCTCTAGTTGTCTTAGCATCATTAGTGGCTTGTTTCATTCTCCCCCTTCCCCCCCCCCCCCCCCTGGGGTTGGAGGGGGATAGGGGTCCTGAGTCGGGCATCCATGAGATTTTCAAAGCCCAAAAATACATATATACATCCGACATCCCACCCAGCCTCCATTCCCCCTCATTTCCCCCATTTTATTTTTATTCCCCCCCCCCCCCCCCCCCCCTATCCCCCCCGCACCCCCGCCCTCCCCGTCCGCTGTTTTGCTGTTGTAAAGTGGCCCTTTCTCCTCAGTGTCTTCTCCTACCCTTAGTGTCTGCCTTTCCGTGGCTAGATCTCTTTTCGGCTCCGCCCCCCAGGGATCATCGGTTGTCACGACTGCACTCGCAAAGCCTCCCTGTAGCTCCAAGACCTCTTGAATTTTCTCCAACTCTCCCATCTAGCCCTCGTGGCCTCTCTGTCCTCCTCTCCTGTGTACAGCACACATTCCATCATATACGTGGACTCCACTGCATCAACCCATTCCCATAAGGGTGGGCTTTCCTTGTCCTTCCACCTCCTTGGAATTACCCTTTTAGCCGCGTTAAGCAGATGGGGAATCAATGAGCCTTTATATTGTTTAATTTCCTTGGATGTGGCATGCATAAGTGCCACCCAAGGGTTGTTTTTTACCTCGATCGTTGTTATTTCTTTTATGTATTTTAGGATAGTCTCCCAGAATTTTTTGATTTTAGGACACCCCCACCATATATGACCCATTGTGCCCCTTTGATCACACCCCCTCCAACAGTTCGCAGATGTATCCGCCTGAAAATTGCTGACCCTGTCTGGGGTTCTGTACCACCTAGCCATACACTTAAAGTTTGTTTCTGCAGTTCTCGCATCTACCGCTGACCCGTGTGCTAATTTTAAAATTTTCTTACTTGTGCCTATTTCTAATTGTGTTCCTAGTTCGCTTTCCCATTTGGTAAGGTATGGCGGCATCTCCGGTCTATCTCTTTCTAATAACAGTTTATATATTCTGGAAATTCTTTTTTTTGAGCATTCTGCCGTAAAGATTTTCTCTAATTTTGTTAGATCCTTAGCCTCCCTTAATGGGCTAGGAAGAGAGCCCACAAAGTGGGTTAGCTGGCGATGCCGCCATCCATCTATGGAAAAAGCCTCATTATTCTGTAACTCGTGCAGTGTCATAACCTTCCCCTTGCTAATAACTTCCCCTAATCTCGTGCAATCCTTTCTAATCCAATCACCTCCTATTTCCTTTAACCCTGGCGGGAAAAAAAGGATTTTCTTTAAGTGCTATAAGTGGCGAATTATAATTTTTGTTGAAAATTTTGTATATTTTATCCCAGATTTTCAAAGTCGTGATGGTGATTATATGTGTTTTTTTCTCCCAGTGTCCGGCTTTTCGGGGGGTTCCACACAATCTTCCCCAGCCTAGCTTCACTCAGTGCTTCCTCCAATCTAACCCATCTTTTAGTGTTATCTATTTTGCCCCATTCTGCAATTCTTAATAGTGCTATAGCATGGTAGTAGCTTTCTATGTCTGGGACCGCGAGACCACCCAGACTTTTGTCTTGTTTTAGAACTTGGAGGGAGATTCTATGTTTTTTGTAATTCCATATGAAATTCATTATAATGGCTCTTAATTTACCGAGGTACTGTTTTGGGAGAGGGAGGGGGAGCATCTGGAATTTATATGTGATGACTGGTAAGATCATCATTTTTACTGAATTAATCCTGCCTATCCAGGATAGAATTTTTCCCTTCAGCTCTTGGCATTTTTTTTTATGTCTTCTAGGAGTGGGATGTAATTAATTTTGTATAATTTCCTCGGGTTGTTGGCCAGTTCTATTCCTAAATATTTTATCCTTTTTTTCCAGACGAAACTAACTGTTTTCTGTAGGTTCTGTTTCTCTATTTTATTTAGATTAATATTAAGGATAAATGTTTTTGAAGCATTGATTCTAAAGTTTGTTAGTTCCCCATATTCCTTCAAGATTTTGAGCAATATGGGGACTGACTTCTGGGGTGAACTTATGTAAAAGAGGACGTCGTCCGCGAAGGCCGCAAGTTTGTGCTCTTCGCTGCCGACTTTACAGCCTTCCACCTCCTGGGTTTCCGCGAATTGTAGCTAACATCGGTTCCAAAGATAGAATAAAAAGGAGAGGGGAAAGTGGACAGCCCTGCCTGGTGCCATTAAACAGTTCGAACTCCGCGGAGGTCGTTCCATTGACCTTGATGTTAGTTTTCGGATGATTGTATAGGGTTTTAATTTTTTGAATAATTCTGGGTCCAAAACCCATCTTCTGTAGAGTGTTGAACATGAACCCCCAGTCTACTCTGTCGAACGCTTTTTCAGCGTCTATCGAGAGAAGTAGACTGGGGGCTCTCGAGTCTCCCATCCTCTGTATGGCTAGCAATGTCCGAATCCCATTGTCCCTCCCCTCTCTGCCCGGGACAAACCCGACCTGGTCCGGATGGATCAGTGTGCCCAGGTGACCCTTTATTCGATCCGCCAGTATCTTTGCGTATAGTTTTGTGTCAAAATTTAATAAGGAGATGGGTCTGTAATTCGAGCACACCGATCCATCCTTCCCATCCTTCCTCAAAAGAGTAATCGTAGCTTTTAGGGCCTCTTCGCTCATTTCATAGTCTATCCCTAGTCCATTCATATATCGCAGCAATCTCGGTATAAGAATCTCTTTGTACGTTTTATAATATGAGGCCGTGAAGCCGTCCGGGCCCGGGCTCTTCCCTATTGGGGAGTTGTTAATGGCTGCTAGGATCTCCTCCTCAGTTATTGGCCTCTCAAGCTCATCTCTCTCCTCCTCCCCTAGAGCCATTAGCCCTGCCCTCTCTAGGGACTCTGATGTTTTCTGGCTATTTCCTATGCTGTCGTTGTTTCCCTTGGTTTTCACCTCGTAAAGTTCTTTGTAATAGTCTCTGAATGTAGAGGCTATTTCACTAGAGGTGAACTTCATCTCCCCGTTTCTTGTTTGGATTTTTTCAATAAAATTTCTGGTTTTCTTTTTTTGTAATTTCCTTGCTAAATATTTCCCTGGCTTATTGCCCCATATGTATTGTTCCCTGGCCAATTTATTGAACTTCTGTCTAACTTCCTGTTCAGCTAAGTCTTTCAATTCCTCTCTCTTATCTGTAAGCTCTATATATATATGCTCTGGCTAAATGCCCCCCCAGATTTGTGCTTTTGCTCCAGAGTTTTAATCTCGGCTATCAGAGCCTGCGTCTTTCCCATCCTCTCCTTTTTCTTCCAGGAGGCTTTAGCTATCAGGAGCCCCCTAATGAACGCTTTATGAGCGTCCCACAGTTGTGCCTCTGAAACCTCTCCGTTGTCGTTGATTTGAAAGAACCATTCTAGCTCCTTTTTGATATAATCCCTAATTTCTTTGTCATATAACAATTCAGGATTAAGTTTCCATCCGCTAGAGGGTTGTTTGTGTTCGGGGAACCTTAGCCTCATGGATACCGGCGCGTGGTCCGAGAGGGAAGCTATTCCGATTTCGGTTTTTTTGACCCTTTCCAGTATACCATGGTCTATTAAAATATAGTCCAGGCGAGAGTACATCTGGTGGACAGGGGAGAAGAACGAGTAATCCCTCGACTGCGGGTGCTGGATCCTCCACACATCCAACAGTTGGTCCTCCGATAGTTTTTTTTTGATCCGCTTCAGTTGTATGTTGCCCCTCCCCGTGCCACCAGACGTACTGTCCTTCACGGGGTCCATCACGAAATTGAGGTCGCCCATCAGGATCAAATATCCTTTCCTGAAGGCCCTTAGCTTACGCAGAATTGCTTCAAGAAATAAGATAGGTTTGGCGTTGGGGGCATAAACATTGGCCAGTGTAAGTTCTACCCCTAGGAGGGAGCCCCTGAGAAACAGGTACCTCCCCTCGGGGTCCGTCATTCTCTCCTCCACCTTGAAGTCGATGTCCCTCGCAATCCCAATAGCCACTCCTCTTGCCCTACTCGAGATAGTATCTCCATAAAACCAATTTGGGAGAGCTGGAGAAAAAAGTCTAATATTTGAGGAATGTGCCAGGTGAGTCTCTTGCAGAAACACTATACCTGCGCCATATCTCTCTGCTTCCTCCAAAATTTTAGATCGCTTGCCGGGAGAATTTAAGCCTTTCACATTATATGATAAAAATTTAATTTCTATGTCCTTCATTTATTTTTTGGGATTTTGTTTTTCTTTTTTTTTTTTTTTTTTTTCCCCTCTGAGATATTGGTGGTGATGACTGCCCCACAGCGGACGTGGTTTCCCTCCCCCTTCCCCCTCCCCCTCCTACCCCTCCCCCTCCCCCCCCCCCCTCCTCCCCTCTCTTACCCCAACTAGGGTCCCCGGGTCCTTGGGGGGCCATCCTTTGTGGCTTCCCTTAGACTCCGGATTCCTGGTGAGGTGGAGCCTGTTTAGCCCTCCCCTCCCCCTCCGCAGCCCGGACTCAGGGCGCAGAGGGGGAGGGGGCGGGGCCGGTTAGAGCTAAATTCTTTTGTAGCTATGTGTGGGCACTCGCCCCACCCCCCTCGCCACCACCCCCCCCAGGGTCTCCCAGGCCTTCCATCTCCATCCAGCCCTGCAGATTCGGAACTGGAATCCCGAGTTTTGTACAAAATCCCTGCACTTCTTCCGGGAACCTCAACCTGGCTGAACACCCCTCCTTTGACCCTATTAAACATGAGGGAAAACCCCAGTTGTATCTTATGTTTTCCCTTTTCAGTATTTCCAATAGGGGTTTCTGGTGTCTCCGTCTTTCGAGGGTTCGGGCCGATAGGTCTGCGTACACTTGAATTTCAACTTCTTTATGCAGTATAGGAGATTTATTTTTTATTTTAGCCCACAGGTCCTCCTTTTCTTTAACCACATACCCACTGGGCAGTTAAACCCCCTTCCTAACCAGACCAATTTTCAGCTTTCGGTGCTCTCACACTTTGAATGACAATTACTCCGTCATGCAACACTGTACCCAAATGAATTTTGTGTCCTTTTTTTCACACAAATGGAGCTTTCTTTTGGTGGTATTTAATCACTGCTGGGTTTTTTATTTTTTGCGCTATAAATCAAAAAATACTGAAAATTCGGTAAAAAATAAATAAAAATTCTTTGTTTCTATTAAAAATTATTGCAGAGTATTGGCGAGTATTGGCAGAGTATTACAGTGTTGCACAGTGGTGGCAGAGCGTTGCACAGTGGTGGCAGAGCGTTGCACAGTGGTGGCAGAGCGTTGCACAGTGGTGGCAGAGCGTTGCACAGTGGTGGCAGAGCGTTGCACAGTGGTGGCAGAGCGTTGCACAGTGGTGGCAGAGCGTTGCACAGTGGTGGCAGAGCGTTGCACAGTGGTGGCAGAGCGTTGCACAGTGGTGGCAGAGCGTTGCACAGTGGTGGCAGAGCGTTGCACAGTGGTGGCAGAGCGTTGCACAGTGGTTGCAGAGCGTTGCACAGTGGTGGCAGAGCGTTGCACAGTGGTGGCAGAGCGTTGCACAGTGGTGGCAGAGCATTGCACAGTGGGGGCAGAGCATTGCACAGTGGGGGCAGAGCATTGCACAGTGGTGGCAGAGCATTGCACAGTGGTGGCAGAGCATTGCACAGTGGTGGCAGAGCATTGCACAGTGGTGGCAGAGCATTGCACAGTGGGGGCAGAGCATTGCACAGTGGGGGCATTGTATTGACCAGCGCTGTGGGCACTACACATCCAGCCCACAGCGCTGGCCCCATCTCTCCCCCTCTCCGCTTCTCCCCTCTCTGTACCGATCGGTACAGAGAGGGGAGGGAGGAACCGGCGTCATGACGTGACGCCGGTTTGTGTACATGTGATCGCTCCGTCATTTGACGGAGCGATCACGTGGTAAACGGCCGCTATCAGCGGCTGTTTACCGTGATCCGTGATGCGCCGGGTCCTCGGGACCCGGCGGTCACGGATGTTCCCGAGTGCGCGCCCCAGGGGGCGCGCGGGAGCATGTTTCTGGGAGGACGTCCGTAGGACGTCCACTTAGAACAAGCCGACCGCGCTGTGGCCGTCTTTCGACTATAGCGCGGTCGGCATGTGGTTAAAGTGGCTGAATCTGACAATTATGTCCCGGGGCCGCTCAGCGCCCCCCCTTTCGGGTCTTCCTACTCGGTGTATCCTTTCTGTGTGGGGAAAATGATCAAAGTCCTTGCCGCTTATGGGGCCCAGGATTTCCCATAGTTTTCTTTCTAGGTCTTCCCCTCTTTGTTCCGGGACGGCACGCAGCCTCAGGTTTTGCCTCCTATCCCTATTTTCTTGGTCCTCTATCTTATAGAGGGTGTCCCTCTGCGTGAGGTAGGCGCCTTTTAACTGAGTTTTCAGCTTCGCGATTTCCAAATCTATGGAGTCCGCTCTCCCCTCCACCGCCTCAACCCTGGACAGCAGATGGCCCATATCCTCCCGTAGGGTGTTAATTTCGAGTTTGATTACGTTTTCCAGGCGTAAAAGCATCGCCTCCATTTCATGTTTATTGGGGATGTGGGTTCCTGCTTGTTGATCCTCCCCCCTACTGGGCTCAATCTCAGACTCCATTGTGAGGTCCGCTCTGGAGTCATTAATTTCTCCTTCCACTCCGCCCCTACTCTCCGGGGAGACTCCGACCCGCATTTCTTTTCCCGATGTTTTTGGGCTTGCACCCTGTCTTAAATAATGTTTAATTGTGCTTGTCTCCCCTTTACTGCCTTTGGTGGTGGCTTTCTTGGGCTGTTTGGGTGGGTCTTTACTCATGTTGATCTTTTTAATGGGCCTGATTCTCTTCCCCAGTCTTGTTATGGTCCTGGGCCTCCTGGACCCTTTTCCACCTCCTGCCTTTGAATGCGATCCTTACTTTAAGGCTGTCCTTTGTCCCTCTGGGTGTCCCTCTAGTGTATACAGTCGGGTTTGCAGAATACTGGGGGGGACTTTTTCCGTCTGTAGGGTCTTTGAGTGGTGTACTAGACGCTTACGCAATGGCTGGGGCTATTTTATTTGAATGGGGGGATTTGTTCGTCCTTCCTGCTAAATAATTTCCACCCTGCGCGATTTGCACCTTCTCGGTGTCCTATCAAAAAAGCTCTACTGGTAGAATCAGGAGATATTAACGATATGTTACATGTTGCATGTTGATATGTTACATGAGGTCGCTGATCTTGGTGACATGGGCAGCATACAAAAATGAGGTTTTATATTTTACACCTCGTTTTATGCTTAAGGAGAATCTGAGATTTAAGTAGTACCAACATAATCTGAGGAACCAGTCCTATTTCAAAACATCTGTCATCAGGCTGAGCCGCTATGGCCAGTGCGTTTAAATACCAGTCGGGATCATACCTTTATTCCATAGTACAGTATTTGAGAAATGGCAGTATATCTCCATGCGCACTGATCAGAATCTCGCTTTCATTCCATAAGGCGGTTTTTAGTATGAGAAAATCAATCTTCCCAGGCCCCAATCAAAATCACACTTTCATTCGATCGTGCATCCATTTAGCATAGAGAAATAGCGCTTCATAGGCGCTAATCCGAGTCGCACATACAGTCCCTAGAGCAGCTTTTGGTGTGTGAGGTGTCTGTAAGGCGGATTACATAGTTTTTATTTCAGACAATTACGGACAATTTTGCGCCCTTGGGGGCTATAATGTCCGTCCCCTTCCTTTAATCTTGGGATTTACAGCCCGCATATGCCCATGTGTGGCTATGATACTTCAGACAATACCTTTCGTACTCCCGTTATAACCATGCTGCAATAGAGGGGGAAGGAATCAAACCGCTTTGTTGCCAAAGTTAGCCTCTCTGGGCCTCCGTACACCCCCAGGTCTGCCTGAAGCAATTTGAAAACGCATACGGACAAATTTTTACACAGCTGTGATTTAGTTTCTCCAAGTTTTCATCCTCTGCATATAGATTACTGGGCGCCCATTAGCCAGTGCTTAGAGTGAGGGATTTGTGGCTATGAGACAGGCGTCCTGGCAGTCCCAGGTAGAAATGCTCTTACCTTCTGGCATGGAGTAATTGTACATCAAATCCCATACTCACGGATCCTCTCTCCCTGGGCTCTATGGTTCCTCCGGGTGTCCCTGCCTTGGAATATGGTGGGTGGTGGGTTGGAGAGGGGGGGGGGGTACGGAGCGACGCCGGCACTTTCGGGGCCGGACCGGGTCTACTGCGGTCCTACCCGCTTTGTCCTCCCCTCGCTGGAGGACCGTGGCGTCCAAGTCTCCCGATCCTGTGGAGCGGCGAGGGCATCCTCGGCGTCTCACTTCCCGGAGCGGTCCGGCGCCTTCCTCCTTGACGCGTCCGCTCCCCACGGCCCCAGGGCTCAGGCTCCTCCCTCCGTGCGGACGCTACGTCCGTACGTCCATCTGTCATCTATGCCATTTCTGACAAACGGCTTGGCTCAAAGTTAAGTGTTGATTGCTGACTTAATGCTGAGGCATACCAAAAATGTATATAACACTGTGTTCCTCACCCCTTTCTGGTAAATGGTGCCATGCATATAGGAAGTATATTAGTGGCACCACCAATATAAAATACATTTTAAGAGGTTGCAGGTTCTGATGCCAATATAATTACCTACTTAAGGACAAGTCATAATTTGTGCCATCATAGATTGTTAGTTGCCAGGGGAGTTGATTCATGGTCATGCAAATCTGTACTGTTCATTGTCTGGGGCAGGTGCAAGTGTAGGTTTTGTTAGTTTAGAAATTGATAATTTCTATTTAAAGTGGGAGGAAACTCCCCATCTCTGACCTTTTTAACCTCTATGCAATGCATACCAGTACATTATGACATTACCTTTCAGTTTAGGAAAGAAATGCCCAGCGGTTTACTACCGCTTTAAAGGAAATGTTTGGCTGCTTTGTATGTTTCTTTTGGTTTAAATTCACCTAAGATAAAAAAAAAAAAAGTAATTTGCCAGGCTAAAAATCTTTACAAAGCTCAGTGGCTCAAGCTTATACTTGAACACAGGAATGAGTCTTGTTAATAACTTCCCCCTCTCTCCCTGCCTGTTCAGACTCTATGGAGCATCACTTTTTGGAAGGGAAAACCTGTAGTGTTGACGTCAGTAAAACACATAATATATGTTTGAAACTGTATACAGTTTAAAAAAAAAAAAAAAAATGTTTTTATGAAAAATTCTTAGTTTACATTTTAAGGAAATTTAAGTTTGTTTGAGCTGTCAGGAAACTAGGTGGAGAGATGAAATGACATACTGCAGAGCTCAGTCAGGAGAGCACTGAGCTGATTGGAGGGAGGAGAGACACCTCCCTTTACAGAGCACACAAAAACAGAGCTAAGGTTGTCAATCACAGGCTGTGTGCTGGAGCACCTACACTGGTCACCATTTTTCTCCATGCAGATAGCAGAGTAATAAAGGAACAAACAGAAATGACAATTGGCGCTCCTAATTGAGACAAGTACACACTATATAGAAGGATTATTTTATTTATTTTTTGTCTTTAGTGTTTTTTTATCTCATAGGAATTTAAAATAACCTTGGCTGTTATTTGTGTCTCAGGTATTAAGACTGCATTTGTCAAGAAGTGTAGTGAGACAGGATTCATTGCCACCCATTGTGAGATGATTCCTATTGAGTGGGTATGCAGGAGAATCGCCACTGGCTCCTTCCTCAAGAGAAATCCTGGAGTCAAAGAAGGATACAAGTTTTATCCCCCCAAAGTAGAGATGTTCTTCAAGGTGGGCTAATTTTCTGTTGAATTTCAGCGACTGCGGTCACTAGTCCTTGTTCTTAATCCCACTAATAAATGCATTGCTTTTAACTGCAGGATGATGCCAATAATGACCCGCAGTGGTCTGAAGAACAGCTAATTGCTGCAAAGCTTACTGGTGCTGGTCTTGTGATTGGTCAGGCGGAGGTGGACATCATGAAGCATTCCACAGTGGCCATCTTTGAGATTCTGGAGAAAGCATGGTCTACACAGGACTGTACCCTGGTGGACATGAAGGTACGTGTATGCCTTTTGTATGGAAGATGGGATATTTTTGGAGTTCTGACATAACTTTTATTTTTGGAAAACTAGACTCTATACAGTACTGCACAGTAACTGCTCTAGTGTAGGCCTATGGGTCAGGGATTGGTGTAACTGAAAACGGATCATTTTAGCTTTTTTTTTCAATTGTCATTCAAAGTAAAATCTTTAAATGTAAAAAGCCTTGAAATGCATGGGAGTACATGCTCAGGACGTGTGTGTGTGTGTGTGTGTGTGTGTGTGTGTGTGTGTTTTATTTATTTTTCAGGGTTCTGTATCTTTGTGATTCCCAAATGTCTGCAGGCACCCTGCTGTCCTTTGCATACAGCAAGCATGATGTATCTATGGGTTCCTTTTTTATCAGTATGGCCACAACACAGCCTGCGTTTTTGTGGCATAAATGATATCACTATCCACTAAAGTGGTGTTACGAAGAGGCCCCTTACTGCCCAAATCTAATTTTAAAATGTTATAGAATTTGATTCTGGTGATATCAGAGGCTAAGGGGAAGTTACAGGCTCAGGAAGCAGACCCACTCATCATACACAAGCTTTCTAGATGTCTTTTAGAATTCGGTAAGTCCTCTTTCACACTGTGCCGTCCTGGGCATTAGCGGTAAAGCGGCGCTATTTTTAGTGCTGCTTTAAAGGTGTTTTAGTGGCGCTATTTTGGGGAGCAGCGGTGAGTTCACCGCTCCTAAAGAAGCTGCTGGCAGGACTTTTTGTGACACCCTGCCAGCGCACCGCTCCAGTGTGAATGGAGCTGCTTTTTTCAGGTGCTATGGAGGCGCTATCTTTAGCGCTGTAGCACCTGGAAAAAAAACGCCTCTTTTCCTTGCTAGGCCACTCAATATACAAAAATCACGTAAAAGGGTGTGTGTGTGTGTGTGTATACAAAACCACAAGGGAAAGTCATGCCAATATCTTTCTGGTAAGTTTCACTTGTGTATACTGAAGATGGATTCCTTTTGTAATATAATTTTTTATTTAAATGTATAATTGATCATAAAGTCATTTTTTGCTATTTTCTATGTCTACACCAGATTGAATTTGGTGTTGATGTGACCAAAAAAGAGCTTGTTCTTGCTGACGTGATTGACAATGACTCGTGGCGTCTGTGGCCTTCAGGAGATAAGAGTCAACAGAAAGATAAACAGGTAACGAAATGCTGTCGGAAAGCTTGTACATGAAGCTCTGAAGACATATCCGTTTGAGTTGGGGCTAATCCACACAGATGTAAAGACCCTTACGGCGTGCAAGCGCCATTTGTGTATGTGTCTGGAGCTGCATGCAGGCAGCTTATGTTGGCCAATGGAGATGCGACAGCTGTATAGACTCGCCCACACATCTGAGTTGACAGGGATGCGTGCACCCTGCCCTTTTTAAAATTCAGATGTGCTGGTGAGTCCGTACATCTGCTGCATCTCAATTGACTAACATAGGTCGTTCTACATGCAGCTCAACACTGCTCCAGACACAAACAGATCTTGCATACTGTATGAATGGGCCCAAAAAGCATATCTAAATCTAAGAACCAATGCTAAATGTATTGCCTTGCCTGGCCTTCAATGTAGTGAATGAATTTGTTACTAACCGGTATTGAACATTTCCTTAAGATGGTAGGATGTTTATGGTGACCTGTGTGTTTGTTGCAGACCTACCGGGATCTGAAAGAAATCACCCCAGAAGCGATGCAGATGGTGAAACGCAACTTCGAGTGGGTTGCTGACAGGGTGGAGGTAAGATAAATGGTTGCTATCAGTACATAGAATAATTCCCATCTTCACAACTGTACAAATACTGTCGGTGATTGGAATGGCAAAGGGTTTTTGTTAGCTCTTGCCAAAATTGCAGTTTTTGTATTTTTGTTAATGAGTAACTTTGAAGTTTTGCAGTGCAGCTATAGAACTAGTCTTCTACAATAGAAATGTTCCCACCCTCCTCTGTTTTACCTTGCATGACCTTAAAGCAAAGGTCCAAGTAAACAGCTAAATTCAGTCTTGAAGTGATTGTCGTTTATTAAAAAAAAAAAAAAAAAAAAATCAAAGCTTTACAAACATATATCATACTTGACTCCACTGTGCAGCTCGTTTTGCACAGAGTGGCTCGGAACACCGACTTCTGGGGTCCCTTGGCGGCTCCTCCCCCACATCAGCTAACCCCCCCCCCCCCCCCCCCCCCCCCCCCCCCCCTAGGAGAAGCACTCTCCCTGGAGGGGTTACCTTGCGGGCACGCTCCTGAGTCCATCATATGGTGTCCATAGCCACCAAATGTATGACTCGGCCCAGCTCCTGCGTCATTGGATTTGATTGACAGCAGCGGGAGCCAATGGCTGCGCTGCTATCATTCTATCCAATCGTAAGCCGAATACCCTGGGCGGAGGAAGTGCGCACCCCGCCGGGTGAAGTTCCAGGGCTCACTGCCAGGTGTATTTTCACCTTTAATGCATAGAATGCATTAAGGTAAAAAAAAACACGAGGGTGTACAACCCCTTTGATACTTGTTTTGACTTTTTGTAATTCTGTGTAGTTTTGTGGTTTGAACACATCTGCTACACACGTTCCTGGTTCAGCAGTGCGGCTTCATGTGTCGCCTTCCCACCTCCAGCCATCTCTTTTCATAAGAGATCTGAAATGTTGTTGTCTAAGGTGTTGGTAAGCTAAATTGCAAGGTGGTGTAGTGACCTGGCTGTGGAGTGTAGTAGAAGCATATACATTACAAGAATTGAAGCTGAACATAATTATATCATTTGGCTGGTAATCGCTAAACCTACTGTATGTGTTTTTTATCTGCAGTTAGTGGAGTTTTAATTGTGTTGCTGATTGAGATGACTGACATCTGTCTTTTCAGCTCTTACTGACCAGTGTGAGCCAAGGAAGGGTGGTTGTGCTGATGGGTTCCATTTCAGACTTGGTGCATTGTGACAAAATCAAGAAATCCTGTGCAAACTATGGCATTCCATGTGAACTCAGGGTGACTTCTGCCCACAAGGGTCCTGATGAAACTCTGAGAATCAAGTCTGAATATGAAGGTAAGAATTCCCACTTTGCTAGAGTGGTGTCTCTTCACCTCCTAAGTGTGTGTGTGTGTGTGTGTGTGTGTGTGTGCCTGCAAGGCAAATGCATAATGTTTTTTAGTTTGCATCGCATACTAGCACATTATGTGAAACTTGCCTCAAAACTAAGCCTTCCAGCGATGCAATACCATCGCTGGAGACAGATTTCATCTTCACCGTTCTTGCTTCCAGGTTCATGGACTCCGGCCCTGTCTGGTGCTGCCGGTCACAGCACATGGCTCTGAAGAACCGGCACGGGTGGCCGTTCCTTCAGAGCTCATGTGCCAGTGATTTCAGTGGCTGCATGTACAGTAAATATCTCCTAAAACGTTTAGGAGATATTTACACTATCTATAGGTAAGCCTTTTATTATAGGCTTACCTATAGGTAAAAGATGGAAGTTTACTTCCTCGTTAAGTAAATGATAGGATAATCAAGCACGTCATAAATACTTATGAAGACTTTAGGGTATTTTAATTAGGTTAGTATGGAAAAGAGACCATTAGTTCTACCCCTACATCATGGCATTCTTCAGTTAAGGTCAGAACTTAAAAAGTGGGGAAGGTATGGAAACCATGTCGGCCTTTGTCTCATACTGTAAGATTTCTGCTCTTTCTCCTGGTGGGAAATCTCTCCAGTGAGGACAAGACTGCATTTTTATTTTTTCCAGTAAAATGGGAGGGGCATTTGGAAGCTGTCAGGTTAATACTGACTTTTGTGTTCCTGCACCAGACACGCCCACTCCCATCATTTCTTGTCATGTCAGAGGAACAGGAAATGAGATCTAAATCTTACTAGCGGGTTCACAAACGCCAATATACTGTAATGGCACATTCACACAAGGAATGCTGTGCAGTTCCTGTAAGATTCACTTGCAGTGCGATTTCAACCCCCAACTGATTTTGAATGGGCTGAAATCACACCACGCCACACCAAAAGTAGTGCATGTGCTACTTTTTTAAAAGCATGGCCATTACATTGCATGGTACTTTTTGTACCATGCAGGCCAATGCACTGTTTGCGATCTGTGTTTGGGGTGTTAACTTTGCACTGACACCCGCAGAAGATCGCAAGGGTAGTGTGATTGGAATGCAGTGCGGGAAGCTGCACAGAAACATGGCTTTCCCACGCTAGTGTGCATGGGCCCCAAGTTAGAATTTTTGCCGTCTATGGAAAAAAAAAGGTTTGCTGGAGTTTGACTTTGAACCTTAAACAAGAGGCTGAGTATAAGAATATCTGGTGTCGCAATATACAGTGAATAATGGCAATTGAGCATGCTGTGGTAGCTGTTTTAGGCTACAAGAAACTAGAGTGACCCATTCTAAAAGCGGAATCTTGACAAAGTCCTCGGCTCCTTACACTACCTGATTTTATGTTGCAACTTTTTATTTTGTTTGAGGTTTTCAATAATGAAGCAATTGGTGTGTGTGTGTGTGTGTGTATGTATGTATGTATGTATGTATGAATTCTGAAACTTACTTAGTGCTACAATGCCTTACACATTATATGCTTCACTCTTAGGCGATGGCATTCCCACAGTGTTTGTTGCAGTTGCTGGCAGAAGCAATGGCTTGGGCCCTGTTCTTTCTGGAAATACTGCATATCCAGTAATTAACTGCCCCCCTCTTATGGCTGACTGGGGGGCTCAGGATATCTGGTCTTCCCTGAGGATGCCCAGTGGTAAGAGAAATGCATGCACACTGCTGAATAGCAGCCAACTAGTTTTTATGAGTAATAACATTTGCTTTTAATAAACCAGAAAATGTTTACCTTTCTTGCACCCCTCTATCCTGCTGCAGGTCTTGGATGTTCTACGGTTCTGTCCCCTGAGGCAGCAGCTCAGTTTGCTGCTCAGATATTTGGGTTGAACAATCACTTGATCTGGTCCAAGCTACGTTCCTGCACCCTGAACACCTGGATTTCTCTTAAACAAGCAGATGTGAAGCTGAGAGAGTGCAGCATGTGACCCCATATATGATGCACTGTTCTGTCTTGTATAATTAAAGCACTTGGGTTTTTCTACACCTGTTTGTGTAGGGTATTTTTATTTATTCTTTTCACGAAGTTTAATTTTAGAAGTGGTCTAGTGTGCTATACGATCACCTCCTTCCTGGGTTCAGAACACCAGAACTGGTATGTCACGGAACTATTTCTCAAGTAACAAGGATGTGAAATTTGGGGTGCAAAAAATAAATATTGGTTACAATGATGACACGTTTATCCATGATCACTAAACATTGGAGTAAAGGTAAATTGATGTTGACCACAGCAGAATTTGGTTGTCATATAAACAAGGAGAGGAATTTATTAAGACTGGAGTGAACAGAATCTGTAACAACTTTTTATAGTATTTGCCTTGTTCACAACCTTCTCGATTTGGCTTTCGCCTACAACATTCCATTAAACTGCCCTACTAAAACTCACCAACGACCTACATGCTGCTAAAACTGACGGCCATTACTTTATACTCACTCTTGGACCTTTCTGCTGTCTTTAACACAGTTGACCACCCACTACTCAACAAACTCCACTTCCTTGGCCTCTGTAAATTTTGCTCTTTCCTGGTTCTCCTGGTTCTCCTCCTATCTCGGCGCACTCCTGTTCCCTCTGTACCTCTTCCCTGGGCCAGTTGATGACCTCCCATGGCTTCCAATGCCACCTCTATGCTGATGACACAGATCTCTCCACTCAACTCACCCCCTCCAATCTCCTCACCTATCACAAACTTGCTGAGCAACATATCAGTATAGATGTCACACCACTTCCTTAAACTCCAACTGAGCTTGTAATATTTCCTCCTCCCCACTTTACCATTGAGATCAACAGCACAACCATTGGTTCTGCCATACACACCAAAGTGCTGGGTGTAATCCTAGTCTCTGACCTCTCCTACAGCCCCCACATCCAATCACTGGCTTACATATTGCCTCCTAAACCTCTGCAACATTTCCATAATTTGCCCCTGACTAACGACATCGCAAATTATCTAGGTCACTCCTTGGTTATTTTCCACCTTGACTACTGCAACTCTCATCACTGGCCTGCCTTTACCCAGGCTACCCCCCCCCCCCCCCCCCCCCCTTCAGTCTATTATGAATGCTGCTAGACTGAAACCCCTTACTAAACTGTGACTGATGCTTCTCTCTGCTAATCCCTACACTGGCTTCCCCTATTCCACCATATAAAATACTAACCACAACTCCCCCCCCGGAGCTCCTCTTTAAGAAATGCATAGTGTGCAGAAATTTTCTTTATAACAAAAAATGTCAACGTCTCACACTGGCTCACCACAAAGTAAATGCTGTAAACTACTTTAGTGGTAAATTACTGTCCTGCACTCTCATGCCTCAGATCAGCCCCAATTCATGTACCTTCACACTTACCCAATTTTATAGCAGTGATGGCTGTATTTAACCACTTTCAGACCGGACCAATTTGCAGCTAAAGGACCAGGCCCCTTTTTGCGATTCGGCACTGCGTCGCTTTAACTGACAATTGCGTGGTCGTGCGACGTGGCTCCCAAACAAAATTTACGTTTTTTTCCCCCCCACAAATGGAGCTTTCTTTTGGTGGTATTTGATCGCCCCTGCGGTTTTTATTTTTTGCGCTATAAACAAAAGAGCGACAATTTTGAAGAATAACGCATTTTTTATTTTTTGCTATAATATCCCCCAAAAATATATATTTTTTTTTTTTTTCCTCAGTTTAGGCCGATACATAGTTACATAGTTAGTTAGGTTGAAAAAAGACACAAGTCCATCCAGTTCAACCACAAATAAAAAAAAAAAAAATATATATATATATATATATATATATATCATACAATCCCATATACCCCATTCTATACCCACAGTTCTTCCAGAGGAAGGAAAAAAAAAACCCCAGCAGAGCATTCTCCAATTTGCTAAAGCAGGGGAAAAAAATCCTTCCTGATCCCCCAAGGGGCAATCGGATTTTCCCCGGATCAACTTTACCTATAAATGTCAGTACCCAGTTATATTATGTACATTTAGGAAAGTATCCAGGCCTTTCTTAAAGCAATCTACTGAGCTGGCTAGAACCACCTCTGCAGGGAGTCTATTCCACATTTTCACAGCTCTTACTGTGAAGAAACCTTTCCTTATTTGGAGATGAAATCTCTTCTCCTCTAGACGTAAAGAGTGCCCCCTTGTCCTCTTTGTTGCCCGTAAAGTGAATAACTCAACACCAAGTTCACTATATGGACCCCTTATATATTTATACATGTTGATCATATCCCCCCTTAATCTCCTCTTATCAAGGGTGAATAAATTCAGTTCCTCTAATCTTGCCTCATAGCTGAGTTCCTCCATGCCTCTTATCAGTTTGGTTGCCCTTCTCTGCACTTTCTCCAGTTCCCCAATATCCTTTTTGAGAACTGGTGCCCAAAACTGAACTGCATATTCCAGATGAGATCTTACTAATGATTTGAACAGGGGCAAAATGATATCTCTCTCTCTCTGGAGTCCATACCTCTCTTAATACAAGAAAGGACTTTGCTCGCTTTGTAAATTGGAGACCTCCTGTAAGGACGTTATTCCACTGCATAGCTTGGTGTCATCTGCAAAGACAGAAATGTTACTTTTGATCCCAGACCCAATATCATTTTTATAAAGATATTAAAAAGTAAGGGTCCCAGCACTGAACCTTGGGGTACACCACTGATAACTGTAGTGATCTAATATTATAGTCGTTCCTCGTATATGGTTATTAAAAGTATTGTCCGCAGCAAAACCCGATTCTCCCAGAGAGAGATTTTATTGACTTCCAAAACAGAACATTCTTACAGATGACTAAAATCCAACAGAGTTCATATCACGACAGTGCTAGTACTATTTAGAGCCCCATGGAAACATGTGACTCTTGGGTGCCTTCGTAAGAACACACACTTCTAAACAGATTGAACGTCCTGTTATATCCCCCACACACCCTGAATGTCTGAGCAATTTGCTTTGATCTGCCCCGTTCTTTCAGAGTGACAGGAGATAACGCCAAGCCCCAATTTACATTCTTGCATATTCCCCCTTTGACATGTGTGAATACTGATTAGATTAAGATAATCATTATCTGTTCCCTTTCATATATGGAGTAAGTCTGGTCTGGCCATTTGTCCTTTGACCAACAAACCCTCTTTTAATATGCGCAGTTAGATTAACAGCCACCAAAGTGGCATGCCTAGAATAAACTTGTCTTTAGAATGCCTAAATAAGAACACATACATATAATAAATATGTATATATATTATATATATATATATATTAGATTATAATATACTACATATACCCCACTTGGGTCGTTCTAACTACTAGAACTGACCCATAAATCAAGCAACAAAACATAGCATTACCGACTTGAGGTATTGGATGCTCCACAATGGCTCATATGAAATATAAAGTTGAAACTGGTTACATCTCTCTTCACCAGCCTCTAAAATATCCCCATGAAACAGTCATTAGATAATATAGCTTTAGACCATGACTGGAAAAGGATTCGGTAAACATCCTTATTATATCACATCAAGATCTTGAATATTGCACAAAAACGAGCGGATGTCACAGTCCATTCTTCAATTTTCAACTTCATCACATCTCTCATTGAAAGTAGACTTGGTGTGCTGGGATACTGAAAGACAAAAACTCTCCAACAAAACTAATTAGCTTGGCATTGCATGCTATTATTGAGCTTATGATCTACCAAAACCCCCAGATCCTTCTCCACATTGATTCCCCCAGTTGTACTCCCCCTAGTATGTATGATGCATGCATACTCTTAGCCCCCAAGTGCATAACTTTACATTCATCAACATTAAACCTCATCTGCCACATAGTCGCCCAATTAGACAGAGCATTGAGGTCGGCTTGTAAATTGGAGACCTCCTGTAAGGACGTTATTCCACTGCATAGCTTGGTGTCATCTGCAAAGACAGAAATGTTACTTTTGATCCCAGACCCAATATCATTTTTATAAAGATATTAAAAAGTAAGGGTCCCAGCACTGAACCTTGGGGTACACCACTGATAACCTTAGACCATTCAGAGTAAGAATCATTAACCACGACTCTCTGAATTCTGTCTTTTAGCCAGTTTTCTATCCATTTACAAACCGATATTTCCAAACCTGTAGACCATACCTTACACATGAGCCGTGTGTGGGGAACTGTATCGAACGCTTTTGCAAAATCCAAGTATACCACGTCCACAGCCACGCCTCTGTCCAAGGTTTTACTTACCACCTCATAAAAAGAAATGAGGTTTGTCTAACTTCTGTCTTTCATGAACCCATGCTGTCTGTTGCTTAAAATATTTTTTTTCCTGCAAGAACTCGTCTAGAACTCTGCAAGAATACGTATTCTTCTACATATTTTTGGTAAAAAAAAAAAATCGCAATAAGCGATTTTATTGATTGGTTTTGCGCAGAAGTTATAGCGTTTACAAGATGGGGGATAGTTTTAAAGCATTTTCTATTAATATTTTTTATTAGTAATGGCGGCGATCAGCGATTTTTTTTATTTTTTTTTTTATTTTTTTTTTTATTATATAATGTGACTGCGATGTTATGGCGGACACATCGGACATTTTTGGGACCATTGTCATTTATACAGCAATCAATGCTATTTAAATGCATTGATTGTTCACCCCGTTCAGCCTTCCCGTGAGACGATCGCGGGTGTCCCCACGGCGATCGGGCCCGCGACCGGACTCACGGGGGTCCCGACCGGCGCAGGAGCGCGCCGCTCCCGATGGCACGGACAGGCATTAACTACTTGCCTACCAGGCACGAACACCTCATTCCTGACCAGGCCATTTTTCCGTTTTCAGCGCTGTCGCATTTTGAATGACAATTGCGCGGTCATGCAACGCTGTACCCAAATAAAATTTTTATCTCTTTTTTTTTTTTTTTTTCCCCACAGAAAGCTTTATTTTGGTGGTATTTGATCATCTCTGCGGTTTTTATTTCTTGCGCTATAAACAAAAGAAGAGCAACAAGTTTGAAAAAACATTTTTTACTTTTTATTATAATATCCAATTTTTTTTTTTTTTAAACAAATTTCTTTCCTCAGTTTAGGCCGATACGTATTCTTCTACATATTTTTGGTAAAAAAAAAAAATCACAAGCGTATATTGATTGGTTTGCGCAAAAGTTATAGGGGATAGATTTATAGCTTTTTTTTTTTTTTTTTTTTTTTTTTAATCGTGACTGCGACATTGTGGCGGACATATCGGACACTTTTGACATTTTTGGGACCATTCACATTTATACAGCAATCCGTGCTATAAAAAAAGCATTGATTACTGTATAAATGTGACTGGCAGGGAAGGGGTTAACACTAGGGGGCGCTGCAGGGGTTAATGTGTTCCCTATGTTAGTGCTTCTAACTGTGGGGGGAGGGGACCGATCGGTGTCCCTATGTACAAGGGACACACCATCGGCCTCCTCCAGTGACAGGACGTGGATCTGTGTGTTTACATACACAGATCCATGTCCTGCTCAGTTACTGGGCAATCGTGGGTGCCCGGCAGACATTGCGGCCGCCGGGCACGCAGATGGGGTCCCCAGCGGAGGGCACGCGCCCCCTAGTGGCCAAAATGTAGACGCCGTCCCGCCACTAGAGTCGCACGGCTCCGCCGTCAATAGACAGTGGGCGGTAGGCTAGAGGTTAAGGAGGGACTTGTATATACGCCCTCCTGCCTGTACGTGCCATTCTGCCAACGTATATCTGTGTGCGCCGGTCGGGAAGTGGTTAATGCCAATAGTCCCAAAAATTGTCAGATGTGTCAGCCATAATGTCGCAGTCACGATAAAAATCGCCATTATTAATAAAAACAATGCCATAAAACTATCCCCTATTTTGTAGACGCTATAACTTTTGAGCAAACCAAGCAACAAACGCTTATTGCGTTTTTTTTTTTTTTTGTTTTTTTTTCCTCACCAAAAATATGTAGAAGAATATGTATCTGCCTAAACTGAGGAAATTTTTTTTTTTATATGTTTTTGGGGGATATTTATTATAGCACAAAGTAAAAAATAATGCGTTTTTATTTTCAAAATAGTCGCTTTTTTTTTGCAAAAAATAAAAACCGCAAAGGTGATCAAATACCACCAAAAGAAAGCTCTAGTTGTGGGGAAAAGTGCCAAATCGCAGAAAACGGGGGGGGGGGGGGGGGGGGATTTTCAGACAGGGCAGAACAAGTCCAACAAAATTTTTGAACAGTTAGAATAGGCTGATACACAAACCAATAAGAAGGCAGCAGCATCTAATAGGGACATAATGAATCAGTGGCTGTTGACTAGGGTAGAGCCGAACACCCCACCCCAGAACACTGTAAGCCCTCAGTTACTCTTGGTGGGTGCTGGAACGGGCCCTGCTGTGAAATATTATATCAAGAATTGTAATTACATGCCCCTGTTGAAAGAATGACTTGTATAGCACCGCAAATACCAACTGAATCACCTCAAGGCGCTTTGCCCGTCCCGTGTTGACCTGCGTCTTAGAAGAGGTGGGTCTTGAGTTTTTGTTTTCTTCCATGCGGATGTTCGTGGGCAGAGCTGTGGCCCTAGGACTGCGAATCTTCGTTCTCCCTTTGATTTGTAATGGGACTTGGATGAGAAGGTGATTTTGGTTAGTTGATTGGAGGATCCAATTGGGTGTGTAGTGTTTTTTTATTTTCTCGCATAGGTATTGAGGGGCGTGTGCATTTGTGGGTGAGGCAGAGGGTCTTGAATGTGATCCTATCCTTTACCGTTAGCCAATGTAGAGTTTTGAACAGGGGCAGAAAAATTGGGCCTTTGGTGGTGCCACAAGACTGTAACCCCTCACAGATTCTGTTGTTGAGCACAGGAACAAGATCTGCTGTGAAATATTGGAGCAAATATTGTAATTACACACCCCTGTTAAACGGGCAGAAAAATTGAGCCTCAAGTATTGAGGGGATTTCTAATTAGATTCTATACTAATATATATCTCTATATACCATTCTCCTTTTGGGTCTGCCAGCATTGTTGGTTCCTGATTAATCTAGTGCCGCCAAGCATCGTACCCATACGTTGCTAGACTTCAAGTGGTTATACTGGGATGATGCCATGTTGGCTCTCTTGTAAAAGCAACACTGATGTGTAAAAGTAACAAACCACCAGGCAATACATTTACTATGAAAAAAAAAAAAAAGGTTGTTTTCAACAAAGCAAGAGGTTTAATGAAAACAATAACAAATAAAAATAACAAACCGCTGCAGCTGGGAGTGAGTTTATCACTCGCTCCAAGAACGAAAGGCAAGCATGCCTTCTTATCAGGGGCGACCTATCCATTAAGGGCTCACGGGCACTGCCCCCTCTGTCACGCTGTCCCCTATATGACAAATGGATAGATTCATGCATTGCATGAATCTATCCATGGCCACCCCCTTTTCGGATGCCAGGTGCCTAAAAGGGGGTGTATTTTTGAAGCACCTGATTAGAGCCATGGTCTCTAGCAGGCTTCAAAAAAACATGGACTTGGAGCACAGAGCATTGCGCTCGCAGGCCACCCAGATGTGTTAAAAAAGCAAATATTCATTTGCTTTTCTAACACTGAACCGCCTCTCTGCCAACCAGGAGGCATGGGTCTAATACCTGTCACCTGATTGGCTGACGGCACAGGAGATCCCATTGGCCAGCTAGCAGAAGCAAAGTAGAGATGCATGGAGGATACAGGAGCCATTGTCTGACCCATGCTACCCATCCCACAGCTCGCTTGTTTGAGCCCCCCCCAAAAATTTTGAGTACCAGCCGCCACTGCTTCTTATAACGATTTCTGACCATAGAATTACATGTGGTACAATATGATTGGTTGTCAAAACATACGTCAAAGCAATTAGCATAAATAAAAAAAATAATGGGACATCTACAGTTCAGACAGGTTTCTGAGATTGTCTGTCTGGAACTGTCTGAACTTTATCCTAATAAACTTTAACCCAGTAAACTTGTAACTGTCTTACAAAAAATACCAGCATGAAGCAGAGAGGTCATCTAGAGTTGCGACTGGGGTGGGGTGGCTGTGGGGGCACTGTTAGCCGACGCGTGCGCGCCCCCCCCCCCCTCCTACCTACCCATTCTTAGCTGCATGTTTTTTAAATGAAATGCAATCAATGATCACCCTTCTAACTAAATACACAATATACAATCAGATTTCATAGTGTATGTCCATCTTTATACAAGTACATAGGAGGGAGTGGACAGAAACACAACTGCATTTTCACTCATCACACATAGGGCAGCCCTACACACAGCTATTGCCCTGAAGAAGCTTCAGAACTTTATTTTTTTAGAGTGGAGCTTGGTGTTTTTTTACTGTGATTTTTGGTGCAGCGAATTTCAGAAAAGGAAAGGCAATGCACATATATGAATGGAGCCTCATTGTTCTTGTGTTCCTGCACTCATTTTACTTTCAGGCCCCATTCACATCTAGTGTAATGGGAGCGCACATTTTGTGTCTTGTTTTTCCTTTGACACGCATAGGGCAGCCTGTTATTTTCAATGGGCTGCAGTCTGCACTATATGTGGCTTATGGGACATTTTGTGGGTTGCATGTTTTCTACTGTTTGCAGCATTTGCCACTTCGTTTTTGCACATGGCAAAATGTGTTTGCTTCTGTTTTTGGTGTGTCATTAACAATTAATGGCACTGAAAGAAACTAGTAATTTTAGGTGTATAAAGGTGGCCATTCACTATACAATCGGATTTTACATATTCCTTTGGATTTACCAAATTTATTTAAAATAGTAGGAAACACCTATCTAGCCAGTCATTCTGTATCCAATCAGGCAGGCCCTTCCACTACATAGTTGATGGTAGATCTAAAAGGAGATTGTACAATCAAATTGTATTGTGAACTTTACAGAACTCGGGGCACACTTCTCCTGTTTTCAATACTACAGCTCTATACACATAGGCTGTTATCTCATCTCCTGCACACTCCAGAATGCCAAATGAAAAAGCTATGCAAGGTTAAACTTAAGGCTACTTTCACACTGAAGAGTTGCGGCTCTGGCAGTAAAGCGGCACTATACCGTCGTTTTAGCGGCGCTATTCAGCTGCTAGCGGGACGGTTTTAAGCCCGCTAGCAGCCAAAAAGGGCTCAAAACACCACTGCAGCGGCACTTTGCAGGCGGGTTTGCAGAGCTGCCCCATTGTTCTCAATGGGAAGGGGCGCTTTAAAAGCAGTAAATACACTGCTCCAAAGATGCAGCTTGCAGGACTGACCATCCTGCAAGCACACCGGATCACTGGAAAACCAGTCACTGGCCACAGTAAAGCATATGGCAACTGCAATGCAGCCTCCTGGATCGCTAGAGGGGATCCCCACCATGCAAATCCCAGAGGAACAACCGAGACACCCTCCTGCTCAGTATGCCAGCAAAAGTTAGTCCAGGCAACAGGGACTGGGAGGTAGGAGGAGATGGAGTCTCGCCAGGGGGGGGGAGAAGGGGACCCCACAGGACTGACCACCCTAGGGAGGACCTGCACCCCACACTGCGTCCGGGGAGGGAAGGGGGGGGACATACATTACCCAATCCAGCGGAGCTTGTGTGTTACGCTTTAATGGCAGATCCTCCTCCACGGACTCCGGTGCCCAGTCATATGTGTCACCGTGAGAAGCCCAAGTTGCTGGCTGCCCCAGCATGTAGCTAGGTCTGCGTGGGCTCCTTGGCCAGACTAGGGTGACCACTGGATTTAGATTATCCGGCTGTTGATTGAAGATCTCTACAGAAAAAAAAAAAAATCTCAGGAACAAAAAAGGTATGGAACCACAGGTTCCAGCAGGGAACTAGATCTTTACTCCTGACACACTAGGCAAAAATAACTGGCTTGATGGCAGACCAAGTGGCAGCTTAACTCAGCGGCTCTGGCACCCCCTACTCATCCTGCAACGGGTCTTCGCCTAACCTGCTCAGTGTTCTTTCTCCCGGGGGTAGGCACTTTTCTGAGTGCTTGCCATGGTTAAAATTAGGCAGACCACGACTGACAGCCAAAAAGCCATCTCAATTTCTCAGGCAAGATAGTGCTGGTTCTTCAGTCCTGTCCTCTCCCAGGTCGATTCTTTTGAGCTGGCGAGTGATCTCCCTCATGACTCTGACTTGCAAATTGCCTCCTCTACTCCTTTGGGCTCCCCACATACCACAGATGCTGAAAATTCCACCACCATATAGCCCCCACCGTAATATCCACGCCATCTCCCCCACTAATATTGGCAGAGCATGGCTGAATGCATGGATGTGACTGCAATTGTCACAGAGCAGCCCACAGTGCTGCTGCCATCCAATCTCTCCCCTCCACTGAGGGGCGAGAGGAACCGGCTTCATGACATTAAGCCGGTTTGTTTACAAGTGATCACGTGGTAAATGGCGGCTGGGTGTACCAAGATGGACGCCGCTCCGGAGCTAGGCCGAAGCCTTTCCCAAGGCCGAGACAGCGGAGCGCTCCACGGATCGCGTGGTGTGCTGATCTTAACAGGTTGACCTGTTCAGATCTGTGATGATCGGTTGCACCCCTAGTACCTACTCATCCAGGTACTACAATATTAAACACCGCCTTTCATTGTTTTGCAAGTATTGACCCATATCTCAGTAATCTTGGATGATATCTGCCAATAACGCTCTGTGGTTTAATTCTACTCTAGATGAGCTATATTCCTTACCTGACCCCAACAGTGGTCCTCCTGAGGTTAAATATTTATGCCATCTTTTTACTGTGCAAGGCTTTAAGTCCTTTAAACAGTTACAGGAGGACTTTAATTTACCCCCCAACTATTTATTTTATAATCAGCACCACCACGCAGTAAGTGTACAATTAGGGTCTCTGGACAACCCCATTAAGAAAAAAATTTTTTTGCGATGACCCGATCCCACTTAGATTTCTGCTTACTATTCTGCACTTGACCGATTCCAATTCTAGGTTCATCACTGCTCAGGCAAAATGGGCTTCATAGGATATACCAATCACAGATGCAGATGGTCTGAATTTATGTCTCCCTACAGCAAGTCTGTTATTCCTTCCAAAGAAACTTTAAGCTGAATAATTTCTCACTCACCCTACGCCTGCTTGATTACATAAAATAGGTTTGTGTCCTCAGCGGATTGTTTCAGAAGTTGTGGTCAGGTTGCAGATTTCCTACATAGTTCCTGGTCTTGCCCAGTGGTCCAGGGATTTTGGGAGGAAACTAATTTTTCACGCTGGGCTAAGCTAATATTTTACATCCCAAAAATGGTCTTCTGGGATTCTTTGGAGAATTGTATCGGTATGTGAAAAGATAATGCATAATATACATTTTTTAGATTGGGTTTCTCAGTTTACTTTTTTGCTAAAACTTAGAGCTGCACCTAAAACATTAAAAGTCAGCAGCTACAAATACTGCATATACTACAAATATCTCCGGCTAGCTTGTCCCGAAAGTGGGTGCAGATACCTGGATTATACAGGTATCTGCACCCCCCTCCCCCCTGAAAGGTGCCAATTGTGGCACAGGAGGGGGGGGGGGGGATCCGATGAGCGGAAGTTCCACTTTAGGGTGGAGCTCCGCTTTAATCATAGTTGTCCAACAGAGGTGGTATATACCAGCTAGGACTGTTCCTAGGCGGTGCAGTTTTTTCTGCCTAGTGTTCTACTCCTGTAGGTGGAGATGTAAGCTTTAAGGTCAAGAATCAGAAGCGCTGTGCCCATCAATGAACACAAGAGAAATGGGTTTCAACCATTTTTAATTATATTGTTTATATTTGGTGTCCCAAATAAAAGTCTCTTTTCAAGTGCATCTAAAGTCTCAATGTGTGGATTTGTGCATTACCCTACAGCGATATTCTCAGCTCCCTGGAAGCACCATCCAAAAAGAGTAGTACCTAAAGAAAAAAATTTACTTTGTGTGTGCTTCCAAACAACTCATACAATACACAAAGTCAGAAATATTTATTGATTGCATGATAAAATTCATATATTTCTTCTTTTGTAAAATTAAACATAAAACCACCACCACTTTAAATATTGTTTCAAGTGTTCACATGCATCCACAAGGGTCAACACATTTTGCAGATACAAGATAAATGCACTTTAAGCATGATATTTCACGCATCTACAGGTTAAAATATGCACCAAAAAGTGGTTACAAACAATTTCTCAACATAAGACGCTCAGTGATATCCATGTCATCATCTTGGGGGTCTTCCAACTCCCCCGAAAGGGGCTACTAGGTTTAGATATTAAAGCCCAAAAACAAGACAAAAAATAAAAAAAAAGGCCATTTTCCCACTGGGGATGACCTCAAGTTCGGTGCCAGAGGGGGTTGATCAAGGCCCATAAGACAGCTCTAGGGTACAAAACTGACATGTAAAACAACCCACCTGCTTATACTAACTTTTCTCCAAACAGTATGCTGTACGCCAAGGTGGAATGCACTGGAGGCCTCCCCAACCAGCACACTGCTCAAGATATAAACAGCAAGGGCAGGATAAGATATCCACAGAGGACATCATGCACAAGGCATGGAATCAGACACAGGACTGACACCCTCCAGAAGGCAAGGGCACAAGCCATAAGGGCACATCCACCACCATTCTTAATGCACAAAAAGGAGCATGAAAAATGTCCAATAATAAAAAAAAAAAAAAAGGGAAAGGAAAAAAATAAAATAATGGAAAGGAAGCAAGAGACCAAGGAAAGGAGAGAAAAATAAGGTAGTATCAATCAAGATAAAACCTCCTACCCCAGAAATCTGAGGCAACATCAGGATGCACCATTCCCAATCTAAATTCAACAAATACATATCAAGCAAAACTGAAAAACACCAATGCAAAAACGTGGCAAAACTGATGTTTTTAACGTGGCCTTCTACAGCTAAAGCTACTGTTTTTTTAGAACGTCCAGTGTGCATGACGCCTAAAGTTATTGTGCATCTTGTAGACAGTTGAAACTTTATTACCTGACAGTACTAATTCTCTTTAGTTCTAAAGCAGGGGTTTGCTTGGTGTGGAGTGCATCTGTAAAACTTATTGACCCTTGGTGTTTAAGTTTATCATTTTTTAAAGGAAGAACTATATGAATTTTACCTCTTGTAAATATTTCAGATTTTTAAATGTATGTATTGTGTGAATTTGCCTGGAAGCAACGTGTAAAGTTTTTTTCTATGTTAGTTCCAGGCACCTCCTTATCAGAGCCCTGCTCAAGATGGGTGAGCAATGACAATTTCCCAAAGTATGGATTCATTTTAAATGCATAAGGAGCGCAATATACAGAAGGCTAGAGACTTTGGCAAGCTTTGTAAAGCCCCTGGCAAGTGTCTAGCAGCTTTGTTGAAGTCTAATTCTTCAATTGGAAATTTTAAAATGCTTTGTAATAGAAATGCAGACTCTGTAAACAAGCTACTAGCTGGCTTTGAATAAAATTCACTAGGTTTCCTGAAACTTCGATTTGGCTAGCAATTAAATTTGTTAAATTGAAAGCAACCCCTATAAGATCTGTGTTAGGATACCGAACTGGAGATGAATGGTACTTTGCAGAATTTCAAATCTTTCAACAAGCTTCAAAGAATGTGCTGAACTACAAATAAAAACAAAGTCAAATCTTGCATACATAGTGCTGCAATGGTGCAGCAGCCAGTATGAGAGAATCTGTCCTAAATGACAGTGCTCCTCTATAAACTCTGCAAGCACAGGGCTGATTACCCAGCTTTACAATTGGAAAATGCCCAATGACACTGCGTGCGCGTGAAAAAGAGGCACCAGCCTACCACCAGCACAGCAGGAAAGAAATCAGCCACTATAGAAAGGGGAGAATGAAATCCTCCAGCAACCAGCCCACATATTGGGTTATAGGGTACAATTAGAAGACAAGAACCTGCATGGAGGATTTGGGGGGGGGGGGGGGTTACATCAGCCTTCTGCAGTCCTTGTTGCATTATTCAAATTAAATTCAGAATCACTTGAATAAGTTAGGACTGCTATATATCGGGTCTTTTCCAGCTGGGGCTTGGCAAGAGTGCCCCACATCCCACCAAAACATACTGTTAATATTTTATCACTGCTGAATAAAATAGCAAGAATATTTGGTTGTGTACCACAAACTTTGTGGCATTTCATAATTTTGTATTTCAACTCATATGCAGGCAACCTGGAAATCTAGAGAAAATAACTAGCCAACTGCAATCAAAAGTAAAAAAAAAAAGTTTTATTGCCAGCCTTCCAGATGTTAGAGGACAAAGGAAGTAGCAGCAGACTTCATACTGTACAGGTAAAGTGGTCAACTTCAGGACATAAAGGCCCAGTACTTTCTGTGCGTCTTTCAGCATGGGGGAAAAAGAAAAAGAAAAGTCTTGTTGTTTTGTTGGCATTGATGCTTTTCGAAGCAGCTGTCCATCAGATAAAATAAATAAACCGTCCAGTGGGAACAGTAGGTGACAGGTCACACATCACGTAACGAAGATGAAATTCACCATTCGAGTTCCACTGGATATTCTCCTGTGAGACAAGCTGTACAGTGGCCACCTGAAGATGGAGGAGATGTTGTGCCATTCAATCCGTTTTGTTGGTCTTTAAAGGATTTAATGCCCTCGCGTACTGCAGAAGTTAATCCTTCCACAGACAAGTAAACCACGCTGTTCGCACCTGGAAGTTAGAGAACATAGAAGAACTGAACTTGCAAAGTTTGCAAATGTTAAAATGTATTCTAACTGACATTGACATGTTTGCTGTTCATTTGGTCATGCATTTCATACAACTAAGGCGCTCCTCTAGTGGCTACCTGGACATTCAACAGTACACTTAGGATCCTTGCTGAACTGTCACAAGGCCTTTACAAGAGATCATTTTTAATATAATTAGTGTGAACCAATATACCTTTCTATAAAAAAAAAAAAAAAAAAAAAAGTACAAAAGCAAACAGATGAATGTCAGTTAGAATGCATACAAGAACACAGTAATATAGAACCAAACACATGTGCACAAGACCGTATTATGAAGCAATTGGATGATTAGAACACCAGCATAAATCCGTTCCCTCCCTCTGAAATGGTCATGAGTGGAGGGGTAGAGTCGAATTGACATTATAACCAAAATATTTTCTCCTATACTTAAAGCGGTTCTGCACTGTTTTTTTTTTTTTTTATGTAATGCATAGGATTAGGAGGTAAATTGGGGGACTCGCGTGTTCCATGCTTTTAATTGATTGCTGGCGCTTTTCATCCTTTAAAATATTTTTTAAAAATGTATTCTTGCTGGGGGCCATCTTGCCTGTGGGCATGGGAAACCCCACAGGCACTTCAGATGGCCCAGCATGCACCGCCGTTCCTGCGCCGAGCTCGTGCGTGCGCAGTAACGGCAAAGTGCAGCTCACGTTGTCCGAAATCTCGCGAGATGTCGGAAGAGGTGTCCGAAATCTCGCGAGATGTCGGAAGAGGTGTCCGAAATCTCGCGAGATGTCGGAAGAGGTGTCCGAAATCTCGCGAGATGTCGGAAGAGGTGTCCGAAATCTCGCGAGATGTCGGAAGAGGTGTCCGAAATCTCGCGAGATGTCGGAAGAGGTGTCCGAAATCTCGCGAGATGTCGGAAGAGGTGTCCGAAATCTCGCGAGATGTCGGAAGAGGTGTCCGAAATCTCGCGAGATGTCGGAAGAGGTGTCCGAAATCTCGCGAGATGTCGGAAGAGGTGTCCGAAATCTCGCGAGATGTCGGAAGAGGTGTCCGAAATCTCGCGAGATGTCGGAAGAGGTGTCCGAAATCTCGCGAGATGTCGGAAGAGGTGTCCGAAATCTCGCGAGATGTCGGAAGAGGTGTCCGAAATCTCGCGAGATGTCGGAAGAGGTGTCCGAAATCTCGCGAGATGTCGGAAGAGGTGTCCGAAATCTCGCGAGATGTCGGAAGAGGTGTCCGAAATCTCGCGAGATGTCGGAAGAGGTGTCCGAAATCTCGCGAGATGTCGGAAGATGTCCGCACTGACTGCTGGGATCAATGACACCAGATCCCAGGAGACAGTGCGGCGTGACGATCGACGCAGAGACCCCGCCCACCACTGCAGAGACAGAGGACAGGAAGTCAGCGATTACAAGGCAAGTGAAAAAAAAAACCACATTTAATTTAGTACTCTTTGCCTGATTTGGAAAGCAAAGAGATTTACTAAATGAAATGTGTGCAGAACCGCTTTAATTCAAGTTTATAGTAACAGTATGATGGAGCCTTAGATTACAGTGGGCCGACTTCACTCACACTGTGTTTAAGCCAATGTTCCAAGCCAACTATACATTAAACCATTGTTATCGGCCTTATGATCGTGTAGCAAAAACAAAAAAACAACCCCGAATAGAACACTGAAACTAAGAAGCAAACGGAGGGGGGAGCAGAAAGGAAGACAGTGCACCCTATCCTGCCAGTATATAGACAGTCTACGCCAGGGATATGCAATTAGTGGACCTCCAGCTGTTGCAAAACTACAAGTTCTATCACGCCTCTGCTTCTGGCTGTCAATCATGCCTCATGGGACTTGTAGTTCTGCAACAGCTGGAGGTCCGCTAATTGCATATCCCTGGTCTACACCCTCTCAAAGGGGGCTCGAAAGATACTTAACCACTTCCCGTACCAGGCATCACCCCGGTATTTTTTTTTAGGGCTGCCAGCAACTCTTGTAATAGCAATCGGAGCGGCTGACTAGCCACTTGATTGCAATTAGAAGCAGCATGCGGGGACGTCCACCACCCTCCACGGCTTGCAAAGTCCAGGAATCAAGGTGTCACCGCTTCAGGAAGCTTAAACAATGGTAAACCTTCACCAGTTTAGAAGACAGGTGCTGGCAATGCATATAGCAATAGAAAGGAAGTATTTCTGGACAGCCGCACTCCAAAAAAAAAAAAAACAGGATCAAAAATACATGACAGCATAACGGACGCGTTTCACACTACAAACAGTGCTTACTCATAGCTGTGAGTAAGCACTGTTTGTAGTGTGAAACACGTCAGCTCTTCTGTGGCGTGCAATTTTGACCTTGTGTTTTTTGAATAAAAGGCAATTTTTTTCGGAGTGCGGCTGTCCATAAATACTTTTCATCTATTACCCCCTCATGGCTTGCTCAGGCCCTCCTGTCCCACCGGGAGACACGAGCAGCCAGCACATCCTTGGCTAGGCAACGCGATTGGCTGTTCATAATGGTATACCGGGGCAACATGACCTCACTGGTTTACCAATCCAAACCATTAAAAACACAGATCTTGGCGTTTTGAATGCTTTTAAGCGCAGGAGGGATTTGGGGTTTATAGACCCCAAATCTCTATGAAGAGTACCTGTTGCATGCCTATTGCAGCCTCAAGGATGTTTACATTCCTTGTGACAGCAATTAAAAAAAAAAAAAAAAATAAAAAAAAAAAAAGGGATAAAAATTTAAAAAACTGTCAAAAGCAACGCAAAAGGTCAGATCATGTGCAGTAATTCTAGCACCAGGCCTTTTTAAATCTAAAGTGGTAACCTGTAAAGGTTTTTAAAATGTATGTGTCGCTGATGCATGGGTGTGTGCGCAATTTTAAAGCGTGACATGTTTGGGTATCCATTTACTTGGAACATTTTTTGTTTTACAAAAATTGTTCCGTTTTGTGTTTTCCCCTAAAATATTGCGTTCAAAAAAACGACTGCACAAATCCATTAATTAATTCTCTAGAGACTCTGCAAAATAATATCTATATCGGGGCATATCCTGCTATTTTAAATCAGTCAGTGAGCTAAGGAGGAGAGAGCAGGGGCGGGGCCAAACCACACTTCATGTTTGAATGACACGGAGCAGAAGCCTTCACACCTAGTGGTTAGCTGCAGGGGCTCTCAGCAGGAGCCAGGAGAGCTGACAGGGGACCTGATAAGTGGAGAATCAGGGCTGTGTGGTGCAAAACCACTGAACAAAGCAGGTTAACCACTTCCAGCCCAATGACGTCAGTGGGGATATCTGCAGCTACAGGCATCTTTTCTTAGAGTCGGCAATTCTGTGCACAATAAGAATGATCATAGCGGCAATTCTGCAGTTCGATAATTCTTACAGGGGACGGGAGGCGACATCCTCCCCTCCGGTGCCATCAGCCACCTGGAGAAAGAATCGGCTGCCGCCGGATGACGAGCATAGAGATATTTCTGGTGACCAGATCACCAGTCATCTCTATGACCATTGGAGGCCTGGGCGCGACATTATGACGCCACATCCTGGCAGCGGTTGTAAACAAAGACACGATCGTGGCTGGAAAGCATAGGATAATTTTTGCTCTCATGCTCTCCAGCCTGAAGGAGAGATGTGGTCTTATAGACCCCATATCTCCATAAAGAGGACCCGTCACACACTATTCCTATTACAAGGGATGTTTACATTCCTTATAAAATAAGGAATCAATTTTTTTTTGTGTAAAAAAAGACAAAACTAAACAAAAATTTTAAAGCACCCCCGTATGCTCATGCACAAAAGCGAACGCACACACATATGTAAACGCAGTTTAAACCACACGTGAGGTATCCCCACGTGCGTTAGAGTGAGGGCAACAATTCTAGCACTAGACATCCTTTAACTCTAAACTGGTAACCTGTAAAAAAAATTAAAGCATCACCTATGGAGATTTTTAAGTACCGAAGTTCGGCGCCATTCCATAAGTGTGCAAAATTTTTTAAGCGTGACATGTTGGGTATTTACTCGGAGTAACATCTCTTGAAAAATTGTAAAAATTGTTACGCAAATACCCTGCGACATAAAAAGTTATTTTATTCCCTAGGGTGTCTGCTAAAAAAAAAATGTTTGGGGATTCTGATGAATTTGAGCAAGAAAACAAAAAAAAAAATTTTTTACATTTAGGACAGGCGTGCCAGAATAGGCCCGGTATGGAAGTGGTCAAGTATAGCAGGTTTTTTTTTTTTTTTTTGCAAAAACAAATCAGCCTTTAATATCACTAAGCCAGGGATCCCAGGTTTTCAAAAAAGGCCAACCTTTCATTTAAAAGTGCCGAGAAGCATTCATTGCTGCCATGAAGAAATGCAATTGGTCTGTGTGCCTCAGCAGTCCCTCCACTGGACCTCCCACCAAGTGATCCATTTTTATTAAACAGATAACCAGGTCCATTTGCAATGAAGCGATACCCAATTTATGGCCTTGTTAGATGGGTGACCAGTTAGGAAACTTGCTACAGGAACCGAAAGTGCCAGTGGCTCCAGTTGCTTTGTTTATATAGAAGTTACTTTGATAAAAATAACTAAATTAAAGCACTAGGCCCTGCCAGCACAGATTTCTCTGACAAATATCTAAATCTGCAAAGTTGAATCTGCTTTATGAAAGAGGCATTACTACATGGTACATTTCATGTACATATCCGTTAACTGGCACTGTGTACGAACAAGTACATACACGGAAGATGAAAGCTTCATATGTTGCAGAACAAAACCACATGAAGGGTGCACTATATAGCAAACGAATTCCAGAATGAAGTTACCACTGATTATCCACCTGCCTTCAAAAAGTTCAAGGTTTGCTTACCAATGTAGCCAGCCAAGTCTTTGAATTCTGGACGATTTGCAATCAGCTCCTCTTTGGTAGGAATGTTAATGCCCATGTAGCAGGGATATCGGATAGGTGGGGAAGCCACACGAATATGCACCTGGACAGAATACAATATAATCAAACATTAAATATTGAAGCCAGCAAACAAAAAAAAAATAAAAAAAAAAACTCGTCAGCAACATAGTTAAAAAAAAAAAAGCCAAGCCAACTATGATGTATTGTTTACATTTAGCAAGCTTGCTATAACCCCTGCAACATCTATATATGCACAATAAGATTATTAGTTGCCAACACTGCTACACAGATCAGGACTGCCAATTAACCGTCAGTAGCTCCCTGCAGCTACAAACATGGTTTTGTGCCCAGTGAGAAAGGACTCTAGGATGCATAAGGTACATGCTAGGTACTGAAAGGACAAGTACACTTAAAAGAAAAAAACAAATGCATATGCGTTTTGTAAGTAAACAAAAATGTGCATTTATATATTTTTTTTGTAGTAGGAGCCTGTAAAAGCATGGGTAGGCAACCTTGGCCCTCCAGCTGTGGTGAAACTGCAAGTCCCATGAGACATTGCAAGACCCTGACAATCACAGGCATGACTCCTAGAGGCAGAGGCATGATTGATGGGATTTGTAGTTTCACCACAGCTGGAGGGCCAAGGTTACCTACCCCTGCTGTAAAGCATTGCACCAGCAATCACCAGACTGCTGATGCCATGCATCTCTCCGGCACACTGTCAGTGTATCAGCTTATCCATACAGGCAAGCCGATACTCCGACAGGAAGACTCCATGAAATACCACAGCGCTATGGTAGTTCATTGAGAACTACAAGCTGACAGCCGCCAAGCATGTTGAGGCTTGTAGTTCATTCACACACAGAGCTGTGTATGAATGATGTGGCCATGTGGGCAGAGCCCCATAAGGTCGCACTGCTTTCAAACATTGACAACTGGTACGGGGAACTTTTCCCTGTATGGCAGCTGCAGCACTCGGAATAGGTTACATGCGCCACCTGATTTTAGGGTGGAACGTGTAACATGTTTCCAAAAGGTGAACTAATCCTTTAAAGCAGAATTAAAGTCTTTATTAAATAAATGGTGAGCAGGCAGGTTATTTCAGAAGAAACATGCAATGTCTCTTCTGCAATATAATAAACCTGCCCGCAGTCATCTATAGAACACACATTGAGCTGCACATTGCCTCTATGCCGAGATGACTGTACACATGTGCATGCACAGCTGTACAGTGCACCCACCCGCACTGACCCAACACTGCCAAAGCAAAGCCAAGTATTGGGACTTTACCTCCATCTAAGGTGATGTCCAATGCCGCATACACACGACTGGACTTTCCGGCAGACTAGGTCCGGAATCAGTCCGGACAATCCGAGCGTGTGTGGGCTAATCCGATTGGTTTTTAAAAATTCAGAAATCGAACATGTTTCAAATCGGTCTGACGGACTCGAATGCTTATCGGGAAAACCATTCGTCTGTATGCTGGTTCGACGGACCAAATACGACGCAAGGGAAGCTATTGGCTACTGGCTATTGAACTTTAGTCCCGTTTATGTCATCACGTTTAAAACAAAAAAACGGACTTAGCCCGTTCAGAAAGTCAGTCGGAACTCCGCCGACAGTATGTCGGGAAGACAGTCGGACCTAATTTGCCGGAAAGTCCGGTTGTGTGTACGCGGCATTACAGCATGAAGAGTATTTGGAAGCCAATCCCTATTCCCCACTCTTGCATGACAAATACTCATGGTCCTCATTCATTTGTGAGCAGAGCCAATACAGCTAAATCAGATTCAATATACTACTGCATTGCAGCCAGGTAAACAGACAGCATTCTAGGTACACAAGATTAGACCAAACCACCAGATTGTTGCATGCAAGGCTCGCACTTCATGAAATGTACCCTCTTCTCCCACACTTGCCTCTTTTGCTCCAGAATCCTTCAGCAGCTTAATGATCGGAGAGATTGTGTTCCCTCTCACAATGGAATCATCAACCAGAACTATTCTTTTCCCAACAAAGTTATCGGACAGGACTCCAAACTTTTTCGCAACCCCAAGCTGTCGTAATCTCATGTTTGGCTGGATGAAGGTGCGTCCAACATAGCGATTTTTGCACAGTACTTCGACATACTGAATGCCACACTGGAAAGTTGTAAAGGAAAATTAGCACATATTCTGATTAAGATAGGGGGAGGGGAAAGAAAAATGTAAAGACCAAATGATTACCTTCTCAGCATAGCCCAAAGCTGCAGGAGTTGCCGACTCCGGCACAGTGCTGACTAGGTCAGCTTCAACTGGAGCTTCAATAGCCAACTGCTGACCGCACCGCCTTCTAACTGAATACACCATCTGTCCTAGAACACAAATTAAAATATGATTTTCTCTGTAGGTCCTACCAGCTAAATAACTAAAAATGACAGTACAATATCCCATTTAATCACCACGTTGCATTGTATGCATTTTTTTCCTACTAATTCACTTGTAGTGAAAGAAAAATACCTTAGAATGGATCCATAATTCATTGGGATTATAAGGTTAAGCAAAGGATGCTTATTGTCAAATAGTAATTAGTTTGCTACCCATCTCAAGTTCTCATTCTATTATTTGGTATCCAACAGTGGGTTGGCCAACCACTAAAGAACTGGTGTTTCTCCATAAATGCAACCAGCCCAAAATTAAATCCTGGAATAATCAGCCGTATTTGGACATCTGCACTTGGAGATTACACTTCTCAAAAGGACATCTATGCCCCAGCTTGAAGGGGGAATGTATAGTTTTCTGTTTAAATGTTTGACACACATACCCCTTTTACCCAACTGACCCAACACTATTACAAGCCCTGTGAATATTTTACTTATTACCCCACAGGAAAAACACTTATTGATGCCTACCTTCAAATATAGAGTCTGGCCGTGCAAAGTAAACATATTCAAATATACAGAATGCAGATGGGTCCTTCTCTTTATGTCTGGGGACAATATCCAGCGTTTGTATCCCAGTCTGAGAAATCTTCACTATTTCTCCAGGCAAGACTTCTCTGTAATATCTAAAAATGTACAGAGATAGAGATAAAATTCTTTAGGCATTCTAGGTCAACCAGATGGCACATGTTGCTCTTTGTGCAGGAATGAGCATTCACTACAGATTAGGTGCCCATTACTATACAGTATATGCAAAGAGAGTTGTATGTCTGCCCATGCATTTTTGAGGTTTTCCAATTTGGGGACCCAACTCCCCACTACCAGCCTAGGATTCAGCAGGGAGGGAGCTCATTGAATTGCTGCTGTCCCATTATTCCCTGTGCTCTCCCCTCCAGTTAGCATTGCCTTGTCAGAACCTATAGATGCAGTGCACCCAATTGTATCAGAACACTATATCATGGTACAGTTTTCATACAAGTAGTCACAACAAGCTGATGTTAAGCCAAATTATGTACTTTTTAGTTGTATTTAAAAATATAAATTTTTATTGAATGCATTCATTGGCAATTTGCATTTGTTTGGTTTTCAGCTTTAAAAGCAGTATTAAACCCAAAAAGGTTATACAGTATATTGCAGCTTACCAATCAGGTGTGGTGGCTTCTACAGTTTACAGGCAGTCCCCGGGTTACAAACAAGATAGGGTCTGTAGGTTTGTTCTTAAAGCGGAGTTCCACCCAAAAATGGAACTTCCGCTTTAATGGAAGGCGGCACCCTGACATGCCACGTTTGGCATGTCATTTTTTTTGGAAACACTTTAGAGGGTTCCAGCTTCCACTTCCTCCCGGGGCACCAAAAGTTCCTTCCCCCCCCCCCCCCCCCACAGCAATCTGGGACACTTCACAGGTCTCAGATGATTGCCTGGCCAGCCACAGCTCGGTTCAGGGGGGGGGGGAATCCGTAGTCGGAAATCAGCTTTAAGTTGAATCTGTAAGTCGGAACAGGTACATTTTTTTTTTTTTTTTTTTTTAAGTGCAGCTCCGGCCAAAAACATTTAAGCTTTTTGGATAGCATAGGGAAGGGTTAACACCCCTGTAACATTTGTTTTGCTGTCTGTGTCTCTGTTCAGAAGATTTCACCTCACTTTCTGTCCCAATGAAAATTGGATTTTAAAAATTTTGGGTTGTTCTGGAAACAAGGATTGGGGATAAAGCATCAGTGGAGACACCTTTTTCCATAACTCTTAGTGAATGTCCCTTCCTAGGGGTAGATTTCCTCTCCCTCCGTTTGCAAGTAGGAGTCGTTTGCAAGTCGGGTGTTTGTAATTAGGGGACCACCTATTCTTTGCATTTTCACCTGGGGATCAAGCCAGTAACACCTCCTGTATTAGTAGGACAACTCTGGAAGAATGAGCACAGGAGGCAGCACAGCATTCATTGTCAGTATGGATCACCAGAAAATAGAAATAAAGCCTAAAAAGACAGCCGTCACATCTAAGAATTGGTAAGCTTCAATTGAAATAGCTTTTGGGTTGAATATGGTTTTAAGGTGATTTAGTGGTTAAGCAATGGTCTTGGTTAATGTTAGAGTGAGGTTAAGTGCTATGATTTTCCACACCAAGGCCAAAATGCAGAGGCAGTGTGATCACATCCATTCAATATCACATGCTCCCTTGTGTACAAATTGGCATACGCCGGCTCCAATACATCTCGTGTAACACGAGGTTACAAAATCACGGTCGTTGGATTCCATCCATAACTACTCCACTCCCTGTATCATGAGGGATCTTGCATAAAACGAATCTCTAAATTAGAACAAAAATTGCTAATTTAGTTGGACAAAATGTATGAAAGCTGAATTTGTTCCAACTTGAGACCTGATCAGAAGGACCCAAAGCCATCCTAATTATATAAAGTGCAACAACACCAAATTGCTATAAAACAGTGTTATGCAGTGTGAAGCGGTTTCAGAAATGTATGCTTGTGCTCAACATGACAATCATACGACATTTACATTCTCAGTTTGTTTCATGTGTACAATTCTATACCAATACTTACTCTGCACCAATAGACAAAAAGCTACAGGATTCAGAGGAGACCACCCAGCCTTCTGTCTCCGATGGATTTTTTGCTAAGAAAAAGAAATCTTTAAATATCAGTAAAATAATCTGGAAATGCAGTACAGCAGAGTGTCTATAGGAAGGACATTTCATAGATTTCCAAATGTATTGTCACAATAGTGCACCTTCTAGAGCACTGGGGAAAAAGTCATGGATGAAAATATTTGTCAGTTTAGTTTTTGGCACTGAAAATATGCAGCAGACAAGCAATAAAATTAAAAGTCAATTGTCAAACTTTGACGAAAATCTATTTCAATTTTCATTTAATCAACTAAAATCTTCAGGACATTTTTGTCGCCTAAAATTGAATAGGCTTAAATTGTAATGCATTTTTAAGCATTTCTTTAGATGTTCCAAACATTTATGATATGAAGGTTTGAACACACTACAGATTTAGCCATTGATATACAGCGTCTTTATAAATAAAACCATGTTTCATAAAATTAAACAAAAATATTGCTTTTTGACAAAATGGAAGTTCAACTTTAAAATAAAAAAAAAACGAAACCATTGGCTGTAATGCCAGGCTACAAGTGGGGGTGGGAAGTAAATTGGAGCGAGGGGGTGCACAGGGCACATTATAATGCAACGGAATCTTTAGTCGACCAAAAGTCAACTAAAATGGCATTTTCGTCATTAGAATGACTAAAACTAAATCAAAATTTGTCGCCAAGATTAACATTGGACCTTGGGTAGATAGGGGGGAACTGACCCAATGTCAGATTTACTTCATTCATGGGTTTATGTAAACCTAATGTACTGAATACTTTAGCTGAAAGATCCGACATTTTAAATGCAGAAAGACAAACCCCACAACAGAATATCTAATCTATGCACACGAGGTTTGATAGTCACATAAAGCCAAACCATGTAAAATCACTCAAGCAAAAGAATCAAAATGCTGTCCAGCCTAAAGCCAAGTTTTGCACATTAAGCGTTCGCCCACATTATTGGCCAGAAGGTCAATTTATTCTATCCACAGGAATGAATGAACATGCTAAACTCTCCTTAACATGCAATGGATTTTCTCCATTTTTCCTCCTCTAAACACCCCAACGGTACACTTATCCCCCCCCCCCCCCCTTCTCACATCCTTACAGTTCACTAAACCCCCCCCTCTTTTCAGTCCAATTCCCATTTATAGTGCAACCACTTAAGGACCACCCCATGTAGAGAGATTGTGCAGCAAAGCGGCACTTTAGCAAAAAAATCACGTACCTGAATGCAAGATTGTTTTGTCGCACGCCCAGCTCCTGCCGTGAAACAGCGGGAGCCAATCAGGAAACCTGGAGATCGTTTGAGAGGCAGAACGACGGTCAGCCTATGTTAACAAGGCAGATCGCCGTTTTGCGAGTAAGGAAGACCGAAATCTTGTGTTTCTGCCAAGCAAGAACATGGATCTCTGTCTTCCTTCAGTTAAACCATTTCCCACAGGAAGAAAGCACTCCCAAGGAACAAATTTAACCCTTTGATCACCCCCAATGTTAATCCCTTCCCTGCCAGTGTCATTGACCATGCATTTTTTTTTTTTAGCACTGAACACCATTAGTGCCACTGGACCCCCAAAATGTCAAAAAGTGTCAGTTAGGCGTGTGATTTGTCCACCACAATCACTCAAATACCACCAAAAGAATGCTCCATTTGTGGGGGAAAAAAAAACACATCAACTGTATTTGGGTACAGTGTCACGCACCTGCACAATTGTCAGTTAAAGCAACGCAGTGCCGTATCGCAAAAAAAACGGAGTTACTTACCGGTAACATCCTTTTCCAGGAGTCTTTCAGGACAGCCACCTTAGAGAGAGACCCTGGCTCCTCCCCTCCTAGGAAACACCGCCTTAATTCTGAATTTAAGCCTCATCCTCCCGCCGGCCCCTCAGTTCTTCACGAGTACCTCCGGCCAACTGGGGAGACACAAGAACACGTCAAAATACAAAACTTTTTATCTTACCTGACGGTCTTATGCGATGAGTCCTCCAAGATATTCAACAACCTGGGTGGGTACCGGTGCTGTCCTGAAAGACTCCTGGAAAAGGATGTTACCGGTAAGTAACTCCGTTTTTCCCTAGTCCGTCTTTCAGGACAGCCACCTTAGAGAGGATAAGCGAGCACCTTACCTTAGGGTGGGACTACCGCCTGTAGCACCTTACGACCAAAGGCTTGGTCTTTCGCTGACAGGAGATCCAGTCTATAGTGCTTCACGAAAGTAGCAAAGCTGGACCACGTTGCAGCTCTACAGATCTGTTCTGGAGAAGCACCAGCCCACTCTGCCTGAGAAGTCGCCATTGCCCTGGTTGAATGTGCTTTAACCCCAATTGGGGGCTCTACCCCCTCAAACAAATAAGCCTGAGTAATGGCTAATCTTAGCCATCTGGCTATTGTACGCCTGGAGGCTCTGGAGCCTTTCCTGGCCCCTGAAAATAATATGAACAGAGAATCAGACTTTCTGAAATGAGCTGTATTTTCTAAATATTGCAAGACACACCTCCTGACGTCTAAGTTATGGAATACCTGTTCTTGTTCCCTCACAGGATTTGAACAAAAAGTAGGTAAAACAATTTCCTGGCCTCTATGAAAGCTTGAGGCTACTTTTGGCAAGAAGGCCGGATCTGTCTTAAAAATCAGACGGTCCGAAAAAACCTGAAAAAAGGGTGCCCTAATGGAAAGGGCCTCGAGTTCGCTCACTCTTCTTGCAGTGGTGATCGCTACCAAGAACACCGTCTTGAGAGTGATCAACTTTAGATCGCAAGATTCCAATGGTTCAAATGGCTCTTTTGTCAGGGCCTGTAGAACTAATGATAGGTCCCACACTGGGAACGGGGAGACTCTGACAGGCCTCTGCCTACCCAGGGCTCTAAAAAAACCTTACTATCCATGGGTCTGTTGCTAGCTGTTTCTCAAGAAAAACGCTTAGAGCGGAAACCTGGCCCTTCAATGTGCTGAGGGCTAAGCCCTTATCTGCCCCTGCCTGCAGAAACTCCAAGACTGCCACGGAACTGTGCACCTCAAAAGAGCTTTCTGAGCACCACCTATTAAAAAGCTTCCATACCTTTAAGTAGATGGCCTGCGTTTCCTTCTTTCTGCAGCTTAGGAGAGTAGCTACTAAGCGATCCGAGAACCCCTTGTCCCTCAGCAACTCCTCCTCAGAAGCCAGGCTGCGAGGTTCCACCTCTCCACCTGACAGTAGATTGGTCCTTGAGAAAGAAGGTCCGCCTGTACTGGTAGTATCCAGGGAGGTTCTACCGCTAGCCCCTTCAGAATGGAGAACCACGGCCTCCTGGGCCAGTGAGGCGCAATCAAGATGAGAGTAGTGCTCTCTGCTTGGAACTTTCTTAATACTGCTGGGATTAGAACTGGTGGGGGGAAGGCATAGCATCTGGAGAACCTCCAGCTCTGTGCCAGCGCGTCTATTCCTAACGCCCCTTCCCACCTGTTCATGGAAAAGAACAGACCTGCTTTTGCATTTTCCCTTGAGGCGAAGAGATCCACTACCGGAACTCCCCATTTCCGGATTATCATTTCGAAGACCTCCTGTTTTAGGACCCAGTTGCCTTCTCTCAGCGTTTTCCTGCTGAGGAAATCTGCCACCTGATTTTGCTCCCCTTTTAGGTGAATCGCAGAGAGTGAAAGGACGTTGGCTTCGGCCCATCTGAGGATGGCTTCCGCCAGGGCCCATAGGGTTCCGCTTTTGGTGCCGCCCTGCCTGTTGATGTAGGCAACCACTGAGGAGTTGTCTGACCGAACTCTTACATGTTGTTCCTGAAGGTCCTCCTGAAAGGCTCTGAGAGCCAGGTCTACTGCTCTCAGCTCCCTCCAATTCGAGGACCTTCCTGATTCCTTCCTCCCCCAGGTACCTTGAATCATCCGGGAGTCTAGGTGCGCCCCCAGCCTGAGCCGCTCGCATCGGTTGTCACAATCCTGGACACCGGCAAGACCCACTCCAGGCCTTGCGCCAGATTTGCCCCCTTTCTCCACCACCAGAGGGACCTCTTGACCTGGGTTGGGATTGATACCAATGAGTCCAGAGACCCCTGGCTGTGGTCCCAGACCTTCAAAATGAAAAGTTGCAGAGGGCGGAAATGTAACCCTGCCCACTGAACTGCTGGGAGAGTGGAGGTCAGTAAGCCCAAGGCTGACATCACCTTTCTTACTGAAACCTGACAGTTGCCTTGGAGGAACGACATTGCCCTGTCCACCTTTTGGATCTTTTCCCCCGGGAGGAAGACTTTTTGCTTCGTTGAATCCAGTACGTAACCTAGGAAAACCACCTTTTGAGAGGGAACCAAGTTGGATTTCTCCAGGTTCAGGAGCCACCCCAGGTTTTCTAAGATGTCTCTTGCCACCTGTAGGTCCTGAATCAACTGTTCTGGGGAAGGAGCAAAAAGGAGAAGGTCGTCGAGGTACGCGACCACCGAGATGCCCCTGAGACGCAGAAAAGCCAGAACTTCTACCATTACTTTGGTGAAGATCCGGGGGGACGAGGATAGCCCAAAGGGAAGAGCTTTGAACTGAAGATGCAGCACCTCCTCTGAGGTCCTTATTGCCAACCTGAGGTATCTCTGATGGTTTTCTGCAATGGGAATATGCAGATACGCATCTTTTAGATCTATTGATGCCATAAATGAATTCGGTGGAAGTAGTGCCTTCACTGAGTACACCGAATCCATTCTGAATCTCCGGTAGGTGATGGAGACATTCAGAGGCTTCAAATTCAGGATGAGCCTGCATTTCCCTGAAGGTTTGCGGACCACAAAGATGTGGGAGTAAAAACCTCTGCCTGTCTCCCCCACCGGGACCCGTGTCACCACCTCCTGTTCTTCCAATTCCTGAAGGGAAGAAAGAAGGGCGGCAGACCTTTCTGTACATCTCGGCATTTCCGTAATCAGGAGTCTTAGTGGGGGAGGATCTGAGAACTCCAACCGGTATCCTCGTCTGATGATCCCCAATACAAATTGATTGGAGGTGATCATCTCCCACTGCGGGAGGAAGGCCCCCAACCTTCCCCCCACCGTGACTTTGTCATTGAGACTTTTTGGGCTGTTCAGGAGGGCGAAAAATCGCACTCCCACGCCCTTTCCCCTTTTGCCCCCAACTTTTCTTTTGCCTGTCAGTTTTTGGGGGTTCAAATTTTCTCTGAGGGCGAGCCTTCCTTTTAGACTGCTCCCCAAACTTCCTTTTGATCGGAAAGGCCTTCTTCTTATCGGCCGTACGATCTAAGACCGCCTCCAAACCTGGCCCAAATAATAAATCCCCTGTGAGCGGGATCCCACAGAGCTTAATTTTGGACGCACTGTCCCCCTGCCAGGTCTTTAGCCACAGAGCCCTCCTGGCTGAATTAGTCAGGGCTGTGGATCTTGCAGACATTCGAATGGATTCAGCCGAAGCATCCGCAATGTATGCAACACCCTTTAGCAGCATTGGAAAAGACGCCAGAATGGTCTCCTTTGCCGTGCCCGCTTCAATATGCGCTCTGATTTGTGTGAGCCAATACTCCATATTACGTGCCACCACTGTGGCTGCCATGGCAGGCTTAAGATTTGCCTGTGAGGAGTCCCATGCTTTTTTAAGGAGTGAGTCCATCCTTCTGTCCATGGGGTCCGACAGTACCCCCATGTCCTCGAAGGCCAGGTCGGTGTGTCTGGACACCTGCGAAAAAGCGGCGTCTAGTCTGGGGGATTTGTTCCAGACTAGCTCCTCCTCCTCCGCAAAAGGAAACCTTCGTTTCAATGCCCCTGAAAAGAAGGGTTTCCTTTCTGGGTCCTGCCATTCTTTCTTGACGGCATCGATCAGAACGTCATGGACCGGGAACATTCGCTTTTTCTGTTCCCCCAGACCACTGTACATTTGATCGTGAAGTGACAGTGCCTTCCTTTCCTCCTGAATACCTAACGTGGTATGGATAGCCCCTAGGAGCTCCTCCACTTCCTCAAGGGAAAGCTTATATCGTGAGGTCTTTTTGGATTCACCATCCAACACCTCTCCGTCTGACTCCCCCTGGGAGTCTGAAGCGGCGCTGCCCACTTCTTCCTCAATCTCCTCTCTGGAGCCCTCTGGGATTTCCCCACCAGCTAGGGGAATACCCGGTGGGTTAGGTGAAACACTCTGCTGCACTGGTGGAGGGGTGCTCTGGGACTGAGGCAACTGAAAACTGGAAAAAAGTGCCTTGAAGGACTGGAAAGTGCTAGAAAGCTCCTTTACAGACGCTGCCAGGTCTGCCCCCTGCTCTGCTGCCTGCTCCCTCACTAGCCCCTCAATACATTCTCTACAAAGGACCTTCGTCCAAGAGTCCCCCAAAGAAGTTCTACATGAAGGACATCTCCTCTTGGAACCATGGGGCGACTTGCTTGTGGCTTTCTGAAACACAGAAATAGAGAGAAGGCAGCATAAGCATAACACCAGCGCTACTACAGAGGACCACCAGGAGTGCCCCCCCCAGGACTAACCACCACCAGGGTCCCGGATACACTCCCCAACTCCCGACCACCAGGGAGGAAAAAACACCAGTGGAGCTACTGGAAATAGTAAGTAAGGGAACACCTCCCCAGGGTTCCCCTTACCTTAGAGTGGCTGGTGCTGTTATCTCCAGGAGCTGCTTTTGAAGCCTCCGCTTCCGACATTCCTGTTGAGGAAGAGTGGTCTCTCGTGCCTCCGAACGCTGTCTGTACAGCATGTAAAAGAGGCCGCACCAGCCGAGCGCTTGGTCCCCTTTCTAGGCCGCGTCCGGAACCGGAAGACGCGGAAACGCACGAAAACCCCGCCCCCGACCGGAAATGACGTCGCCCGTCATCCGGTCCGGCCTCCAGCTCCAAACCGCCCACAGTGCAGGGGGGACGTGTGGGATTTCGCTGCAGCGCCACCTCTGGGCGAACGAAAAGGCGGACCTCCCCAGACATCCTGCTTCCCCAAGCGGAGCTGGCGTGCGCAAAAGCGGACGTTTTTTCGGTGCTACGGCTCCCTCGCCGACCGGACCGCTGGGCAGAATAGAGAGACCCCTGTCTCCTCCACCTCCAGGTAATCATTGCCCCAGCCTCCCCGGCTGCTCAGCACAGGTTCCTAAGCGGTGTCTCCCCGCCGGAGGAAACACCATAACTGAGGGGCCGGCGGGAGGATGAGGCTTAAATTCAGAATTAAGGCGGTGTTTCCTAGGAGGGGAGGAGCCAGGGTCTCTCTCTAAGGTGGCTGTCCTGAAAGACGGACTAGGGAAAATGGGCTGGTCATGAAGGGGGGTAAAGGACAAACCATTCCACAAACATGCTAAAGAGGATGAGCACAGATCAGAGAAGAGCCATCTCATGGTCACAACTGCATTGTTGTCCCAGGGCTTACAGCAGAGTTGATTGCTATTGGTAAACTAAAGTTTGTTCTACTGAAATGCTGAACAATTTGTGAGACAAATACAGGAGATAAGATTAGAGGGAAGTAAAACAACCCGACACCATGAAGGTCGCCAAATAACACTGTGCCTTGGTGTCCTTCCAATTATGCTAAAACTGTCTAAAAACACTAACGGCAAATGGTGACATTTTAAGGGCTCCGAAAAGCAAGAGAGATCAGGATGGCCTCCAAAAGTATAAGACTAAAAATGTATTGCATCTATCCAGGCCAGGGTGGATATAAATCAATGATAAAAAAATAAAAATAAAATTGAAATCTATTTATCAATTTTTTTTAAATAAAATGCTTTTGGAGTAAAAAGCTATCTAAAGATAGTTTTCTATTTAATAAAGAATTGAGTTTATTCAGCATGAAATTGAGCCTAGTTATGTAGCTGTATATTCTGCAATATTAACATTTTTGGTAAACTCATTCAATAAATCCAAGCTCTGGAAGCGTTGATGCATTCACACAATTTCACAGTAACCATGAGATAAACAAAGTTCAGGAATATTCCTTTATCCCATTGTTGTGTATAATTATATATATATATATATATATATATATATATATATATATATATATATATATATATATATATATATATATATATATATATATATATATATATATATATATATATATATATATATATATACATACACACACACACACACACACATATACATATATATACACACATACATACATACACACATACATATACATACACACACTACAAACTGTATGATTGAATTGGTTCAGATAGCGCTGTTTTACTAACCCGATAGCTTATTCTAAATAGGAAACCTTCATTTTGTTTGCAAATATTAACAATTCGAACTACCAGCAAGAATAAGTCCTTACATTTAAAGAGCACCTGTCATTTCAGATCCATTAGGGCAGCGCCTGTTAACGGGCATTTACTCACCTGCTGCCACCACATCCCTCACCTTGTTGTGTCACTGCCACATCACCAGCCACCCCATTAAAAGGAATGGAACTGTCGGTGAGTCAACAGCAGGTCAGAGGAGTCGCTGCGGGGCAGATGACGGTCGCTCTTTAAAAAATTGTGATTTAAAATCGACTTGATTTAAAGCAAGCCTTTACTAGCGATTTAAATAGACTTGATTTAAATCAAATCCCCCCCCCCCCCCCCGATCCAGGCCATGGCTGCATTAAGATGTAATTTTCAGGCTTGTTTTCACCTGGTGATCCTGCCAGTAATACACTTGTCATAGGGCGACAACGCACGCTTTCCATACTCCAATAGAGGAGCAGCATTATCACCCTATTGGGATGTTGGGATCACCGTCTCATCTACGCAATATGGGGGAGGTGCGCTGTAGTTCAGAGGTGAAATGAGCAGGGCTGATAACACCAATTGAGATTTCAGGGCAGCATTGTCAGCCCACTACAGTCTCTCCTCTGTAAAAAGGTTTTCCAATCAGCAAACCTCAAATATAAGTTGACTTTTCTTACTGCATATTTTATTCCCGTTATCACAAAATTTTATTTTAAACAGACAGCACTGTTACAAAAATATATAAACATAGGTAGATATGCTGATTTTCCCTCTATGGTAGGCGATTAGACAAATCACTGCAGGGATACTCATCAATTCAGTATTGTAGATTGATACATTGTATGCAGTAACCCAATACTTCCAAACAATGCCGTATAGTTACACACTACACAAATACTTTAAAAAAAATATGAATGAACGCCATAACATGACCACCCACCCTAACCCTTTGAGGCATGGAACTCTAGATCTCTGAAGGTATGGTATCTGGCAACAAGTCCTATAAGTGGCAACTTGGGGCCTCCAAGGATAAGACTTTCTAGCACATCCAACAAATATTCAATTGGATTGAGATCTGGAGAATTTGAAGGCCAAGTTAACGCTTCAAACTCATTAAGTCCCTGAATCAGACCAGCCACCTTATGTACATACAGGAAGATTAAAGCATGGTACACACTAATATTTTGTTCAACCCAGTAGGGCTGAAGAGAAAAAACAAAAACTGACAGCTCAGGAGGAGCAGCTGTACTAACTATGCAGTGTTAGTACAACCATCCCCCTTGCTGTTCTATTGTGTTCTGATGGGGAAAACCCAATTCTCCCCCCCCCCCCCCTCTACCAGAACACTCTGGTCAGCGCTCTCAGCCACTGGCTGAGTGTTGGTCGGGAGCCGTTCGGCAGACCTTTTCTGGGTATGCCCCATTAAACACCAGCTTCTGTCGGACACGGGCCAAAGGTCGGCTGGTTACTATTGAACCAGTCGATGTCGTCTGACATTCAGCCCGTGTGTACTAAGCAATCTAGGTACTTTAGGCAATCCTATAAAGGCCAACAGCTGTACTATTGTGTGAGGACATTTGTATGTAAATTACCTTTTCTTTCATAGTTCACTGGGATGAGCCTTCCAATGCATAGAGGTCTGTTGCCATAGGGGTCACGTACGGCATAGATGAAATCATTGTGCATAATGAGCAGTGAGTAGGATGTTGGAGTCTCATTCATCAAGTTCCTAATTCTGAAATAAAATCATTGAAATCAACAACTCACACCACACACAAATCTATGAATGTAAAACATTTTGCTTGGGCAGAATATGAAAAGCTGGCTTGTAGCAGATTGAACTAGGAGTGAATTAGGGGTAATGGGGATAATTTCCCGCAATGTCTGCTTTAGGGCCTATTTAGATCTATGCAGGTGCATTTTTGGAAAAATTCGTCCAACTTGCTAAAGCAGCTGTTCATTTGGTAGCAGTCACCAAAACATGAGAACGCCATCGAAAACTAGATGAACAAGCAGCTTGAAAAGGATAAAAAAAAAAAAAAAAAAAAAAACTTTCCTGCTGCCTCTCCTCTCAAAAGGGGGCGATCATGGGAAACGCACACTAACCCCCTGCCAATTGCTCACTGTAAAGATACTGAGTGCACGCATGCCAATGTACATTGCCGTCTTGTTTCTGGGTTTGGGGCACATGTGTGCCCCCCTGCCGACCTGTGCTGTGATTGGACACAGCACGAGTTTGGCAGCAGATTTCAGCTGAAATTTGCTAATCAGTTGTGTCCAATCCAACTGTACAGTGAACAGCCATCTGGCTGTTTCTTGTCCCTGAAAAGCAGGGAGAAAAATCTGCCAGATAAGTAAAAGCAGCACATTGTTAAACCCTGGATTTCTCATAGACGTTAACTCCTTCCCAGCCAGTGTAGCGTTATCACTGATCATTGTATTAGTCACCAGCAGTGGCAGGAACCCTATCAGTCAGTGCCCATTAGCGCCAGATTGCCTGCTACCCCATCAGACTCCGATCACCACCATTGAAGTAAAATATCTATTAGGTGCATACAATTCCAGTATATACCATTTATAAAAAAAATGTGGTCATGAAGGGGGTAAAACCTTCCAGAGGTCAAGTGGTTAAGTGGATGGGGCAAGGAGACTAAAAAAACATCACCGTTAATACTGTAGCTAACCTGGAGTTATATTTCCGGATAAAACGCCATTAAACTTGTAGTTCTAACTGACCTTTAGTCGCTGTGCTGACAGCAGATAGAATTTTATCTCAGAAAGATGGCAATATATCCACATAACAGAAGCCAAACAATGTTGCAATATCATAAATCATTGCAGTATAACAGATTTTAGACAAAGCCTCATTCACACTACAACTTCAGAAAAACTGATGGAAACTGATGTGCAGATTTCACTTGCAGAGACATGTTTACATCAGTTTGCCTGAATGTTTCAGTAGGTTTTATATGTGTTGCAGACTTCTGCACAGAGAGAGATCTGCACACGATACCAGTGTTTGTGTGAACACAATTGTGAACAATGATTTTTGTGCCATTGCAGAAAAATTGACATCTTTGCACCATGGTTTGAACGCGGCCTTAATGTACAATGCCACCAGGGCCTACTCTCCATATGTGCTTGGTTGTCCTGGGCACTTTTTTTTGAAAATTAACCCCCCTGATGTGCAACCATCCACCTCTATGCCTGTCAAACGCCCACTGAAGAATGTTCTACTGTGGATAATTCTTCAAATTGTAATTGAGCCCCATGACCACACACTTGGGGTTACATGACCATGCACTAAACCACCACCCTACTAACAGGCCACTTTGTGTGCAAGGACTCCTGCAGCTCATTTGAAGAGTTCTAGAGACTCTTGAGATAAAACAGGAGGGAGCCTTCCAGTTACCGGAAAAACTTCAGCTAAAATCAGAAGTGAAAACTCACCGTGCTATCCAATCAGGTGTGTGATCTTCTTCCTCGGGAGGTGTAAAGGCCAGAAGCTGAGTGATGAGTTCACTATCGGAACTTGTAGACAGGCCAATTCCATGTCGCATCAACTATAAAAAAAAAAAAGTAAGTGTTATAACAGGGGCTCCACACAGAACTAAATATTACCGGGGTCTGTACACCACGAATGAGCTGTTTATGTATATAGAGCCACCAGGTGCTGCATGCACAAAGCCACTTGTCCCAATTTGACAGGCCTGTGGGTGAGTGGTCCAGTACAGTGTGCCACAGACTGCTGGCAACAGACACCCTGCTAGCACCCTGACAATTTATAGCCTAACATTACCGTAGCCACCTACAGTCTTATTCCTACCTAAAACCAGATGCAGTGGCTGGATTTTTCAGGCGCCTCTCCTTTATTTTCTACTGGCAAGTCTGTAAATCGCACACTTGCTGGTCTCTGGGTGGCTACACTCACTCATACACCATCTATGGATGGATAGGGGTGGAGCAAAACGTGTCAGAGCTGTGGCCTGGCTGGAGTCCCGGCTGAGGACGCCATTCATCTCACTTCATGCACATGGGTCTGCTTCATGTGTGGCTTATGGATGTTTTCCTTTGACATTGCTGCAGCTTGGAGCTAGGACAAGCTCCCCGTCCCTGCCTGCACTCAGTGGTCTAGTTGGACTTACCTCTACCTGAGCATCACCTAAATTGTTATTTTGGGTCATCTATGGATGGAGCCATTGCGTTCAGCACCATTACATGGTGGATTGACGAGGCTGGTAGTTTATACAAGAAAATATTTTGGCTTCCAATAGTGACAATTACATTACTTTTCTGGCAAGATCGACTGGTGTTTTATGAACTTTTTAAAAAATGTTCTTTGTCCGAAAGAAAACGAATGCAGCTGCAACATTTAATAAGCTAAAGCTTTTTCAAGCCATATTCACATGCCTGCACTCTGGGTGAATGAGCACAGGAGGGACCTTTGGACAGCTGTCTTTTCAGTGTGTTGGGGGGGGGGGGGGGGGATGTTACATGTACTAGCTAGCTGACTTAAAGGCAACAAAATTGAGGTTGACCTCCAGCTCACTAGTTGCACAAGCAGTTACAGCAAGTCTTCCCCCCCCTTTTGGAATAAATGTGTTACATGAGTAAATAAAAAGCTGACCATCGTTCAATCACCCCAGTCAGTGGTAAATGGTTGGTCTCACTCTAAACGGCTACATTTACTGTACAGGAGCCCTTTTTCTGTTGAAAAAAAAAAAGACAGGCAAGTCTAAAGAAGACTAATGCAGCCACCACAGCCAAGTTATTAACCTGCAATAGATTGCGGTAAAAGAATTACAAATTTTAAAATCTATATAAATCCAATAAAGGGGCCATGTAATGCGTTGCGCAAACTGTTGGCGCTATATAAATCCTGTATAATAATAATAACGACCTTAGGTTTTCCCAAAATTCAGTGCTGTATATATTTTTTTGGCATGTACAATCCCATGTAAACTGCATTAAAATCTACTAAAGTCTGTCTTGATTTGTGTTCAAAGGTGGTTTAACGTTCATTTAGAAAGTCAGTGAAATGTACTTTTGTACTGAACAGTTCATATACTAGATTATGAAAACGACCTCATCATAGGGGGTGCAGGACACAGGAGTGGTATAGATTATACAGATTAGAGTTTAACATGCATGTATCCAGCCATGCCCAATTCATTTAGTCTTATGCAAGTCACATTTTTGCCCAAAGGCAACAATTACCAAAGCAAGGATTTCAGATTCTGGAATGTAGAGTGCTGATCACACTTTATAAAGAAAGTCATAGTAAATATATAAAACAATTCAAATTAAAGAATTTAAGGCACGTGAGCCAAGCAGTGCTCCTCCAACATGAACGGCCTAAGAATTTGGGGTGTGTGGGTGCACCAAACGTGAAATTGTTACCCAATACAGTCATCTAATATTTATGGGCACTATTCTTATCTGTAGCTCGGCATTTAACTTAGTCGCCGCTTTAATTACATGCATTTTAAAAAGTAGCTGTACAAGAACTAGGCTCTTTAAAAGTGATTTTTAATGGAAGAGGCAGACCCCACCCTCCCGATCAGACTTATACACCAGAATTAAAGACATAGAATTAATGGAAAAAATGACAGCCAGACTACGGGACAGACTGGAAGCACATGATAAAATCTGGGAAGAATGGCACAGACATGAAGATCCGCCTTGAGCTGATGGCGAGTCCACACTACCTACCCACCCCCCCTTTTTTTGTCCCCCTCCCTTTCTCTCTCTCCCACTCTCCCTACTTTGACTATCTCTACTCCTTCCTTCCATGTATTATTTGCACTGAGAATGGTATTACATCGTACCTGGTACATGACGGCACAAATGCATCTCTAATTAAGGACCTGAGGTCTGCGGTTTATATGTCTTTCATTAGCAGGTTTATACAGATATAGTCGCTGCTTAAAAGAAAATAATGTACCAATGCACTACTGTTTTGTATGTTTACTTGCCTCTTGTTCAATAAAAAGTTAATTGAGAAAAAAAAGTGATTTTTAAAAATAACAGAATTTACAAAGATGTTATACTTATCTGCTATGTTGCAGTGCATTTCCATAGAGCAGCCTTTTCTCTGGCCTCCCTTTGGTGCTCCTAGCCCCTCAGCTCCTTGAATGAATGGACTTTTATAGCGCTACCTATGCGTACTGAATCACCTCAGGGCGCTTTTTGCCACTGGTGTCCATCTGTGGTATAGCGCAGTCCTAGCCCTGTGGGGTCCCGACACGCTTACAAACACATACAACATACACATATTTGGCCAATTTCAGCGACAGGATCTAATTAACCTACCAGCAGGTCTTTGGAGTGTGGGAGGAAACTGGAGTACCCAGAGGAAACCCACACAGGCACAGGGAGAACATGCAAACTCCAGGCAGAAGGTGTCGTGGTCGGGATTTGAACCAGCGACCCTATTACTGCTAGGCGAAAGTGCTAACCACTACACCACTGTGCTGCCCCTTGTGTCCATTCAGACATGGAGCTGCGGCCCAGCCCTGCCCCCTTTCTATTCTTATTGGCTGACTGACAGTAGCCGGTGCCAATGGTACTGTGCTGCTGTTTCAGCCAATTGGGGGGCCAAAACATTCCCACAACATCACTGGATCTAGATGGGGCTCATGCAAGTATTCGGGGGGGCTGCTGCACACAGAAGGCTTTTTATCTTAATGTATAGAAAATAAAAAACCTGCCTTTACAAACACCAAGCTACGGTTGACACTAGTGCGACTTCCGATGCGCAGCAAACGTGCATTGAGCTTGCACTGCCATTAATTCACATGTGTTTAAGTGACAGCCCACAGAAACCCCATGCTTTGCCACATTTTGGAGACGCACATCGCCATAACATGCTAATCGCAAGTGGGGCGTCCTTACCAATTAGGCTGTGGAGCAGTTCCGAATGCACAGCAGCCTGCACAGAAAACACATGATTTGCTGCGTGTTGTTGAAACGCACTGCAAACGCGCATTGCACTTGGGTTGCAGGTCTGTGGCGCGTTTCCAAAAACTCGTGGCAAAAAGCATGTTTGGAGCACTTTTGGAAGCGCAAATATGAACGCGGCCCAATTGTTGATAACTCAAATTGTTGTTAGGTGCTAAATGAGCTACAAAACACGCACTGAAAAGTGTGCAACACGCCACAAGCAAAAGAGGTTCTTGAGCTACTCTGGGGCTTTTTGCACATAGGGCAGCCGACTCAAGTGAATGGGCTGCCCTATGCACGACCCATGTCAGAGGCAAGTGGGATCTCAGTTTCTGCCAAGCCAGGGTGTCAATGGAATGTGCTTGGGAGGAGAGTTTAGGCAAAAGGATGAACTGGGAGGAGAGGGAATGAAAGAAAAAACACATCTTATGGGGTTTATTTACTAAAGGTAAATCCACTGTGCACTACAAGTGTACTTGGAAGCTGCTGATTTATATCATCCAATCATGTACAGGCAGACCCAGGGTTAAAAATGAGATAGGGTCTGTAGGTTTGTTCTCAAGTTCAATTTGTTTGTAAGGTCCTAACGGGTACATTTAAGTGAAGTTCCAGACAAAAAATAAATAAAGCTTTTTATATAGCATAGAAAAGGGTTAACACCAGTAGTATTTGTTTTGCTGTCTGTGCTCATGTTCAGAAAATGCCACCTCACTTTGTGTCTGACAATTGGATTTTGAATGTTGGGTGGTCATGGACACAAGGATTGGTGATAAAGCTTCAGTGGGGACACCTTTTTCCTACAAGGACTCTTACAGGAGTGAATTTCCCTTCCTAGGGGTAGATTTCCTCACTTCCTGTTGTCTCCCTCAGTTTGTAAGTAGGAGTGGTTTGTAAATTGGATGTTTGTAACTCTGGGACTGCCTGGTACAAGCAAAAATGCTGTTTATTTTCTTTGCATGTCCCCTTCAGACCTACAGCAAGTGCACAGTGGATTTGCCTTTAGTAAATAAACCCCTTAGTCTCATAGGAATGGTTTCTCATCATATGTGACCTCTGAGTAAAGTGGCAAGCAAGTCAAAAACTACAGAGAATTGTGCTTCAGAGGGACAGTCTCATAAGACATAGCAGGAGCATGGCCAGATTCCCTGTTGGTTTTTAAATCACATTTCACCCCCTCATGAGGTTCACATTAAAATATGGGTCTGAAATGTACTACTCTATTTGGAGCGTTTCCTCCTTGCCAGACATTTCCTACAAAAGCACATTTTAACTATCTTGTGATAGTGGTCCTGTTTTGTGGGGCGAGACGAGGACAGCACAAGTCTGAGGGTTTGCGCGTGATTTTAACTCTTCTCAGACAGTCTGAATTTAGCATGCTGCCTGACAGTGTACTGAGCCACAGGTATTCAGCAAGCCAATACTCTTGTATATATAATAAAAAAAAAAAAAAAAAAAAAAAGGTGGTTCTACTCGGCAGACGGTCCCCCATAGAAATTGTAAAATGTACATGTCTAAAGTACACTAAGAATCTGGCAAACAGTCAGATTTATTTTTTATGTTTCACAGCAAATCAGAACCAATGAAAGAAAATTTGTATGAAAATTCTGGTACGACTAAGGCCCCTTTCACACTTGTGTGACTTCAAAGTCACGCAATTTTACTGCGATCCGCGGCTGCAATTTTTGCCGCAATTTCAAGGAATGCCTGTGTAAGTGGCATCAAAATCGGACCAAAGTAGTGCAGGGACTACTTTGAAGTCGGAACAACTTGAAGTCGTACGAATATGAATGGCTGTCATTGGAAATCATGGAAAACGACTTGTAATGCTACTTTGCAGTCATAAATCGTGGGACAAGTCGTATAAGTGTGAAAGGGGCCTAAGGCTTTTTTGTTGTTTATGGCTTCCGATCATGCGCAGTCTGATTTCTCATGTAAAAAAATCGTACAAAAACAGTACACATTAAATGGAACTAGTTTGGTTACCGTATGAGAAACATTTTGAAGTTTGTCCCTTCGGCTGTCGAAAGTTGTGAACACTGTATGAAAATGGTCGCCCGATTTTCTGAGTGTGTATGAACCTTTAGAATACTTGGGGTCACTGCAAGTTTTGGGACAAGGCCAAAAACATGGCATGAAGAGTTCTTGCCCATTAGTACATGGGCTGCATAGGCCCCTTTACCACAAGTTTTGTTCTGCATTCACCTCACTAACCACAGTCCTACTACAGTCTGATTTCTGGGAACAAATGGCAACTTTACAGCCCTTATCAAATAGATAAAATGCTAAGACGGAGGAAAAAAAACTCAATATTCAAGGTCTGCAAAATCCTTCTCTACATAGTGCATTGAAATTAAAAAGGCCGAACTACAAATTAAACATCTACAAAATTAGATTCATTTATAAAGGAAAAGCCATCAGAATCCACTAAAAGTCATGAGATCAGGAAACTGCTGAGTAGCACAATGTTCTCTAAAGACATCCTGACCCTGATGTGTGAAAGGTGTTGTACGTTTAGCTCTGAGGTGTAAGAACATAATAGGCCACCAGTGTAATGTCACTCAAAAAAAGGGGACTGAAACAAACATCTGCATCAGTAAAGATTAAATAAAAACATAGCAAGACTGAATTAGAATTAAAGATGAAACCTCTTTAGTTTTGGATAGAGTGGAGAGGGATAAGAACACCTGTCAGTTGTTACTCCTGCCTTTGTGTTAACATTAAATTAGACAGATTTGGGGGGCAGAGTGAAAGCCCATCCAAAATTTTGGGCTGTCACCAAAACCAGAGGGGGAAAGGAACATCTTCCATTGGACATACTGTACCTGATAAACCCGTTGGGTGACAAATAAGGTTTCCCTCACACTTCCTGTTTTAGCAATGAAACCGGAAGTGAAGAGAAATCTCAATGAGAAGAGGGGAAAAAAAAAAATAATAAAATAAAAGTTCTAACCCTTTCACGGTTTTTAAAATTGAAGAAAAAAAAAAAAAGTTCCACTTTATTTAAAGCCATTCATAGTGGTGCAAGTTTTAATTGTAGCAGGGGTGGGCAACCTATGCCACCCCAGCTGTTGTGAAACTAAAAGTCCCATGAGACACTGCAAGACTGACAGCCACAGGCATGGTTCCCAGAAGCATGGTGGGATTTGTAATGTCACCAGAGCTGAAGTGCTGAGGCTGCCAACCCCACTATAATGAAAGCCTACACCACTATAAATTGGTTTTAATAAAGCTTACTTAGGTTTATCACAAAGTGGTGTCAATGTGTGTTATAATGAACTGGGGGAAGCCTTTTTAAGGCCCTTTAGCTCATGGGATCACGGCGTCAGCATTTCTGACCTTAGTATAGGGGTTTTTAATGAGGCTCATTCCAATTGGTCAGTTAGGGTCATGTGACCAATAAGGTTCAGTAGGGATTGGTCAGTTGACCTTTCAGAAGCTTCTAGAAGGCCTTTTAGGCCTATTTAAAAGGAGCTGCTTCCCATGGTTTTCTGTCAGTCGCCAGAGGAGAGAGAGAGTAAGGAGGAATTGAACCTTGCAAAAAAAAAAAAACAGTATAGCCCAGATGGACAAATTCATCAAGAGTCCATTCAACTGCACATGGTGCCATCTATTGTGCATCCCCCGGCACTTTTAGTGCACCCCGGAGGGACAGGTGAAGCATTCAGCACCACTGACAGGCCATGTCAACCTGTGGCTGGGCAGGACTGGCCCTATGCATTCAGAGACAAAATGCCCAGAAGGCAGACGACCACTTCTGTTCCGGCCATTAATCTAAAAAAAAAAAAAAAATTCAGGTGAACATACAAACTGCATTTTAAGTAGATTTAATGTGAGCTTTATCAGGATTACCTTTCGCCTAAGTCGAGCTGCATTTATTAGTTCTCCATTATGTGCCACAGCAATCTTTCCATGGAGCGTTTCAACGACAAACGGCTGACAATTCTCCAATGCAGAATTTCCCGATGTCGAATACCTTGTGTGCCCAATTCCCAGGTTGCTCATGTTCAGTTTCTTCAAACTTTCCTCACTGAACACGTGATTGACCAAACCCATTCCCTGTAGGAGAGATAAAAGCATTAGCATAGCACTGGGAGACTTAATGGCCATCCAAACCATAGAGTAGTTTTACTACACCAACAGCCCCAAAGCTCGTCGCTGTATGGAGGACAGATGGCAGTCTGAGCATGGCACTGAAGACTGTATGAAAGTCTACAGTATTTGTACTCTACAGTCCCAAAGTTATTCCCAGTAAGGGGAGAAACAAACCAATTCTAGATCATTCCATTCAGCAGTGGTGATCAAGTTTCTTGATACAAGGGCCTCCAAGTGCAACCCATAGTGTGTGAACGAAATTCTCCCAAAAGCCATCAGACATACCTCAAAAAGATGGTCAGGCTGCAGATATGCTTTAGGAGTTGGAGATTTGGACATGATTAGGGAGACAGACGTAGCCTGGAGAGACATAACGAGACTGCTGGAGACCATCTATTCCAGCCCCTTAAAGCCATGCTGCCACATTTATGTTCCCTACAACCCACTACTTACAACACAGCAAGATCTATTAAAGATCAGAGAAAAAAAAAAGGTAACGATAGCACAGAAAAAAGTAAGATAGTTAGAAAAATCCACTAACAACCCTGCCACAGGTTCTCCACCCAATTCAGGGTTTTGATCAATATTCAGAATTCAAGGTTATTGAGCAAAAACACTTTTAAGTCAACGAGAACCCCTCCTTACCACCTGACTGCCCACTGCGGATCATATCTAAATATCTGGTTATTGATATTCAACTATCGCGGTTTTAGGATAATAGTTTGGCCTCTTGCATTTCCCTCCTTTCGCACCAAGGTTGCTCAATGGGTTAAACGCCCACTTTGAGACGAGTAAACCTATTAAAAATGGTCTTTCTTCCCAAATTTTTATATATACACTGTTAAACTGCAGAGTTTATTTTTCAAACATAATTTGTTGTGCTTTGGAAACATGTTACATGTTGCACTGTTTTAGGGTGTAACATGTTCACAGTGCTGCCCGATCCTTGCACTACGTGACAGCAGTACAGGGAGAAGTTCACCTGTACTAGCTGTCAGTTTTTGAAAACCGCAAAGCCACGCGGGACTCTGCCCACACAGCCACATTCATTCACACCGCTCTGTGTGAATGAACTACAAGCCTCAACATAATTTGTGGAAGTTTGCTTGTCGTTCTCAATGAACTACCACAGCCCTGTGGAGTGCCATGGTAGTTCATTGATTCTTCCTGTCAGATTGCCTCTGCTTGCCTGTATGGACACAAATATATTGGCAGATCTGCATGGCACCAGCGATTTGCTGAATACTGGTACAATGCTTCACAGGCTCCTCAAAATAGTGCACTTTTTACCTGGGGAAAAAAAAGGGGCATTTGTTATTTTTTCTAAAACGTGAACTTATCCTTGAATGCCACTACTGCTACGGAGGCTGCAGTAATCACTTGGTATGAAACCTATCCAACCTTTTATATAAATGCTCTCTGCCAGTGACTGAGGGTACTACCATTCCTAATATGTCCCTTCGTATTTATATCCAATGTTTAAATATTGGGGAGGACGACCACCTCGTAATCAACTGCTCTGGCGCAGAGATTGCCCAATTCCTTTTAACTTCCATGTGGTATACTGTGGGCAAGAAGGGGATTACTGTACTTGCACCAACCGTATGAGGATTGTGCAGTCAATTCTTGTGGGTAGCGCCGTCAAGCGTTGCATATGCCACTACAGTGGTCATTCTATTATACACAGTTTTGACACGCCACGGGGGCTCAATTTGATCTGCACAATGTATGCCTCAGCAATAGGGGTGCAACGGATCAAAAAACTCACGGATCGGATCGATCCTCGGATCAGGAGTCACGGATCGGATCATTTTTCGGATCAGCAAATAATAATTGAATTTGCAAAAACCTGTGAAAATTCCGCCACCATATAGTCCCCACTGTAATATCCACGTCATCTTCCCCACTGTAATATCCACATCCTCTCCCCCACTGTAATATTGGCAGGGTATCGCAGAGTATTATGCTGGGTATCGCAGAGTATTATGCTGGGTATCGCAGAGTATTATGCTGGGTATCGCAGAGTATATTGGCTGGGCAATGCAGAGTATATTGGCTGGGTAATGCAGAGTATGTTTACAAGTGATCGCTCCGTCATTTGACGAAGCGATCACATTGTAAACAGTGGCCGGGTGTACCAAGATGGCCGCCGCTCCGGAGCTAGGCCGAAGCCGCGGCCTTTCCTAAGGCCGCCGGGTGTACCAAGATGGCCGCCGCCGCTTCGGAGCTAGGCCGAAGCCGCGGCCTTTCCTAAGGCCGCCGGGTGTACCAAGATGGCCGCCGCCGCTCCGGAGCTAGGCCGAAGCCGCGGAGCGCGGGGTGACCCGTTCGGATCACGGATCGGCGACGATCCGTTGCACCCCTACTCAGCAATACAAGGCTTAAGCGCTCCCTCATCCGCTCTGATCACACAGGCCTTCTCCTATTACAACTTCCTTATGGATCAGCAGTAGATATCAATACTCCAAAGACATGCAGGTAGGTTAATTGTCTTCTGTTCAAAAAAAATTGTCCCTAGTATATGAATGGGGAACTTGGATTGTGGGCTCCTTGAGGGTAGGGACCAATGTGAGTGTGCAATGTACAGTGATAGGGACAGTTGTAAACACTCGCTCAGGTTGAACTGGATGGACTGGTGTCTTTATTCAACCTTACTAACTATGAAACTATGAATATGCAAAAATAGATGGTTGGGGACATCCCAGATCTTACTTTAGAAAATTGGCAGGAATTATTTACCATGCACTCAAATAGTTCTCGGCCAGGGACAGACTTATCCAGCTACTCCATTTGCAAAGATACTATACACCAACACATCTGTTTCATATGTGCAAGAAACCCACCCCAACAGGTCATAAATGGGAATGAGCAGGGGGATTTTTTAATGGGACCTGCCCCCACCTGGCCACGAGTTACAGCATATCGCAGACCCATTTGCTGTCCAACATCTTCTGCTTTAAGTGGTGTTTTCTTGGTATATCTAAGCAGCTGGAAGCCTCTGCTGTAACCAAACTGACAGGCTTTGAGGGGACTGAATTGCTAGCCTCTCGCCTACTGACTATGGGCCCTGACATTTGAGGGAGCTACAAGCATTTAGGAAGATATTCTGTTCTGTAATGCAAAATGACATTGAGGCCATGATGATCTCTACCAGCTTGGGGTGGTTGGTATATTGTGTCATTTTCTTGTGTACGCTTTGCTGGGTTGTTTGGGGTGTGGCTGTATTCTAATGTTCTATTGTGGCTGTCTTGGATATTATGGGATCTGTATAGATTAGCTGTGAGATTGGGGGCGAATTCCTCAAACAGCTCTCACTGCTGATTGGACAGTCTACCCTGCCGAGAATGCCAAGGGGGGGCGGATTGTCCAGAGTATTACCTGTGTTTTCAATAAGTCCATGTTCAGCAACCAAACAAGTATTGTCTTGTTGTGTTTGTGGTTAGCGGTTGGAATATCTGATATCTATATTCAGACGGAGGAAGCGGTATATGACGAAAGCACTCAAGCGGAGATTACACAAAAATTTTCTAAGTGATAGGGGGCGCTAAATGATTGTATTATGTTCCTTAAATGTCATACCATAAGTGAACGTGTGCATAAAGTGCAATATTTCCTTATAGCAAACAAATATCATACAAAGTGAAGATATACATAAAGTACAATGAAAAACCATGTACAATATGGCAGTGATCAAAAAAATCAAATTATATTTTACAAGTCCATATGTCCAATGATGTGTCTTGATTAGTAGACCAACACCAAAAGCAAGGAGGAATTCCTTCACCATATATTGAAATCCACCCAAAGTGCTCCAAATTGAAAGCTGCTCACCAGATGGATGTGACCTCTTTAAAAAGAAGGTCTAATGCTTTTTTGGGAGATCCTGGATTGGATACTGTAGGTTACAGATGAATCCTCTAATATGACCTCTCCACCAAAATATCCCATATGGAAGAATATCCCATCTGGTCCTTAACTGCTTTGACCAATAAAGGAAAAGAGTTCCGTTTAACAATTTAGGTTTGCTTACAATTCCATTCTCAATGATCATGGTAATGGGCTACAGTTTATATCTATCAGGGTTTGTGATTTAGTGATTGACCATTTAAATTTCATTAACTTTTTAATGTATTTTATTATGCATTATAATATTGTGGTTGTCCAAGATTCAATATTTGTTTACTGGCACGAGTAGGCAATGCAGAGTGGGTTGTTTTGCATGGATAGCAGTGCAAGATACATTGTGGGTGCGGAGGGTGGAGATTTGATGCTCCACCAATCAGTTACTTCCTAGCCATTTAAGTTGAGCATGCTCGGTACGCTTCCTTACGTATTAATTCCGAAACGTACATTGCATTGCTTCCAGTCACGTCACTTCCAGGTCCCAGCTTCCGGTTTTCTCCCATGCACGAGTGGAGCGCACAACGGCTCTGGACGCGAACCAAGCAGAAAGCCGTTCCATAATACAATCTCTGCAGGCTATCCTCAGTGCCAGATTAAGGCACACCTAAATGTAAGCAGACAACCTTCATATAATTTTTAATAAACCAACATTATTGCGCCATGTAGTGTTGCTTTACTTTTTCCATATGGGATATTTTGGTGGAGAGGTCACATTACAGAGGATGCATCTGGTAACCTAGGGTATCCAATCCAGGATATGCCAAAAGCGCATTAGGCCTTTTTAAATAGAAGTCATCTGGTGAGCAGCTTTTAATTTAGAGCACATTGGGTAGAGAGATGGAGATAGAGATCTATATCTTGCTTTCGGTGTGGGTCTACTAATCAAGACACATCATTGAACATATGGACTTATAAAAAATAATTTCATTAATGCCTTTTTGATCATTCCCATATTATATATTGCTTTTCATTGCACTTTATGTACATCTTCACTTTGTGTATGATATTGGTTTGATATAAGGAAATATTGCACACATTCACTTTAATTTATGGTATATGACATAAGGAACACAATACAATCACTTAGCGCCCCCCATCACTTAAATTTTGTTTTACTTGCACAGTGATAGGTTCTGTTTGAGGAGCAGCTTTGTACGCAAAGGCATTACTTTTTATATTGCTTGGCGCAAGGTCTCTTTTTACAAACATTTTCTTTTCCTGTTTTTCTAGGCATACAAAAAAGGTCCTGCTTTGGGTAATGGAAAAAAAGCTAATTAATCAGGCCCTGCCACTCTATAAATCATATGAGGCAAGAGGATGTCCGCAAAGGTTTTATACGGTATGGGGTCCATGGCTCGACAATCAGGATTCTACGCCGCCCGATTTCAGACCCCATTTAGGGAAGGGATGATCCCAGAACCTTGATATTTCCGAGCATAAAGGGCTCCATGGTCGCCACATTATTTCCTAGATCTGTACAATTCACTGGTTGAATGAAAGTTTATACACTATATTGTCCAAGTAGAGGTTTATACATTCAGGTAAGTTCCTGTTCAGGGTTTTGTTGCCCCACTTTCTCTTCACCTTGCATCTTATCAAAATTTGATAATGTATTTGAGATGCTGTTTTGGGTCAGGTCCCGTTTGTCCACTATTACTTTACTAGAATACAAGTCCTGTGGTGCCCTTATGTATTATGCGTTAACCTTTGTCTGCATCTTTTGTATGATTGACATTCCATTTTACAAACGTACATTTGCCTAGGTTTGCCTTGCATGCTTTCAAGAAAAAAAAAAAAAAAAAAAAAAAAGTAGTATGAAATAAAGCCAACACTTTAGCTACTGAAACCTAGGTCTACAGACTTATTTTTCTTCAGTGGTTTGAGTAAGCACCTAGGTAGGGTAGGTTTGCAGGAGCCCAGAAGGCCACAGGTGCCAAAAGGGGTGCAGGTTGGGCACCAGGGCCATAGGGTTTGCCTTATGGAAAATGAAAGCAAAAATTGTCTAGTCTCAAAACAAACTATAGAGCTTTCACTTCCACATGGGAACAGAATGCCAGGAAAAATAAAATAAAAATCACTGGGTACCAGGTCAGCCAATCACCTGCACTGTCATGTGGAAACAGGGAGCAAATCACATGTTCTTAAAATACCTAAATGTATCAGGTAAGTCACTCTGCTTCGCTGAATCATTTTAGAAAGTCCCTTGGCAATCATTGGTGTCAGTGGCAAACCCACCAGGTACCCATGCTAATGAGACAGTCAATGCAACCCTATGGCTTCTAGGGAGAATTGGGACTGCCCAAATCAAACTAAAGCCATTACAGCTGGTTATGTTTTTGGGGTTGGCTTTTAGACTTTGGGAGGTCTCATAGGCTTGGCAGATGCGGCTTCTAGGACTTGTCTATTCTTCAAAAGCATAAAGATGATAAATTTTACCTTGTGCATTCTGTATGTTGGAGCAGCACCTCCATCACTTGTCACAATGCCAGCACTTTCCTGTCCCCTGTGAAGATTAAATTAAACAAGCATTAACAAATTAGATATTTGTATACTTCACTGCATTCCATGTCCTCGCACACTTGTACATGATCAGTTTTCTGATAATACACACAGATGTATCAGATAAAAAGGCGACGGTGGCAAACACAGATGTCAATTTTAGGGAACTCAAAATTGGACTGCTCCCCTGCCCTCCCACAAATAGAGCTTTATTTTGGTGGTATCTGATCACCTCTGCGATTTTTATTTTTTGCGCAACAAATAAAAAGACCGAAAATTTTGAAAAAAAAAGTTTTTTTTGTTTCTGTTAAATTTCTTTGTAAATAAGTACGTTTTCTTCTGCACCGACGGGCACTACCGATATGCGGCACTGGTATGCACTCATAGGCGGCACTGATGCGCAGCATGGATGAGTGGCACTGCTGTACACTGATTGGTACATGGTGCCAGTCAGTGCCAGTGCTCAGTGGGCACTGACTGGCACAGATTGGGCATCATTTGCACATGTGGATGGCCAGGGGGTACATACCTGGCCATCCACATGTTGCCCACTTCCCTGGTGGTCCTAGTGGAGTCCCTGGTGGTCCAGTGTGGGCATCTGAGGGGGGGCTGCGCTGATGAACAATCAGCGCAGACCCCCCCCCCCCGTCAGGAGAGCCGCCGATCGTGATTGGACACAGCTGATCACGTGGTAAAGAGCCTCCGCCGGAGGCTCTTTACCGAGATCAGTGTAGCGGTGTGTCAGACTGACACACCGTTTCGATTGCCGCGATGCTCGCCCCCATGGGCGCGCGGAGGCATGTTATCCTAAAGGACGTCATGACGCCCAGTCAGGATATCTAAACCACGCCCGGCCGTCATTCTGCTACAGGCCAGACGGGAAGTGGTTAAAGCTGAATGCTGGAAAACACCTTTGCTGCTACTGTGTTACATGCTGGGTGTCCAGTGTGCTCCTTTTTCTTTAGGTCCCTTTCGCGACTTCAAATTCACTCGATTTTACCGCGATTTCAAGGAATGCCTGTGTAAGTGGCATCAAAATCGGACCAAAGTAGTGCAGGGAACTACTTTGAAGTCGGAACGACTTGAAGTCATACTAATATGAATGGCTGTCATTGAAAATCATGGGGAACGACTTGTCATGCTACTTTGCAGTCCCAAATCGTGGGACAAGTCGTATAAGTGTGGAAGGGGACTTAAGGGGGGGATTGGGCTGGCTCCAGGCCCACCTGCCCCTCATCTATCCATTGAATGCATGTGCTCCCACTGTGGAGATGCTCATAAATTCAATCGTTTTTAGGACTGCAAGCATATACAGGGTGCCGTGACGAGGCCTTGCAGCTTACGCATGTGTGCCAACTAAACCCCTTTAACGCAGACTGTTGGACAGGTTAATTCGGTTTGTCAGCAGACTGGTTGGTGAGTTGAACTATGGAATGTTCTGTTTGTCTTATGCATTTGCTCTTCCATCTGCTCCTTGCTGTGAAGGCCAGTTATAGGTGGGGGCAGGGGCCGTTTGTTACTGGAAAACTGAAATCCTCTTTTGCAGTGGGGCTGTGCACACACTGCAAAGTGAACTGCCCGTTTAGTCTAGAGGATTCCAAGAACACTTTTTACAAACCCAATCCATGCTCCCTGGGCAAACAGTGTTCCCATCCGGCAGTGGGCTGTTCTTTGGTGTCCTCGGGTCTAATGCAGGGCTATAGGGGCTGCATCAGTCAGGACATCAAAAGGACCTTACACTTCTAAAGGAGAGTTCAGGGGAGAAGACGCTGCAGGGCCTGATCTAGCAATGTGAAGGACCCTGTGGAAGCAAAACAGCTTTTCATGGTCTCCTAGGCATAAAATAAGCAATTAACCTTTGCAGTCGGGGTGCAGTCCCACTGCAAGGAAGGACTTCGTTTTCCCCAAGTTCAGTTTAAAAAGGAGGAGCTCACCTTTTGTAACATGTTACACCCATATTCATAGTGCAATATGTTACAGATATACCGCCCCCCCCCCCCCCCGATTACCTGTTTTGATAGCTATGGGGGGGGGCCTCTAATAACATCCAATAGACAAGGCCGTGTCATCCATTCAGTGTTCTGTAAATGGGAAACCGACAAGGTCCAGCAGCCTTTGCAGCAGTCAGCTTGTAGTTCATTCATGCAGTGCAACTGCCTGGCTATATCAGAAGGCATGGCCAGACAGCTACACAGACAGTCTGCAGGACTGGCATTACACCCACGATCTACTGATCATGGGTGAAATGCTTTACAGGTCCATTAAAAAAAAAAAAAAAAAATTCATATTTTTTTTTTACATGCAAAAAAAAAAATTTGCATTTCTAAAAAGGTGAACTTATCCTTTAAACTATGTATTGTATTGAAGATACCCTATTACACAATATAAAAATAAATGGAAAGAAATAAAGCTAAAAATCTTTGAGTTGTGTTTAATGTTAACTTTTCTACATTTTTTACGTGCCTAAGCGTTTACAATTTCCTTTTACATTGTGATATTCTTACTATTCCATGTTTTTATTGTATTAAATGTAGAACTACCGTATGTAGATCAGTGACTAGAGAAAGCATCTTAGATTTATCACCCTGCCTTTCTTCTAAACAGATTTTAAGATAAATCCACGATGCAGGAGTGTAATGATTCCACTAACCCACAGACTTGCATTGTGAGAAGGAGTAGTAAAGGGCCACCACGGAAGCAGAACGCACAATCTGTGTAATAAGCAAATATGGCCCCAATCATTCATAAAAACACTAAAAAACTAAATTTGTAAACAATTCCAACAAACAACCTATCAGATTTATGTATTTGAATCAGGAAGGAAGTCTGAGATTGTAGTAAGTGACTTGAGAAATGCACCAAGGTGGACATTGACACCATTTGAGTACCTCCTGGTCATTTAATAAGCCTAATGATCGTCGACATACAATCTCATGAACCTGCATTTCAATTCAAGTTCCAGTGGGGCCAGGCACTGGGGTCCTCCATTCAAATCCAATTCAGGACACTATCTACATAGTGTTTCCATGTTCTTTCCTCCCACACTCCCAAGACATGCTGGTAGGTTAAAGCTAAATTTCCGGTACAGTGAAGCTCGCGGTTTTAGTCCTGTGTTGAGCAGCTACCCTGCGGCCTACTGAACACCGGGTGTTAACACCATTCAAAGACACCTTACTTTTTTTTCTCAAATAAATGCAAAGCATTTTCTGATTAGATGAGCTGGTGATTGTGACATCACCACCTTGTTTCTGCACCTCATCCAGAGAACGATTTGCATTGAGAAAGTGCAAGGCATTCTCTGAATAGTATGGCACATGCATACTGACATTGGTCCAAGCTGGACGAATCTCTCGTTTTACCACCACTAGCCCAGCCATATTTGATGGGTGAGCCACTTGCAGGACCTCTTCACAGGCCTAGGACTCAGAGCTGACCTTTGACCAGTATCAAGATAGCAGTCTATCTTGGGAAGGTCATGTGGTTGTCATGGTCAGCACCATTTTGTTTGTCACAGAAGGTTGTCAAAGATGATGAAGTGTCTATGCTAGTAACCTGATCCAACACACACACGGAGATGTTTCTAAATCAATGGACGGGATGGAAACATCCTGGGTTAAACCAAAGCCTTCAGAAGTATACAGGCAGGGAGACTTGGCTCCCGTTTTGGTAACAGGGCACTTGTAATGGAAATTCCGCTATCGGCCAAGTACTGGATCACAAGTCATTGAAAAGGACAGTAGGGTGTTGGGTGAGGAGCTGTCCTGCTAGAATGCCAACAAAAGCAGTGATCAGTACAGTGCGCCAAATCAGGTAGAACTAATAGAAACAAAAAACAAACTTTGCCTTAGGTGAAATAACCGAGGAAACAGCCAACAGCATTGTACACACACCAAGTGGGCCATCGGAGACATGGCTACAAACATTCAATTGTTTGACACGCCGCAATAGAACCAACCCATTTAATATGGTCCAGAGTGACTGGACCAGGATCAATAGTTACATTTTTGCAAAATTGGATTGTATCAGTTTTCCAGTGGAGTCAATTATTGAAAAATGCAACAACTTCATTAAAGTGAACACTACACTGAACAAGCCTTAGTGTCAGTTCACACTGAGGCAGCATGACTTGCAGCGCGACTGCCTCAGGCGACCTGGACACGACAGCTGCGGCAACTTGCAAAACGACTTCTCTATAGAAGTCAATACAAATCGCCCCCAAAGTCGTACAGGAACCTTTTTCTAAGTCGGAGCGACTTGTGTCGCTCTGATTAGAACGGTTCCGTTGTACAGAACGGGACGCAATTTGTCAGGCGGCTAAGTCACCTGACAAGTCGTCCCAGTGTGAAATAAAAAATCATGCTAATACATGCATAGCCAGGATTATAGATCAGCTATATGGGCTGAAGGATCATTTAAGTGCTATTGATCACATCACGTTTTTCAATGCAATCAAATTTTGAAAGATACTATTGTACTTCATCAAGTTGTAGTGATCACTATACTGAATAATCCTATGAAAGGTTATACATCTATACCCAATGCATGCTAGCATTATGGATTAGCTATAAGGGTTGTATCATCATATTGATCATATGACCTTTTCAGTGCAATTTTTGAAAGATACAACCACTTCAGCAAATGATAGTGATCGCTATATACTGAATAATCCTATAAACGCATTATACATTTAGAAAAGCCCCAGTGCATGCATGCTAGCATTACTTATCAGCTATAAGGGCTGCGCCATCCCTTTGATCATATATTTTCAGTGCAATCAATTCTTGAAAGATACAACCACTTCATCAATGCGATGACTATACTGAAAACTATGCATGCGCAATATAGAATAATAACCCCAATGCATGCTAGTATTATGAATGAGCTATAAGGGCTGCATCTTACTGATCGTATCACCTTTATAATGCAATCCATGTTTTAAAGAGCCAACAACTTCAAAGTGATTATACTGAGCAATCCTAGGCATGATTTTATTAAAATTATGCCAACACATGTATGGCCAGCATTATAGATCAGCTATACTGGCTGTATCCTCCAAGTGCATCCCCTTGTCAGTACAACCACTTCATCCAAGTGACCACTATACTGAATAGCCCAATGCATGAATCCTATGGATGCAGAATTTCATATTAAAAATAACCCCAGTGCATGCATGCTAGCATTATGGAAGAGCTACATCATCCGATTGGTCATATCACCTTTATTTTGTTTACAAACTTTTATCTGTTAAAAAAATGGTGGTACAAACAATAGATCAGGGATATGCAAGTAGCGGACCTCCAGCTGTTGCAGAACTACAAGTCCCATGAGGCATAGCAAGACCCTGACAGCCACAAGCATGACAGGCAGAGGCATGATGGGACTTGTAGTTTTGCAACAGCTGCAGGCAGGGGCGGACTGACCATTTGGCCACTCGGGCACTTCCCGAGGGCCCCGGCCACTAGGGGGCCCCATCAGGGTTGCCAGCCTCAGTAAAACCAGGGACAGTATGTAAAAATGTGTTTTTTTTTACATCTGTTTCTGAAATGTCCTTTTGGTCTAAAAATCCAGAGATTATAGGTGCCCCACCTCTCCAGTACCTTCTCAGCCAATAGAAACATGTCTGTGTATACTGTGTGTACATGTATGTGTATACTGCGTGGCCCCATAATCTCTGATTGCCTGGGGGCCCCATAATCTCCTATTGCCCGGGGGCCCCATGAGTTGTCAGTCCGCCCCTGGCTGTAGGTCCGCTAACTGCATATCCCTGCGGTAAATTATCATACATACAAGTGGTTATAAACCCTTACAGACCACTTTTTACTACCCCGGTTATCTCCTAAACCTGCACGATTTAGGAGATATCCCATGTATCAGCATGGTGCACATGCGCACTAAAGCAATGGCTTCAGCCAGTGTGCCGGTACCGGAGGCTCCCTCGCGCATGCATGGGAGCAACATCATCGCAGCTCTAGCCAATCACAGCACCAGAGCCCACGATACCCAGAAGCAACTCAATGTCGCTGACCGGAGCAGTGTTTTGGGACCGCTGCAGGGGCTTCGATCTAAGGTGAGCATTTCACAATGCTATGCATACTAGCACATTATGCCTTTGTCTCCGTTTTTTGTGGGTTTACAACCACTTTAAGAACACGTTAGAAATTTTTTAGCGTGGAAAAAAACAACATTATGCATTAGAGGTATAGCGTTGAGGTTGACCAGCACCAAATCTAATCATTGAAAGAGGTCAGTAGCGTACAGCCGATAATGGCATCAAACGCTGTCATTTGATCACGGGTTCAAAAAGTGTGCAGAATGTGCAAATCAAGGGTCCAATTTTTTTATTATATAAAATTGTATTATATAAAAACAAAAAAAAAAAAAAAAAAAAAAGTTATGCAATCTTTTTTTTCCCCATGAGATAAATATTGTTTATTCTCACTTTCAGTTGCAATCAGTTTTTGAAAGATCCAAACACTTCCTCAGTGATGCTACTAAACAGTCCTACGCATGACATAAGAAGTCGCACACATGCACAGTTGGCACTTTCTGTCACTCCTTTTAGTATGTCCCCATTATAGACCCTCTCTAAGGTCTATGCACAGTGACCAGGCCCCCCATACAACATGTAGAGTCGTGTCTGTACAAAGTTCCCTCATCTGAAGATCAGCAAACAGATCCAGCCTAGGACAAGCCTGACCCCTCCAGAGTCTGAGGCCCATCACCAGATCTGCACATACACAGGACGATCAGAGTTGACATCTAGCACGCAGCCAATGCACAAGCTGGGCAATGAGGTTCTGCAGCAGCTCCCTATATAGATCACAGACCCACATGCTCCCCCGCCCCCCATCGCACACAATGGCCCGGCGATCGGTTACCTGTGCTGCAGCCCCACCAGCCCCAGGGTGATGACATGGGGTACATCCAGCTGGGTGGGCCATGTATCGGCGGCGATACAGCCGAACACCCCGCACTCCTCCCCGATGCCGAGCTCCTCTAGCTCCATGCCGAACACACGTGGCTCTCCGTACACAAATACTTCCTGGGCAGCGGCGGGGGCCCGGGCCGGGCTATTTAAATGTGTGTGTGGGGGGGGGGGGAGGCTCCTCCCTGGAGGGAAGGAGGGGGAGATCGGAGTACAGGACCATGTGAGAGGAGAGGGGGAGGAGCTAAACACTCACACAATACTGACTGATAAACTCATCAGCTCCGCACAGTGACTGGAGGAGTGAACCTCAACACCACCACATAGAACTGGGGGGGGGGGGGGGGGCTAACATCTGATCTACATAGAGTCCTTCATAGAAATCTACTCTCTGTGCACCAAACAGCTTTACAACCCCAGATATGACTCTGTAAAACCCACTGTGACATCATCCCTATGCTGTACAAAGCCTATGCAGAGGGCTGAGCTGTGGGCGGGGCCCAGCAGCTCCACCCACTACTGTCTGCAGGAAGGGGCGGAGACAAGACCAATCATCCTGCATGATGAGGAGAGAGAGCAGCATTGGCTGGTCTTTATTACAGGAAGTTCCTACACACTGTATGCACACACCTGGAAGAATGACACAAAGCACACCAAGACACAAGGAAGAATACAGATAATTCTTGTATCTTGGAGTTCACCTTACTTTACATCAGGGGTCTCTCCAAACTTTCTAAACCAAGAGCCGGTTTATCGTCTTTCAAAATTTAGTGGGGCCATACTTCAGAAAATGTCTCAGGCTTGAGGTCAGTGGGAGTAACTATACAGTAAAACCTTGGTTTGAGAGCGTTTTGCAAGACAAGCAAAATGTTTTAATACATTTTGCCTTGATATACAAGCGATGTCTTGATATAAGAGTAGCGTCATGTCACAACTGGGTATAAAAGAGAAGAGAGGAGCCTCTAAGTGTAGCAATATGGTTACATTTAATGAAGGTCCAACATTTAGCCCATTTATACACCCCTAAAAAAATGCTTTGATATACAAGTGCTTTGGATTACAAGCATGTTTCTGGAACAAATTATGCTCGCAAACCAAGGTTTTACTGTATTACATGTTGCCTGTGGTCAGTAGGAGGAATAGTGTCCCATAATTGCAATCCTTGAATGGAATAGTGCCCCATTGTTGGTGTCAGAGGGAGGAATAGTGCCCCATCATTGGTGTCAGTGGCAGGAAGAGTGCTTCATCATTGTTATCAGTGGGAGGAATAATGAACAATGGTTGGTGTCAGTGGGAGGAATGGTGTCCCATCCTTGGTGTCAGTGGGGGAATAGTGCCTGTGACAGACCGAGCCGGGACAGAGGCTGTTGGAGGGGACGGAATGCGAGCCTCTTGCCTTGCGATTATGGGCCCTGGCATTTGGGGGAACGGTGCTGTTTGTGAGCTGTATGCCTGAGGACCGCTGAGCTGCTTTTACTTGGATTCAGGTCCATGCTGGCCCCCCAAGACACATAGACTCTGGATATGTATATGCCATATCAGCAATAGACTCAATCATACTGTTGGGACACAAGCTGTCAGATGCTAATGTCATCAACTCCAGCCACCTGTCTGTTGTGTAAATGAGTTTAGTCTGGCTTGAATATTCCACAATGTTGTTGTGCTAATTAACCCTGTGTTGATGTTTATGGTATTATGTATTCAGTGAGCTAAGAGCCGTAAAGTCTTACCAAGGAAATTCACTTGCAGGTTGTGGCCTTGATCTTGAGCCTACTTAAAGCTCTAAAGGCTTTTACCAAGATCATGGCCCCTATATGGGGCACCTCAGTTGTGGCATACCTCAATGACCACTTCTCTGTCCTGCATGAATCTGCAGATCAGTAATTCATATAACCCGGAGACTCTTTTGAGTTTTTGCTAATATTTAACCCACCTTAAAGCCTGTCTGACTCCATAAACAAAACTAGAATACTGTCAGGCCTGGGCTCAGCCCTTCCTTCTCACAGCTGACCGCTCAGCTGTTGGCTAATTGCCAGCTCCCATCTCTCCACAGTTACACAGCTGTTGATGATATCCTGCTCGTCAGTCCTGCCTACTTAAGCCGTCCAGTCCAGATGATCTCTGCCTTCACCTTGGTCAACATGACAGAGCGTTCCTGTTTAAAGACTTGATTTGCTGACATCCCTTCTGGCTCCAGATCCTGCCCTCGATCTGACCTTCGCGGTGATACTCACATGCATGGTGCAATTGCTGTTTACATATGACGCCAGACCAACGCTTGTGTTCGCCTTTGCGCAAGAGAAGGGGGGCAGGGGTGCTTTTTTTTTTTTTTTAGTTTTTTTTTTTTTATTTATTTCGCTTTTTTTTTTAGTTTTAAACTGTTCCTTCCATTTTTTTTCTTTGTTATCATTTTTTATTGCTATCTCAGGGAATGTAAATATCCCCTATGATAGCAATAGGCAGTGACAGGTACTCTTTTTTGAAAAAATTGGGGTCTATTAGACCCTAGATCTTTCCTCTGCCCTCAAAGCATCTGACCACATCAAGATCAGTGTGATAAAACGCTTTCCCAATTTCCAAATGGCGCGGTTTATATCCGGGAGGGGTTACATTCCCTCCCACTGCTGGTAAAAGCAGTCTAGAGGCTAATTACCCGCTAGAATTGCTTTTACATGAAAGCCGATCACTGGCTGAAAAGAATGATACCAAGATGATACCTAAACCTGCAGGCATCATTCTGGTATAACCATTCAAAGTCCAGCAACATACTGGACATATATTGTAATCTTTTTTTTTCATGCAGCCTCTTGGCTGAACGAAAAAAAGAGATTGATTGGTGGGTATGCCCACCATTAGAATACCTCCCTTCATCCACCCACTTCTAATGGTGGGCATACCTGCACCATTTATATATGCCGAAGCATGGGGGTATCCTCCCGCAAAAGTTATGCCATGTACACACGGTCGGACTTTTCCACGGGGCAAGCCTCCGTCGGAATTTCGACCGTATGTATGCAGCATTATGAGCCAATCACTCCTCTGCCCCTGCTGCCCCCATGCTTCGGCATATATGCTCTTTTTTTTAACTGTGGTGGTGAAATCACCTCCTACAGCGTTGGAGTCGCAGCTTTATGTATCGTGGGAGCAAACGCTGTTGCTGTCAAGATAAATAAATCCGCACTGCAACTGAATGGAGCACCTGAAAACAAAAAAAAATGGTTAACAATAAAACACAGTAAACAAAATTACATACCTGAAAAGCAAGCATGATAAAACATAATAAAACATTGCAGAATAGAATGGAGTAAAAAAAGAGCAACAATAGAGAGAGAACAATAAAACGACAACTATTTTTATTTATTTTTTTTATATATTTTTTGAGATTCACAGGTAAAAAAGCTCCTGACTGTTAGCGACTGAATCAAAACGCTACCACAAAAAAAATGTTAGCGATCGCAGGGATCAGGCCTGACTCTGCGAACGCTGCAGTTATGTGTGCTTAGTGTTTTGTAAGTGACAGTGATCGATCGATACTGCACTTGGGTGGGCTGGGCTGGGCGGAGGGGGAAAACGCAGGAACCCTAAACTGCTGGGACGCTAGTATAGATCTGATCAGATCAGATATTGATCTGTTCAGATACTGTACCACTAAGGGAGGTATATGCTTTGCGCGTGGGTGTTTGCGGTACTGGCACTAACCTGGGGCGACGCAGACCTTATTTGACCCTAAAACCTAATTGATATCAACCGCCGGGCGATCAGGGGGTTAAACCGTTATTGGGTAAAAAATGGCGGGTGCCATAACAGTATAAAAAAACAAACGAACTAACCAGCGTCACCCGTAACAGTTATACAGTGATCACTGGTGAAAGGGTTAACTAGGGGCAATCAGGGGGTTAAAACCTTTATTAGGTAATATATGGGGGTACCTGACGCTATATAAAAACCTGACGGGGAACCTAAATAACGAAATAACTAACTGGCTAACCAGCGTCACCAGTGACACTTATACAGTGATCACTGGTGAAAGGGTTAACTCTAGGGGCAATCAGGGGTTAAAACCTTTATTTAGGTTGTAATATGGGGGTACCTGACCTATAAACCTATTTATGAATCTATATAAACCTGGCGGTTAACCTAAAAAAAAACTGGCTACCTAGCGGCACCAGTGACACTAATGCAGCGATCAGAAAAACGATCGCTTAGTGACACTGGCAAAAGGGGGTGAAAGGGTTACCTGGGGGGCAATCAAGGGGTTAAACCTTTATTAGGGGGGGTAGGGGGCTACCTTGGACCTAAAACTAACTGCCCTGACAGTTATTACAGTCACACTGACACTAAATGCAGTGATCAGTAAATAATTGATCACTGCAATTAGTGACACTGTGACTGGGGGGGCAGGGGGTGATCTGGGGGTGATCTGGGGGTGACAGGGGGGTTAATTGTGTGCCTATGTGTACTGGTGACAGTGTACTGTTGGTGCACTAACCTGTGTTTCTTCTCTGCTCGGCGTTCCGGTCAGAAAGACCAACACGCCGAGCGTGACATCACTTCCGCCTGCCTGTCTATACGATACACAGGCAGGGGAAGCTTTTCATTCGCCAGGAGCGATCGCGAGGGGGTGGCCATAAACCACTGGCCATCCCCTCATCCCGGATCGCTCCTGAAGCGATGCCGACCATCCCCGCCATGGCAGTCGAAGATGAAACAAAGGCCAAGATGGCGGTTTCCTTGGCTGAAAACGATAGGAGGATTTAGATCCACTTTAGGTCCTAATATGGGGCTCGGAGATCTTGGGTGAGAAAGAGCCTCCAACCTTGACTACGGGTGTTTGGGCTCTAAAGGGGTTAACCCATCTGTGAGAGAGGGTTGGAAATGGGCAGCAAACAGCAAGGAAGCAGCCAGCAGGTGTCCATGAAGTGTGGTGTGAAAGAGGACACAGCAGCTTTTTGTCTGTTGAGATGCTACTGAGTCATGGTGACCTTTTCACTGGACCCTGAAGCAGGTGGGAACTTTAAACCCTGTTTTGGGACAAGTTTATGCTTGCGGTGAGCTGAAGTGTTGCTTTTCTACCAGAGATGATGAGATGACGGACTGTGTTGATTTATGCTGAAGATACGCTAGTTTTGTTTGCCATTTGAAAAATAAAGACCTTTTGTTTTACCAAGATGCAGCTGGGTAGTGATGTGGTTCCCAAATTTATATTATATATTATATCTAACACACACACACACACACACACACACACACACTCTCAAACACACACTCTCACACACACACACTCTCACACACACTCACACACACACTCTCACACACACACTCTCAAACACACTCTCTCACACAAAAGTGAGTACACCCTTCAGATTTGTGTAAATATTTTATTATATCTTTTCATGTGACAACACTGAAGAAATTACACTTTGCTACAATGTAAAGTAGTGAGTGTACAGCTTGTATAACAGTGTAAATTTGCTGTCCCCTCCAAAATAACTCAACACACAGCCATTAATGTCTAAACCACTGGTTGGTGAGTCTTGACTTCAGCTGCGACATTCAGATGGTAGAGTCAGAATTTATCGTAAACATGAAAGCATGGATCCATCCTGCCTTGTATCAATGGCTTAGGCTGGTGGTGCAATGGTGTGGGGGATATTTTGCTGGCTTAAGACAAGACCACTTTTTGCGATTCGGCACTGCGTCGCTTTAACTGACAATTGCGCGGTCGTTTCGACGTGGCTCCCAAACAAAATTGACGTCCTTTTTTTTTCCACAAATAGATATTCCTTTTGGTGGTATTTGATCGCCCCTGCGGTTTCTATTTTTTGCGCTATAAATAAAAAAAGAGCTACAATTTAAAAAAAAATGATGGTGGTGGAATGGTGTGGGGGATATTTTCTTGGTGCCAATTGAGCATTAAATGCCAAGGCCTATCTGAGTATTGTTGCTGTTCATGTCCATCCCTTTATGACTACAGTGTACCCATCTTCTGATGGCTCCTTCCAGCAGGATAATGCACCATGTCACAAAGCTCAAATCATCTCACCACTGGTTTCTCTAACCACTTCAACCCCGGAAGGATTTACCCACTTCCTGACCAGGCCATTTTTGGAAAAACGGCACTCCATCGCTTTAACTGACAATTGCGTGGTCATGCGACGCTGTACCCAAACAAAATGTATGTCCTTTTTTACGAAAATCAGAAGTAAATTTTAGTCTGACAAGCGATCTGCCGATTTTCGGACTGACGATTTTCGGACAGCTGATTCAGATTTTTGGTCTGACAAAAGCTGGATGTGCAGACTATAAAATTGTAATCGTATGTGAACTCAGTGTCGGATTTTTTTCATTTTAATTAGTACCGGTTTCATCCAAAAAAAATTTGTAAGAGCAAAACTACACATGCTCAAAAACGGAAGAATACATACAAAACTATTCAACACATTACATCACTTCTGAAGTTGTATTCTGTCGTACGAGAATTTTCAGTTGGCAAGTAACCTCTTCACTTTCGACTTGAGACTAGCATGCAGCAAAAAACGAATGAACGGTCGTCCGAAAATCCGATCGTGTGTACGAGTCTTAAAGCAGAGCTCCACTCATAAAATGGAACTTCCGCTGATCGGATTCCTCCCCCCCTCCGGTGCCACATTTGGCACCTTTCAGGGGGGAGGTGGGAGCAGATGTATGTCAAATCCAGGTATCTGCTCCCACTTCCGGGAAAAGATTGCCGCAAACTATGTAATGTCCGGCCCCATCCACTGCCTTCTTGAAGACACACAGGTCCCAGAAGACAGCAGGGACCATTCAGAAAGCGTAGCGCGACTTGCTCATGCGCAGTAGGAAACAGGCTGTAAAGCCATAAGGCTTCACTTCCTGTTTCCCTTAGTAATGATGTCGGCGCCTGCATCCGGACCCGAGGGATGGGTCGGCTTCGGGGTGCTAACATTGCGGGCTCCCAGGACAGGTGAGTGTCCTTATATTAAAAGTCAGCAGCTGCAGTATTTGTAGCTGCTGACTTATTTTTTTTTTTTTACCCAGGCGAAACTCCACTTTAAGTCATTGGCTTTGAAACCATTTTATCTTACTGGATAGATTTATGTCACTATCCCACTAGATGGCGCCAAAAACCTAAAGATGGCAAAACTTTGCAGCAGGCTTCTATTTTTGGTGTCACAGAGTCCTGTGGGGCTTTGGAAAAATAGCACTATGATGTGATTTCTGTAAAAAATTGCAAGGAGCTAGCGTTTTATGTCAAAAAGAAACATGCAACATCTCTGTTGCAAAAAAAAAAAAAACACCACTTTACCCAAAACGCCTTACATTTGTTATTTTTGTATGTAAAAAAAAAGTAAATAATATTGTGTTTTTTTCAAAATTGACGCTATTTTTTGTTTATAGCGCAATAAATAAAAACTGCAGAGGTGTTCAAATACCACCAAAAGAAAGCTCTATTTGTGGGGAAAATTTTGTTTGGGTGCAACATCACATGACCACGCAATTGCCAGTTAAAGCGATGCAGTGCCGAATCGCAAAAAGTGCTCTGGTCAAGAAGGGAGTAAAATCTTCCGGGGCTGAAGCTGTTAAAGGGACTTTTTAATCCTAATTTACTTTTCCACCCTAGCGCCATAATCAGTGGCGGCCTGTCAATAGAGGGCGCTTGGGCGCCACCCCACCCGAAGCTGGACATGGAAGAGAAAAAAAAAGTGGTCCTTTAAGAGCGTTTGTCACCGGACACTGAGCTGTCCACTAGAAGCTTGACTGGTGCAATCAGGTGATTGCAACTGAAAAGCCTCATTGGGCGGTGTTTGGAGTGTAAACAGGGAGCAGGCCATGCATCCTAAACACTCCCAGTCCCACGCTTCATCCATTCATTTATGATTCCATTCCACCCTGTTGCACCAGATTGGCGGGTCCAGAAGACGGTAGGCGGGGCTTATAACTAAGGTGACCAGATTTTTTAAATGAAATCCGGGGACATATATTTTTTTACTAGTAATGGCGGCAATTAGCTGCCCGCCTCACAGCCTGTCAAGTCTTACTCTCCGGGCCCCGGCTACTACTGGGTGGGGAGCTGAGGAAGATCACTCCACCAGGGAAGGCAAGGAGATGGGCAGGTGGCTGGCCAGGACTTGAGCCAAGGCAGAAGAACATGTGAGCAGGAGCGGAACGGGCATGCACCCGAAATTGAAGAAATATTCTCTCCGCTCCGACCAGCACATGATCATCAGAAAGGGGCACAGATAATGAAAAAAATACACCCCCACCCCCTAAGCTAGTAGGAGGAGGGGGGGTGTAATTCAGATTTTTTCTTTTAATTCTGCACTGACTGTCTTTGAAATTGCCCCAGCCCCTGTTCAAATCCAATCCGGGGACAAATCCGGGGACAGACTTGGTTCGGGGACAGTGTCCTCAATCCGGGGACTGTCCCCGGAAACCGGGGATGTCTGGTCACCCTATTATAACAGAACCGTCACTTCCAGTTTTGCACCACTCGGAGAGCACAGCCTGATGGAATGGACGGCTAAGCTAATAACTTAGCTAAGCAGCACCCCGTATGAGTCTGCATTTGATGGGCACAGTGAGGCTGCATTTGATGGGCACAGTGAGGTTGCATTTGATGGGCACAGTGAGGCTGCATTATTTGATGGGCACAGTGAGGTTGAAATTGATGGGCAAAGTGAGGCTGAAATTGATGGGCACAGTAAAGCTGTATTTGATGGGCACAGTGTGGCCGCATATGAGGGGCACAGTTTTTTATCTAGCAGTAATGATACATAATCACCTGATAAAAGGATATTTACAGCCCTGCATTCCTAACAGTTTTTCAGTTTGTATGCGCCCCCCCCCAAAAAAATTTTTGCGCATCAGCCGCCACTATATCTACACATTCCAAAAGTACATTGCAAGTATGCTCCCCTTCCACCCCCCCCCCCCTTTCTCCCCACCACTTCTCTTTCACCTATTTCTGTTTCTGAAACCTGTTTATTTTATTTTGATATACTGTATACATTAAAATATCCTAAATTGAAATATGGACCCCAACAGATGCCCAACCCACGTAGCTACTGTACTATCTGGTTCTACTTTGTACCTAAACAAATGACAAGTGGGCGCAAATTAAGAGCCCACAACATGGGATTGTGGCCGACACGTTTTTTAATAAAGTTTTAAATTCTATATTAATTTTTTTTAAAAAAGCACCTGTCACAAGGCTTTTAGGCGGAAAACACGTTTTTCCACATGTGTATGGATCTATAAAAGGCCCTGCTTGACAGACCCGCTTGCAGTTGTTCTGGATCGGCTTGGTGAGCTCCCCCTCCCTCCCACTCTGCTGCTGGCACCATTATGTGGTTATGTCACCCTTAAATCAAGGAGGGACGTTGTTTTATGAATTATTCATTTATAGCTCAAGTTCTATGACTGAGCGAGTTTACATTTTTGAATATATATTTATTTACTTATTGATATTTGAATAAAGTTTTAATAGATTTCAATTTAAATACCAATAAAGGTGCCATTTTAAACACCCAGTTTTATTGTGTCATGTATTTATTATTTCACACTTACATTAGTCAATGTAAGTGTGTGACCTACAATCCCATGGTAAACAATGTCCTAATTAATTCTATAAATACAAGAAATGTACAGGGCAAGTTGTGCTCATTCATTCAACAACTCCGAATCCACTACAAAACTAAAAAAAAAGAGTGATTTTACCAAGACCACCAGATTTAGTTTACCGTACCGTTTAGTGTCATAACACAATATATATAAGTGGTGTCAATCAGATCCTTATCCTTTAGGTTCACTCACACACACAGCTGAAAGGAGGACATCTCCTCACTCTAAACTGCTGCTTCTTCTGAGGTCTGAACTGCTGCTGTATCTGGTGAGTAGTAGAGATTTGTAGATATCTATAATGGTCCCGCTCCTCAATACCATATTCTAGTTGTAGAGACCTGAAGGTCTTCAGTTTGGGGCCTTTAATTAGATCCTCTGTTGTTAAGCCTTTAGCTACTCATTGTGATATGTGGAGGTCAGTAATGAGCATGGCCGGACTTGCTAAAGTGAGTGGTAAAGGTTTAGTCGTAATCCAAGTAAATTGCATGGAAGAAAGTACCTTCCATGCCTGAAGCGTGGCTACTATAGTAGGTGATAGATTGGAATCAGTATAAGAATGGTGTCTGCTAGCTAGAAGTAGATCAAGTAATTGGTGATCCTGAACCTGCCAGTTCTCCAGTTCCAGCCATCTGGCTCCAGATGCCCTTAACTGGGGGAACCAAGCCCCCATCTGCGTCAGTGTTGCGGCGGTATGGTAGTCTTTTTAATAGTACATGTCCTACACTCCCTGCCCTCCTGTTTGCTACCAGTTTCTTAAAAGCACATCTTGCTCTTTTACCTCGCCACAGATACTTATTCAGTAGAGCTTGTGCTGTGGAAAAGAATGAATTTGGAACTGGTATAATTAATGTCCTGAACAAATACAGTAATTGCGGCAAGATAACCATTTTGAAAGCTGCCAACCTCCCAGACCATGACAATTCTAATTTAGCTATGTCCTGAAGCTTATTACTTAATATATTTAGAAAGGGGGTATAGTTAGATTTGACTAATTGATCGGTGGAGGCTGTCAACGTGATGCCCAGGTATGTGATCCCCTCTGTACTCCAAGTGTACGGAAAGTGTGCCGTGAGTTTCTCTTGTAGGGGTCGATCAATGCCCAGTCCTAATATATATGATTTATTACCATTTACCTTGTAATATGAAACTCGGTTAAATAACTCTAATGCGGATTGTACCGAAGCCAGGGAAGACTCCACCTCCGTGAGCACCATAATAACGTTATCCGCAAAAAGGCTGATAGTGTGAGTTGATTCGCGTAGAGGGAATCCCTTAATATCAGGGTGGTTACGAATATATGTGGCTAAGGGTTCCATTAATAAATTGAATATAAGGGGTGGATAGGGAGATCAGCTGCATGAGAACATATGTGAAGAACATATAACACAATAATAAATGTGTAATGTGACCATAATCTTAAGTAGCATAAATTCAAAAAAGTGCAACTATACAGTGCAAATGTGATGGATTGTGTTATAAACAACAAAAATATTTAATTTAGTGCAGTCCCATGCGACAATGCAGAAGGAAACCAGAGTCGCTTAAAAAAACGCACGAAAGTGCAAAACGATATTGATGAAAAACATTGTTCATAAATTGCTGAAATCCAATATGTGACTTCACAATGCAGCATATAACGTAAATTGAGTGCTCATCACGGTGTTTCCCGCCACCTCATTAAGATAAAAGGCTTACCAGAAAGCATGCGACCTCCCTTATTTAGGGGGGTCAAACAGTGCTTTTAGTGAAATCCAATATTCACCGATGGAAGACTTCAGCATTCCTCTCCAGAAGGATTCATCTACATCCACTGGAATCCCAATGATGTGAACAGCAGGATAATATAAAAAGTCTCCAATAGTATAGAATGTCTTCTCAGGACGTTTTATTAAAGGACAGGAGTTGCAGTACAAAAACTGCAAGGCAAATATATAAAAATTGCGATAATAGCCCTTACAAGGAAAAATGGACAAACAGGTCCATTTAAAATCCAATCGCGCATGTGCAGAACGTGTGTCTGTAGCGTCCTGGGGGTGCAACCCTTGCACTCTGCCTTTTGCACTCCTGTCCCCTGTACTCTGCGCTTCACACAGCCCTGCATTATAGACACCATATTGTATATTTTTTTACTCCTTACCACTGCATTCTAACTACCTACAGTATAAACTCCTGAAGAACTCGCAAAGAAGTCGCAGGAAGATCTTGGTTAGTGTCCGCCACATAATAGCCTCGCCAATGAAGATGCCGGCTCAGATGTTGCTGGGACAAGTGAATCCCAGTCCCACCGTCTGATTTGGTGTGGGGAGCAAAGAATGGGATCTCTGTGGAGGAGAATACTCCTCTTTCGCCTAAATGGAAAGAAAGGGCCAAGACTCAGATCCTGCGATGGCAGGCCGCATTCTCCAAGAGTGAATTCGATGTGGGGTGTGCAAAAAATGCCCAATACCGGATCCGTCTCTTCGAGTGCATAAGACGTTCAGGGAAAGAGTTTGATGGATTCCTTTGGCAGAGTTGAAGAGGGCAGGTATCATCCGAGAGTCCCAGAGTCCATATGCTTCCCCAATAGTGGTGGTACAGAGGAAGAAGATTGGGTCGCTGAGGCTGTGTATTGACTACTGGACGCTGAACTGAAGGACCATTCCCGACCAAAATACCACCCCAAGGATAGAAGATGCCTTGCAGAGCCTGTCAGGAGCGAAGTGGTTCAGCATGCTGAATTTGAAGAGTGGGTATTACCAAATCCCCATGCACCCTGAGGATCGGGAGAAGACCACTTTCATTACCCCGGAGGGATTCTTTGAATTTGACCGTATGCATCAAAGCCTGTCTTGTGGCCCAGTCACCTTCCAAAGGCTAATGGAGAAGACCGTGGGCGAAATGATCCTAATCGAGTTGTTGGTGTATTTAGACGACATCATCGTTTTCGGCAAGACCCTGGAAGAGCACGAAGAGCGTCTGCAGAAGGTCCTGAAGAGACTCCATGATGAGGGGGTTGGAGCTGTCTCTGGAAAAGTGCCAGTTTTATCAACCCTTAGTCAACTACCTTGGCCACATTGTGTCTGCCGACCAAGTGGCCACCGACCCCCAGAAGCTGGAAGCTGTCACCTCCTGGCCGAGGCCTACCAACGTGACTGAGCTTAGGTCATATCTGCTCTTATTACAGAAGATTTGTCAAGGGATTTGCTAAGCTGCTGACCCAGATCTGGTGAAGCCTATCAGACCAGCTGGAGGGCCCAGAAAACCCTGAGTGTCCATTCAGGAACAGTGGACTCCGAAGTGTGAAGAGGCTATTAGGCAGCTGAAGTGAAGCCTAACAACTGCTCCAGTCCTGGTCTATGCAGATCCAACCAAGCCATACGAGATACACTTTGACGCCAGTCGAGATGGGTTAAGTGGGGTGTTATATCAAGAGCATGTCGGCCATTTACGGCCTGTTGCCTACGTGAGTCGGAACTTAACCCCCGCCAAGAAGATCTACCCCATCCACAAACTTAAGTTCCTGGCCTTGAAGTGGGCGGTGGTGGATAAGCTGAGGATTATGGAACGGAGTTCGTCTCCTCTCACCTACATCCTCATCCCAAATTGGACACCACGGTTCACAGATGGTTAGCTGCTCTATCAGGGTTTATTTTCAGCCTGAAGTATAGACCGACGTCTGGAAACAAGAGGACCCTCTCTGTAGCTTGGCATTGAAGGCCTTGGAGAGCCAACGCCCTGACTTGCTCCTCACTCACTCTGCTGCACCGATAGTGAGATCGGTTTCTGGTGCACCAAGGGGTGGTCTACCAAAGGGGCCCCTCTGACGCGTACGATGAAAAATGGCAGCTATTCCTACCTGAAAAACAATGGGCCATCTTCAGAATCAGAGACCCATGGAGCTGGTGCGCATTGTCTTTCTGTGCTTGGAGCCTGATATGAGCGGGCAGGGAAATATCCTGGTAGTGACTGACCATTTTTCTCGGTATGCCCAGGCGTTTTCCACGAGGGACCAACAAGCATCCACGGTGGCCAAGATCTCTGTGGAAAAATTATTTTTGCACTATGGCCTGTCTCAACGCATCCACTCTGATCAAGGGAGAGATTACAAGAGTAGACCTGTTGGGCATCAGGAAGTCTAAAACCACCCCGTATCATCCTCAAGGAGATCCTCAACCAGAGAGATTCAACCGAACCCTCCTGGATATGCTCGGAACTCTAAATTCAGAAGACAAAAGCAGCACTGGAGCAAGCATATAGCGGCTATTGTGCATGCCTTTAACAGCACCACCAATGATGCCACAGGTTACTCACCCTATAGTTTATTGTTTGGACAGTAGTCCCTGCTGCCAGTAGACTGGCCTTCTGCACATCCCTCGGCCATACCTCAGCAACTTCCCACAGAGGGTATGTAGATCACCTGCGGAGATGTCCGAAGGCCACTGTTAGGACCTGGACTTGAACCTGGGACCTCAGCTGTGTCTGGCAATGAGTCTTCTCACTGAGCTATCTGAGATGCAGGACAGCGCCTTGTCAGATCCTTTAGACAACCCTGCCTTGTATCTTGATGTCAGCTGAACCGTGATTTCTTTGCTCCTCCCACGAACTTCCTGATATAAGCCATGTCTCTGCACTTCCTTCTTGCCAGAATATTGTGCTATCTCCAGCCTGTATCTCGCTCCTGTCTTCCCTGCTGCCATTCATATTTGCTACTGCTCGTTATCGACCCTTGGCTTGTTCCTCGACTAAGCTTCTGCCTGATCCTAACCTGCAACTACTCGTTACTTTTGGCTTGTTTACTGACCACGCTTCTGATTGATCCTTACCTGCTCATGCGGTACTGAACCCCGGCTTACTCACCTCCTGGTGGGGCGATCCTGAGGATCGTGACCTGGTACTAACACGCAGCTAAATCCATCTCCACCATCAGGAGCTCTGGTGAACACCGGTTAGTACTTAGACTCCGCACCTCAGGTGAGCCTGTGTCATCTGCCAGGGTGACTGCCTGTTTACCTATCCTGCTGGTTAGTGGTAGTCCTGCAACTGCTATAGCAATTGGTCTTCGAGCCTGACCCCTGATCGTGACAGCCGCCTATGATAAGGCTCAAGCTGCTTCATATGCTGGAGGACAGAGAAACAAAATAAACTTTGACCTCAGGGTACGAGTGCAGGACCTACAGCCAGATGACAAGGTACTGCTGAGAAACCTATGTGTCCCTGGAAAGCACAAGTTAGCTGACCGCTGGTAGTCGCAGCCCTATGTTGTTTGCAAGCATCTGCCAGGACTCCCAGTATATCAAATCTGGCCAGAGGGAAGCACAGGCCCGCTGAAGACTTGGCATCGCAATCATCTGTTGCCTCTGTCAGAAGCAGTTCATGTGCCACCACAGCCAGATTTACAGTCCACACCCACGGCCTCTCAAAGATCCCGGCCAGTAACTAGATCTCAGTCTGTACCCCTTGCTGAAGAAGATGAAAACAGCGAGGATGAAGAGAAAGATTTCTGTGGCCATCTCAAATGCCAAATTTATTTTTTTCCGTTTGTATAGCAAAAGGTCATACACTCTTGGACCAAAGGTTCTTTGGTGGGGGGAGTGTGTAGCGGGTCTGCTCTGTGACCCGTGGTCCTGCCAGCGACCGCCCGATTGAATGGACACTGACATAGGCACTCACTGAGTGCGCCTGTCAGTCCCTGCAGGGGATTTCTCTCCCTTCCTCTCCTCTTCCTTGAGTGACGAGTAGCGCTCACTCACAGGCATCCGCCCGCTCTGCTCTCTTCTCTGTGTCCCTATTGGCAGGGAGAGCGAACCAAGCAGCAGGACCATGGGACTTGAAGCCCCATCACAAAGCGGCCCCATTGATTTCTACAGGGGGCGGAACTACCAAACCCAGCCTGTTTGCAAGAAGGGGGGCCAGCTAAAGACTCCAACCTGTTGGTCTGAGGAGAGATCACCACGAGGCAAAGAGGTGAACGGACATGTGAGGAGAGACTACAGGCACCCGCTGAAGAACCATCCAAAGACTGTTCCAGAGACTATCCAGAAACAGTTGAAGATGAGGGGTAGCCCGTCCTTATGCACCACCTAATACCACTATTTTTATGTGGAATATCGCAGAAATTTATGTGAGATCTAACGTTAAAACCACTCGATCTTACCGGATCTAAAGAATAGCTTCCAAAATAGCTGTTTGGTCAATTTTTTGATAAGGGTGGCTGATGCGCTCCCCCCCTGGCAGCTAGGGGAGAGCGCCTGCTCCAGCACTGCCACCCCTGAGCTTATATGCCCAGCATCATACAACTTGGCATATTTGTTGGGGTGTACCAACTCAGAAATAGCCTCCCTAGCCTTCCCTCTCCTTCTAGCTGCCACCCAGCTACCTACCTCTGGCTTCTGTGCCTCCATGTCTCCAACCTCCTCTACACTGGCCCCTGCTAGCATCTGCTGGGACAATGTGAAAACTCCTTTTCAGGTGGTTGATGCTGCGCAGTGTTGCCACCTTGTTTTCTAGATTCAGGATCTGGGCTTCCAGAGAAACAACTAGCTGACATCTCGCATAGCAGAATTCGCCTTGATTGGTTCATTAAGGAACGCATACATGGAGTAGGATGTTTACTGAGTGGCATCCCCAATCCTGTTGGACATTTTACCCTCTATTCTAATGGGGATACCAATTAAGGACTTGCTATTGGTACACTACTCTGCTCTCCCCTGGCACTAACGCTACTCCAATTACCTCACAGCCCCTCTCAGCACCCCATGCCACTCTCAGCACCTCGCGTCACTCTCAGCACCCCGTGCCCCCCCCCCCCAGCAAATAACTGTTAATATTGCTTCTTCTGTGTGAGATCTAAACGCAAACAACGGTTGATCAAAGATCTAACAGACTGCATAAGATTTTTTGATTTGGGGGGGGGCTAACCCGGCAGAGGTAATAAAAACCACATTCATACAAGATACAAACTGTTAGCCATTGTTTGCTTCCCCCCTGTTCCCCTTGTATTATGTCAGAATATGCAGTTTTGCGTTTGTACTGCTTTTGTAACTCCTTAGTATGCAGGAATCTACCAGTTTTTTTTTTAAATGTAATGGGCGTGGTAAACGATCAGCTTGCATAACATCTTTATGCTCAATTCTGTTGCAGTCAAGTCTCAACTTGTATCTCTATAGCTTTACAGAGAAAAGTTATATAACCATTTGTTATATAAAGTGTTTATATAATTCGATTTTCTGCTTCATTTTAGAACTGGCCTTTTTGTAGTAATACATTATGTAAAATGTCTCGCTTCCTATTCCTACAGCATGTTAATGATGATTAGTTACAGAATCTATTGTCATTTATGGTAGTGAAAGAAACGTTTAAAGCCCGGCTCTGGAAAATGTGACAGTACGGCCTTGCTGGGGGGCTGCATCGGCACTCTCAAATAATCCCTTAAAAAAACAATTAGTTGTAAATGTGAAGTCTGTATCATGCTAGTGATTTGATAGCTGTTATATGGAGCAGCTACAGAATTGCTTTAATTAGCATTTTGTTCGTTAAAAAAATAAAAATAAAAAACAATTTTAGCCAAATCTGTTTTACAACCATTCCAGCCATTGGTATCTGTTGCTGAGAGACTGACATTTTACAGCATTTGGAGCTTGCTGGAGAATTGTCAGATTCATTCAAGGCAGGTGCTGGTGATCATGGTGCAACAATTAATTGGCTACAAATCACCAGAGAAAATAGGCAAAGTGATTTGCAGCTGCTACAAAATTTCTGTTCCAAATCCTTATTATTTTGGTTAAACGATAATGGAACTAGACATGTGCACAATAGAAAAATTTGTTTAGTTTAGTTTCGTTTCTGTTCGTTTCCGTTCATTCGTAACGATTCGTAATTTCGTAAGTCGTCGGTGTTCGTATTCGTAACGATTCGTATTTTCGTAAGAGTTATTTTTTCGTTGATTCGTTTTTCCGTTAGTTTAATTTTCGTTTATTCAAAATTCGGACGCATTCGTAATTTCGTATATTTGGTTACATTCGTACTTTCATTAGATTGATTTATTCATACTTTCGTAACATTGTTTTCGTAGATTCGTAATCGGAGCATAATTCATAATTTTATGTAATGTGTATGCTATTATTACATTGTAAGAGACACGGAAAATTACGAATCGAAAAAAAAAGTTACGAATGTACGAATTTTTTCATTCAATCCATTCGAAGCACGTTAAGCAGCGCCATTGTAAGGGACACGGAAAATTACCAATTCAACAAAAAAAAAAAAAAGTTACGAATGTACAAATTTTTTCGTTCATTTTGATTTTCGTTGTTCCTGTTTTTGTTTTTCGGATTTTCTTCTTTCGTAGTTTCGTTGTTTCTAATTTGGTTATTTCGGATTTTCGTTGTTTTTCATATTCGTTCGATTCGATAATTCGTTATTCGTTAAAAATTTTAGCGAATCATTCGTTCATTTGTACGATAACGAATGAACGAATATAACGAATTTTAACGGAAAACGAATAAAAACGAATTGCACATGTCTAAATGGAACAGGCTATAGGCATATAGCCCAGAATTATCATGCCTTTGTCACACTTTTTTTGTACGTTTTGTGCACGAGAGCATAGGGCAGCTCATTTATTTGAAAGGGCTGCTCTATTCATGACAAATGCACCAAAAGAAGCTCCAGGACCCTTTCCAGTGTTGAGCCTTGCGCCATTTTTTACAGAACATTTTGGAATCCATTTGGGGTGCTTTTACCAAATAATGGCACCGCAAGCGTGACTTTTTTTTTTTTCCCGTGAAATTTTCACACATTCCCTGAATGTATGTGTGAGTTCCTGCATGTGTTCCCAGAATGTGCAAGTGTGAATGGAGCCTAAAGCCCCATACACACGGTCGGACAATCCGCGGACCAGGTCCGTCGGATCATGTCCGTCGTACTTTGTCCGATGTTGGTTTTGCGTACACACGGTCGGACAAAGTTGTCGGAAAATCCGATCATTCTGAACGTGGTGACGTTTGTTGCCTACGACGGGACTACGTAGAGGCTAGTAGCCAATAGCTTTGGTCTTGTAATGTGATCTGAGCATGCGTAGCACTTTGTCCGGTCGGACAACCGTACACACGATCGGGTTTGGTGTGATCGGACCGGGTTGACGGCAAATCTTTCCAGCAGGAGATAAGACTTTGTCCGTCGGACAAACCGACGAACACTGTCCGATGGTGCATACACACGGTCTGATTTTTCAACAACCTTGTCCGATCGGACAAAATCCATGAAAAAGTCCGACCGTGTGTATGGGGCTTTAGGCGAAGAATACACAGCAAACACATAGCAAAGAAGGAGGGAAATAGGAGATATCACTGGATTGCTAATACACCAGCAGTGGCGGCTGGTGTTTTTTTTTTTTTGGGGGGGGGCGGCAAACAATGCACCCACAGCTGCCACCCCCCCCCAGGCAGTAAGGTCACCCACATGCATCCCCCCTCTCCCCTGGGTCAGTTTAATCGCACCCACCCCCCCGTTCGTCGACCAGCCCCGCACTTACCCCATCTATCGCGATGGGCGGCGGCTTCCCCTGCATTATGCCGGCTGTGCGCCTCCTCCCTCCTCAGCCAATGGGATTGCTTCTCCTTTCAGGCCAATCAGGAAATGGGAAGGGGTCCCAAGACCCGCTTCCTGATTTGCCAGGAGGAGAATCATTGTGACAATAGTGAATATTCATTCACTACAGTCACACAACTGGGTGGGCTCGGGGCTCAGTGCTCTGTGCCCGGAGCCCACCCTTTTTTGAAGCCTATTAGAGCCTCTGGCTCTAATGACGTGTTTCAGGAAAAAAAAAACCATTGGAATCCATGCGTCCGGTGCCCCGCATGTAGATTAGGGGGCCGGATGCATGGATAGGGGGACGGCACCCCTGCGCCCTGAGTTATGAACCGCCACTGTACACCTTATAGTTAGAGTTATAGTGGGTTTAGTGACAGCAGATATCAAGCCCCCCCTTAGCATTCGGTTACCTAGAGAAGGAGAAGGACAGGAGTTCTCTGTAACCTGGATGGTGGATCTATGAACATGATTTTAACATCTTTAATTAAGGGGTCATACGAGTTCTGTTAAGCGCAATAGAAGCTCTCTCTGGTGACATTGCGGGACTGTCAGTCTTTTACTTAACAATTCAGGATTCTGGAGATTTGGGACTTTTTTTTTATATGTACGGTATATATAATTTTTCTTTCTGGAGCAGAAGTCCCCATTGTCACAATTTTTTTTTTTTGTGTATTTTTTTCACTTATTGTGTATGTGATGTTTTAGCTCTGCGCTGTTTAGATTTATGTTTTGTAAAGTCAAGTATCATAACAGTGCACAGCAGCTTATAGTGGTGTATTTACACTCAAGCACAATTTGCTTTATATATACACACATTTATAAAAAATATAATAATATAAAAAGCAACAATTTGTTGATTACAAATGAAAACATAGTGAGATAATATGTGGCGCTCATGTCAGGACAAGCACTTACCGAGGCCGAGATGCCGAGAGCGGTAAACCCTTGCAACTGCGCGCACCCCGACCCCCGGAGGTGGTACAGGGAGCGGGTGGCACGCGGGAGCACAGGCCACCAGCAGGTGTAGTCCGGAGGAGGGCTGAGGAGCTGGACCAAGGTGGACCTGACATACCGAAGCTGGCTGAGGGTCCTGAGCAAGTAGCTGGGAATCCAAGGAAGGCAGAAGTCAGGTACAAGGCAATAGCAAGTCCGTTAAACAGGCCGGGGGTCAGATCCGTAAAAGCAAGCAGAGGAGTCCGTTAGGCAGGCCGAGGGTCAAACGCGTAAAGGCAGATCAGGAGAAGTCTGTATAAACAAGCCAAGGGTCAGGTGGAGGAGAGAGCAGCGTAGTCAGGGACGTTCCGGGTCAAGTCAGGCAATCAGGCAGTGGTAGCAGGAAACAGGCACAAACGGGAAGCTGACAACAAACCAGCAACCCGTTTGGACGCCTGGGTTGCTTAAAATAGCCTCACCATAACATGTGCCAATGCGCATACCCGTGCGCTATAGCGCACACTCGCGGGACACTGCACGCACGCACCATATGTGCGCCGGAGCGCTAAACCGCCACGCGCGCGCACAGGGACATGGTGAGCATGGCTGGGAAGTGGCCTTCTCTGACAGCTCAACTACGCATTTCGTCATAAAATGACATCAGAGGTGCCTCTAACCATGTCTTATGATGAAACGTGTAAGCCGGGACCTTGACGAATGACGCAAGCACGCTAAACGCCACGGCCATCTTTGGAAGTTTGTTTTTTGAATGCGCATTCTGACTATGTACACATGTGAATTTTATTGATTAAAGTGACCTCTGTTTTTAATAAGAACCTACTGCACTATGGTACTTTTGTTTATGCCTTTGTCAGGTAAATTGGTTAAAGTATCAGACGTGGATATCGAGGAAAATACTGGTCGCTAGGATCATTTATTTATGCCTATGGATATTCAGTAAGAGCACAGATTTTTTCACCTTGGATCCGAGGTTATCATTAAAGGTTCCCAGTTGATGTTTGGTGCAGATTCCTAATTGGAAGTTCGTTACTAACAGCATTAAAGCATTATAGACCACCCTATAATTTGAGGGTCTACTTCCTCTGGTAAGGGGATTTGCCTTATCACTGTGGTGCTTTGTGAATCAATTTTTCACATTTTCACTGGTGCAGGGATTTCAATCTTTTTCCATCTATCATGAAAGGATGTTGAAAGGATGTTGCATGAATTCTATTATCATGTAGTTGAACGTCGCTTATTATCTCAATAGGCATAAAAAACATGACAAGTTCCTGTGATCGGGGAGCTGCAGGTAGGATATACAGCAGGCTTAGGCATGATTGGCTGGATGCCCCTATATTTCTGTAAATGCTGATGCTTCTGTGTGTCGGTGTTTACCGCACATGTGCATACAACAAATTTCCCTGAATGTGGAAGCATAAGCATTTACACAAGTACAGGGCGTACAGCGATTTTCTTTTATGACCATCTGCACCCCCATCTGAGACTCCCCAGGCGCAAGCAACTGATGTTTAGAATGCTATCTGTCTGTTCTCATCTGTATCCTTAGATGACATGCGGCATTCAGGATGTGCTTTATGCTGCATACTAACTAAAAGAAACATTTTCATGAGAAAAGGAGTTCTCATTGCTTATTTCCATCTGAAAATGCTATTCCTAACCCTCTATACGTTGTTCTTCGGTACTGAAGTCATCTGCCCTCTGAGGGACAAGAACAAGTATTTGGTGGGTCAGAACCACACATTTGCATACCGTAGTTGTTTCACCCTGGAGACTTCACACGGGGAGGATCCGTTGGACGGACTCCGCTAGCTCAGCGGGGGATGGCTCTGTTGATCCCTGCTGAGCATGTGGATGACAGGTCCGTCTCCACTCATGGTGCTGAGATGGACCTGTCAGAGCCCCACTGTTTGGGGAGATTGGATGAAAAATGGACATCCGTTTTCAGCCGATCCCATCCACTAGACAGATGGCGAACATATCGCCATCCGTCTGTTTTGAGTGGATTTTTTTGGAACGGATGGCAGGCAGGTGTCAGCGGACACATATCCGCTGACATCCGCCTACCCATAGGAGTCAATGGGTGGCCCGCTCGGATCCCCCTGCAAAAACGGACAGACGGATCTGATCGGGCTGATCGTGTGAAAGGGGCCCAAGGTTGGGTTCACACCGCAGCACGGAGCTGCTCACAGCAGGGGTCCGGTGCTTTCCTGTTCACTGTTTCAGGTCCGATTTCATCCAGAATTTTTGGCTCAGCCTCCGGAAGAGTTCAAGACAGAAGATCAGCATGACAGCCAGGCAACAAGCAGCTAGTTTCTTTTTTAATGGAGTGGGGTTTCTGATTTTATTGCTGTGACTCTAGTATTCCACTCCAATCAATAGGCTTTTATGTCATAAATCTATGATTGGAGGGGAATGTCTGAGCTTGTCTGAAACAATTTAGACATCATGGTCAATACCTTATCACAGGGAACAATTATATTATGTCTATAAATATCCTAAAGCGTATCTAGACTCAAAGCCAAAATTGTAATATACAGTTGTTTACCTATCCATATCCACTTAAGGACCACCCGCCCGCAATGTACTGTAGATGGGAGACCTGTGCAGGCAAAGCAACGTACTGCCTGCTTCTGGGTTTAGGAAAAGAAATTGATCTTTAGGCTAGATTCACACTAGTGCTGTGCGTCCCGTGTTTGCTCAGGCATGACAGCACATTCATTTGAATGGGCTGCTGTGCCACATGAACTGCACATAAAAAGGTACATGCACCTTTTTAAAAACGCAGCCACAGGGAAACTGGGTGGTCTTTTCGACCATGCGGTTTCTCTGCAGTTTCGGCACTTGCAATCGCACTGCAAGGTTAGATGCGTAGGGGTGCCATTCAGAACACAAGAGCAGTGCGATTTGGCTGCAGGTGGTTGATTGCAACCAGAATGCACAGTGTGGGCTAGTGTAAATGTAGACAACCCCCCCCCCCAATTCATAATAAAATAATACTTTAAAGATAATTAATAATATAATGCCATAATCAAATAATACTTTAAAAGATAATGTTGTGTCACACTCGCCAACAATGCACCCTCACTGTGCCAATCTGCAGCCTTGGCAGTGCGCCCATCAATGCAGCCTCACTGAGCCCATCAATGCAGCCTCACTGAGCCCATCAATGCAGCCTCACTGAGCCCATCAATGCAGCCTCACTGAGCCATCAATGCAGCCTCACTGTGACCATTTGCAGCCTCATCAGTGCCAACACTGCAGCTCTCACTGTGCCCATCTGCAGGATCATTGTGCCATTAATGCAGCCTCGTCAGTGTCCATCAATGCAGCCTCACTGAGCCCATCAATGCAGCCTCACTGAGCCCATCAATGCAGCCTCACTGAGCCCATAAATGCAGCCTCACTGAGCCCTCAATGCAGTCTCACTGAGCCCTCAATGCAATCTCACTGAGCCCTCAATGCAATCTCACTGAGCCCTCAATGCAGTCTCACTGAGCCATCAATGCAGCCTCACTGAGCCATCAATGCAGCCTCACTGAGCCATCAATGCAGCCTCGCTGTGCCCATTTGCAGCCTCATCAGTGCCCATCTGCAGCCTCATCTGTGCCCATCTGCAGCCTCATCGGTGCCCATCTGCAGCCTCGCCAGTACCTTGATTACACACAGCAGGTGTCTCCCACTGTGTTATGCAGCTGCATTCTTAACTGTTCAGCGGCCGTCCACTGTAACAAAGCCCCGCCTCCTCATCCATGATAGACGGTCAACTGAACACTGATATAATGCTGGGAAACTGAATCAGTGTTCCGTCTATAATGGATGAGGAGGTGGGGCTTTGTTACAGTGGACAGCCGCTGAACAGTTCAGACTGCCGCTGCACAACACAGCGGGAGACACCCGCTGTTTGTGATTACTCCAGGCTGAGTGGCAGTGCAGGTTCAGCCGGGAGATTATGCCGCACTCGCGGGTGCCCGTGACCCCGCCGTCAAATGCGGGAGTATTCCGCGAGTCGCGGGAGACTTGAGATGTCTGCAATACACCCAGTCAGTGCACTCTTCCATCAAATATACATGTGAATTATCTGCTATCAATTCATCAACAAAAGAAAATCCCAATATGAACATAAAAAAAAGCAATAATGATAACTCCTCTTAGGGAGATTGGATAACTACTACATATCCTCATAAATTACTGTAATAATCCACAAGAAAATAAATCCCTCTGGAACTTTACAGATCTTGAAGAAAAAATAAAATAAAATAATCATTAACAATAATGATAGCTCCACCTCCATCCTAAATTCCAAGGAAAAAAAAACGATACATATACGTATGTGTGTGTGTGTATGTGTGTATATATATATATATGTACAAACATAAGTTCAGTAGTGATCCTCCACATAATACATTTTATCAATAGCTTAACCTAAATTGAAATGAAAAACAAAAAAATGCCACCACCAATAGTAATATGTGAAATCTGTCCCCAAAAAGTCCAGTATTAGTTGTTATGCAATGTGTCTTCTACGAATTTCCTCTTAAAAATGGTGACCATTTTAAAGAGCCTAAGTTACTTTACTTGGCAGGTGAGCTTGCAGAGTTTGCCTACCAGTGCTCACTTGTGATAATGTAATGCTCGCTCCCGTACAAAAGATCAGAGAATATATCTGGCTTGTTTAGCTCCATCTATAGCTGCCTCCTATCCCTTAAGACAAGAAGGTCTATCAGTACTTGGTTGCCCCAGGACCTATTACACAAGGCTATATTCTCCGACCTGGTAGCACAAGAGGCTGGGCTGAGCAACGGGAAAATAAAGAGTACCCTTGGTACTGTGAGATACAGATGTCTGTAGAGGATGGCAGAAGCTGGTGCCCTAGCAGGAACATGCAGATGGATCACAGAGACATGTTCAGTACACAGGCAAAAGGTCAGTCCAGGCTGCAGGCAGATACATGGTCAGTAAACAGGCAAGGGGTTGTCCAGGTGACAGGCAGTCAAGGTCAGTAAACAGAGTTTTTTGGTATGTGTGTGTGTGTGGGGGGGGGGGGGGGGATTATAGCTGAATATACAGTGCCTTGAAAAAGTATTCATACCCCTTGACATTTTCCACATTTTGTCATGTTACAAACAAAAACATAAATGTATTTTATTGAGATTTTATGTGATAGACCCACACAAAGTGGCACATAATTGTGAAGTGGAAGGGAAATTATAAAATGTTTTTCAACATTTTTTACAAATAAATATGTGAAAAGTCTGGCTTGTATTTGTATTCAGCCACCCTGCGCCAATACTTTGTAGAACCACCTTTCACTGCAATTACAGCTGCAAGTCTTTTTGGGGATGTCTCTACCAGCTGTGCACATCTAGAGAGAACATTTTGCCCATTCTTCTTTGCAAAATAGCTCAAGCTCAGTCAGATTGGATGGAGAGCATCTGTGAACAGCAATTTTCAAGTCTTGCCACAGATTCTAAATTGGATTTAGGTCTGGACTTTGACTGGGCCATTCCAACATATGAATATGATTTGATTTAAAACATTCCATTGTAGCTCTGGCTGTACATTTTAGGGTCGTTGTCCTGCTGGAAGGTGAACCTCCACCCCAGTCTCAAGTCTTTTGCAGACTCTAACAGGTTTTCTTCTAAGATTGCCCTGTATTTGGCCCCCATCCATCTTCCCATAAACTCTGACCAGCTTCCCTGTCCCTGCTGAAGAAAAGTATCCCCACAACATGATGCTGCCACTAGCATGTTTCACAGTGGGGATGGTGTGTTCAGGGTGATGTGCAGGGTTAGTTTTTCGCCACACATAGCGTTTTGCTTTTAGGTCAAAAAGTTAAATTTTGGTCTCATCTGACCAGAGTACCTTCTTCCACATGTTTGCCATGTCCCCCACATGGCTTCTCGAAACAGGACTTCTTATGGCTTTCTTGCCACTCTTCCATAAAGACCAGAATTGTGGAGTGCATGACTAATAGTTGTCCTGTGGACAGATTCTCCCACCTGAGCTGTGGATCTCTGCAGCTCCTCCAAGGTTACCATGGGCGTCTTGGCTGCTTCTCTGAATAATGCTCTCCTTGCCCACCCTGTCTGTTTAGGTGGACGACCATGTCTTGGTATCAGTGTTGCCAACCATCAGTATTTTTACTGGCAGCCAGTAAAAAACGCAATTTTCTCCTGCCAGTAAATGCCAGTAAAAAGAAAAGGTTGCCAGTAAAAAATATGGCTGTGATGCTCGGCCCGGTGCCAGCCGAGACCATACAAGTGCCTGCTACAGTGGGTTCGGGCGGCTCTGGTGAAGGCGGTGCGTGAACATGTCCTGTGATGTCATGGTGCAAGGAGCCAAGCAGAGCAGACAGAGCTTTGTGTGTGGGTCTGTGGGATGGGAGCAAGGCAGGCCAGGAGTTGAACCATCAGTTCTGTTTGGACTGGAGGGACCACCTGGCTAGGTGAGAGACTGTCACTGTGACTCTGGAGGGGATGTGTTGTGTCTGTAATCTGTACTGCTGCACACTGCTGTCAGTATCACTGTGAGAGTCAATTTCATATATGTGCTGCCCATTCTAATTTCTTTCCCTCTTGAGTCCTGTCCCTGAACTACTTACTTACTATATCGAAAATAAAATAAGAAATATGTTCCCAATCCCAATCACAACACTACCTGCCTGGAGTTTGCATGTTCTCCCTGTGCCTGCGTGGGTTTCCTCCGGGTACTCCGGTTTGCTCCCACAATCCAAAGACATGCAGGTAGGTTAATTGGCTTCTGTCCAAAAAAATTGGCCTAGTATATGAATGGGAACCTTGGATTGTGGGCTCCTTGAGGGTAGGGACCGATGTGAGTGTGCAATGTACAGGGATAGGGACAATTGTAGACACTCACTCAGGTTGAACTGGATGGACTGATGTCTTTATTCAACCTTACTAACTATGAAACTATGAAACTATGTTTTTTGCCTCATTATCTACCTTAAATCATATTGCTAATTACATATTTTACTTGTTTGTAGCCTAAATAGTGACATTTGTACTTAAAACTGTAATTTTGTAACTTTTGGAAATGCCAGTAAAAACTTGGCTGTGCCAGTAAATTTTGGGTGTTGAGTCAGTAAATTCCAATATGTTAAGTTGGCAACACTGCTTGGTAGGTTTGCAGTTGTGCCATACTCTTTTCATTTTCAGATGATGGATTGAACAGTGATTTGTAAGATGTTCAAAGCTTGGGATATTTTCTTTATAACCTAACTCTGCTTTAAACTTTTCCACAACTTTATCCCTGACCTGTGTGGTGCATTTCTTGGCACTTGATGCTGTTTGTTCACTAAGGTTCTCTAACAAACCTCTGAGGGCTTCACAGAACAGCTGTATTTATACTGAGATGAAATTACATACAGATGGACACTATTTACTAATTGGGTAACTTCTGAAGGCAATTGGTTCTACTAGATTGTAGTTAGGGGTATCAAAGTAAAGGGGGCTGAACACAAATGCATGCAGGATTTTCAAATATTTATTTGTAAAAAAAATTGAAAACCATTTATCATTTTACTTCCATGTCACAATTATGTGCCACTTTGTGTTGGTCTATCACATACAATCCCAAAAAAATACATTTATGTTTTTGGCTGTAACATGACAAAATGTGGAAAATTTCAAGGGGTATGAATACTTTAAGGCACTGTACATGCTACTGGAGGGTCTCATCCTTCAAATCAATAAGTAGTACATCTGTGTATATTGGGATTTAAATTATCCCTCCAATAAGCACAACCTACACTGATTTATATATTTTTTTTAAATTACATTTTTCGTTTTAATATAATCAGTGTAGGTTGTGCTTATTGGAGGGGTATTTAAAATAATACACAGAGATGTACTACTTAAGGTCAGTAAACAGGAAAGAGGTTGTCCAGGTGGCAGGCAGAGTCAAGGTCAGTAAACAGGCAAATTGTCCATCCAGGCAGCAGGCATAGACAAAACGTATTAAATAGGCAAGGGCCAGTCCAGGCAGCAAGCAGAAGACATGGTCGAAAACAGTCTAGAGTCACTACACAGAGCAGGAAAATAGATCCAGGCAGAGTGGCTTGTGAGGCCCATGGGTAAACCTATCACAATCCCCAGACGCATAGGTTGTGAGATTTAAATTTAGGTGTTGATAAGTGATTAAACCTAAATATAGGCGTCGACAGACAACAGGATGCCTGGAGACTGGGCCACTGGTGCTGTCAAAACCCAGGGCATCGTGGCCAATAGCAACAGGCAGGAGGAGCCAAAGGTGCAGCCATGTCGCCATTGGGTGGTGTGGCCTGTAGTGTCAACAGAGGAGCTTCGGGAAGTGAGGAGAAGCCGACTGTACAAGCCAAGTCTTCCTGACCCTTTTTCTTCAAAAACAAAGGATAAAAACTGTTGACTTTTACTTTCCTGGGGTCAGATAACCAGCATTTTCAGAAAGACGATTATAAATGACAACCCTCATATTGCTCTCATAGCACAAGCCTAATTTTTCCAAGAATGTCTTGCTTTCACTGGAAAACACAAAAAAAAAAACCAAATAAAAAAAAAAACAAATAAATGAAAACCTATGAGCGTCAGTATTGTTCTGAGCTTGGACATTTAAAGGCAAAATACAAGGGCCTTTCTCTTCACATGCATATGTGACAGGAGATTCTATTGGCAACAAGGTGAAGGGAGGCAGGTTTGTAAACCACTACAGGTGAGTTTATCCTTGAAAGGGAGCTAAAATCTCATAAAACGTGTTCAGACAGAAATTAACTCATTTATTGGTTTAAATTGACAATGCTTTGTGGACAAACGGATATGAAATTCTGGTGCCTAATGCTTGAATCTATTGCCTAAAATTGCCCTACGTGATGTCACTGGCGGGAGGAAGCCTTTGCATGCCCACTGCAACATAACAGAAAAAGGAGGAGAGGGGCTTCGGGGAAAGGTGTGGATCATTACAGCACTGCATTGATTAACAGGTTTATGAAATATCACCTGAATTAGCCAACATTAGAAATCCACAGCAGTGGAGGGCTGCTGTCCAAGAGGGGCTCAGTCATGGAATGCTGGAACTGCTCATTGTAAAGAAAGTCTAGATTGAAAAATGCAACAAGAGGGTCAGTGTTACATTGACCTGTATAGCTACTGAGTGAAATCTGTTCCCAACAGGGCCCAGCAGAACCGCACAGCTGCATTTACACCTGCAAGCTGACTAAGGCTGGCCATACATGGCTTACATTTTGCCCGATTTCTGCTGGATACTACTGGATAGAATTCAAGGCTCATGAACACGTTTCACATGGGCGGACCGATCAGGTCCACCTGTCAGTTTTTTAGGTGGACCCAATCGGACCATCCATTGCCCTCTATGGTGTGGCACATGCAAACAGACATGTGTTTGTTTACACCCGCCGACATCCGATCTGCTAAAAACAGACAAATGGGGGATCCATAGCTCCCAACTGTCCCTGATTTGGAACAAAGTCCCTCTGTCCCTCTTTTCTACTCATCCGTCCCTCATTTTGGTCTGATCTATATAGTTGTATATAAAATGCCCTTTCTGGCTTTAAAAGTTTTTCCCACAGCTAAACCTTTCATCCAGTTTCTACTTTTTGGGATTTGTAGATTTAAAAAGCCAGAATAAAAAGGTATAGTAGTGCTACAAAAAGCACTTGTGGGCTTAAAGTGGTTGTATACCCTCATTTGTTATTTTTACCTACAGGTAAGCCTATAATAAGGCTTACCTGTAGGTAAAATTAATATCTCCTAAACCTGTACGGTTTTGGATATATTCACTTTGCATGCAGCCGCTGACATCAACGGCGCATGCGCTCTGATTGCCCAGGAGAAGGTCCGGCAGACGCTGCCGGACCTTGCGCGGGAGTCACGTCATCGCGGCTCCGGCCATTCACAGCGCGGGAGCCACAAACCCGGAAGAAAGCAGAGGGCAAAATATCAGCTCCCTCGGTGTGGACCGGGCTGCTATACGGGGGCTTCGATCTAAGGTAAGTATTTAATAATGAGCTAGTATGCGGTGCATACTAGCTCATAATGCTTTTGCCTTACAGGGTTTTTTTTTTTTTTTTTTTTAGATGTGCGGGTATACAACCGCTTTAACTAATCATTTTTTTGTATAATTCTCCTTTAAGGGGGCGTGGCGGGGGGTCTACACAATTTTGCTAATAGGTGTCCCTCGTTCCCATCTCAAAAGGTTGGGAGATATGGGGATCCGTTTCCCATCCGTATGGCAGATCGGATGAAAATCAGATGTAAACGGACAGGCAGGCCGCCCATAGAGGAAAGTGTGCTGTGTCTGTGCCTGCTCTGCATCAGTGGAGCAGACACAGACCTGTCATGCACCTGCTCAGTGGGGGGATCAGCAGAGAGATTCCCTGCAGAACAAGTGGATCTGCTGGTGGAGTCCGCCAGTGTGAAAGAGCCCTAAGATACAGTTATAAGTTTCTCTTTATTTTGGACTTTGCCCATAACCACTGTATTTTGAACTGCCATACTGAATAGGTCTGTTTAGAATGGTTGACCTGCGAAAGAGAATTCTTTTTTTTATTATAACATTAACTTGAGAATTGTTATGCAAAAAGTTAAAGCCGAACTCACATAGGTCCAATACGGCTAGGTGGTTGTCCTGCTTTGTAACCATAGGGGGACCCTTACTTTACATGGGTGTCATTTGGAAAACGCCTGTGTTTTTCTCAATGATAGCAAAGCATTCTATAATTGATTCTTTGATCCTGACATTACCATCTCACCTCTCCACCTTGTCCACTCATAAAATGTCTTGTATTCACTAAGAAAAATACAAAGCGTTCTCTGAATTGTGCCCATTCTGAGTGAGTGCCCCCCTGTGGTTACTATGAAGCTGGGCAGCCATTAGGCATGGGATCATGAAGACAATCAGGATCACTGTAGTGGTACAGTGATTCTCCACTTCCACAGGGATTGGCCTGGTATGAAATATGTAAACTTACATTGGTCCAAACTGAAAAAAAATAAAAATAAATATATATATATATATATATATATATATATATATATATATGCAAACATAACCACTAGTTAGAGTTTGGCCTACATGAGGAAAGCACATAAAAAGAAAGCAAAGAATGTAACCTTGGACACACTAAGCCAATTAGCTGCCGTGGTATAGACTAAAGACTTTTGTGACACAGGGTCACAAGACTTACATTTTTACGTCAGTATGTGCTTTTATACTTAGCAAATGTGATCCTTCTTTTAATCTCCACTTTCCAACATATGTACATTATACACTTGGAACAATCACCCTTATACACACATATATAATGCATCAGTTCTTTTAAGATATCAGCTACAAATGACCTTTCATATGTAAAACATCCTAATTCTACGCAATAAATGAGACATCTGATATTCATAGAACTTTGCTGCATTGGAAGCTCTTCTCTGTTAGCTGCCAATTTCGAATAAATGGCGCTAAGAAGCAGCAGTTAGCAATGTCTAAAGATTGCTGGACAGTAATTCAGTTCTATGCAGAAATATACGACTCCCGCTAATTAACATTGATTTGCAGTATGTTCAGTTCTGATACTAAGCTCCTGAAACATATTTATTTATTCATGAATGTCATGTAGAATAACATGTTTATACAAGCCAAGTTGTGTACCATGCTCTATTAACACATATATAAAAGACTAATGCCCCGTACACACGGTCGGACATTCCGACCACCAAATCCGTCGGATTTATTCAGACGGATTTTGACTGAAACTTGTCTTGCATACACGCGGTCGCACAAAGTTGTCGGAAAATCCGATCGTTCGGAATGAGGTGACGTACAAAACATACGACGGGACTACGTAGAGGCCAGTAGCCAATAGCTTTCGTATCCAAATTTTTTCTGAGCATGCGTGGCACTTTGTGCGTCGGAATTCTCTACACATGATCAGAAAAAAGTCTGATCGGATTTTGTTGTCGGAAAATTTTGGATCCAGCTCTTAAACTTTTTCCGTCGGAAATTCCGACGGAAAAAGTCCGATAGAGCCCACACACGATCGGATTTTCTGACAACATAATCTGATCGGACTTTTTCCGTCTGAATTTTCGACCGTGTGTACGGGGCATAATGCTGTGTAGCGTAAGCCACTTTGACCATCAGAAAAGTGCAAGCCATCCAGTTCTAGGACTAGTAATTGTAGTTTGTTTAGCTTATGAAATACTTGTGAGAATAATGGAGGTTTCCATTGCTAAACCCTTTTTATGAGAATTCTAGTTCCTTGGCTGTCGTGCTGAAGCTTTGATTTCAATCATTTCTGAGTCGCTGACCCGAAACAAGGAGCTCTAGCACTTTTCATACACATATTTAAAAATAAGCTTTTTCTGGGTCTGCAACTTCATAGAATTCCAGGTATAGATATTTTCACATAGTTACAATAATCCAGCTTGGACCAATGTAACAATGCATATACCATACCTGTGGGAATCCAGTGGTGTATTTTGGTTTTGTGTTGCCCTTAAACATGTAGTGATAGGGCAGCTCATAGAGTGATCAATGGACACCTACCATTCGCTACGTCCCTCCAGACATGTGTACGCCATCTACCTCTACAAAGTTTTGGATCTTAGCGCCGCTACCTTTAAACCTCAAATGAGCCAGCCCGTAACGTCGCCGGGCCCCGCTCAGCTACGTATGCATGGAAATTTTTGGCGCATCCCTGGATTTCTTCTTTAAAGTGTCTCTGCAAAAGGGCCACCTGACCCACTTATACTCATCTTGTCTTTGTTGCAACGTGGCGTCTTCCTCCGTCATAGCTGGTACTAAACTCACAAGGGAAGTTGTGGAGACATTACTCCTTTAGTCAAAGGACTATACTTTAGCTTAGAAATTGTCTACTAGACCTGAGCACAGTCACTGAGAGAAGGTCACATTTTTCCTAATACCCCGAAATTATGGGTATTGTCGTCAGCTGTGACAGAGGTGAGGTTGAGCTAGTAAGGTATAGGTGGTTCGGGGTCCCTTTGCAGAGACACTGCCACTTTGCCCTGCATGGGCAGGATGATAATGTCTCTTTAAGTCAAACACACACAGGCAACTAGCCTTCTGTTCAGATTATCAGCAATGGCAGTACCCATGCTTCACATACAACATAAAGCAGTCGTTCAGTCCGGGGAAAATAAAATCATTAAAAGTCAGCAGATACAAATACTATAGCTCAGGGGTGCTCAACATTTTGAAGAGCAAGGGTCACTTAAGTGATTTGGTAACCAGTCACGGGCCACAATGAACTATGGGGTTTTACCCCCCCCCCCCCAAATCGCAAATGTAAGCAAGGCCTTACTGTCCTGAGCTAAGGCTGCTTTCACACTGATGCGCTGCAGTTTACCCACACCATGGGTGCACAAAATTCACCTTCGGCTTTCCCGCAGGTTAGCTGTGCTTTGCCTTCGACTTCTATTATATCTTGCAGATTTGGTGCACTTTCTGAAAGTACACCAAAACTCCTGCATTCAGAAGTTTTGGTGCCCTTTCAGAAAGAGCACCAAATCTGCAGGAAATGGCAGTGTATGAGCCAGGTAACCAGCAGGGGCACTGTGCTACACCTGCAGATCAGTTTGAAAGCAGCCTAGTAATCATTGCAGAACAGATATGCCCATAAAAAAAATGTTCTCTATCTATCTATCTATATTTCTATCACACATACACACACAGTCATTTTCATAGACTGACCTTTCATTTAATGATCCTTCACTTTCTGATCTTCAGGAATTGCACTTTCCGCAGGCATCGCTGGGCGCCGGCCTCAGAAAAGTTTCTGACTAGGGATGAGCCGAACACCGCCCGGTTCGGTTCGCAGCAGAACATGCGAACAGGCAAAAAAATAGTTGAAACATGCAAACACCATTAAAGTCTATAGGACACGAATGTGAAAAATCTAAAGTGCTAATTTTATACGCTTATATGCAAGGTATTGCCATAAAAAGTGTTTGGGGAACCGGGTCCTGCCCCAGGGGACATGTATCAATGCAAAAAAAGTTTAAAAACGGCCGTTTTTTCGGGAGCAGTGATTTTAATGATGCTTAAAGTGAAACAATAAAAATTAAATATTTCTTTAAATATCGTGCCTGGGGGGTTGTCCTTAGTATACCTGTAAAGTAACAGTACCACAGAAAAATTACATTTATAAGAGGAAAAAATGCCATTTAAAACTGCTCGCGGCTGTAATGTATTGTCAGATCCCGGCAATATAGATACAAATACCAAAATAAAAAATGGCATGGACATCACCTCCAAAATCCGATCTGGTATGGATATTAAGGGGAACCCCGCACCCCAAAAAATTTTTTTAAATGCGTGGGGGTCCCCCAGGCACTATATACTCTGAACAGCAGTATATATTCACTATACGGTCTGCCCCATATACTCTGCAGAAAATTGGGCCTTAGGTGTTGGTGGTGCCAGAACACTGTAAGCCCTCACAGTTACTCTTGTTGGGTGCAGGAACGAGCCCTGCTGTGAAATACCGTATTTATCGACATATAACACGCACAGGCGTATAACATGCACCTTCATTTTAGGAGGGATGTTTCAGGAAAATAACTCAAAATTTTAAATAAAGAACTTTGAAGAAAAATAAGGGTCAGTGCCCATTAATGCAGCCTCACCATTGCCCATCTGCAGCCTCACTATTGCACATCAATGCATGTCATGTCTCCAGGATACCTTTCTCTCTTCTAAGGTTCAGAAAAGAGAATTCACCTTGTCATTTAATTTGTATATTGTGTTGTTGCATTATTAAGCTATAAATTATGTTTGTTCTAGGTTAGCTGTTACGCTTGCGCCACCTACTGGCCAAACATTAATATAGTTTATAAGAGATATTATCCAGCTACTTAGGAAGTGATGTAAAAATCGTCATATCCTCTTTAGTCAGGAAGTGAAACAGCCACAGGGATAAACATGTTTAATATCATGGCAGCAGCCTAGATGCTATCTCTCCCCATCCATGGCATCGGAGGTAAGCAACATTTATTTTCCTCCTCCACAAGCTATCAGGGAAAGGAGTTAGTCATTTTAGTTATTATTTTATATGATGTTTACTATTGTATGGTAATGTTATATTATTCTTGTTGTTTTCAGTTTTACCGCATATCACATGTGTCATTCACGTGTATATTAAAATCTGCAACGTGCCAATAAAAGACACAGACAAGAAACAGCAGTCAATTATTGTGTGCGCAGAAAAAGGTTATCTGCCTGGATGTACTGGGGGCGAGCCCAGGACAATGCAGTTTGATCAATGCCCATCTGCAGCCTCACAATTGCCCTTCAATGCAGCTTGATCAATGCCCATCTGCAGCCTCACAATTGCCCATCAATGCAGCTTGATCAATGCCCATCTACATCCTCACAATTGCCCATCAATGCAGCTTGATCAATGCCCATCTGCAGCCTCACAATTGCCCATCATTGCAGCTTGATCAATGCCCATATGCAGCCACACCATTGCCATGAATGCAGCCTGATCAGTGCCCACCTGCAGCCTCACCCCAGATTACTGCTGCCTTGGAGGGGACAGGGAGGGGGCGGGAAGAGCACCATCAGATTAAATACAGCGAGAATCTTCTGTTTACTCGGTGGCCTCTTTAATACAAAGTTCTATGATAGACAGAACACTGGTCCAATGCCAGCCCAAGAGACGGGACTTCCTATTACAGAGGCCACTGAGTAAACAGGAGATTCTCGCTGTATGTAATCTGACGGCTCTCGCCCCGCCCCCCTCCCCGTTCCTTCCTAGGCACCTCAAATTGCAGTATCGCCGTATAACACGCACACACTATTTGCAATAAATATGCCAATAAATACAGTATATCTAGAATTGTAATTACATGCCCCTGTTAAACAGGGGCAGAAAAATTGGGCCTTGGGGCGGTGGTGGTGCCACAACACTGTAAGTCCTCACAGATATTCTTGTTGGGCGCAGGAACAGACCCTGCTGTGAAATATTAGATCAAAAATTGTAATTACATGCCCCTGTTAAAGGGGCAGAAAAATTTGGCCTTGGATGGTGGTGGTGGTGCCCTAAACCACAAATATTCTTGGAAGCTAGCATCATCAAGATTGAGGAGGAATAGGATAGTCAGCATAGGCAGTCTGCAAGGGATCCCCCATCCATAGCAAATTCAATCAGTTACATCAGCATCAGGTGCTTGATAGCTGCTGATCCAAGACTTATTCATTTTTATGAATGTGAGCATATCAACTGAGTCTGGACAGGCGCACACTTTGATCCATTACAAACCCTCCAGCAGCACTGAATGTGCTTTCAGAAAGCACGCTGGATGCAGGACAGGCCAGTAGCTCAATTGCATATTGAGCAAGTTCTGGCTAGTGATCCATCCTCAAGACCCAGTAACCCAGTGGATGCTTTGTTGGAAAGGTCTCCAAGTCTTCTCTTGCCCCTGTAGCATGTAATGCAGACGCTGGCGATGGTTGCTTGAACCGATCAGACCTTTACGCTGAGAACTGAAAAAAAGGCATTGGTCAGCCAGCCACCTTCTCCACCGCTCTTCCCCTGACTGAATGAAGCCTCAGCAACACGTTGTCCAGCACCAGGAAATTTTAACCTCCCAGGGTCCGGAAATGCGTTGCACAAACCTTTCTTTAAGGCCTCCTGAAGATGTTTCATCCTCTGCTCAGGCAGGATGAGTTCTGCAACCTTACCCTTGTAACGTGGATCAAGAAGGGTTTGCTGGCCAGTGATGATCCCTCTCCTTGATACCACAATTCAGTGGCGGCCCGTCCATAGGGGGCGCCCGGGCACCGCCCCCCCCCCCCCCTCCTTGCAGTTAAAAAAAAAAAAAAAAATCAAAAATAAAAAGTTCAAAAAAAAAAAAAATTATTTAAACATGTCCCTTTAAAAAAAAATAAAAAGGGACTGCGCCGGGCACAGTGCAGTATGCACCGCTCTATCACCAATAGATAGATTCATGCATTGCATGAATCTATCTATTGTCACCGATGCCGCCCCCTATTCAGGTGTCCGGACCCTGATCGGGCGCCGGGCATCTGAATTACAGTGGGGGGGGGGGTGTTTCTGGAAGCGCCCCTATTAGAGCTGTAAGCTCTAATAGGGGACCTTATTAGAGCGGTGGGCTCTAATAGGCTTCCCTAAGTGTAAACAGCGGGCGCACTGCTGTGCGTTCGCTGATTACACAGTATTGTGTTAGAGAAGCGAATACATCGCTTCCCTAACACAGACCCGCCTCTCAGCCAATCAGGTTGCCAGGTCTGTTACCTGTAACCTGATTGGCTGAAGTCACAGGCGCTGTGATTGGACGCTAGGCGTCCAATCATAGCAGAAGACAGGAGGCGCGCGGGAGAAGAAGACCTCGGCTCGGACGATAGCAGAAGACAGGAGGAGCGCGGGAGAAGAAGACCTCGGCACCGCTCGCCGCCTGATGCCGTCACCAGCTGCACATCGAGACAAGGTAAGTGCAGAGGGCAGGCAGGGGGCACAGTGGCAGCACTTGGAGGGGCACAGTAGCAGCACTTGGAGGGGCACAGTGGCAGCACTTGGAGGGGCACTCTGGCAGCACTTGGAGGGGCACTCTGGCAGCACTTGAAGGGGCACTCTGGCAGCACTTGGAGGGGCACTCTGGCAGCACTTGGAGGGGCACTCTGGCAGCACTTGGAGGGGCACTCTGGCAGCACTTGAAGGGGCACTCTGGCAGCACTTGAAGGGGCACTCTGGCAGCACTTGAGGGGCACTCTGGCAGCACTTGAGGGGCACAATGGCAGCACTTGAGGGGCACAATGGCAGCACTTGAGGGGCACAGTGGCAGCGTTTGATGGGCACAGTGGCAGCGTTTAATGGGCACAGTGGTAGCGTTTGGGCACAGTGGCAGCATTTAATGGGCACAGTGGCAGCGTTTGATGGGCACAGTGGCAGCATTTAATGGGCACAGTGGCAGCGTTTGATGGCACAGTGAGGCTGTTTGTTTGCGCCCCCCCAAAAATTTTGAGCACCAGCCGCCACTGCCACAATTCCTAGGGTCCTTTCGCAGGTTTTGCAGAATCAGGGAGGCCATGCAGCGTAAGTTTGCAGCCCTGTACAACTCCTTGGGTTTCTGGGGACTGAAAACAATCCCTTGAAGACTGCTGTTGAGTGTTATCCTCCTCCTCCTCATTTCTGTGTGTTTGGTGGGCCTGCAGGAATGCTATCTGGATAAAGGGGGGCCTTGAGAGGTAAGGAAGTCCTCCTCTTCCTCCCGCTGTTCTGCCTCAAGTGCCCTGTCCATGATTCCACGAACCGTGTGCTCCAACAGGAAGACTAGAGGCACAGTGTCACTGATGCATGCATTGTCGCTGCTCACCATCCTTGTGGCCTCCTCAAATGGTGACAGGACAGTGCATGCATCCTTGATCAGTAGCCACTGGCGTGGCGAAAAGAAGCCAAGCTCCCCTGACCCTGTCCGGTTGCCATACTCACACAGGTACTCATTGATGGCCCTCTGCTGTGTGTGCAGGCGCTGCAGCATTGCCATTGTTGAGTTCCACCTGGTGGGCATGTCACAAATGAGGCGGTTGGTGGGCAGGTTGCATTCCCTTTAAATGTCAGCCAGCCAAGCACTGGCATTGTATGACTGGCGGAAGTGACCAAAGACTTTTCTGGCCTGCCTCAGGAGATCCTGTAAGCCTGGGAACCTGCTCAAGAACTGCTGCACCACCAAATTCAGGATGTGTGCCAAACATGGAACATGGGGCAAGTGTCCCTGTCGGAGGGCGGAGAGAAGGTTGGTGCCATTGTCGCATACAACCATTCCTGGCTAAAGCTGGTGTGGCATCAACCACCTCTGAGCCTGCCCCTGCAGAGCTGACAGAATCTCTGCCCCAGTGTGGCTCCTGTCCCCTAGGCAGACCAACTCAAGCACTGCATGGCATCTTTTAGCCTGACTACTAGTGTAGCCCCTTGAACACTACAGAGCACCGCTGGTTCAGAGGACAAATCTGCAGAAGAGGCCATAGAGGAAGAAGAAGAAGAAGAAGAGGGGTGGAGGAGAGAACTGTGGCAGAATCACCACTAGCATTTTGGAGGTGTGGTGGTGGAACAAGCTCCAACACTGAACCCTGTCCTGCATCCTTCCCAGCTGCCAGCAGAGTTACCCAGTGCACCGTAAAGGAAAGGCAATGTCCCTGCCTATGCCTGCTGGACCATGAGTCAGTGGTAATATGAACCTTACTGCTGACCGCCGTGTATAATGAGGCCAAACCATTCCTTTCACATGCCGATAGAGCCGGAATGGCATTCCGTGAAAAGAAATGGCGTTTTGGAACCTGCCACTGAGGTACAGCACATACCACAAGTTCACGAAAGAGGGCAGAGTCTACCAGCTGAAAAGGCAGCAGTTGCAGTGCTAGCAATTTTGCCAAGCTAGCATTTAGACGCTGAGCATGTGGATGGTTGAGATCCGAATTTCTTTTTACGGTTCAGCAACTGGGGTAGGGAAATTTGCCTGATAAAAAAAAAAATCAGATGGTGGTGTACTGCTAGGAGATTGGTTGCAAGTACTTGGGACACCTATTTATATACCTTTTGAGAGGACCGGAGGTACAGTATTCATACATTCATAGTAATTTTATATACCGTATTTATCGGGGTATAACACGCACTTTTTTCCCCTTAAAATCAGGGGAAAATCGGGGGTGCTTGTTATAAGCCGATCCCCCACCGTTTGTAACCTCTTCTGCCGTTCTCGACGGCTTTCGGGTATCTTCGGCCGCTCTCGGCTATCTTCGGCCAATCTCGGCTATTTTCGGCCGCCCTCGGCGGCTTTCGGCAAGCCGTAAGCTGCCGAGAACGGCCGAGTGCGGCCGAAAATAGCCGAGAATGGCCGAAGATAGCCGAGAACGGCCGAGTGCGGCCGAAAATATCTGAAAGCCGCCAAGAACGGCCGAGAACTACCGAGCGCCGCCGAGATACACAGGACATCCGCTCTGTATCTCGGCGGCGCCATTTTTAAAAAAAAAAGACACTGACAAGGCTGCAAATGACATGGAAGGCTGCAAATGACTGACAAGGCTGCAAATGCCAAGGCTGCAAATGACAGACAAGGCTGCAATGGAAGGCTGCAAATGACAGACAAGGCTGCAATGGAAGGCTGCAAATGACTGACAAGGCTGCAATGGAAGGCTGCAAATGACGGACAAGGCTGCAAATGACTGACAAGGCTGCAATGCAAGGCTGCAAATGACTGACAAGGCTGCATTAATGGGCATTTAAATGTAAGTATTTTTCCTTAAACTTTCCTCCTAAAAGTTTTTTTCTTTTAAATTCCCTCCTAAACTTGGGGTGCGTGTTATACGCCGGCGCGTGTTATACGCCGGTGCGTGTTATACGCCGATAAATACGGTATACTCTCTGCATTTAGCATAGACTATATATTCAGTGTATTAATATAAATATAAGTGTGTGTATATGTATATATATATATATATATATATATATATATATATATATATCTCTGGCCACGCCAACAACACTACACACGGCCACCGTGTAAGCAGCCTTATATAGTGTGGGGCGTGGACTTAGTCCCCCTGAGCCATGATTGGCCAAAGGCACCCTGCCTTTGGCTAATTATGGCTCTCTTAGCAGAGCACGCTGTGATTGGCCAAAGCATGCAGGTCAGGTGCATGCTTTGGCCAATCATCATACAGTTCTGCGGCACTCAAATTTTCCACGAACGCCCCATAATTCTCGCTGTTCGGCGAACGGGTGAACACCCAATGTTCGAGTTGAACTTATGTTCTTCCCGAACATCGAGCTCATCCCTATTTCTGACCCAGGCAGAGTGCATTTATTATCACTTCGCCTGGGACCAGAGTCAGGACTATAGAGGAAGCAACAGCTTATGCAACTCTACTCCCTCCGCAGCCCCATGCTTCCTCTACTGCCGGCTCAATCCACAACACTGATGCTCTGGGATGGCGGGTCAGTAACCCACGATCTGGGCTTGCCAACCTGCCATCCCATGGAGGTCATGGGTCACATCAGATTGCTCCGGGGACCACAGGGAGGAGAGGAAAGAGCTGCATTTTCTCAGGCTGTACAGGACACAGCTTCCTCCTGCCATGAGGGAGCCCAGAGTGCGCACTATCACTGCTGTATATTAGTGGCTTGGCTAGGATCCAGACTGCTGAGTCCAGGTGTGCTGACAGCCAGAGTCACCTGGGTGCAGAGCAGAGTTGATTAGGCTGGGTTCACACTTGTACGACAAACGCTCTGACATTGGGAGCTCATGTTGCATGACATGTGCAAATCAATGATTCCCTAAAAGAGCCGGCTTAACTGGTCCGACGCAAGTCGGTCCGACTTTGAAAATGCTCCCTGCACTACTTTGGTCCTACTTCAGCCCATTGAATATCATTGAAGTTGGATAAAGTAGGATCCATGTCCTAACAATCTGACTTGCGACATCCGACATAATGATTACAGCAGCAGTAAAAAGAATTTATGTCACTCTGGGATTGTTTTGATTGGTCAAAGTCAGAGCAAAATATTATCTTGTTCATTCAAGTCAGATAGAAGTAGGACCAAAGTAGGACAGATGTAGCAGGGCAAAGTAGGATGATAGTTGTACAACATTGGTATCAGTGTGAACCCAGCCTAAATCTCTGTGTGACTGGATGGTAAGCTGCAATATCTCTGGGACTAATGAGCTGCTGCTGTGGGGATTTACTATCAGTTGCTAAAGAGACTGAGCCCTTTAGGAACTGACCATACAGCCATCTAGCAGCCATATTGCTGCCAGCAGGTTTGACTGGGACTATTTGCCAGTGGTACAACTGGGCCTCAAAGTTAGCCGGCTGAAGAGTTAGGACTAAAGACTACCCTTCACAGCTTACACACCGGTCTTTACCTATTAGTGGATCCTCATTTGGAGATTGCTTTCCATAGCGAATGTTGCTTTTATTGTGACACCAGGAAGGGAGCTTTTTTGCAGTTGGCTTTTTGAAGTTTTCTGCCATGATTGAAGATTTAACATTGTGACCATATCAGCATTTGGAAGCTGCTCATTACAGTACATTTGCAGTTGTTTTTGGCTATTCTGTAGAGATTTCTCCCAGTGCAGCATAGTAGAACTTTGATCAATTTAGCTTGGAATCGCCAATTCCGGTGTATGAATTTCTGATGTGCTTTGTAGGACAGCTTTTCTTGGGCTGGTGTCAGACCTACATGATTGAGAAAGACATTTGACCCATTCTGCAGTGCCCTGGTGGGTTCCCAGAACTACTTACTGAATCAACTCTATTGCACCACCTTCTCTGTCAATAAAAACCCCTTAAGAAGCTACCATGCGAAACGCATCTAACCAGGTCTTTACCTATTGTTTATGCTAGGAGGTACCTTTCAGGGGAGATTACACCATATCAGCAAATTCTCCTAGAATGCGCTCTAGCCTAGTTATAGCATTGTTGTTCACATTGCAGTTAATGCTTATATGCACCGTTTATTGCTGATTTATGTGTTGATTCCAGTCTATTGTTGCAGAACTCTATTCTGAGGTACTTTGGCATAGTGATTATACAGTCTAGCAGACTGAACCTACTTTCTGTGTGTTAATTTATGCTCAAATAAACGCAGGTGGCGTTCCTCCTTTCGTGCATATAGCACACCAAAGCTAACCAATGGGGCTTTTCCGCTGGCCTACCACAGTGTTTCTACGATCTCCAAGTCAAAAGGGGTGAGTATTCTACTGGCTAAATCAGTACCCTGGTCGTTCGAGCACAGCGGATACACACTTGACCGTTTCCTCTTGCTGAAAGGGAGGGTGTCTGGTGTGCTGGTCACCTTCGCCAACGTGTATTTCCCCAACACGGACCACCCGCAATTTCTGTGGAGGCTCCTCCCTGAACTCCTTGAGTTTACAGAGGGAAGTTGGTTTTTGGCGGAGATCTCAATTTTGTCATGGATCCGTCCCACCTTTCTTACTCGCGATTGAAGCGACTGAAGACCGATCTTCATGCTTTGCAATTAGTAGATCCCTGGCGGTTGCTGCACATGCAAGAACGAGATTATACGTTCTTCTCACAGATTCACCACACCTATTCTGGACTGGACTACCTGCTACTGTCTCACAAGGACCTGTCTAAAGTGGTGTCCACATCTATTGATGCCATGTCATTCTCGGATCATGCACCAGTCCACTTGATATTGCAGCTGGGAACGGAATTCCGACCTCCGCCATCATGGAAACTAAATGAAGCCCTACTTCAATCAGAGGAAATTCGTTCAGAGATATTGAGCACTCGCGAGTATTTCTCCATTGATGGGGAGTCAGTAGCTAATCCTCTCGTGGTCTGGGAAGCCCACAAGGCGGTTGCCAGGGGCGCACTGATCAAAATAGGAGCACGCCTTAAATGCGAGAGAACTCGTCGCACAGAAGACCTCCTGGCCCTAATTCGCAGGCTAGAATGCTCGCATAAGGCGAGTCTTGCCCAAGCCACCCTCCAGGACCTTCTTAAGGCCCGTGAGGAACTACGTATACTACTATTTCATAAAACGAAACAGAAACTGGCCTGGTTGCGGCGTACCATGTATGAATTCTCGAACAAGCCTGGTTCACTGCTAGCCAGGGCTTTGCGGGGCCCACCCACTAAGACATATATCTCTCACATTCTGGCCTCGACTGGCCAAAGATTGAATGTCTCTTCTGACATTGCAAAAGAGTTCCGGTCTTACTATGAAGGCCTTTGTAACTTAGACAAGCCTTCCTCCACTTGCCCCACGACCACAGACATTCTAACCCCTCAGTCGTACTTAACTACATCCGGCATGCCCTCACTCCCCAGGACTATACAAGAAGAGCTAGAGGAGCCTATCACTGTTGCTAAACTGGGGGAGGCTCTGGCAACATCGAAACCCAAAAAGGCACCTGGCCCTGATGACTCCATCATATTACAAAACTTTTTTTGACACGCTGGCACAACCTTTAGTCTCCGCTCTTAACTCCATCACAGAAGGGAATTCCTTTCCAATAGACTCTTTAAGGGCATATATCTCCCTCATCCCAAAGGAAGGGAAAGACTTACTGTGATGTGGAAATTACTGACCGATTGCACTTTTAAATGCAGACTTGAAACTCTTCGCCAGAATTCTGGCTAACAGGCTACTCCCACATGTCCCTAATCTTATCCATAGAGACCAGGCGGGCTTTGTCCCATTGCGAGAGCCACGAGACAACACCATTCGAGTGCTCAACCTGATCCACGCGGCCAAGACCTCTAAACGGGCCCTTCTCCTGCTGTCTACCGACGCGGAGAAGGCATTTGACCGCATGGACTGGTCATTCATACGGGCTACCCTGGAACACATTGGACTGCGGTCATCTATGGTGAGTTGGATGTTGTCCCTGTTTACGAACCCTACTGCGTCAGTCAAAGTTAACGAGACGAGATCTGACTTTTTCAATATACGCAATGGCACACGTCAAGGTTGACCCTTGTCCCCGTTGGTCTTCATCCTATCCCTGGAGCCCCTCCTGTGCCACATTAGGGTGGATGCGGGCATTACTGGCTACCCCAAGCCCTCAGGAATTCACAAGGTGGCCGCTTTGCGGACGACCTGATCTTTTTCGTAACAGAGCCTCTTACATCCCTCCTTAACCTCCTCAAGTCCCTACGAGAATATGGCTCCCTCTCTCTCTTTCAAATTAACTTAACCAAATCCTCCATCCTGAATATAATGGTGGGTAATGACGTGGTGCAGCGTCTGAGGTCGGCCTTCCCTATGAGATGAGCAGCCGACCCAGCAGACCTATACGTCGTGAACTTTGCACCAATGCTTTATCGCCTCAAGACAGACCTCCTGCACTGGCACACGCTCGCGTTGACATGGTTTGGCCGCTGCAATGCCCTTAAGATGACTTTAATGCTAAGGGTGCTGTACTTGATGCAGGCGCTACCTATCCGCTTGCCCTCAGCTCCTACACCTGGCGAAAAACAGTGGAGGGCTCAGCCTTCCAGACATAAAGGCTTATTACAGAGCGGTCCATCTCACTAGGATAGTGGATTGGCACTGCCATGCAGGAGCAAAGCACTGGGTGGCCATGGAGGGGGAGGACTCGGGTGACACATTCAGAAGCCGGCCTTGGATCACAGCTCCCTTGCCAAGGGATTTGGTGGACCACCCCACGCTGGGAAGTACTCTATCAGTGGTGAAGGAAGCCTTCAAGCATTCCCCTTTGTCCCCGGTGCCCTCACCAATGATGCTAGTGCTGGGCAATCCGGAGTTTGTACCGGGCTTACAGAGCCCCCACTTTCAACGTCTGGCAACAGGCGCCAGGCTACGCCTATGCGATTTCCTGGGCCCAGATGGCCGGCTCTCCTCGGAGGCCGGGACGTCAGCAGTAGACCCCCTCTGGACTTTTGGAGTGGCTTACAGCTACGAAACTTCTTATGCAGCTGTCTGCGGAAACCGGGCATCTCCCGTCTACTCACAGAGCTGGAGCGCATCTGCCACCGTGGGGAACCAGTGCGGCATTGCCTCTCATTCATTTATTCCTCCTTAACCCAACCAGCAGAGGGATCTGTCCCCCCGTTTCTGGCTAAGTGGGAGGCGGAACTCGGTACCCACTTTACTGACGACCAAAGGAAGAAAATCCTTAATTTCAATCGTCCCTCGCCACCAAGAGACTTGTTATAAAATAGCGACTCGATGGTACAGAGTACTCACTACCCTACACTGTATCTTTCCGCAGGTGTCGGACCGCTGCTGGCGGTGCGGTAATGAGGAAGGGACAATGTTGCATGTCTTTTGGTCCTGCCCCAAGCTTGCCTCCTTTTTCCGCGAGGTGACTGGCACGATCAGACACCTAACCAATGTTTCGCTAGAGGGGAACCCGGCAGCCTGTCTGCTCCACCTGACGGAACGACCCATCAAAAAATATAAGAACTCCCTGACTATCCAGCTATTGAACCCGGCGAAAGCCTGCATCCCCATGTGTTGGAGATCGGAGAACCCATCTGCAAAGTCCTTATGGTTCTCTAAAGTGAACGAGGGTAAGGGACATGGAGGACCTCACCGCCACTCTACATAACAGGGAGGAGATCTTCCGGGAGAACTGGAGACCCTGGCAATATTTCATATATACAGACACATATCTCCAAGAAATGGCCAAAAACTCTGGACCCACTGGGCTGGTCTCCTCACTCCCCCCCCCCCCCCCCCCCCCCAGGCAGAGGGTACCACCTTAACTTGCTCCTTCCATCTTGCCTCCCTTTCTTTCACCTTACACTTACACTGCCAATCCCGCCCTTCCTCCTAAAAGCCCCTTCCACTTCCGTAGTTCCTCCCCCCCTCTCTCTCACCTGTCCTTCCCTCCATCTTACCCCTTGCTCTTAACCTGTCAATATTGTTTGACCAACCTCCCCCCCATAGTACAATTTGACTCAGTAGCTGTTACCCACCCATGAGTATATGACAGGATAATGGAAACACCCTTGAAACAACTGAATTAGCATATATCTCATGTTTGGGCCAATCAGATAGCCGAATTACTATACTTCCATATAAAATAGAAAATGTATGACCATGCCGTTGCATTGTATAGCTTAACACGTTCATAATCAGCCTCAGGTCGGAAATAACGATGATTGGAAAGCCTATAAGACCCTGCATGCCGTAGCATTGCTATGACGATGCATCTTCCCACTGTGCCTTAAGCAGGGTATAGGATCGGTTAATCTAATTGCTGACTAAACACTTTAATGCATTCTAATTCTCTGACTTGACATATGTATTGTACTAATGTTGACTATGCTTACTGTTATGCACCTTTTTATTGAAATAAAGAAGAATTAAAAAAAATGATGCTCAAATCACCATTTATGCTAACCCATGTGTCTATTTCCTACTGACAATTCACAGCCAAGTTAAAGGTATCTATGCGTGTGTTACTATAACTTTTCAACCAGGTGCGTCAGTAGCTGAGGTTGTGCTTGGAGTCGAAGGCAAAGAACAGAGAACCCAAATTACGAAGTAGCTCCTGTGTGGGTAGCGCTACACATAAATTGCCTAGCCACACTATCAAACCAGGCTGGGTGTCAGGCAAGGCGAATTCCTGTACACAGAAGATCGGTTTGTGGCCAATTCCCAGGTGCACATGCTCGTGCGTGAATGGGTGTGCGAGCGCGCACAAACGCACGGTGGGCTATTTAAGCTGCACTATGACCTTGGGTCCCTGCCGTTTGGTCTATTACGTTTCCTGAATACCCGCTATCTGTTCCTGTGTTTTACTCCATGTTACCGTTTTGATCTGCTCCTGACTCTGCCTGACGCTGTCTGTACCGAACCCAGGCTTGTGTTTAGATTTTGTCTCTGCCTGCTCCTTCTGCTTATCTGGCCATATGTCTGCTGTTACCAACCCTGGCCTGACTTGAAATACTCTTCTGCCTGCCACTTGTACTTGATCTGCCTCTCTGTTGCCGACTTAGACTGCCTGACCCTGCTTACCTGCATCTGAACCTGCTGACCTGTGCCTATCTCCTATTCCGGTCTCCCTGTCAACACAGCCTGCTCTTCAGCAATGCACAAGCCTTCTCTTCAGCAATGCATGCACTGCTCTTCAGCATCCTGCAACAGAAGACCGGTCAGGCACTCTTGCCCACGCTGTGCTCAGGCACTCCTGTGACTTTACCAGGGTTCCTGAGCCAGAGGTATAAGAGAAGCCCATCACGACATTTCAGGTTCCACCACCAGGTTCACATATATGCAGGTCCAGTTTTGGTGCAGAGTCCGGTGTGGTTTCCATTCAGCAGTTCAGGTGCGAATTTGACACTGATATCACATCTAAACCGGACTGAAAAACGCATAGGACATTTTTGAAATTCGCAAACCAGCCCGCATATATGTGAACCGTCTCCATTGAAAGCCAGTCTGGTTCACATGTTATATGCCAATCAGATGCGTTAGAACTGCATCAGATTGGCATATGTGAACCAAGTCTCATAGTAGCAGTTGTGTTTAGCTCATTCAGCATTTACACAGAAGATTTCCTGCTTAAAGAAAGCCACTAATAGAATTACAGTTGTAATCCCTTTATCCATTTTACCTACTATATCTGTACTGTGCATGCCTGTAAAGAAGAGCAAGCAAAATAATGTTCTTTCATGATTTATTTACATGTTCATGAGGTGTCAAACATATATAAATTAGCAAAGATATGATTCCAGCCATTACAGCACTGATAAATAAAGTAATATGAAGCAGCTGCTAAGCCATTGCTGGTTTGAATTAAGTATTTAATAACCAAAAGGTGCCATTATTGGACAATATTTTCCCCTTTAAGATAAGTTGTATAAAGCTGAACTCCAAAATAGTGACTAAATACAAGAAGCATGTGTATTTTTACATGTATCTTGATGCGCTTTGTGTATTTTTTCTACGTCTGTGCGCCAACCCAGCCTTAAGCCCCATACACACGGTCGGATTTTCCGATGGATTCTGTCCTATCAGACAATGTTGTCGGAAATTCCGACCATGTGTAGGCACCATCGGACAGTTTCCATCGGATTGTCCGACGGACAAAGTCCTATCTCCTGCTGGATAGATTTTTTGACAACAAAGTCCGATCACACCAAATCCGATCGTGTGTAGCGAATTCCGACGGACAAAGTGCTACGCATGCTCAGATCACATTACAAGACCAAAGCTATTGGCTACTAGCCTCTACGTAGTCCCGTCGTAGGCAACAAACGTCACCACGTTCAGAATGATCGGATTTTCCGACAACTTTGTCCGACCGTGTGTACGCAAAACCAACATCGGACAAAGTACGACGGACATGATCCGACGGACCTGGTCCTCGGATAATCCGAGCGTGTGTATGGGGCTTTAAAGGAAAGAGAAAATTGCAATAAGCGTATATTGATTGGTTTGCGCAAAAGTTATAGCGTCTACAAAATAGGGAATAGATTTATGGAATTTTTATTAATATTTTTTTTTGTTAGTAATGGCGGAGATCTGCGATTTTTATGGTGACTGTGACATTGCGGCAGACAGATCAGACACTGTTGACACTATTTTGGGACCATTGGCATTTATACAGTGATCAGTGATCAGTGATATAAAAAAAAACTGATTACTGTGAAAATGTCACAGGCAGGGAAGGGGTTAAACACTAGGGGGCGATCAAGCGGTTAAGTGTGTTCCCTCAGTGTGTTATAACTGTAGGGGGATGGGCTCACTAGAACATGACAGAGATCTCTGCTCCCGATCACTGGGAGCAGTAGATCCCTGTTATGTTTCTAGGCAGAACAGGGAAATGCCTTGTTTACGTAGGCATCACCCCATTTTGTCTTTCCTTGCCACGACCGCGGGCCACCGGCGTACATCGAGTCCGCGGGACCCGCAGCCACGCTCCCGCAGCGTGTGTGTGTGCCCGCTAGCCGCCGATGACAGAGGGATGTACGGGTACGTAGTTTTGCACACCCACGCCACTTTGCCGACGTATATTTGCGTGAGCCGGTTGGCAAGTGGTTAAATGAAAAACGCCTGTAAACGAAACACTACCATTACCACATTTAGCAGCGTTTACAAGCTGTTACAGGCATTTGGCTCTTCGAATGCTTCTGAACATCCATCCTGAATGCATTTTTTTGTGTTCCAAAAAATGCTTCTAAACTCAACTGCCTAGAAACTACTATAAACGACCCTGTGTACATGTACTGATAAGATAACAGAGGAGAGTTCAGGGGCAGCTGGAAAAAAAAAAAATGCCCAACTGCTCCTAAACATCCGTTTACCAGCAGCAGTGTACATGAGGCCTGAAGCCCCATACACACGGTCGGATTTTCCGATGGATTCTGTCCTATCGGACAATGTTGTCGGAGATTCCGACCGTGTGTAGGCACCATCGGACAGTTTACATCGGATTGTCCGACGGACAAAGTCCTATCTCCTGCTGGATAGATTTTTCGACAACAAAGTCCGATCACACCAAATCCGATCGTGTGTATCGAATTCCTGACGGACAAAGTGCCACGCATGCTCAGATCACATTACAAGACCAAAGCTATTGGCTACTAGCCTCTACGTAGTCCCGTCGTACGCAACAAACGTCACCACGTTCAGAATGATCGGATTTTCCGACAACTTTGTCCGACCGTGTGTACGCAAAACCAACATCGGACAAAGTACGATGGACATGATCCGACGGACCTGGTCCTCGGATAATCCGAGTGTGTGTATGGGGCTTTAGACAGCTTCTGCTGGTTCACTCCTGGGATAACTAATGCCGCGTACACACGAGCGGATTTTCTGTCGGAAAAATCTTGGATGTTTTTTCCGACCGAATTCCGATCAAGCTTGGCTTGCATACACACGGTCACACAAAAGTTCTCTGAACCTTCGACTGTCAAGAACACGGTGATGTACAACACTATGACGAGCCGAGAAAATTAAGTTCAATGATTCCGAGCATGCGTCAAATTTTTTCCGAGCATGCGTAGGAATTTTGCACGTCGGAATTGGTACAGACGATCGGAATTTCCGATCGAAACTTTTTATTTTATAACAGTATACCGCAAGAAGTCTTTATGTAAATGTTATTTTAAACTTAGTTGTACTTGTAGAACTAGGCCAGAGAGTAGACAGTTTGATGGGTTTTAATTGGAAATGTACCTTGTGTCCTTCACTAAGTTCTGTACTTTGGAAAAATGTCCACCACAGCCCTGGTCCGTGCCCATCCCTGTTACATCGAAAAATGTTGGACTCTTCCCCACTGACAATGGTTACTATAACAAATAAAAAATAAAAAAAATAAAAAATAAAAGGATGAATCTCACCAGTGGGAAAACAGACAGCAGTATAAACTAGACAGGGCAAGCATCATGCATTTGTGCACATACAACATAAATTGCGGGCATATTTCGGCACCCTGGGGAAACATCTGCATTTTACAGCCAGTGCCACTTGTAGTAATGAATAGTTGTACGCTACCTGTATGCAGTTATATTCTATATTTAGGTAAATGTGCACATGCACGTAAATCCCTGAACGCAGCTTGTATGCATTTAGGGATTTATGTCTGTGCACAAGTTTACCAAAGCAAGGCATAAAGCTAGCATACAGCCATTCATTACTATTGCCAGCTGTGCCTGTGGCATGGAAATACACCCACTATTTATGTTGTACAGTCTCACACCCACGTGCATGAGGCCTAACGTCTCCCAACTCTAACCTAAACTACGAAAATTTGACTTCAGATACACTTTAATTATAAATTGTCTGCATACTTTATACCATAATCATTGACTGTTATGTGACATTTTAGTTGACTAACCAGTTTAGGACCTTGTGGTATTCTTTTCTCTCTCTGCGGCTACTGAGGTATGATGGCGTCACCTGTATAGTATTTAGGCGCAGAGTCTTCATAATCAGTGTGATCAGGATGGGATCTCTAACAAGCGCAGTGCCTCCACTCAATTGGGGCTTGTGAATAGTAAGTGAAATCCCAATTGAGAAATGTATATCCACATAGACAGTAATCCACACGGCATTGTATTTGAAAGTCCATGTATTGAAGAAATAACATTCAGTGAACCATCCAACATAATGATTTCATGTTCCTGTTTGGAAAATACCTTAACAGTTTCTATGTATGTCTCAGTGAGGTGAAGCTGCTGCACTAAAGCCTTGTACACACGATCGGATTTTCCGCAGACAAAACCTCAGACTTTTGTCCGAAGGGCGTTGGCCAGGAACTTGTCTTGCATACAAACGGCAAGGAATTGTCGGCCAACAAACTCGAACGTAGGGACGTACTATGTGTTTTTTCAGCTCTTTAGCGCCACCCTTTGGTCTCCTTCTGCCAATTTCGTGTTAGTAGAAGTTTGGTGATTGTTGATTCGTGCATTTCATTTTGTGCTTTTCATTTCGCGATTTTCAGTTCATTTCTGAACGGCCGTTCGTCAACCAGCCATGTTGCAGAATCGGAGCAGATAACGTGTTATTTATTATTGGCCTTGGAGTTATTGCTTTGACCCAAGTCCAGAAACAGGAGGAGGAGGATTTCTTGGACCAATTAATTATTAATCGTGACCAATTATGTCATATGCCTTTGCTGCGGGAGCTCCAGGAGAATAATCCGGATGATTTTCTGAATTATCGCCGGATGACGGACCCCTGCTTTCACCAACTCTTGGCATAGTTGACCCCCCTATATTAAGAAGCATAACACATGCATGTAAATTTTCTATATTTTTGGATGCATAGAATGCACTTTTTAGTTAAGTTATATTGTCAGATAGCATGTCTAGTTTTATTTGTTTTCTTTTTTTAATGCACAATAAAAAAATTGTGTAAAACAATACTTTGTGTTTTACTTCAAATGAGTCGGCAGTTACATTTTAAAAAATACAATGTAAAATACACAAGGGACACCAACATAGTTATATCTTTGATCTTAAAAACAACGGGATAATGTTGTGGTAACTTGCACCAAAAAACCCCCCCAAAAAACAAGCCTAATAATATTATTATTGATATCACTAGAAAAAAAAAGCCGTTGAAAATTAGTGCAATAACTCCATCAGTATCACCAGCTAAGCAGCTTCATTATTATCCCATTAAAAAAGAAGAGAATGTGCGCTACATTTTGAGGTTTCATAATTTGCCACCTCACGAATGTTAATTCTCCATTATGAACGCTAGTTTACAAGGCCGACCGCTTTTGGCTCGTCCTTGCTGAAAATCAGACAGACATTTGTCCGTGGAAAATTTTAAAGCCTGCCATCCAACATTTGTCCACGAAAAATACAAAAACAATTGTCCGATGGAGCGTACAAGCGGTCAGATTTTCTGCCAACAGGCTGTCATCACACAATTTCCGATCGTGTGTATAAGGCTTTACAGTCTGTTCTCTCTTAGCAGGAATTCCTTCCTTTTTTTTTCCTCACAAATAGAGCTTTCTTTTGGTGGTATTTCTTTCTACAAAGATGTAGAGTTCGGTTGAGGAAAGGTGCTAAGCCTTGTGAAACAGACGCTGGTTCAGCAGGACTTGAACCATCTATAGCCGGCTTTACAATTGTAGACACCCAAATAAAGACAGTATGTACAAATTAATTTTAGAATGTAATAAGATGCTTCTGTTGCATGCAATATGACTACACATGTATTATTTATTACCAGTACACTTCATAGGACCTAAATGGAGTGTATTTTTTGTTTTTCCGGGAGCAATTTTTCTATAGTTGTATCAGGGAATTCCAGTTAGGTAGCTGGCTTGGAAACATGTGCACATCTCTCCACAGATTTGTCGCTAGGCACATGCGTGCACACAGACATGTGTGCAAGCCCAAAGTCAGCATTGGCACCGGATGGCCTATTTATGGATGCTCCAAGGCCCCATTCACACCCATGCGTTCCAGGAATGCGTACAGAAAATGCGTCAAAACATGCATCACGCTTGCGGTGCCTATATTTTTTAACGACCCACTAAACACAGCTGGCAGGAGCATGTTTTGTTACGTGACAAAATGCACAGAAGACGCGTCAAGACATGCAGTGCAAAAACATGCTCCCTGCAAAAAAATTTACATTTCAGACACTTTGGCGCATTTTTTGCATGTAGTGAATGGGTTGCGCTACGCTATCACAATACATAGGTGTGAAGAAAATGCGCATAAGCGCAAAAAAAAAGTACATAAGCACATCAGGTGTGAATGGGGTCCAACTCGGCGTCAGTGCTGACTGGTTATCAGCATGTTTCCTGTGTTCTGACCTGTGCCCTACATACAGTATGCTTTCTATTACTGACCCTGTTCTCTCCTGACCTGATTTTGGATTCTGCTCTGTACTGCTGCTGCTTACTATCTCCTGACCTCGACTTCATTCAAGACCTTGATTCCACTTATGATTTGGCACTGTGCTGCCCACTCACTGCTGACCTCAGTTTGCTCTTTAATCCGCTATTGCCTCCGATTCCATTCCATGCCATTACCTAGTGCCTGCTCTGAACTACTTTTAAAAGCAGATGCAATCGTCTATGCGTATTCCTGCCTGCTGGAATCATTGTTGGACTCTGCCATTCTGAACCAAGGGCACAACTATAGTCAGTACTGGGACAGGATCGTTCAGTGCAAGGATAAAGAATTGCGCCCCCCCCCCCCTTCTTCCCCACTGTTAATACATGCTGTAGAATGGTTGTGCCACCCTGCATCCATTCCTTGCCCCCTTGCTTCACTGCGCCCGGGGCAGCTGTCACTCCTGCTCACCCCGGCCCTGACCATAGTTCCCCTTCAACTCCCCTTGCTTTTGATGATCACACTCCTGGCTGCACACTACGCTGGATAATCCTGGTCAGCATCCCTAGTCCGAGGTTCAGCGAGCAACATCTTCTGACATTTGTGTTCCTCCTGTCCCTTGGCACCGTCCACCTGTTCCACCTCCTGGGGTACTTAGAAGAGAGGCCACCCTCGTTATTTTGGTCTCCTATCAGCATGACAAGTTGGATTCTGGCTTCAAATTGTCGACCAGAACATCAGAAACACCTCAAACATTACCCCGTCTAAAAAAGTAGAGCCCTAGTCTATGGTGGAAACCACCTGGAATAAGTCATAATGACAAAAAAAAACCCTAACATAACATAACCCTATTCTCCTCAAACAAAAACGAAGGCAACCTGTAAACATGAGACAGAAATTTACTCTCATAGATGAACAAATGTTTGTCTTGAATTCACTAATTTTGTTATTCCGCAATTATTATTTTTTTTAAATGTCTTTATTATTTTTTTAAAGAGAAACAAAAAAAAAGAGAACAAACACTTAAACGTACATTGGTTTTACATGGTGTCAATGTGATCCTAGCAGGGATCTCACTATTACAGTATCATCCATAGACATCAGGCATGAAATATAGATTATGATAATGGGTACAGCAGTACAGTTCACTGGGTTGCGAGTGCTATTCATAGTTGTACATGATATGTTAAAACATTATAGATTTATTGTGTGCACTCGGCACCCATTCGGGAGCTATTTTGTGATCGGGATCTACTAGGAGGCCTCCGAAGCAGTGGAGGGATCTGCCAGCCATTTAGACCAGACCTTGTCATATAGTTGGGGCAGCCTCTGTTGTCGTATGTGTCTTTTTATAGAAGTAAGCTGTTGTTGATTAGTTGTTTCCACAGGGAGAGAGGAGGGGGGGTTGATTTGAGCCAACTAAGGGCTATGGCTTCGCGGGCATAGAACAGGAGCAATGCCACCAGCGTGTGTCCCGCCACCGTAGGAATTAGTTGTTCTATCATTGATAGTTGCAGTGGCACAGAGGTGATTTGCGTGATAAAGTCTAATATCTCCCTCCAGTACCTGACAATTGCCGGGCAGGTCCAGAAGATATGGGTGAAGTCCCCAGGAGTCCCACCACATCGCCAACATCCGGGAGGGGAGTCAGGGTTCATTTTGTGTAGTCTATGAGGGGTGAAATATGCCCGGTGGACTATATTGAATTGGATCAGGCGATCTCTCAAAGAGACCAGGGAGCTAATTGGGAAATCCCATATGTTATCCCAGTCATCGTTGTCAAAATCGGGAATGTCATGGGACATTTAGATCTTAGCTTTTCCAAAGTCGGGAGGGAGGTGATAATCAAGTGTGAATATAATTCAGAATTGTGTTTTTTCCTAAGGAGGTCCTCTAGTGAAGATTGGACCAATTGAGGAGGGGAGTTGGAGAATTGGCCACTGAAGGCATGTGAGAGTTGAAGGAATAAAAAAAAATAGGACTGTGGTATGTTAAAATCAGAGTTCAGTTTGGAAAGCGGGACTAGGGATTGGTTGGAGACAATCCGTGTCACCGTTTTGATGTTAAATTTGGTCCAGGCATGTGGGCTCGGGCAATTTATAGATGTGCTCCAGGGTTGGGTTTAGCCAAAGGGGGGCATTGGGTGAGATTGCCTGTTGAGGGTATTTTTCTATTTTGAGACCTGCGCAGCGTGGTGTGCAGGGAGGGTGTCAGTGGATAGGGGGCCCGAGGGCCTCAAAATAGCAAGAATTTGAGCACCTCTAGGGATCCCAGCACTGCCGTCTTGACCTGGGTAGCTTGGTTGGAGATGTCCGGATTGAGCCACCAAGCAGCCGTTACTAGCTGGGTGGCTAGATAGTACTTACAGTGGTGTGAAAAAGTGTTTGCCCCCCTTCCTCATTTCCTGTTCCTTTGCATGTTTGTCACACTTAAGTCAACAACAGAACAACGGAACATCAAACCAAATTAAACAATAGTCAAGGACAACACAAGTAAACACAAAATGCAATTTGTAAATGAAGGTGTTTATTATTAAAGGTGAAAAAAAATCCAAACCATCATGGCCCTGTGTGAAAAAGTGATTGCCCCCCTTGTTAAAACATACTATAACTGTGGTTGTCCACACCTGAGTTCAATTTCTCTAGCCACACCCAGGCCTGATTATTGCCACACCTGTTCACAATCAAGGCATCACTTAAATAGGAGCTGCTTGACACAGTAAGGTCCACCAGAAGATCCTTAAAAGCTACACATCATGCCGAGACCCAAAGAAATTCAGGAACAATTGAGAAAGAAAGTAATTGAGATCTATCAGTCTGGAAAGGGTTATAAAGCCATTTCCAAAGCTTTGGGAATCCAGCGAACCACAGTGAGAGCCATTATCCACAAATGGCGAAGACATGGAACAGTGGTGAACCTTCCCAGGAGTGGCCGGCCGCCCAAAATTACCCCAAGAGCGCAGCGACGACTCATCCAAGAGGTCACAAAAGACCCCACAACAACGTCCAAGGAACTGCAGGCCTCACTTGCCTCAGTTAAGGTCAGCGTTCATGCCTCCACCATCAGGAAAAGACTGGGCAAAAATGGCCTGCATGGCAGAGTTCCAAGGAGAAAACCACTGCTGAGCAAAAAGAACATCAAAGCTCGTCTCAATTTCTCCACAACACATCTTGATGATCCCCAAGACTTTTGGGACAACATTCTGTGGACCGATGAGACAAAAGTGGAACTCTTTGGAAGGTGTGTGTCCAAGTATATCTGGCGTAGAAGGAACACTGCATTTCCGAAAAAGAACATTATACCAACAGTAAAATATGGTGGTGGTAGTGTGATGGTCTGGGGCTGTTTTGCTGCTTCAGGACCTGGAAGACTTGCCGTGATAAAAGGAACTATGAATTCTGCTGTCTACCAAGAGATCCTGAAGGAGAATGTCCGACCATCTGTTCGTGTACTCAAGCTGAAACGAACTTGGGTTCTGCAGCAGGACAATGATCCTAAACACACCAGCAAGTCCACCACCGAATGGCTGAAGAAAAAAAAATGAAGACTTTGGAGTGGCCTAGCCAAAGTCCTGACCTGAATCCTATTGAGATGTTGTGGTATGACCTTAAAAAGGCCGTTCATGCTCGAAAACCCTCTAATGTAACTGAATTAGGACAATTCTGCAAAGATGAGTGGGCCAAAATTCCTCCAGGACGCTGTAAAAGCCTCATTGCACGTTATCGCAAACGCTTGGTTGCAGTTGTTGCTGCTAAGGGTGGCCCCAACCAGTTATTAGGTTTAGGGGGCAATCACTTTTTCACACAGGGCCATGATGGTTTGGATTTTTTTTCACCTTTAATAATAAACACCTTCATTTACAAATTGCATTTTGTGTTTACTTGTGTTGTCCTTGACTATTGTTTAAATTGGTTTGATGTTCCGAAACACTTAAGTGTGACAAACATGCAAAGGAACCGGAAATGAGGAAGGGGGCAAACACTTTTTCACACCACTGTATATAGATCTGGACAGGCCAAGCCACCTTGGGAGGTCGGGCATATCAGTGTGGTCCAGCTGTATCTGGGGGATTGGGATCCGCATATGAAAGAGGCGAGGAGGCGATGTAGACGTGTGCAAAAAAGATTTCAGAAACCACTATGGAGAGTGGTGAAATAAGTATGTAAATTTGGGTTATATTTATTTTGAACAAATTTATACATCCCAACAGTGAAAGAAGCAATGATTCCCATGCCTTCAGCCATTGCCGAGTCTCCTGAACTACCGGGGACAGGTTTAGGGGTAAGTAGTCAGAAACCTGCCTGGAGACCACCACCCCTAGGTATTTAAAATTCTCGACCCATTGTAAAGGAATGTCAGTGGGAGCTGTGGCAAGGGCCGCAGGGTCTACGGGGAACAGGAGATATTTTGTCCAGTTAACCCTGAGGCCCGTGACAGAGGAAAAGGAGTTAAGGACCTGTAGGGCTCCCTCGAGCGATAGACCTGCGTCATTGAGGAAAAGTAGGAGGTCGTCTGCGTAGGCTGGAAGCGACGTTATGGTTCTGGAAGATGTAAACGCTGCCATTTTATTTCTCCTGAAAAGCAGAGATCAATGTTTTGTTTATTTTTTTTGTATCTCATGATCTCATACAAAGAAAAGGAAACAAGGGGGTTTAGCCAGCCTGACGGACTGGGGGAGGAGGCTGGCTCCAACCAGCCTTCTACCTTTTTTCCCCCACGGTGGGGGAGTAGCGGTGGTGGCTCTGGAGGGACCGACCATCGGCTCCCTCTTATCCTCTATGACCCACACAAGGCAATGCCCTGAGAGATAGATCAGATGTTCCCACGGCCCTATTGTATTTCTGTTTATGTTTGTTTTTTGTCAAAGTTCCTTATTTTATTTTGTTTTGTTTTGGTTATATTTTATTTTATTGTGTTTTGTTTTATTTATTTATTTATTTGTTTTTTTCATTTTTGCGGTGTCTTTTGTTTCGTTTTGTTTTGTTGTGCTCCGTTCTGATCCACTTTCGTCATTAGGATCCTTGCCCTCGTGCTTGTCCTTCCCCGTCTCTGTGTGGACTGGAGCGCTTCCGATTGGATTTGGTTTGATATGTCCGCCTATCCATGTGTGTCTGTGCCTTTGCTCTGCCGTGCTCGACGGAGGCTGTCCTTTTTTACTCGATACAAGTGCGCATGGGTGAATTATCTTCCTGACATCCGGAAATACTTACGCCTTTTCGCTGCTAGATTAACTACTCCGCCCTCTTGCCGCGCATGCGCAGTGGCAGGAGGCCTTGACGGTACGCAGCGGAGGTGTCCACGGCTGACGCTATGGGGTGCCGGAAAATGTATCTCTGGAGCGGCGCATGCGCCCTCCTAGAGCGGTATGCCAGGTCATGCCCCTCGTCGAATTTTCGCCACGGCTTGGGGCGTGGCTACCACGCTACTCAGTCCGGCCCGTCTTGACGGTGCGTGCTCCATTGGGGGATCCCTAGGTCGCGCATGCGCATTGGAGTCTTGACGGCCATTAGATACTGACGTGGGCAATTGCCTGCCCACAGCCTCAGCTGTTATGTCTTGCAGCCAATCAAGCATGTCGGACTAAGTAATTGAATAGACACAAACATATGACCAGTAACCCCCAGCTCCAGCTGAGCTAACTGTTAGATAATTAAATATCCGCCCAGGCAGGGCGGGAAAGGTAGTATTTAGACAGCACTTTCATTCAATAGCTGACAGAGGAAGTACTGGGAAGGCAGCTCCTGCTATATCACTGGGTTACAGGTATGTTTTACTGCTCTTTGGTCTGGTTTTATTTATTTTTTGGCATCGACCTCAAATGAGCATCCAAAGTGACACTTTTCGTCTCTACTTTATTAGACTTGGCATAGGACTCCCCAACTTGAAGGGGTGTCCACTCAAGGGCTCAATAGGCTGTCCTTCCCAGAGGAGGCTTTTTGGACTGGAACAGGTATAGACTCTCTTATACACCTCTCTAGCAGTCTGAGCTTATCTCTTTTTACAAATGGAATGCCTATTCTTTTTTAAAATAATGACCTTTTCTACTTATCAGGTCCTGTAGTAATGGGCTATGTCACTAAGGCATGCTGAAATGCTATTCGGACCATTGATCAAACTATTTAAACTTTGAATCTACCTACTAAGGTAGGTCCCTTTTTCATTCATTTTTGAACTCTGTAGGATGGGTTCGTTATTCTTAACATTTATTATTTTGATCTCTACCCACTCTTCCAGAATTACAACATAGGCATTCTTTGGAGACTTACCCAATTAATGAGGAGGTCCAATATAGCCATATACATACCATTTTCAGCATTAGGACAGATGTAAGTAATTATTCCACTATCTTCAATATAGATATGTTACGAAATAATTAGAAGTAGCAACGAACAATCACAACTAAACATTACAATGGTTTTTTTTTTTTTTTTTTTTTTTTTTTTTTTTTTTTTTTTCCCCCCCCCCCCCTTTTCCTCCTGGTCTCTCTCTTTCAGCATCTGCATTGCTGCAAATTAACAAAGCTGATGACAACTTCTTTCTTATGAAAAGGTTCTTTTAATTGAATTTTGATACACACATACCGGATACCTTGCAAATTAGCAAGATATACTTATTAGGTAGGTTACTAATCTAATTATCCATAGTTTGAAAAACATTGACATGCATATTTTTGGATAGGAAAAGGTGGGCTTTTGTTGTGGCTGATCTGTGACTAACTCTCACTTCTTACCACTCTTGTAATAATACAGACAGAGAAATTATGGATCCAATTTGGTTCTGATGAAGCTAAGAGCGAAACGCGTCAACCATCCTCTATCCAGCATGTAAACTCTGTAAATGTAATTAGTAGTGTCGATATATATCATTATGTGTTGGCTAATTCTGGTACAAATATTTCATTTTTATTTTTTTTTTCTCAATAATCTGTATATATTATTATGTATAACTTTTTTCTAAATAAATAAATGAAACATATACTATGTAATACCCGTCTTTGTTCAGGTGCCGAGAGAGTCCGTCAGGCTGGCTAAACCCCCTTGTTTCCTTTTCTTTGTATACTTATTAGGACGAGGTACCACCCATAGCTTTCTCCACAAATTTTCTCATGATCTCATGTTTTCCAGGGTAGAGGAGAGGTCTGGGGTCTTCTAGATCCCAAATGTCTCCATAAAGAGGACCTGTCATGCCTTATTTCTATCACAAGGGATGTTTACATTTCTTGTGATAGGAATAAAAGTATGTCAAAAAAACATTTTTTTAAAGCGCATTTAATTGCATTTAAAAAATCGCTGCATAAATACTGTGTGACATAAAAAAATTGCGACACCCACCAATTTATTCTCTAGTACCTCTGCTTAAAAAATATATAATGTTTGGGGGTTCTGAGTAATTTTCTAGTAAAAAAAAATAGAGAGAAATGTCAGAATTGGCCTGGGTGGGAAGTAAAGTATAACTAAAGGCAAAACTTTTGTGGAGATGGATAATAATACCTGTCAGTTTGTAATGCTGTCTGTGCCCCTGTTTGACCCCTTTTACACTGGGGCCACAGCCGCATTAGCGGCGCTCTACCACTGTTTATACAGCGCATTTGCAACTCTTTTTGGTCGTTAGCGGGGTGCTTTTAACCCCAAAAAAGGGGTTAAAAACTCCTGTTTTGCGGCTCTTTCAAAGCGCTGCATATTCATTCCAATAGGCAACCCGCCCCAAAGATGCTGCTTGCCGGTCTTTTTTTCCTGTCCCGCAAGAGCACCGCCTGAATGAATGAGAGGCGGTTTTCAGGCGCTTAGCGCTAAATCACCTGAAAACCGCCCCAGTGTGAAAGGGGTCCTAAGAAGATTCACCCTCTCTATTTGTCCTGTTTACTATTATCATTAAAAGTGAAAGTAAAATAAAAACCCACATTTTTGGTTAATGAAAAAGTAAAAGTAATTGAAAAAATAGAAAAGTAATTGAGAGGAAATCTTCCAATGGGGACACTAGCTCGGGAGACCTGGGGGGGAATTCTCTTAATTTGTATGGATTTCCTCTCACTTCCTGTTTAGTTATGGGACAGCAAGTGAAGGGAAATCTCCACAATGACGGTGAAAAATAAATCTGACAAGGGTTGTAACCCTCCCTTACGCTATCCAAACGTAAAAAAAAAGTTGTGCCTATAGTTCTACTTTAAAAAGGTTTCTCACCTGTTAAAAAAAAGGTTCCTGCACTACTTTGATGTGACTTTATTGCGACTTAAGTACCATAGACTGCAATGTAAACTCTCAAAAATCGCATGAAAGATGCATCTTAATGTCATCAATACGACAGTTGTGCAACAGCCAAAGTCGCATCCAAGTTGCACCCATCCAAAGTCGCATCAAAGTCACAATGTAAAGTAATAATGACTTTGGAGTCGCACAAGTGTAAATGCCTAAAGTCTGCTTTTCCTAACTAAGCTTGGGCTTGGTTCACACTCCTGCGACTTAGGATCCGACTTGTGAGACCCAAAGTCGCAGGACATGCAAAATGGCATTTATCTCTAGCTGTTTCAGTTGACACTACTGGAGTCGCTCCGACCTCAGAAAAGGTCCCTGTACTACTGTGATGTGACTTTGATGCAGCTTCTGTGCCAGAGAGTGTAAAAGTTGTATCAAAGTCGGACTGAAAATTGCGTGACTTTGGAGCTGGCTAGTGGGAACCGAGCCTTAAAGTGCTAGTAAATCCCCTTTTTCATCTTTTACGTACAGGTAAGCCTATAATAAGTAGTCCATTATGCTTTACCTTTGCAGGGAAACAAAGAGGAAGTAAACCCATCAGGGTTTACTTCCTCTTTAACTGTGGTTTACTTCCACTTTAAAGTAGAACTATGGGCAAATTTTTTTTTTCATTTTGGATAGAGTAAGGGGGGGGGGGGGGGTTTAATAACCCCTGTCAGATTTCTTGGGCCCTTCCAAATCCTCTTATCAACTATTGAGGGCTGTGCGGGCTCAAGGGGCAGCTGCTTTGGGTCACACAACAATAACTGGGCTCGGGGCAGCTGCCCCTTTTGCCCTGTGTTAAAGAAGGCCCCGCCCATTGGAAGATTTCTCCTCTATTAAGCCTTGTACACAGGAGCAGAATGTCGGGAGACATTTCCCAGTTAAAAAAAAAAAACAACCGACATTCGGCCCGTGTGTATATCGGTCTGTCGGATGTGCATGCTGGAAAACCATCAGCCGACTGACTCCCGATCAGCACTTGCAACCAATAGCAGAGAGCGCTAATAGAGTGTTCTGTCGGGGGGCTGCCCCCCTGTCAGAACAAACAGCTCAGCAGGGGAGATCGCTGGACAAACTTTGCATGGTTAGTACAGCGGCTCTGGGTTGCACGAAAAAAAAACTGTAGTGTGTATCTGGCTTTACTTTTCTGGGGACAACTCAAAATTTGGGAGCGTGAATCTCTCTAACAGGGGCACTGACAGCAATAAAAACTAACAAAAAAAAGTTTTGCCTTTAGGTATACTTTAAACCTCCACCCTTCTAACAACCCTGAAGAAGGAAGATGCCTGTCAGAGAAATACCGTGCTTCACCGCCGGGTTCCAGGGTTGCGCACGCGCGGTAGAGCAGCGCAACCAATAGTACAGGTACGCCGGGTAGCGGGTGCGCATGCGCGGGTCCGTGGCACTCGGGTATCTGACACAGCCCAGCCAGTGCGGCTCACCGCTGTGCGCGGCGCTGACAGAAGACGAGTGCGCATGCGCACTCGTCCGGGTATCCCACCTGACCACTCACCTGGCCTATAAAAGGCTTCCCCTGTTTGCTCACAATTGCTGGTTTGTTGTCTCTTCCTGAGTCCTGGTTCCAGTCCTTGTATCCTGTATCCTGTATCTTGTAACCTGTATCCAGTACCCTGTATCCTGTACCTGCTTGACTACCTGTGCCGACCCCTGGCTTGCTTCCTGGATACTTCTACTGCCTGATCACCTGTGCTTGACCCTCGGCCTGCCTACTGGACATTCTCTGAGTTACTTACCTGTGTTTGACCCCTGGCTTGCTTCCTGGATACTTCTGCTGCCTGATCACCTGTGCTTGACCCTCGGCCTGCCTACTGGACATTCTCTGAGTTACTTACCTGTGTTTGACCCCTGGCTTGCTTCCTGGATACTTCTGCTGCCTGATCACCTGTGCTTGACCCTCGGCCTGCCTACTGGACATTCTCTGAGTTACTTACCTGTGTTTGACCCCTGGCTTGCTTCCTGGATACTTCTGCTGCCTGTTCACCTGTGCTTGACCCTCGGCCTGCCTACTGGACATTCTCTGAGTTACCTACCTGTGTTTGACCCCTGGCTTGCTTCCCGGATACCTCTGCTGCCTGATCACCTGTGCTTGACCCTCGGCCTGCCTACTGGACATTCTCTGAGTTACCTACCTGTGTTTGACCCCTGGCTTGCTTCCTGGATACCTCTGCTGCCTGATCACCTGTGCTTGACCCTCGGCCTGCTTACTGGACAATCTCTAGTTCCTTGTGCTTGACCCCCTGCTCGGTGTTCTGGACTTTCAGTTCTCTCATGCTCCTGAGGGTCCTCCTCCAGCATATGTTCTGGTACCTCTATAACTTCTGCCTGACCACAGCCCTGCCAGGTGTCTACTTCCAGTGCAGCATCAGCCTCTCCTGGTCAACGTCGCTACTGCACACCACCTGCAACACTCCTGCTGGCAACCCGTGCATCTTTGTGCCCGGTGACCTCTGTACCCACTCCAGAGGCATCGTGCACCTAGTCGCAAGGGGAGCAGCTCTCAGCATATCGGCCCGGGTGAGTACCTGTGACAATGCCTATACTCACCTATTATGGGAGTGCTCCGGTCCCGCCACGTCATCTCCCCAACAGCAGCTTCAGGGGAGAGGAGAGATCACTGAAAACGGATGGAATGCCTTCCAATTCATTTAGACTTTAGGTTTAGATCATTTTCAATCAAACTGAGTCAGTCAGACAGAACAGAGAATTATGGATTGTTTGCATCAATCAACATCACAGAGCGAACTGAGCCATGAATTTATCATATTTCCACCAGTCGGATTATGAGGTTGCATGGTGGTAACTTCTGTTAATTGAATTCCACTTCCCTGTGTGTGGTATTATGAGTTGATTTCATTGTTGACTATAAATCGATTATTGATGAGAAAAGAATTTGATCATTTATTAACCTTCCTGGCGGTATGATTATGTCGGATTTTAGGTGCTGAAAGCGGTACAATTATTTTGCATGGAAATTTGGCATTTTATATTTTTTTATATATCACTTAAATCTGTCCAAGCTAGAGTCTAGTAGACATCCCGGGTATGATAAAGTTTGAAACACAAAATCATAAATTATAATATAATAAATAACTATAAATAATAACAAATAATATATAATAATAAAATAATACATTTTATTCAATAAATTTTAGTCAATAATATAATCAAATCAAAAACACTGAAATTTTTTTGGGCCAAACAAGGGTGCAATATTACTAGTCATATTGCTTCAGTAAACATCCCGGGTATGGTAAATTTTGAAACATGGGAAGGCAAAAAAAACAACGTCATAATCAGGACAATAGAACCTGGTTTCTTTTCGGATTTTTCCTTCCACTGTCATCACGCTTTGAGCAACAAACCACGCACATCCTTGTGGGTGCTGACTTTTTTTCAGTTGGTGGGATGTGGTCCATAAAGTGACGACCAGTCAGGCAGTTCCAGGTTGACAACACCAGCAGCACGGTGTCCAGCTCTATTCACAGCCGTTGGTGTTTGGTGGTCCAGAAAGATACGTTCTGCAACTTTCCAAAGTCAGCATGAACCACAGGCTTGTCACTCTTTTTTTTTTTAGTAGAATGAAGGCATTCCATAGACATTGTTCAAGAAGATGCCTGAAGATCTTCTTATAATATTTTTTTTGTTGTTTTCTCATGGCTGTATAAAATGTCATTGCCTGGTCGGCTCTGTCAACACCTCCCATGGTGTTGTTGTAGTCTATAACCACTTGTGGTTTCATGATGTCTTTCCCACCTTTTGTGCGTACCATGATAGCGGAGGTGTTATGGATTGTACTCATTAGGCATCTTTTTTGTCATGCCATCGCAGTGCCATCATTTTGTCTTTCTGCCAGGCAACCATTTCTCCCATCTTGAGCTTCTTATTGCCAAAGGTTTGGCAGCATGTCACGCCGGTTAGCCCTAACGGTTCCATAGGCATCCGTTTTGTTCTGTAGAAGGAACTCATAGAGTTCAGGAGATGTGAAAAATTGTCTGTGGTTACACAATAGCCCTAATTCAGCAATGGCTCAATCAATGAGAGAACTGAAAAGGTTGCCATTCCATAATGACTGTATTTTTGGTTGAATTTGGTTCCTTTACCGGTGTATAGGACAGAATTCCAAATATAACCAGTGCTGGATTCACATAGCATGAAAGATTTTACGCTAAATCGAGCCCTTTGATGCTATATATTGTATCCAGCTGGGCCTTCCCTTGTAGGCCATTAGACTTTCGTCTATGCTGATGTCTCTATCTGGCACATAGCTCTGTTGGAAATTTTTCATAATTATCTGATATACCTCCCAAATCTTCTTGAGTTTGGGGGCTGGATGAGGAGTTTCGTCAAATGCTTCATTATTTTCAAAGTGCAAATATTTCATTATAGGGTACTGTGCCAAAGAATGGAGTGGCTAGTAATTTATTGGTTGTCCAATACCACTTCTGCAGGGGTTTCCCCACCACTCCCTGAAGAATTATTAAGCCCAGAAATTTCCAGATGTCCTCTTTGGTCACTGGTTCCCACGTTCTGCTCCTTGAAAACCTCTGAGGTGTAGCAGCTTGTTGCTCTTGGTACCGGTTTGTCTCCGTAACTATTTTTTCAATAACCTCATCGGTCAAAAATAGTTGTAGGTATGCCAAGGGGTTGTCATCTTCAACATCCACTTTGATACCAGGTGCTCCAGTAAACGGGAATCTTGGGGGCGCTGCGTGATCCGTACCCAAGTCGATAGAGCACCAAGTCTGCACATCCCTGAGCTCAGTCGCAGGATCTTCACCGAAATCACTTTCTGTGTCTGATAACGAACTTCCCCATGAATCGCTATCACTCAATTCTGCAAGTGATTCTGTATCGCTATTGCTGTTTTCCAGCGCATCATAAACCGCTTTTGAGGAAGAGGCGCGCTTATTTGATTTCATGGTCGTTCTGCAGTTTCCAGGCAGAAAGTACAGTGAAACTGCAGGCAAGGGCACTGGATAAAGCACTGGGGGGGGGGGCAAACAGGTCAATTTATTAGATACAGTAATGTAATCCAATAAGATTACAATGTATGGTGTTTGTTGTGATTTATACTTTTTGAATCTGCCGCCGGTTCGTCCCCCTGCGTCACGACGCTTGCAGGGAAGGTAAGCCAGAACACACAGAGGATCGAGCGGAGGATGCGGCCGCCATACACACCGGGAGTACATCGATGGATCCCGGGGACAAGGTAAGTCATCTCTTCCAGGATCCAGCAAAGCAATCCCAAGTGTGGCTCGGTGTTACCGCTAATGGTACTGAAATCTCACCCCGAGCCACACTCGTGAATACCCCCAAGGAGGTTAAAGTGTATGTGATTACTGTTCCCATTGATGGTGTGGTGATCAGAACAGGAGGGATATCTTCCAATAGGGATACTAGTTCTGATGACAACTAGTGACCCCCCCCCACTTCCTGTTTTGTCTATGGGACAGGAAGTGAAAGGAAACCTCCCCCGTGGGACACAGATGGTAAGATAAAACCTGACAATGGTTATACGTTTATCCAACATGAAAGAGCAAGGTTTGCTCTGTGCCAGGCTATCCATTGTGTTATATGAGGGTGTGGGTGACAGAGGCCGTTCTATAACTAGTGAGTGTTGTCACCGGGCGGGGAGGGGAGGTGTGGACAGACAGACTGTTATATGAGTGACGTGACCCCTCCTGTGTTATGAAAGCGGTTGGCAGCCGTGCTGTGTTTTATAACCTTCTGTGCGCCGCAGCCAATGAGAAGTGTCGGGGCGGGTCACATGACGCGGTGGCCGTGCTGGTCTTTATGTAAGGAGTGTGTGGAGGAAGCAGACAAGAGAGTTCCGGGCTGGTATGAGCGGAGGGTATAGATAGTCATGTCCTCTCCGGACGGAGCTGTGTGCGGGGTGACCTCCGCTGTGAAGGAGGTCCGGGACACGGCGCGCCCGTTACAGCTGGACGGACTGTTGGAGTGCTTGTTGCGGCAGTACCGGGGCGGTGTGGACGGGGGCCGCGGCGGGACCAGTCTGGTGTGTCCGGGCTGTGATGGCTTCCTGAGGGAACCGGTGACCGCGCAGTGCGGACACACCTATTGCTGGCACTGCCTGAAGGGGGAGCACCGGAGACGTTGCCGCCTGTGTCACGGAGAGCTCGGCCGCCCGCCCCACCGGAGCTGTGTGCTCCTCCGACAGATAACCGACAAGTATCACCCGGGGGGGAGCCGGCTACACCGAGACATCACCCGGAGGATGGAGGACGGAGACCACCGGGGGGCGCTACACACACTCCGCATGGCCATCCACTCAGGTATGGGGGAGGGGGGGTGTCATGTCTCATATATGGGGGACGGAGGGGGTGTCATGTATGTCTATATATGGGGGGGGGGGGTGTCATGTATGTCTTTATATATGGGGGAAGGAGGGGGTGTCATGTATGTCCTTATCTATGGGGGGGGGGTGTCATGTATGTCCTTATATATGGGGGGGGGGGGTGTCATGTATGTCCTTATCTATGGGGGGGGGGGTGTCATGTATGTCCCTATCTATGGGGGGGGGGGGTGTCATGTATGTCCTTATCTATGGGGGGGGGGGGGGGTGTCATGTATGTCCTTATCTATGGGGGGGGGGGGGGGTGTCATGTATGTCCTTATCTATGGGGGGGGGGGGGTGTCATGTATGTCCTTATCTATGGGGGGGGGGGGGGGGGTGTCATGTATGTCCTTATCTATGGGGGGGGGGGGGGGGGGTGTCATGTATGTCCTTATCTATGGGGGGGGGGGGTGTGTCATGTATGTCCTTATCTATGGGGGGGGGGGTGTCATGTATGTCCTTATCTATGGGGGGGGGGGTGTCATGTATGTCCTTATCTATGGGGGGGGGGGGTGTCATGTATGTCCTTATCTATGGGGGGGGGGGGGTGTCATGTATGTCCTTATCTATGGGGGGGGGGGGGTGTCATGTATGTCCTTATCTATGGGGGGGGGGGGTGTCATGTATGTCCTTATCTATGGGGGGGGGGGGGGGTGTCATGTATGTCCTTATCTATGGGGGGGGGGGGGGTGTCATGGGGGGGGGGGGGGTCATGTATGTCCTTATCTATGGGGGGGGGGGGTGTCATGTATGTCCTTATCTATGGGGGGGGGGGGGGTGTCATGTATGTCCTTATCTATGGGGGGGGGGGGGTGTCATGTATGTCCTTATATATGGGGGGGGGGGGGTGTCATGTATGTCCTTATCTATGGGGGGGGGGGTGTGTCATGTATGTCCTTATCTATGGGGGGGGGGGTGTGTCATGTATGTCCTTATCTATGGGGGGGGGGGGGGTGTCATGTATGTCCTTATCTATGGGGGGGGGGGGGGGTGTCATGTATGTCATTATCTATGGGGGGGGGGGGGGTGTCATGTATGTCCTTATCTATGGGGGGGGGGTGTCATGTATGTCCTTATCTATGGGGGGGGGGGGGTGTCATGTATGTCCTTATCTATGGGGGGGGGGTGTCATGTATGTCCTTATCTATGGGGGGGGGGGTGTCATGTATGTCCTTATCTATGGGGGGGGGGGGGTGTGTCATGTATGTCCTTATCTATGGGGGGGGGGGGGTGTGTCATGTCTGGTTTCATATATGGGGGGAGGGGGTGTGTCATGTCTGGTTTCATATATGGGGGAAGCAGGGGATGTCATGTCTGTCCTCGTATAGGGGGAGATGTCATGTCTGTTTTTCATATATGGGGGGGGGGGGGGGGTCATGTCTGTCCTCGTATAGGGGGAGGGGGGGGTCACGTCTTTTCATATTGGGGGGGGGGGTCACGTCTTTTCATATGGGGGGGGGGTCACGTCTTTTCATATGGGGGGGGGGTCACGTCTTTCGTATATGGGGGGGGGGGGGGTCGTGTACACACACACCACACACACACTCTGTGTGTTCTGCTTAATTTTCAAGCAAAAATAAATATTTTAACTTGAAACCAACAAGGGTTTAGTGTTTTAAGTGGTTAAACTTTTTTTTACTTAGTCTATTCCATTGACAAATTTGTTACAATGTTTTTATACTTAAGTTCAACTGATAAAGAAAGAATGTTTTGATTCTTGGCAGACTGCCCAGTTTTTCTCTTCCTTTCGATGGCTTCAGAAGAGCAGAGAGAATTCTTTGCATAGAAAGAATTGTGAAACACTTTAGTCAAGATAACGATTCTTGACGATTAAGTGTGTGTGTGTGTGTGTGTGTGTGTGTGTCAGGTCTGTCCTCGTGTGTGTGTGTGTGTGTGTGTGTGTGTGTGTGTGTGTGTGTGTGTGTGTGTGTGTGTGTGTGAATGTGTCAGGTCTGTCCTCGTATATATGGGAGGGTGTGTGTTGAGTCTGCCCTCAAATATGGCGGGGGGGTGTCGAGATGGGATATGTATCTCGGCTTCTGATTGGTCTATGGCAGTGTCAGTATTGGGGTATGATGGGGGCACAGGTCGGGTAGGTAGTGATTACAGGAAGCCAGTTGGTTGTCACCTCTGATGTCATTCTTCCAGTCTGGAGTGCTACTTTTCTTTGTGTATCCTGATCATCTGCACACCCCCACTAGGGATGAATGGATGATGTAAGGGAGGTAGGTCTTGTATAATAGATGATATAAAGGGGGTACATCTTGTATAATGGATGATGTAAGGGGGGGTATGTCTTGTATATCTCGGGGGTTAGGTGGATGGTAATTGAGGGAACGTCACACTACACTTCAAACTGGGCTGCTGCTGTTAGGAATACAGAGGTTTGTGGCCTCAGCTTCTGAAATTGCTCGTTTCCTGGCAATGTAGGGTAGAAATAAGAATTTTATTTATTTTTCTCTTTTGATGGTGTCGTGTGCTGATTTCATTCCAGAAGTATTGCAGCCAGATAGTGATTATTTCCAGAAAGTATTTCTCTCTGGTTAAAGTGGACCTTCACCCATGGAGTGAGCTTCCTTTCCACCCTCCACCCTCCTCCCCACCTCCTCCCATTGTTTTGGTGTTAAATCCCTTTATTGTTCTGTGCAGCCCGGAACTTCTGATTGCCTAGGCATGGATGGCGTAGTGGTCGGCCCCCTGCTGCCTCCTGAAATGTTTGTCAGCCCCCCCCAGGAGGCAGTGCTTCAAAGGGAATGAAGCATCATGCAATTCCCATGCATGTGTAGACCTGCCGCATGTCTGCACATACATGGGACCAGGGACAGGACTTTCAACATAGCGGTGCAAGGAAGACGACACTGGACTCCATGGGCTAGTAAGTATGTTTGTATAGACGGATCAAAATGTGTCTGGTCCATCTGTGTGTGGCCAGTCCTGTTCAACACAAGCTGCAAAACTTGTTGATCCGCAGTCGCTGATCGGTTTTCTGGCAGTAGAGTCGCTTCTCTCAGAATACCATGTTCTGGAGGGGAATCCTCCTCCATCCTCCTTGCTTGTGTTGATGGTGGAATCTGTTTGTTTTTATTAAATTTTTTCCATCCAGCCCGCCTCACTGATGTAGGGCAGCCATGACATCAATGACAGTTGGGTCAGAAGAAGCTGCTGGGTGTGTTTTTGAATGTTTGTTTGACAGTTGAGGCAAATTTTGAGTCTTCCATAGAATTTTGTATGGAGATGATCTGGTTGTATTTGGAACAGGGTGGACTCAATTTAAATTTTTAGGCCCCTTTCACACGAGGCGGACTCCGCTTGCACTGAGTCTGTCCGCCGGCTCAGCGGGAGATCTCTCCGTTGATCTCCGCTGAACCGGCGGATGACAAGTCCCTCTCCGCTCACTGAGCGGGGAGGGGCTTGCGAGCGCCGCTGGTCTCTATGGAGAGATCGGATGAAAACGCACAGTGTGTCTGTTTTTCATCAGATCTCATCCGATCCGACAGCGACGGATCTGGAAGTAGAGCCATCCGTCTGCTTTTGGCGGATCGGACCGGGTCGGATGTCAGCGGACATGTCTCCGCTGATATCCGACGCTTCATAGACTAACATGGAGCGCCCGTTCAGATCCGCCGTCAAAACTGACAGGCGGATCTGAACGGTCCGTCCGTGTGAAAGGGGCCTAAAAGAGCAACTGTCATCTCTGTCCCACAGCGGCTTCTGCTCTGACCCGCTGTTGACTCACCGACAGTCCCATTCACTTTAATGGGCCGGCTGGTGATGCGGCAGTGACACAACAAGATGAGGGAGTTGGCAGCAGGTGAGTGGATGCCCACTAGCAGGCACTGCCATGATGGATCTGAAATGACAGGTGCTCTTTAAATGTAAGGACTTATTCTTGCTGGTAGCTAAAGTCTTTAATAATTGCAAACAAAATGGTTTCTTATTTGGCATAATAGGCGGTCAGGCTAGTAACACAGCAATCTTGAAACCAATTCAATCATACAGTTTGTAGTGTACATAGATTTGCAAAACAAAGGAATATTCCTGAACTTTGGTTTATCTCATGGTTACTGTGAAATTGTTTATGCATCAATGCAGTGCATGTTATCTCAGCTGGCAAAGCTTGGATTCATTGAATGAGTTTACCAAAAATGTAAATATTGCAGAATATACAGCCTCATGCTACACAACTAAGCTCAATTCCTTGCTGAATAAACAAAATTATTAATGTATCTTAAATAGAAAACTACCTAATAGATTTTTATTTATTTTTTTTTCTCCAAAAGCATTATATTAACATTTAATAAAGATCAAAAAAATCCTATTTGATTTTTATCCACCCTGATTTGGAACATGTCAAATTGGTGAATAAATCAGCGTTTGTTTGGGTATAATGACAATGAATAACTTAACGCAGGTTCTTTGCATGGATGACACACCCCCCCTTTTTATTTTTTGTCTTGGTGACACCTGTAAATTAAACGGGAAGCGAGTGAAAATCTTCCCACAGGTTACATGGCAGTAATAAGCATTCAATGTTTGCCACGGCATCAAAGATGAAAGGAAAATTGATGGACTTCAACTTGACATTTGCTGCCTTTGGAATATGAGTACCTGTCTTGTCACAGGTTTAATGTGTCAGATGAAAAGAATCCTTCATTTATTTAAAGTGGAGGGCCGGGCAAAAAAAAAATTAAAAAGTCAGCAGCTACAAATACTGCAGCTGCTGACTTTTAATAATCGGACACTTACCTGTTCCGGGGTCCAGCGATGCGGGGGAACGAGACCCCCCCCTCGTTCCCCGCTCCGCTCACGACGCCGGCATTCTTAATGTGGGAACCCGCTGTGGCTTCACAGCCGGGCACCCACTGCGCATGCGCGAGCGGCGACGTGCGCCGTGATTCGACGCTCACTCATCTGGGACACATGACATGTCCCAGATGACTGTGCGTTGCCTACAGGAAGTGACTTTTAGCCCGGGCAATGAAGGTGGCAGACTTCGAGGGACCCCCTAGCAACAGGCATTTAGAGGTGAGTAAAAATTTTTTTTTTTTTTTCCAATAATTTTTTTTTAATTTTTTTTATGATTTTTAAGCCCCTTTTTGTTTTTTGGTTGCAACCCCACTTTAAAAGCGTTTTTTGTTTTTATTTATTTTTTTTTTAATGAATTTTACGACCATGGTGTTTCCAGTTTTGGTCAGATTTCCTTTAGTCTAGAAATAATGGGGAATATACAGATATAATCCAAGCTTTCAGTGCAGTCCTAGTAGCTTGTTCATTCCCTTTCCTGCTGTCTTGGTTTAGCTTTGTTTCCCTGGTTTGTGAATCGGAATGCTCTGTTTGCAGTGATAAGGAATCAGATAAAGGGATTGAAAAACATTCTCATTATTCTGCCATTGAAAGGCTGCGCCCCTTTATGGTCACGTGACTTGTGGTTATGAAACGAGCCACTTCTGATGTCATGAGTTGCACAACGAACATACATACCTAACTGTTATGGAACGGGTGGAGGGGGAGGGAGCAGCCAACACTGCTGTGTGTTTGTCAGGGGTGGTAAAGACGTTCTTGGTAGGGAACAAATCTATACATGTGCCCTCTGCTGAAATCTGCACAGGATAGATAGGAGGGAGTGAGTAGTGGGAGGTCTGGGAGGATAAAATTGAATAGAATAAATAAATAGTTCACAATAAAATAGGCTATTGAGATGGGTTGATTGAGAGGGACAATGGGGAAGAGAGGGAGGGGGGGAGGGCGAGAAGGGAAGAAAGCGGGGTTAAATAAGATATAAATAAATTAATAATACAGTAGTAAATCTATACACTAAGTTTCAAGAAATGAATAATGAGCACTAGGGGAAAGGGGGAGTACACAGAAAACACACACACCAGGGTATAAGGTAAGATCTGCCTTTCTGGACGCTGCCCGCGACGGCAAGGCTCCCCCTCTCTTTGCCTTTTTTTTTTTTTTTTTTTTTTTTTTCCTTTTCCCCCCCCATATTATTCCTTTTTATTATTAAATTGTATTCTCTGCACTTTGGGGGGGGTTAATATGTTTGTACGTAAAAGAGGTGTAATGTGGCCCAAGGTAAGGGGAGGAGGGTGTGGGGAGGAGGGAAGGAAATGGGATCGGGATGAGAGGAATGTGAAATGGGGTGAAGGAGCAGAGGTGAGGAAGGAGGGGGAGAGAGGGACAGAGGAGAGGAGGGGAGGAGAGGAGGGAAAAAAAAAAAAAAAGAAAAAACTATGAGGAGCCCAACCAGGAGGGATCAAAATATACTGGGAAGGGCTGGAGGGATAGAGGTTCGTGCCTGGCCCACTCGGGCATTGTTTAGTCACCCCCCGTATCCATCACCTACGGGAAACTAAAGTACCCATAGGTAGGTGTTGGGAAGCTTAGTTTAGGGTTTTTTTTTATTTTTTTTTTTTTTTTTTTTTTTTTTATTTTTTCTCTCTCTCTCTCTCCACCTTTCTCTCTCCTTTCTCCCCCATCTTTCCTCCCCCGCTGGACACCACCGGGTCAGGAGGAAAATGGAGGGGACAAGGGTTACCTCATTGAACGTTAAAGGATTAAATACTCCTGAAAAACGAAAAATGTTGTTGAATGAACTTAAGCGCCTAAAAAACAGATGTGGGGATGGTGCAAGAAACGCACCTGAAAACAGGGGCCTCTTTATATCTCCAAAATAGACACTTTCCCAATGTGTATCATGCATGTAATCAAAAATCTAAAACAAAAGGAGTTGCTATTTTAATTTCTAATAGAATTCCTTGGTCACTTCTGGAGAAATGTCAGGATGAAGGAGGAAGATATATCTTTCTTAAGGGGATTATAGGATCAGTAAAAGTGACTTTAGCTACTATATATGCCCCGAACTTAAACCAAGATAGCTTTCTGAAAAAGACTCTGTCTAAACTAATGGAATTCAAGGATGGAATTCTAATAACAGGGGGTGACTTTAATATCCCTCTTGATCCCAAATTAGATACTTCTAAAGGAACCTCCTCAATAGCGATCGGAATAAGAAAAAATATAACCAGAAAGCTTGAAGAATGCCAATTAGTAGATGCTTGGAGGGCCTTTCATGCTGAAGAGAAGGACTTTACTTTCTTTTCTAACCCACATCACTTATATTCGAGAATTGATCTTTTTTTAATACCACAGCAAATACTTTCGAAGGTCCGGGACACTCAAATAGGGAATATTACCTGGTCAGATCACGCCCCAATCACAATAAGGATAGACCTGACGGGAGGGACTCAAAAAATGGAATGGAGATGGCGACTAAATGAAAGCCTGTTACAGTGCCCCGAGATTCGAGATGATCTAACTACAGAAATCAATTCATATTTTCAAACAAATGACGACGGGGAGATGGATATGGGAATAGTCTGGGAGGCTCATAAAGCGGTAATTAGGGGAATTTTAATCAAACATGGCACTCGAGTGAAGAGAGCCAGGGAGGAGAGGATGATGTGGTTACTGGAGAAGATACAGGAAATGGAGAAAAAACATAAAAAGACATTGGAAAGGGAAACCGGAATTGACTTAGCAGACCTGAGAAGACAACTATCAGATCTTCTCAGGTATAAAGCCAGGGCTATCCTCCAATATGGAAAGAGCGTAATATATCATTCAGGAGATAAATGCGGAAGAGTTTTAGCTAAAAAATTAAAAGAACAACAGAAGAGGTCATATATACCTTACATCAAAACTGAGGGAGGTCAAAAAACTTATATGCCTAAAGACATTGTAAAGGAATTTAGAGAATTTTATAAGACACTATATAACCTACCAATCCCTTCCGTATCCCCTCAGTCGATGGAAGAATATCTGACCTCCTCACAAATAACTAGATTGTCATCTTCAGCTCGCTCAGAGATGGAGATGCCAATCACAATAGAGGAAGTGAGACTAGCCATAAAATCGATGAAAGGTGGGAAGGCACCTGGCCCAGACGGGTTTTCCTTGCAATACTTTAAAAGTTTTCTCCCTGTATTAAGTCCATACTTAGCTAAAACATTTAATATTTGGGGACATACATCAACCCCACCAGCAGAGGCGTTGAAGGCACATATTGTAGTAATACCTAAAGAAGGGAAGGATCAATCAGTGTGCAGTAGTTTCCGTCCAATATCCCTATTAAATATAGACATGAAAATTTTCACAAAGATACTTGCATCCCGCATACAACCGTACTTGACTCAGTTAATACATTTGGACCAAGTGGGGTTCGTCCCCACACGAGAAGCTAGAGATAGCACTATAAAAGTGTTAAATTTGCTCCAATATGTAAACCAGAGAGGGATGTCAAGTGTCTTTGTGAACACAGATGCCGAAAAGGCTTTTGATAGGGTTAATTGGACTTTTATGAGGGGAGTACTAAAACACATGGATTTTGGAGATAGAATGTTACACTGGATTGAAGGGATATACTCTACACCACAAGCCTTGGTTAAGGCTAACGGAGTTCATTCAGAGTATTTCTCTATATCAAATGGGACGCGCCAGGGCTGCCCTTTATCGCCTCTATTATTTGTTCTGACTTTGGAGCCCTTGTTAAATAAAATTCGTCAAAATCCCGATATTAGTGGTATTTGTATTGGAAAACAAGAATATAAAGCCTCCGCATATGCGGACGATCTACTTTTTTCAATTACAAATCCACAGATATCACTTCCAAACCTCATAAAGGAGGTGGAAGAATACGGTGCCCAGTCGAACTTTAAGATAAATTACAGCAAGTCGGAGGCGATGTGGGTGTCCATGGAGCACCCCATATGCAAGAATATAGTGGATAGTTTTAAGTTTAGATGGACATCAAGTGCACTAAATTATCTTGGAATCTATATCCCACCGAAGTTAAAAGACATCTATGTTTTAAATTATCCCCCTTTAATTAAAGAAGTAACAGCACTATTGGAAAAATGGAGTAAAGCAAGACATTCCTGGTTCGGGAGAAGTAATATTCTAAAAATGAGTATTATACCAAAGTTCCTGTATCTTTTCCAGGCCTTGCCTGTGTCTGTCCCTCTGGCCTTCTTTAACCAAGCTAGATGTGTCTTTACAAAATTTATCTGGGCAAGTAGACGCCCAAGGATAAATAGAAAACTGCTCACTTTATCAAAAACGGCAGGAGGAATAGCAGCGCCAGACCTATATAAATACTACCTAGCGTCCCAACTGGGTAGGATAATAGATTGGAACCGAAATGAAGGGAGTAAACTGTGGATCAATATCGAGCAATATGTTAGTAAAATCCCACTTAACAGGGCAATATGGTGCTGCGCTGCTATCCCTCCTGCAGTAAAGACACACCCCTTGATAGGACCCACACTTCTGACGGGAGAAAAGTTTATCCAGAATTCTAAACCCTCTTCAATAAAATCCCCCCTGTTTCCTATCTTGGGGAACCCGGATTTTCCTCCGGGCCTTGAGCTAGGGGTCTTCAAAAAAATGATAGATAGAGGCATTTTCCAAGCATCGCATTTCTTTAATCTTAATAATTGGCCAACACTAGACTTATTAATGAACATGGATGGTCAGTTTAAATTACCTTTTTGGCAAGCACGACAGATTAGACACTTCCTGGAATCCATAGGGCCCCAGGAAAGCTATAACCGACCAAGAACAAAATTTGAGAGATACTGTGAGGAGAAAGGGTCTTTCCCCCACGGAGTCTCTAAGTTATACGCAATGCTGACCGCCCCTCCAGAACACTTTAAGATGGTAAGCCTGGGAAAGTGGGAGAGAGATTTGGAACAAATTTTCACAATAGATCAACAACAGAATATAATATATCTAACCTTAAACTCCTCCAGATGTACTAAGATTCAGGAATTGAATTACAAAATTCTAACGCGATGGTATTATACACCCTCCCTAATGAACAAATTCTCCCAAACGACATCGGATAGGTGCTGGAGGGGCTGTCAAGAAAGAGGTACCATTGTACATATTTTCTGGACTTGTCCAAAAATTAAAATTTTCTGGCAGGAAGTGCAGAGAATCATGCAACGATTCACGGATTACCGGATACCATGGGACCCGGCATTCTATCTCTTACATTCCTCACAAATCCCACGGGAGAGATATAAAAACTCACTCTTGTGCCACATGGTAAATGCTGCTAAAAGTAGTATAACGGCATGCTGGAAGGATCCAGCTGCACCGCAGATCTCCATGTGGCTTAACAAGGTGAGAAACATAGGGATAATGGAAAATATGATTCCCACAACTATGACTAAAAAAGAACAAATATCTGAAACATGGGCCCCATGGGAGTCCTTTCTGCAAACTGAGGAAGGTAAGAGACAGATCGGGGAGGAAAGTTGGGAGTAACTCGAATACAACTAGTAAAATAAGTAGAAATGAGGTATATACAATACGGCCATCGACGGGAGAGAGGGGGGAGGAGGAGGGGGAGGAGGGGGAGGGGGAGGGAGGGGAGGGGGGGGGAGTCCCCTTTTTTTTTTTTTTTTTTTTGTTTTGTTAAGTTAGGGAGTAGTTAACAGGGAAGGGGGGGGGAGGGAAAAATAAAATAAACAGGTCTATGGATTTAGAATATAGAAAGGCAAAGGCAGATATGCAACATGAAGATAATGTGATGCAATATGTAAAGGCTATGCCGTATCTTTTTATTTTATGTTTAAACAGTATATCTATGTAGTCCTGTAAAGAAATAAAGAATTTAAAAAAAAGAAATCTGCACAGGATAATGCAGTGTTAGAACTGTAATCTGAGGTCACACACAGGCAGAGAAAAGTCTTTAAAGCTGTCACCTACTGTTTTCTTTTTACACCAGGGTAATAGTGCTCATTTTTTATTTTTTATATTGTGTGTGTGTGTGTGTGTGTGTGTGTGTGTGTATACAATGAATACTTTGTATAGTAAAGCTGAGCCTTTAAAATTACTTGCCTATATACAATATATCCATTTTATTTTTTGCATGAGAACTGACCACTAAAGCAAATGTCTGAATAATTTTATTGAAGTATATACATGTTTCACCTTGCAGATCCTAATGATTTGATACTGCGTGTTTACAGAGCGGAGTCCTTGGCTGCGCTGTTCGAATTTGGGAAAGCTCTTGAGGAACTGGACTTTGTCTTTTCAAAACAGCACAACTGGCCAGAGGTGACTATTCTATTTGTTTTTATCAGTACTAATGTCATCCAAAAGAGACTCAAATTGGAATTCCAGGCTCTAAGTCTAAAATCACTCACACCCACCTAACTCCTGTACGAACTACCCTGTAGAAGGAAGATGCTTATACTTGCCTATTCTCAGGGCACTCTGGTCTGCTCATGTGATCGGCTCTCAGCGGCGGTTTTAGGGGAGAGAAGAGATGGTGCTCTCCTCTCCCCAGAAGCCAACCATTGGAGAAATCACATGACTGGATTGGAGTGCACTAGTGGAGTGTTACTAGTGAAGTATAAGCATCTTTATTCTCAGAGTAGTGACTGTAAGACCACTTTCACACTGAGGCGCTTTTCAGGCGCTTTCACGCTGAAAACAGCACCTAAAAAGCTCACGAAAACGTATTTCTATTAAAATCAATGAACACTTTCACACTGGGGCAATGTACTGGCAGGGCTGTGAAAAACTCCCCTCCCCATTGAAATGAATGGAAAGCTCTTCAAATGCGCTCAGTGTTTTTACTGGCAGTTTAGAAGCGCCTCAGTGTGAAAGTGGCCTTAGTCACTGCTCTCCACTCTGCCCCTCCAGCATTTACTGGAGTGCCAGGGTGAAAAGAGTGGGTGCAGCTGGATGTGTCTCGGAACCAGCTGACAGTGGGCTTTAGTTTATTCATTTGGGGCCAGTTCACACCATAGAAACAGTCTGGATGCTTTTCTGCATGCGCGTTTTTGTTGGTTTTTTATTTTATGTAATTTATTTTTTTTTTTCTTTTTTCCTTAACCACTTAAGCCCCCGACGGATTTGGCTGGCCAAAGACCAGAGCACTTTTTTGCGATTCGGCACTGCGTCACTTTAACTGACAACTGCGAGGTCGCGCGTCGTGGCTCCCAAACAAAATTTACTTTTTTTTTTTCCTCCACAAATAGAGCTTTCTTTTGGTGGTATTTGATCACCTCTGTGCTTTTTTTTTTTTTTTTTTTTTTTTTTTCCGCTATAAACAAAAAAATAGCGACAATTTTGAAGAAAAACAACAATTTTTTTTTTTTGCTATAATATGCCCAAAAATATATAACTTTTTTTTTATTTTTTTTTTAATTTTTTTTCCTCCGTTTAGGCCGATACGTATTCTTCTACATATTTTTGTTTAAAAAAAAATCACAATAAGCGTTTGGTTTGAGCAAAAGTTATAGCATCTACAAAATAGGGGCTAGTTTTATGGCATTCTTATACATTTTTTATTAGTAATGGCGGCGATCAGTGACTTTTATCGTGACTGCAACATTATGGCGGACACTTTTGGCGCTATTTTGGGACCATTCACATTTATACGGCAATTAAAAATGCATTGATTACTGTATAAATGTGACTGGCTGTAAAGGCGTTAACACTAGGTGGTGCTGTAGGGGTTAAGTGTGCCCTAGGGAGTGATTCTAACTGGGGGGAGGGGCTGTGTGACACATCACTTATCATCGTTCCTGATCACAAGGAGCTATGATCAGTGACATTGTCACTAGGCAGAACAGGGAGATGCTTGGTTACATCAGCATCTCCCCGTTGTTCCTCTCCATGAGGCTATCACGGACAGAGTCCCCTGGACTCGCGGAGCTCGCGTCCGCTAGCCAAGCCTCACAAGATCACGTACAATAAAGTGATTTTGCGGAGCCAGCCTGCAGGCGGCTGGTCCTGGTTCATGAAATTTGAGCTGGGCACATATATCTGTAGTGTGTTTTTTTATTTTTTTTATTTTTTTTTATCATCGCTCTTCAAAGCACTATGTTCCGTAGTTGTCACCTGCTTCGTTCTTCTGTCATCAGCCTGATAACTTCTGACAAGTAAAGGCAGCCAGGGTTTTGTGTTTGGGAGGATGCTATAAATAGATTAGTATAGCCCTGAACCATTCAACAATCAGAGCTGAAAGTCTCCACCTATGAGGAGACGGAGTGTCTGCCTTTCCTCCAATCAGCTGTCTGCCCAGGCTTCACTAGGCTGTATGCCAGCAAGAAGGCATACTGCCATAACCCTTAATGTATGTGCCATGAACATTGGTTCAAGTAAGCTGTTCACATCTGCATTGTAAGAACCTGTCGTCTGTGTTATATATATATATATATATATATATATATATATATACATACATACATACATACATACATACATACATACATACATACATACATACAATCCTCTGTGATTCCCAATATAATAAGGGAAAATCACGTACAACACATGTTTAAAAAAAAAAAAAAAAACGCTAGAGGATTCAGACAGGTGTGAGTTCAGCCTAAAGGTGAACTAACTCAAATATCATGGCCACCCCTCCTGATCCCATTGCACTTAGCAGCCACAATGCCATGTTATGCTGGTGTAGTGGTTTTTATGCTGCAATACATGCCGCAATGCCCCCAGAGGGTGTATTCACCATAATGCTGACCAATGATAAGTGACTCTGTCTTCTGGAGCACCTTACTGAGGACGCACTTCTAGGTCATCATCCCAGATGTGTGGCTGTGCTGGCCAATGGGCACTTGCCATTGTGAACATTATGGTGGCTACTTACTCTGGGGCTGTGTATTGCAGTGTGCGGACTGCTACACTGGAAAAGTGTACCTCGTGTATGCAGGGCTGGGAGTTTTTTTTTTTTTTTCGCTCCTCTAAAAGGTGAATTTCCCCATTAAAACGGTATGCTGTATATCTTTAAACTGCATTTAAAAATCTTTAAAACCCCATTCCCAGGATCCACAGTCTGAGTGAGCCTTAAAGCTCTGGTGGTGTTTAATAGCGGTACGGGAATGAGACATGACTTGGTGCTATGAAAACGGTGCATTTGGGTTTGAAGGGTGCGCTAAGTGATTTGGAGATTTTCTTTATTAGCATGAAGATCAGCCACCTCCAAAAGGGCCATGTTTTCCTATTTCAGCAACCCTTTGCTTAACACATTCACAGTGCAAAGGATACATTTTGTTATTTGAAAATGAAGACCTCTGTTGTCAAATATGCTTTAAAGGGTTTTTATTTATATATCCTTTTTTTTTTTTTTATTCAAGGTGCATTACAGAAAAGCCAAAATACTACAGGACACGGGAAATCTGTATGAGGCTTTAAGATGTTATCTTCAGTGCTTGGGACTAGATGAGGAGTTTCTATCTGCTAAAACGGAGATCGAAAAGGTACTGTGCAAGACTTTCTTGTGGTGGTTTCCTGAGTACAAATTTGATTGAACTCATTTTAAATTTAAACTGTCTTTACAACTGTGGAGAGGGGGGTGGTTTAGGACAGACTTCCTGATCATGTGACCACTGATTGGCTGTCACAGTGGCCATGCAATCGGGAGTTGGTTCTGCTTGCTCCTATTAATGACAAGTTGCTGAGAGCTGCCTATGACAGCTCAGTCAGTGCTGGGAGTGTGCAGTGAGCACACTTGAAGCTCAGAAACCACGTCTGTCCATGTGCGGCCATTAAAGCCCACCCTCTTTTGCCGCACATATGCTTTACATGGCTCGCAAGAGGATCAAGTGGATGAATTGTGGGTCAATAGTAGGAGTCCTGTGAATAGTGGAAGAAGGGGTTGGTGGTACATACCATTACACACAACTGTTTGGTGCTGTATCCCAAGAACAAGTTCAACTTCAGCTTTGTGTTTTAAAAAATAAATAAATAAATTGTGCTTTAATGAGAATTGTAAATAATCTTTAGTGTATATGTACTATTATAGATGCTATAAAAAGAACTGAAGTGAGCATTTGTGTATTCACTATGCAGATTCTATGTGACTTCCTCTCACCTGGACAAGAGACAGTTGAAGGTATACTAAAGGATCTTGAAATGACAACTTTGCCAAATTTACCATTGAAACCTTTTGTGTTGGGATCAGACAAGAGTGAAACTACATATCACATACAGTCAAGTCTGGAGCAGGTATTATGAGAATTTGTTTTTATTTTATCACAAATATCCCCATTAGCACTTTTAGTTTGGCATCTCCTATAAGTAAGTGTGCGCCTCTTCTTTATATTAAGACCTTGGCAAACTTCCCAGAATAACCTTAATTTTGACATGCCTGGTCAAAATTTTCTATACCACAAGGCTGTGTACGACTAGCTATAAAAAGCCCTTAAAATATTTAAACTGGTTGAACTAAAAAAAAACTGACTCGTGTATGGGATGCTTTAAGTCCACAGAAGCTCATAGCACCAATGGCTCCCACCTGCTGCTGATTAACAATGGCTGGAGCCTGTGGAGGGCACAGGGAGCAGCACACACTACTACCCTGAACTTCAGGTTGGAGGGGAGTGGCACTGAGGAGCTGGCAGGTGTGGGTGGATGCATTGTTTTGGCACAGATATTAAGAGAAAATGTACTGGGTGATGTTGCGCTGCTTGACATTACTCAGTTGATCAAAAAAAAAAAAATGGGTTTAATGCTGCTTTTTTTAGGTCAAGGACTTAATTTATTTTCTGTTCTTTTCAGGATGAAGGTATAGAAAGATCAGTGAAGTGCACCAGCACATCCAGTAGCAATTTACACCGTGCGCAGTCTGTGCACACCCTGCACTTTGAGGAAACTGCCAGCGAAGATGGCTTAAAAAGGGTGTCTTCGGAGCCTTTCCTATCCAGCAAGGAGAATGGCATATTACTTAAAAGAAAGTTCTCTCTTTCTGAGCAAGACACAAATGTGTGTGAAGATGGTCCAAAGAAATACATAAAGCAAGGAGGTAAGAACCTGGATGTCTGACCAAGACCATTAATGCAGATCAGAAAAGTTGGGGTAAGGGATCTTTCACACTGAGAATTTTTAAACAGTTTTTCATGAAAAATGCTTCCTTTTTTTAAATCTCACTCTTCACACCAGTCAGTTGCATTTTCTTTACAAGTCCTGCTTGTCATTTTTGGTGCGCTTTTTTTTAAAACCAATTTTCATTAATGAATTGAACTTTTCAAAAAAATTGCATTGTGGTCATGTTTTCGGCACGTTTTTGAGCCACGTGTGCATACTGCAAGTCGGGCAACCAGTACAATGAGGTAATCAGTCTCGCCTTCTATCAGTGTTGGTCACAGCACTGCAGTACAGTAGAGCCCAGGTGGCTTTCTCTGCTGGCCCTTCCTCTACTTGGAGCTGCTGTTAGGTGTTCACAGAAGACATGTTGGGTATTAATTTACTCGGCGTAACATTATCTTTCACAATCTAAAAAAAAAATTGGGCTAATTTTACTTTTTTTTTTTTTAAAGTGCGCTTGTAAGACCGCTGCGCAAATACGGTGTGAAAAAAAAGTATTGCAATGACCACCATTTTATTCTCTAGGGTGTTGGAAAAAAAACAATATATAATGTTTGGGGGTTCTAAGTAATTTTTCTAGCAAAAAAATGTTTTAAACCTAAAAACAGTCTGAAAAACAGGCTTGGTCCTTTAAGTGGTTAAAGACCACCTCTTGGTAAAATCATGTGACCACTGTACAGTGAGCTGTATTTAAAAACAAAAAAATCATCCATTTTAATGTTAGTTTAGAGGGGGGAAAAAAACTATTCATTTTATTTTTCTTCTCCCGCCTAGAAATGTCCGATCCAGCCATTTCATTAGCTGACAACACTATCTTAAATGCCTTGATTGATGGAACTGATTTTGAATGCTCCCTTTGCATGAGGTTAGTAACAAAGATTTATTTATCTTGCACAAGGAATACAGGGACACAATGCTGGACCATCTCAATTATGTCTTGTGTATTGACATAGTTCTCTTTTTACAATGTGCTTTCAGATTGTTTTATGAACCTGTTACTACGCCTTGTGGACATACCTTCTGTAAAAAGTGTTTGGAGCGCTGCCTGGATCACACACCTCAGTGTCCCTTATGTAAACAGAGCTTGACAGAGGTGAGATTCAATGAGATGGTTTGTTTCATTTCAGTAAATATGCATATATTACTGTCTTGTAATGTAGTCTTGTCAAGTGATAGTGATTTTATATTAAAAATGTATCCTTTTTTATTTTTATTTTTTTTCAGTATCTAGCATGTAGAAGCTACAATGTGACCTACTTGCTGGAAGAATTAATCAAGCAGTATCTTCCGGAACAGCTGTTGGAGAGAAAAAGAATGCATGAAGAAGAAACACTCGAACTATCAAAGTAAATATTATGTGCTATATTGTAAGCCATGTGCTTTTTATTTTCAAGCTGTCAATATGTCTAATTGAGACACGAGGGCAATAAGATTTCCCCCTTAACATATGGCTCAGCCATTTCCTTTCATAAAAGTGAATACTAGGCTCTGTCATGATTGCACTGGTGTCTAGACTGATGAGGGAAGACAAAACTAGGATAAAGTAAGCAATGGTGGCCATGCACTGAAATTTTGTAGGAGATAATAGTTGTTGGAACAGGTTTTATGACTGGTTTCATGTCCCCACAGAACAGCTAGTAGAGGTTTGCTTGTCCCATAAGTTGGGGTGTTCGCCTCAAGTGTTTTTAACAGTTAATTTTTTTATTTTTTTTATATATCTTGTCACCCCATTTCTTAGACCTGTTCATTTTGGTTTTGGTCTTTTTTTTTTTTTTTAATGTATGTTTTATTTAACATTTTGTTAATGTTGCATTCACTTTCATTTTCTCTCTTTATTTAGTTTAACTAAAAATGTGCCTGTGTTTGTATGCACAATGGCATATCCTACTGTGCCTTGCCCACTGCATGTTTTTGAACCTCGGTATCGGCTGATGATTCGAAGGTGTATGGAAACTGGTACAAGACAGTTTGGAATGTGCATCAGTGATCCAGAAAAAAGGTATGTGCCTTTAGTTAGAAATGATAGTGTTTTACATAAAATATAAACTTTAAACTTTTGTTAAGGCAGAAAATACATTCAACGCTTATTCGAGTTTAAATCCAGTGTCTGGGCCTAAACTGAGTTGAAAAGTGACAGGTTGGCTTTATGGAGGGCAACCTAGGCAGGCTGTATGCTCAATGCCCACGTTCCCCTGAGCTGTTGGGACTCTGAGATGTAGTTCGCTCTTCTGGTTGTGAGAGAACATGTGCTCTCTACCACCTCCTGGTATAATCCAGTGCTACATGTCTGAACAGCCAGGCCTAAGCACTGTTATGCATGGGCAGAGGTGCTAGCTAGGGCTTTTGTCTGTAGTAAAGCCTGGCTATGGAGCTTATTTTAAAACCCAAATGCAGACCAATGGTAAGTAAACATTTGAGGGGTAACTATTTTTTTTTGTGTACAGATGTAGTTTCTCTGTCTTTGGTAATTGCTCCATTATCCTCATCGCGCCACCTATAGGTGAATGGACACGGGCAGAAAAGATACAGGAAGCTCCTCCCAGTTTTTCTACCAATGTCTGAAGGTGATGGTCATTGAGTGCAGCTCTCTGCGTGGTAGTACTAAGTTCTCAATTGATTTCAGCAGACATCAGATTGGTCGTCTGGATCCATTCCTACAGATGGGATGCTAAGATGGATAGTGCCAGGGCCCCGCTACCATTGGATTGAGCATTTTAAGTGGGGATTGCCTGAATTGTGGGCAGATGGCACTGGACTCTTCGGATGCGAAACTTTGTGCGGTTATTACTGACCAAAGTGTTTTTAGGTAGGGTGCTGTACCTTTCCAGGGCAGTGAAACCCAGAAAGGATAGTGTCCCTTAGGGTCCAAAGGGGCATAGGCCACCATGATGGGTAAAGTTTGGATCCTAGGTCTGTTGACCAGATCCTGCTGCAAGATTGCCGAGTGTCCCTGCAGTAGTAATGTTCTTTTAAGAGTGCTTGCACACTGCCGGTGCCTGGGCATCGGTGGTAAAGCAGCGCTATTCGTCTACTAGCGGGGCAGTTTTAACCCCCGCTAGCAGATGAAAAAGGGTTAAAACCGCCCGCAAAAAGCTGCTTTGCAGGCGGTGCGGTGGCGCAGCCCATTGATTTCAATGGGCAGGGGTGCTATAGGAGCGGTGTATTCACAGCTCCTACAGCGCTGCAAAGAAGCTGCTTGCAGGACTTTTTGTGATGCCATGCCAGCGCAGCACCACAGTGTGAAAGCTGTTGGGCTGCCATGGGTGTCACCCTGGTTTTCTCCATTAAGGGGCAGTGGTGTACATTGTTGCATGTCTAACACCTGGAGATGTATTTGGGGGGGGGGGGGGGGGAGGAGACCTGAGAATGGGATCCAGGGCTGCTCTGTGCAAAACCAACGTGTGTATGTGTATATATATATATATATATATATATATATATATATATATATATATATATATATATATATATATATATATATATATATATATATATATATATATATATATATATATATATATATATATAATTTTTCTCTATCCTGCCTCAAGTTGCACCATATTTGTACCTGATAAGACTCCTAACCCCTCTTTTGTGGTCTCAAGTTGAGCTCTACACTTCACGTGTGTGTGTTTTTTTTTTTTTTTTTTTTCCTCTCCCCCTTTCTGCCATGTAACTTCATCCCTACGCTGTTGTACAACTAATTGTAATCATAATTTTGTAGTTAAAGGCAGTTTGGTCTATCCCCTCATGTGATATTTGGATTTATGGATATTGACTGGCTGTAATTCGATTTCATTTTCTTGAAGTTTGTATTAAAGGTGTGTCTTACTTACTTAAAAAAAAAAAAAAAAAAAAATAAAAAATTCTCCTGGACTAAGTGTTTGTTTTGTTTTTTTTTAATTTTTATTACTTTTTTTTTTTTTTTTTTTTTTTGTCTTTCACTATTTAGTTTTGCAGACTATGGTTGCATGCTGCAGATCCGTAATGTCCATTTCTTGCCTGATGGACGTTCTGTAGTTGACACTATTGGTGGAAAGAGATTTCGTGTTTTAAAGAGAGGAATGCGAGATGGTTATTGCACTGCAGACATTGAATATCTAATTGACATTCAGGTACTTTCTTTTTAAACAGCTGTTTTTCACCATTATCTCAGTGATAACTGTTAGTCAGATTTAATGTCTGGGAACCCCAGACATATTGTGAGAGCTGCTAGTCTTCAATGTAAAACAGCCCTGCTTACCAAAGACTATGCTAAGAGTGCCAATGTTCAAATCCCTCATTAAAGCTGAACTCCAGGTATGATCTTAATGGCATACTTGCGTTTGATCCAGCTTTGACCAATGAAAGTGTGCATATTTCATACCTAAGGGACTTCTGTGGAAGCTGGCAGCAAATGGCTGCTCCATTGCATACTGACTGTTGCTCACTTGGCATTGCTGCCATTCACAGAAGGCCGTGAGTGTGTGTTGTGTTTTTTTTTTTTTTTTATTTGTCTGTGTGTGTGTACAGGGCATTTCTGTGATTTGCCATGGTAGAGAGAACTATAGTAGTAATGGGCTTGACAGTAATTACTTTGGGAATCTGATGTATTGTATTAATGTGATGTATTTGTGTATAATTCAGGTTGGTATGGAGGAAGTCCAGCAGCTCCAGGAGCTCCATAATGCAGTCTACACACAGGCCTGTCACTGGTTCCAGAATCTGAGATACAGGTTCCGGAGCCAGATCCTGCATCATTTTGGCTCCATGCCGGAGAGGGAGGACCACATACAGGTTTGTCTTTGACTTGAATGTCCCACACTATAGTCTTGGCTGCGTTCTTGAGAGCTAATAGCCCTTTTCATTTGGACCAGGTAGACCCGATTGCGTTAACCACTTGCTGCCCGCCATATAGCAGAATGACTGCGGCAAAGTGGTTTCAACATCCTGACTGGGCGTCGTATGATGTCCTCAGGATATTAAGCCGCTGCATGCCCCCGGTGGCGCGCATCGTGGTGATCATTGTTGCGGGGTGTCAGTCTGACACCCCGCAACACCGATCTAGGTAAAAAGTCTCTGATGGAGACTCTTTACCATGTGATCAGCCATGTCCAATCACGGCTGATCACGATGTAAATAGGAAGAGCCGTTGATCGGCATTTCCTCACTCACGTCTTGATAGAGACGCGAGTAGAGGCCAATCTGCGGCTCTCCTGACGGGGGGGGGGGGGGGTGAGCACAGCCCCCCCTCGGATCCCGCCCAGTACCACCAGGGATGCCACCACACTAGACCACCAGGTATGTCCCCCCCCTAGACCCCCAGGAAAAAGCACATCTGTGCCCAGGCAGCTGCCAATCAGTGTCCACTGCCAGTGCCACCAGAGATGCCTATCAGTGCCACCCGTAAGTACCCATCTTTTCATCCTTTCAGTGTCACCCATCAGTGCCCATCAGTGAAAGGGAAAACTTACTTATTTACAACATTTTATAACCGAACCAAAACTTTAATTTTCTTTTCAAAATTTTCAGTCTTTTGCTAAACAAAAAAAAAAAAAACGCAGAGGGGATCAAATGCCACCAAAAAAAAGCTCTATTTGTGGGAACAAAATGATAAAAATTTTGTTTGGGTACAGTGTAGCATGACTGCGCAATTGTCATTCAAAGTGCAACCGCTGAAAATTGTCCTGGGCAGGAAGGTGTATAAGTGCCCTGTATTGAAGTGGTTAAAACATGTTTGTAAAGGTGACGTTTTTTTAATTACTTTACAGGCTGCTTTATACAAGGAAAATTCAGTGCAATAGATAAAAAGCTTGCTCTACCAGAGAACCTTGGGAGTAGAACTAAGATATTAGTGTCAGCCATGCAAAATTATACGTGTTGTGCAGGCAGATTTTTAAATTGTTCACTTGGACTGCTATGGTTACTGTGCTTCAGAGATGCTTGTAAATTCTATGGCATGTTTTTAAACTCGCAGCTTTGTTTTTTTGATACTGCAGTTCCACTATTACATTAAGTGTATGTCCAGACTAAGGGATTTCTTTAAGGGATTTTTGCCTACTTCCACCTTGTGATTTATCCTTGCTTGTCTGGTGACACCACTGTTGGCAGAACAGGCAGTGAAGGAAAATCTCTATAGAGTCCCAGATGGCAATAACCCTCAACAATGTTCTGTCCCTTCACTCTATAGAGAGCGAGATTTTTTTTTTGTCTGGTTGTATTTCAGTAAATCATTAAAGAACTATTCTGCAGGGATATGCAATTAGCGGACCTCCAGCTGTTGGAAAACTACAAGTCCCATCATGCCTCTGGGTGTTATGCTTGTGGCTGTCAGTCTTGCTGTGCTTCATGGCACTTGTAGTTCTGCAACAGCTGGAGGTCCGCTAATTGCATATCCCTGCTCTAATGTATATAAATATTATGGGCTTTGGTTTTGGACAGGTTGAGTTTGAGGAAGTGGTGTGGCATCCAGGCTGATATGTCTGTTAGTAAATTAGTGATGTGTGACGAGACTGAAGTGAGCTGAGGGGTAAAGAGTCCACCCCATGGCTTTCAATATAATTTCTACTCTGACAACACCCAAATCTATCAGCTGACACAGGAAGGAGGTGTAGATTGATAATGGGAGAGGTCCAAAAACAGAACATTCAGCGCATCGGGTTTCAGAAAATAACCATCCATTTTATGTGCAGTAGATTGACTCCAGTATGCATGCTGCAGGGTGGCACTCAGGGACCGAAGGTGTACCCAAGGATGCAGGCTGCCAACATTTGCAACAAATTATCTTTGCACTTTACCTTTTTAGGGAAAGTGTCGTGTGCTTCTTTCTGCTTTGCTCTTTTTGATGCATAGAACATGTATTTGTATAAGACATGTGATGTTCAGACTGCAAAGTTTGTGGTGGAAATACAGGATACAGCAACATTTGGGGGAAAATGTTTACCAGCCATTAAAGCTGCATTCTGGGCTAAGGAAATGTCTAAATACAAGAGGCATATGTATACAGACATGTGCAGTAATCCAGTGTGAATTGTTGCCTCTGTACAGAATCCCAATGAAGAACATTTACTGCTGAGTGACTGCTCTTTTATCTGTCCCTCTTGTAGTTTCTGCAGGCAGCCTGTAGTGGGCAGAGGCTGCTGGGTCCTTCCCAGGACCCTGCTCTCTGCATAAGCTTAGAACAGCACAGTGATGTCACCACTACTTTTTTTTAGATAGATAATATCTAGCAAAGGTGTGTGTTTTTTAAAAGTGAATTATGAGTATACAAATCCTAATATCAAAGCTTGTAATTTTAAGTTTATTTTATTTTTTTTCTATATTACATTTTTAGGTAGCACCAAATGGACCAGCCTGGTGCTGGTGGCTTCTAGCTGTATTGCCTGTGGATTCCCGGTATCAGCTCTCAGTTCTGTCCATGAGCTCGCTACAGGATCGTCTCCTGAAAATCCAGCACATATTGACTTATTTTTCCAGAGACCAATCCAAATGACTAACCGCCTGGAGCTTCCTGAAAACTTACCCAGCCCTGACTGTGATCACAGCTGCATTTTTTGCTGTCTTTGCACATTTGACATTTGCTTGAGCAAATTGGACTATTGTGGATCTCCACCAGCTGGAACTACACCTTGTAAATAAGAAAAGTGTGAAAAACTTGGCTTTTGGGGTTACAAAACTTGTTTTGCACTATGTATAAAGGTTTTTTTATTAATATGTAAATTAACTTTATTTTGAATTGATGATACTTCCAAGTGTCGTTTTTGCTGCTTTTCAGTCCATGATATTGTGAATGGAGATATTTTCCCTATGTGGCTGTGTTTTCTGATTTTTTTTTTTTTATCTATGCAGTATTTGTGTCTTAACTGTTTCATCGCATCTCTTAAAGGATATTGCACATATTTGATTTTACATTTATGTGGCAATTTTAAAGCAAAAGTATTAGAAACTTAAGTGGAGTTCCACCTATTTTGACATTTTTGTAGGGCCTACCCACACTACAGTTGGAAATATTTTTTTTTTTTTTAAATGTATGTAGGTGGCACTTCCAGTCCCGGCTGCCTAGGTGATTCCCAATGAGTGGGTTAGGTTATCCATGTCATCTATCCCAGGAGTTTTTTTTTTTTTTTTTTTTTTTTTTTTTTTTTATCAATCAAAATTTTAGTTATTAGACTTCCCAGGTTGCCATAACTGGCTGGAAACTTCTGCGGAAGGTGCCATACTATGGCAACCTATAATCAACAAAGTGCGTGGCAGTGTCTTTACTGCACAGGTGTGGTACAGGCTGGGTATCTTGGAAATGGGCCGCTGCCTGCTGGGATCATGCAAGTAATTTAAGATTTATAACTACAGCGCATGAAGACGCTTATTACAATATCCAAATTATACAGTAGAAATAATGTGAATCAAGGGGTTGCTTTTTATTAAATTTGCGTAGCACACTGGAGTACTGCTTTAATGGGTATGTAGTTGGTCACAATTTAAGTAGACCCCATGTGTTGGTTTATTCGAAGTTGTAATTAATTGTGTGGTGCAAAGGAATCGTGTTATTTACACATAAATAATCTAACTGGGATGATTTCTACTTCTCAGGTTGAACTGCACTAAGTGATTATCAGGTCTGAGCCTGTATTACAGATTTGTCTTTTTTTTTTTTTTTTTTTTTTTTTTTTTTTTAAATGGGCACTAGCAATATAACTGACCTAAATCTAAGCCTATTTACTCTGCAATGTCTCCTCTGAATTGCTAAATCAGAATAAAGGTCCCTTTTTACATGCCCCCTGCTATGTGTTGCATTAGGCAAATCCATTCATTTTGAATGTACAGCAATGATTTTTTTTTTTTGTCTGTATTTGCGTGCTGCATACCATTGTAGATGATGACCCAAGAGTGCCATGTAGTAGGAAGCCAGTCTATGGCTTTTTGTATACAGGCTTCTATTGTGACTCAATCGGTAAAATTTCATATAAGCTTTAAAATGTTAACGCAGTTACCAAAGCTGTTTAGTCTTTTAACCAGCCATGAAAGATTTTTTTTTTTTTTTTCCCCCCCCTTAATGGCCAGGCCATTTTTTTTGTGACACGGCTCTGCATCACTTTAACTGACAATTGTGTGGTCGTGCGACATTGTACCCAGACAAAATTGTCTTTTTTTTTATTTTTATTTTTTCTCCCAACAAATCGATTTCTTTTGGTGGTATTTGATCACCTCTGCGGTTTTTATTTTTTTGCACTAATAAACAAAAAAGTGAAAATTTTGAGGGGGGGGGAAACTTTTTGCTATAATAAATATCCCCCAAAAAATTTTAAACAAATTTCTTCATCTGTTTAGGCCAATATGTATTGTTCTACATTTTTTTTTTTTTTTGGTTAAAAAAGAAAAAAAACACTTGCAATAGGCATTGCGGCTGCCAGCCACGTGCATTGTATCCCTACTGTGCCTCCCCCCCCCCCCCCCGTTGTGCAGCAGGTGCGTGCGCCTGCTATGGCTCTTAAAAGAGCTGATGTACCAGTACAGCAATTTGCAGGGACCTGACAGTGGCTGGTCAGCAAGTGGTTAAAGCAGTTTACATTAATACATGGTGATCCTGCCATGATTTTTGTTCAGGTACTTCTTTGTATGGGCATCAACTTATTCCAAATTGTACGTGTTGTTTTCACATCACGCATCCTCCAGTGATTACATGTGGCCATTCTGTCATGCCTAGTACAGGCATAGGCCACCATTGTTGCTTTCAGAAAACCTGTCCCAGTGCTGAAGCAGGCTATGGGGACACTAGTGGCTGAAAGCCTACAGGAAATTGGTGGCAAGGAAGAAAGGTCATCAATCTAAACCTTAGCAGCACAGGATTCAGATCTACTTTCAACTTGACATGTGCAATTTGTTTGGTTCCGAATTTTGACAAATTCATTAGTTCGGAACTATTCGAATTGATAAACTCATTTAACAAAAATTTGAAAATCTGAAATAATTACTGTTAGATTATAGTTATTGGAATTTCCTTTTTAAATTTGTCTGTTAGGATAAATTTGTATTTGTTATGTTACAAAATAATGAATGCTGTATCGAAATTAATGGAACATAACAAATTAATGATATAAACTTTTTAATTCTATCTGTTCCATTTGTTTAGATGTGGCATTTATGATTTCGGATAATTCGTAACTTCAGATAAATTTGTTTGTCATGTTCACTAACAGCCAACTTTGAAAGGAAATTTCAATACCTTTTTTTTAATTGTTCTTTCAAGTTTTCTTTCTTTTCCAAATGTGATCATTATGATCGACCTGAAGACCAAGGTAAAAAAAAAAAACCCCCAACAAATGAAACAAAACCTAACATTTTTCAGCAGTGCACATGTTTACTTTCAACTCCATCTCCAAAGATGCTGGTACAATGTGTAAAATCTACAAAAAATTCAATGATTTGAAAATCTCATCAACCCATTCTATTCACAATAGAAAACATATCAAATATTTAAACTGATAAGGGAAAATAAAAAAAAATGGTCATTTTGAAATTGATGGTAGCAGGAAAGAATATCGTTTTACACTGATGGTGTTTATGGCAGAATTCCTCCCACAGAGCTATTAAGATCTCATGGTGAGGGAAGTCATCCCTGCAGTGATTATTGCTAGCGGCTATAACAGCCGACAGGTTTGTTGTACCCAAGTGGATCGATTTGACTTTGGTACATTCAGCCTGCCCATACATGGTTTGAATCTTGGCTGGTCCCTGCTGAACTGAGATTTGAACTGTCTATGGCTGGCCTAAGTTGCAGGTTTTGTTTACATTGTTTGTAGGCCCTTTTTTAAAAGTACATAATGAGGGAGCTACAAAACTGACCTGTTTGTGTAGGTTTTGGCACTCCCAGCTTTATCCTTTCTTCTCTACCTGCTGAGTCAGTGACTGGTAATTAGTTGTATCTTCTTGATGTGCACATAAATTGCGTATATCATTAAATATGAAGCCAGGATAATGATAAACCTGGAACGTTCACCTTTAGGCTAGGTTTCCACTATTGCGGCCCCAAAATTGCTTGATTTACAGTGTGACTTTGCAATGTGATTTTTGATGCGGTCATGCAACTGGTGAACCATAGGAAAACAAGTTGCCCCAAAGTAGTACAGAAACCTTTTTTGGAGTTGCTGTGATTTGAGTTGCACCAATTAGATCGGGGACCATTGAAATACATGGATTTTGACTTGTCATTTGACTTCACATGTGTCAAGTCGCACAACAACTTGCAGTAGTGGAAACCGAGCCTTAAAAAACGGTCAACAATAGTAGCTGCAATATTTTAAACCTGACAGGTTTTGTTTTTAACTGTGATTTTTGCATGATCATAATCTCATGCTAATAATAGCACTTCTGTGAGGATCACACCATTATTTTGGCTTCTGCACATGTTGATGATGAGTACTTCTAATAGGAGCTCTGACGCACAGATTTCCAACAAGCTGGAAAATGTGTGTACCAGGGAGCTAATCATTTCCCTTGCTGTGGAGGAAAGGAAAAGGTTATGTGCAACAATTCTGTATGTTACAAGGTAAGCGTGTGCTGGGTTCATCTGAAATCAAGGAAAATCTTTTTATACCCTAATTATTTTTTTCTTTAAGTGTTCAGGGAATAAAATCCTGATTTATTCAAAGGGACATGCACTTGTTAGGTATAAGTTTTATACACCTGAATTCAAGAGCCTCATGCAGTTAGAGAAACCACTGTGCGCTTTTTTTTTTTTTTTTTTCTACTACTGCAACATGTGAATGTTTATTTCGTACGGGTCCTAGTACATTTTTCAATTCAGGGTTTTATTTGTAATCCTGTAATTCAGAAAGCAGCCATTTCAGTCATGTGTAAAGACTAACAATTTATCCACACAGTATGGGTACTGTGGAATTCTGTATTTTAAATTAAAGCAAAGCACAGTTTTGATTGTGTTCCATTAATAAAGTGTTAACAGTACCTACTGGTTGCTTTTTTTTATATATATATATTTAGTTTTGCCAGTGTTATGAGCACTAAAATCATAATTCGTAACTGGCACAGGCCGGTACTATGCACAAAAGGAATAGTAAAGATGGTTGGCAATTTCTTCTGGCATCCTCTTATGCCGCGTACACACGATCGGAATTCTCGTAGGAAAAAACTCTGACGGTTTTTCCGACGGAATTCCGCTCAAGCTGTGTTGCCTACACACGATCACACCAAATTCCGACAGTCAATAACACAGCGGCATAAAACACGTTCGACAGCACTATAAAAGGGAAGTTTAATGCTTCCGAGCATCAAAATGCGTCAAATTGTTTCCGAGCATGCGTCGGAATTTTGCGTGTCGGAATTGCATACACACGATCGGAAAATCCGATAGAAAGGTTTTCCGTCGGAAAAATTGAGAACAGGTTCTCAATTCAAAGTCCGTCGGAAATTCCGACAGAAAAAAAGACCGTTGGGCATACACACGGTCAGAAAATCCGATGAAAAGCTCCCATCGGACTGTTTCCATCGAAAATTCCGACCGTGTGTACGCCGCATTAGGCTTTTCTCTCCACTTCTCTACCTAGACAGGATTTGTTGAAGTTGATGCACACTCAGGACCTTACAAAGAATTTTTTTTTATTTTTTTTTTAGGTCTGATATTTCGGTGGGCTTCAGCTGCACCCCACCAAAAGGTTTGGCACACAATAAATTGCATCTTTGCAAGTTGTACTCTTGTGCTTAAGTCCCAATTCTACCTCAGCTACAACAAATCTTGTCTACATATCCCACCCAGCCAGTCATTTGTAGATGTGCGCAGTGCCCACCACCTTTTTTTTTTTTTTCTCTCCCCCCTGTATCTTTTCATTATATACAATGCTCAGCATAAATGAGTACACCCCAACAGATTTATCAGAGAACCTTTACTTTACTTTTAGAATCAACATTTTCTATGGGACACTATACTACAAATTACGCCTACAAATGTGGGCCATTGATTGCAACCAATATTTGTTAATTTGCACACAAAAATTTTTTTTTCTCCTATTACCTTGCAGGATGGCACACCTGAGAGAAGAGGGCTCCTCCCTACAGGAAACACAATTGTCAGATTGTTATAAGTCCCCATTCTTCCCCTTGATCCCCACTATTGATAGTGTTTCTCCCGTACACAACAGCATGTTTGTTTTGTTTGAGACCAAATGACTGGGGAGGCTTCACAGGTTGCTCCCAGCGCTCTAGCCGCAGGGAGTGCGTGCCATCGCTGTATGCAAAAAAAAAACGCTGCTGCCAACTGCTCTCTTCCTCATAAGGAAAAAGCCATCTTGGTGGATCAGCGCAATCCGGAAGTACCTCTACAATGCTGGGAGACCAGCGTGGGGAAGGAGAGACAGCAAGGAGGCTAGCAGCGGTTGGCTCACTGTACTAAGCCCTCAGAGGTACCAGCAGCCCAAGACCGGGCCAACCTCCTCATGGAACAGGAGGAAGGAATGGCGACTAACTGCGGGTATATCCAGGTCGGGCCCGGTGAGTAAAAAAAACCCCCCTGTAAAGGGGGGTGGGGGTGAGAGACTCTGGCTTCTAAGGGGTTTAAGAATCCCTGGGCCAGGACAGGCTGGGTCTCACTAATCACCTTACCCCCCCCCCCCCCAGTACAAGCCCACAGTTAGGGGGAGGACAGAGTAAGTTACATGTATGCTCAACCTCTTGTCTTACAGCGGAACCCATGAGGCCCCAGATAAACAGCCTCCTGCCGCAACAGGGCATAGCTCCTTAGACTAAATGTGGATACTGTAAGGATAAGCTTCCAAAATCCAATGTCAAGCCCTTCTGCTATAAATGTATTACTAAATTAGCAGGGAAAGAGGCTTCAACCTTAATGAAAAGTTCCTTTCATCTATGCAGACGGAAATGCTGGCAACAGTCAAATCTTTCCATGAAGCCGCCAGGCAATCAACAGCCCAGGACCTTGACCCAGAGGAGCTTGACCCTATTGTGACCTATTGCTCTCCTCCCGCCCTCACAGTCACTACTGCTAGCTCAGGTAGAGGAGGATGGGGGTGACAGTGGGAAAAGATAGCAGATAGCGCCTACATTTGCTAGATCCTGCAAGAAGGTTATCGCCTGGAATTCTCTGCAATATTCCCCTTTATGATCACCCCCACCCCCCCCCCCCCCCCAGTGATGCCCTGAAATGATCAGCCCTTCTGGATGGTATCAGGAATTGGTAGAACAGCAGGTGGTGGAACCCGTATACCAAAAGAACAACAAAACCAAGGATTCTACTCCCATGTATTCGTTGTTCGCAAGCCACCAGGAAAGTATCGGTAAGTAAAGTAAGTAAACCTAAGAAACCTGAACAAGTTCTTGGAATACCATTTTTTAATGGAGAGTATCTACTCCTAATGCAAAAACCTCATGAAGGAGGCCTTCATGACGACACTGGACCTCAAGGATGCCTACCTGCATGTTCCAATTCACTTGGATCATCAGGCATTCTTGAAGTTTGCAGTAGTTGTTGAAGGGGAGATTTTTTACTGACAGTTCAGAGCCCTTCCATTCGGGTTAACAGCCAGCCCAAGGATTTTTACCTAAATCCTAGCAGTAGCCTTTTTCATCTACAGGGTATATCTCTGACTCCCTACCTGGACGACCTACTGGTCAGTCCTGGAAAGCCTGGACTGGATAATCTGCACGGAAAAATCCTCCCTCGAACCAGAACAGGTCAAGACCTTTCTAGGCTACCTAGTAGACACCAAACTAGCTTCATCAGTGGGCGACTTGATAAAAACCCTGTCAGGCTCCAGAAGGGAGGTGCTAAGAACACTGGGCCTGATGTCGGCAAGTAGACCGGCCATTGTTTGGGCGCAACTTGACTCAAGAGTCCTTCAATTCTTCCTCCTGTGACAAGAAGAGTGAGTCCCTAGACCAGGAGATAGTACTCACCCCTCAGGTGTGGTGGACAGTGCCTGACAACCTAAAAGGGGGCAGACCATGGGCTCAGTGCGATCTAGTAAAGGTGACCACCGATGCCAGCACCTGGGAGTGGGGGGCCCACCTAGGAAAGGGAAAGCCCAAGATCAGTGGAACAGTTCACTTGGTCAGATGTCATCCAACTACAGGGAGCTCAAATCGGTGGGAGAAGCCCTGAAAACCTTTCAAGAAAGCATCAGATACAGGGAGATTCAGGTCAGCTCCAACAATGCCACTGTTGTAGCTTACCTGAATCACCAGGTCCAGAATTATCCAAGGAGATCTTGGACTTGGGCAGAAGGTAAGGTCCTCTCCATCTCAGCTGTCCACATAAAAGGGACAAGCAACACAGAGGTGGAATTCCTCAGCCATCAGCTGCTAAGGCAGGGGGAATGGGAGCAGAACCCCAAGGTATTTCAAACCCTGGTGCAGCGCTTCGGAAATCCAGAAATAGATGTGTTCGCCAACCGGGAGAACAGAAAGATGAACAGATAATTCTCGATTTCCCAAGAGAGGGAGTCAAAAGGATTAGATGCCCTGTCTCAGACCTGGCAGTACAGGCTGGCATCCGCCTTCCCACCCCTAGCACTGATTCCAAGGGTCCTTCAGAAGCTCAACCAGTCCCCAGGCCAGCTCCTCCTGATAGCGCCCTGGTGGCAAAGGAGAGCTTGATTTGCAAGCTTAAGATCCATGTCGGTGGCAGAGCCATGGAAGCTCCCAAACCGGCTGGATCTTCTCAGGCAGGGTCCAGTACTACACCAAAGGCCGAAATTTTTACAGCTGACGGCCTGGCTAGTGAGCACCAGATCTTAACGCGTAAGGGCTTCTCAGAGAGTGATAGTCACTGGTTTTCTGCTCATAAGGAGGGTACCTAAGAAAATCTTTTTTTTTTAAACAAAACAAAGTTTATTGAGCATATAAGACCGAATACAATAAAACATGGTGAATTTTTTAGGGTGCAACAGGCACCACAGTATAATACAAAATAAACATTCAGTGCTTGTCTTATACATAAGTCTTAGTATTGTTGTCATAGCATGAACTTATGGTATATTTATACAATGTACATAACCTAGCTTGTCGCTCTTTTACTGAGGTTAGCTAAATCCTCATAGACTGAGACAAGAGAAAAAACAATCCTGTAAGGAAGTATACATACTAGTCTGTGCATGTATGGGCGCTTTCGGTCCACCTATCCCATATTTTCTGGTATTTGCTCGGACACCCTCGATGCAGGTATAGGGTTTTTTTATAGGGCAGTGTACAGTTTACAGCCCTTTTCCATTGCTGGATAGTGGGTGCTGCTGGTCTGAGCCAGAGTTGGGCTATTTGCATCCTGGCTGTAAATAGTGTTTCTTGTAAGAACGTGGTGAGGTACTTCTCCTCCTCGGGTAAGGGGAGGAGACCCAGCAGACATTGGCGCGGGCAGAGTGTTAGGGGGGATCCCATATGGTCATGCAAGAATTTAATGATCTGAGTCCAGTATAGCTGGATAGGTGGGCATGTCCATACAAGATGGTAAAATGTACAGTCCATGTCTCCGCATCTGGGGCATGCGGGGTTCGAGTCGGGTTTGTATTTGGCTTGGCGGGCGGGTGTGATGTATGATCTATGAAGTATATATAGGTGGGTAAGTCTGTCTGAGAGTTTTGGGGACACTTTCTTGGGCGTCTCCAGTACTTCCCCCCATTGTTCGTCATCGATGCTCCCAATATCCCTTTCCCATTTGGTTTTCAGTTGATAGGCGTGAGCTGTGGCTCCTGGGGTAAGGAGGTGTGTGTATAGGAAGGAGATCAATTTCTTGGGGTCCTCTCCTACTAGTAGGCTTGTTATGGTTAGGGACTCCAGTGCAGGTGGGGGGTTGTCCAACTGTGTCTGTAACGCGTGGCGAATCTGAAGGTAGCGGAAGAAGGCATGATTGGGAAGGTCAAATTCCTCCTTGAGGTCTTGGAATGTCTTTAGGGCGCGGTTAGTAACGAGTTGGGACAGGTATAAGACCCTCTTGGCGATCCAAATTTTGTGATCAGGGATGCTAAGTAGTTCAGGCAGCGCAGGGTTTTCCCAGAGGGGTGTGTAAGTATGTAGGGGCGGGGATCCCAGCACAACGAGTGCCTTGTGCCATATTCTACTGTGATGCGCCAACATACCCCGCCTATCCCCTGAGCCTACAAGACTTTGATGTCTGCAGAAGATCATTTGAAAAGGGTGGGCCACAATATCTGTAAACTTTAAACATACCAGGGCCGAGTACCGTAGTTTGTCATGTTTATCTAAGTAGTAGAAGTGGGACAATTGGGAGGCAAGGTAGTAGAGCACCAGGTCAGGCAGGGCAGTGCCGCCCAGGTTGACAGGGCATTTCAGAGTTCGCCAGGCCAGCTTGTGCCTGGAGGACCCCCAAATAAAGGTGTTCAGAATTGACTCCATATTTTTAAGTAATCGAATGGGGATGGGGAGTGGGGCGTGCCAAAAGAGGTAGAGTAGTTTCGGGAGTAGAATCATTTTCACCAGACTAATTCGGCCCATAACTCCAAGTGGTAACCTGGACCAAATTTGGGTTTTGCATTTTAGTAGGCCAATTAGGGGTTCTATGTTCATTTTAGTATAGTCTGTGAGGGATCTAGAGCATTGGACACCCAGGTACTTGATCTGGTTCGCACGTATTAGGGGTAGGGACGCTTGTTCTTTCGTGGGGACAGTTACATCTATAGGAAGGATTTGGGACTTGGTCCAATTAATATGCAAACCGGAGAAGGCTCCGAATTCACGAATCAGGTTGAGGGCAGCTTCCAGAGACGGACCAGCGTCTACCAGGTATAGGAGCATGTCGTCAGCGTACAGGCTGAGGACCTCGGTTATTGGGCCTTTACGCAGTCCACGAATGTCCGGGTGTGCCCTAATAGCTATAGCGAGGGGTTCCACTGCCAGTGCGTATAACATAGGTGAAATTGGACATCCCTGTCGGGTTCCCCGGGATAAGGGGAAGGAGCTGGAAATTTGGTCGTTCACGCGAATACGTGCGGTTGGTGCTTGGTATAGGAGTTGAAGCCACTTTATGAACCGGGGACCAAACTTGAATCTAGACAGACATTCCCACAGGTATCCCCATTCCACCGAGTCAAACGCCTTAGCAGCGTCAAGGCTGACAACCACGCGTGTGCCGGTATCCTCATGGGTAGCCTGGAGGTTCATAAACAGTCTCCTAAGGTTAAAAGCTGTGTTTTTATTGGGCATAAAGCCCGTTTGGTCAGGGTGGATAAGGCTGGAGATAACTGTGTTTAAGCGGAGGGCGAGTATTTTGGCTAGAATTTTAACATCCAATTGTAGTAGCGATATGGGACGATAGGACTCGGGGTATAGAGGGTCTTTGCCGGGCTTGGGTATTAGAACAATTAAAGCTTCCTTCATTGTCTGTGGGAGGGTGTTGGTTTCAAAAATGTGGGAATATAGGGCAAGCAGCTTAGGGACAAGGGTTTCTTTGAATTGGGTATAGAACTCTAGGGGAAGGCCGTCAGATCCTGGGGCTTTAGATGGTGATAGGCTTGCAATGGCCTCTACTATACATTCTTCCGTGATGGGAGCGTCGAGGAGTTCTATCTGAGTGTCCGTTAGGGTAGGGAAGTGGACTGTTTGCAGTAAGTTTTGCAGTTCATGTAGCGGGCGGTCGTTCTGTGAGGTGTACAGGTTGGCATAGAAACGGCGGAATTCCTGGGTGACCTCAGTCGGGTCAGTTAGGATTGATCCATCGTTCGCTGCCAATTGAACCACCACTGGAGGGCTATGGTCTAAGTGGGCCATGTAGGCTAACAGCTTTCCTGCTCTCTCACCATGTTCATAAACCCTTTGTTTGGTAAAGAAGATTCCCTTCTGGGCCTTTTCAATGTGTAGGTTGTCCGTGAGCCTGGAATGCAGGCGCAGGGCGGCGGAGTTTGAGGGCGTCGGGTTGGCCAGAAAAACTTTTTCCAGCGTATCCAACTTCTCCTCTGCCTGTTGCAGGATAACTTTCGATGTGGCTTTATGTCTATTTATGCGGCTGATAAGGATTGTGCGGGCATGTAACTTGAAAGATTCCCATACTGCCCCAACTGGGGCTGTCCCCATGTTAGAGTGAAAGAAGTGAACCCAGTCCCGCTCCACGGCCTCCACATCAGTGAGGACCGTGAACCAGAAGGGATCCAGCCTCCACACTCGGGTCGGGGGGGAAGAGGGTAGACGGAGTTTGACCCAATATGGTGAGTGATCCGAGAGGATCCTGGAGCCAAACCCAGCCTCCAACAGTTGTGGCGTGAGGGCGGGGGATATAAGGATCATGTCTATCCGTGACATGGCGTCTTGGGAGGGGGTAAAGCAGGAATATGCCACTTTGTGTGGGTTTCTCAGTCTCCATGTGTCAGTCATGGCGAATTCCGATAGGAGTCTGCCAAATCTGGTCAGTGTGGTTGTGGTTGGCGGTGTGGGGTCCTTGTGAAGCCTGTCAAGGTGGGAATCTATTACAGCGTTGAAGTCCCCCAACCATATAGCTGGCACTGTGGGGTGTTGAGTCATAAAATCTAGCCCCTCTTTTAGGGCCGCAAATTGAAAGGGCGGGGGGACGTAGAAGGCCATCAGGAGGAGCTCAATGCCCCCAACAGTTGCGTGCAGAAACAAAAACCGTCCCTGGGGATCCGCCCTCAGTACATGTAGCTGAAACTGAACAGTTTTGGCAATTAGGATGGCGACTCCTCTGGAGTTGTTGGTGTATGGGGCCTGGTATAACCAGCCTATCCATGGTTTTTTGAGGGACATTTGTAATTGGCCTGTCATGTGAGTCTCCACCAGCACTGAGACGTCCGCATGCATTTGTTTAAGATGGGCAAGGACAGCTAGGCGTTTGGGCTTGGCCCTCACACCTCGCACATTCCATGTAACTAGCTTAAGTGACGCCATTCCAAGCCGTTGGGTTTCGTACTGAGGGCGGATCCATCGGGTATTCATTCAGTGGAAATGTTTGAGACATAGGTCTGAGACCACAGGCACCCCCCGTCCACCGGCCCAGAGCGGGGCAGCCCGCAGGGTGACCACAGCGCCCCTCTCTGGGGGGCGGACAGAAGGGGCCAGAGGGCACAACGTGCAAAGTCAAGTACAGTTCAGTAACACACAAGAGGTAGCCATTGAGGACAAGCATAGCACAGTAAAATAAGACAGCATCATTAAACAAAAAAAAGGAAAAAAAAAGCATTGCAAGAGCGTAACATCCACCAAACCATAAACAGGTGGAGAAGAACTGGTAACAGTCCAGTGGTATTACCACACTTTGTGTAACAGTGCCGACTCTGGTCCAGCATGGCACAGGGAACTTGATACAGTCCACCAGGTCGGTAATGACTGAGGCTGGCCAGGGAAACCAATCTTGTAGCAACGATGGGACGCACGGACCCTCTGATAAGTTAGCAGCGGGCTTCAAGGCACAGAGGGGCCGTGCAGTCCCAGGTGTCAGCGGGGGCGAACAAAAATTTGCTGGATGGCATAGTGGAGCTAGTGGGGCTAGCATCCAGGGATGACAGGGGGGTGAGGTAGTCTGAGGGCATGGCTGCACAGAGTTCCCATGCGAACGGGGGACAAGCAAAGTTGGTGTATGCAGGGGCCGATCGGCCCAAAGTGGCAGTCCACACCCGGGGAGGGCTGGGGGACGGGAGGGGGGGAGTTAGGAGGGGGCCTCTTCGGGGGCAACTTGGGTCACGTATCAAGGGGGTATCGGCCAAGGCCTACTCACGGCATGGTGCAAAGTCGCTGATAACATCTGTGACGGAGTTTCAGCTTCTGGTCCGGTTCAGCAAGGTAAGCAGGTAGTTCTAGGTCGGAGCCTGGGCATCAGCAGCTCGCCTCTCCAGCCATTGCAGTACCGCGGTCGGATCTTCAAAAAAGTGTGCTTTGCCATCGCGTGTGACTCGCAGCTTCGCGGGGAACAGCATGGCGTAGGGAAGGTGTTGGTTCCGGAGTTGGCGTTTGGCCTCAGAAAATCGGGCCCTTTTCTTTTGGACCTCAGCGGAAAAGTCCGGGAAAACCGCAATATGTTGATCTCCGAATGGGATGTTGCCCTTTTCTCTGGTGAGGCGCAGGATCGTGTCCCGGTCGCGGTAGTTGAGCATTTTTGCTATGAAGGTGCGCGGCGGTGCTCCGGGTGGTGGCGGTCTGGAAGCTAGGCGGTGCGCGCGCTCCACTACGAAGGTGGAGGAGAAGGCCTCTCTGCCAAAGGTGGTGGTTAGCAGGTGTTCGAGGAACGAGGGGGGGTCGGAGCCCTCTGATTTCTCCGGCAGTCCGACGAAACGGAGGTTACATCTGCGCAGCCTATTTTCCATGTCGTCCTGCTTGCTCAGGATGACGCTTAACTGATGTTGCAGGCCTTCGGTGGTGATCTGTAAGGGGTGGATATCGTCCTCCGCCTGCCCAAGTCTGCGTTCAGCTTCGCCGACCCTCTCCCTCAGCTTGTGTAGGTCTTGTCGGATAAGAGAGATGTCAATCTTGACCTCCTCGATCCTGGAGGTGAGGGTGGTTTGGCAAAGGGAGACGGCCTCGAGGATACGAGCGGTATCTCCAGATGGCGGGGTTTCCTCCTCGGGGCTTGGTTCGGCGCCATCTTCCTCCCCGGGCTCCGGCTCGTTAGCGCGGTACTTGTTGAGCCTGGCGATTGCTCCTTGAGCCCTTTTCGGCGGTGACATGGGTGTTGAGGGTGTCCCCGGGGGGGTCAGTGCTTGTTTCCGATGAAATAGTGTGAAATATGTCCCAAAGGATAAGTTTTAGGATGATGTGCAGCCGGAGCTCTCACCCTGTGCGTCCTACTCCATGCGTCTCCAGGCCACGCCCCCCCCTACCTAAGAAAATCTTAAACATTTGAAAGACTTTCTGTTCCTGGGGTATAGAAAAAACACCACTGTTCCTGTTATCTTGGAGTTTCTCCAGGGCGGAGTAGAAAAGGGCCTAGCAGTCAGCACCCTTCGGTTACAGATCGCAGTGCTAGCAAATGAAGACCTCAATAAACGATTCCTGGTGGCCAGGGAAAGGATTTTCCTGGTCTCCAATGGCAGTTTCCCACCATGGAATCTGACAAGGGTATTAGAGGCGTTATCTAAACACCCATTTGAACCTATAGAGGAGGTTCCTTTTACGTTTCTAACCTTAAAATTATAATTTTTGTTACTAATTACCATGGCCAGGAGGGTTGAGGATCTACGAAGGCTGTCCATGAAGGAACCCTTCCTATTGATACAGCCAGATGGAGTCGCCCTCAGGCCAGACCCTTTGTATCTACCAAAGGTAGTATATTTATTTCATAGGACGCAAGATATAACATTGCTGTCCTTTTGTGATAAACCAAAAAATGAGAAAGAAATTTAATTTCATTGCCTGGATGTAAGAAGGTGACTCCTTACCTATTTACAAAGAACAAAAGAGTTTAGAAGATCCAATCGCCTACTAGATTTATAGGAATGAATGAATGACTTGTATAGCGCTACCTATGCGAACTGAATCGCCTCAGGGCGCTTTTTGCCACTGTTGTCCATCTGTGGTATAGTGCGGTCCTTGCCCTGTGGGGTCCCAACACACAGGAAGGAAGGGACAGTCTCAAGGTGGATCAGGGGAGCAATCTCCCTGGCTTATGAGAGTTCTGGGATCCCAATACCAGCAAAGGTTAAGGCCCATTCAACCAGGTCACTAGTGACTTCCTGGGCTGAGAAAGCAGGGGCCTCCTGGGAACAAATCTGCAGCGCTGTCACCTGGTCCAGTCAGGATACGTTCCTGAAGCACTACCATGTGGAAGTGTTGTCACAGCAACACCTGGCCTTTGGCCGGAAGGTCCTACAAACTGTGATCCCACCCTGAAGGTAGGCGTGGTTACTTGATTATCCTCTCAGGTGTGCCGTCCTGGAAAGTGATAGGAAAAAACCTACGTTAGACTTACTGGTAACGGTATTTCTACGAACCTTCCAGGGCGGCAGGCCTACTTCCCGCCCTATGGTGGAGGGAAAATGGATTGAACACTAGGTGGTCAGTACCTATGTGGAATGATTCTCCTTGTGAACCAGTTCGGGCTTACTTTATTACAAACTGGGGATCATGGGGAAAGGTGGGAACTTATAACCACCCCATCAAATCATTCTCTGCAGCTATTACCTTTTGTACCACCACCCTGTCCCTTCATTCTCTGCAGCTATTACCTTTTGTACCACCACCCTGTCCCTTTAGAATGTAAGCTCTACGAGCAGGGCCCTCCTGTACCTTTTGTATTGAACTGTACTGTAAGGGCTCTTTCACACGGACGGACCGTATGTCCGTTTTTCATCCTTCCGTTTTCGGATGAAAAACGGACTTACAGGTATCCCTATGGGATAGCGGGTGTCAGCGGATGAGCATCCGCTGACACCCGCTCTCGTCCGTGCCCGCCATGCTCCGTTTCTGCAGACGGAGGAAAACCCCATTTTTTCATCCGTCTGCAGAGCGGATCGGATGACGACAGACTCTATGGTCCGTCGTCACCCGATCTCCCATAGGGGAGAGCGGCGCTCTGACAGGTCCGTCCCTGCACGGAGTGCAGAGACGGACCTGTCATCTTCCTGCTCAGCGGAGATCGCTACGGCGATCCCCGCTGAGCAAGCGGCTATCCACGGGGTGGATCTGCACTGATCCGCCCGGTGTGAAAGAGCCCTAAGTGTTTTGTCCCCCCTATACAATGTAAAGCGCTGCGTAAACTGTTAGCGCTATATAAATCGTGTATAATAATAATAATAACAACCAGCTGTCAATTGATTGTGCTTCCTGTAGGAAGGAGCAATTATCTCTTAGGTGTGCCGTCCTGGAAGGTTCGTAGAAATACCCTTACCGGTAAGTCTAACATAAGTTTTTTCCTAACAAATTCATTCAAGACCATGTTGCAAAAATAAATGCACCCCAATAAAAGTCTTAGGGGCAAAGCTAAATTTTAGACAACAAAATCCTATTTAACAAGAATTCAACTACTTACTTAACAGCTTCCGGACACCCTCACATACATGTACTGCGGAAGGGCAACCCTTCAGCGTGAAATCAAATACTTGTACGTCATCTTCTTTTTCAGATCTAAGGCGCACATGCGTGCCGCCGGCTACCTGCTCCTGCTGTGATTGAACACAGCAGGAGCCAATCAGCGGGTCACCGTTCTGTGAGAGGGGGAGACAGAGATTCTGTGTATCAGGTGTGTGCATACAGACAGAGACCGTCTTGCGGCAGGCCATTGCAGAGAGGTTCAAGCCAGTTCTCACGATTAATAAAATGGACTGGAATTTCAAATGGAGCCTGAAGAATTGTACCTGACCTTCCAGAGGATAGTGGAAAATGTCAATGCCATCATCTCTACCTACGGAGAGGGAGAAACTGGACCTATGGGGAACATCATGATCGACCCAGTAATCGGCACAGTCGGCTTCGGTTCCGGTCTGCATGAATGGGCTTTCACCCTGAAACAGTTTGCTGAGATGTATGTCACCAAATTTGCTGCCAAAGGAGACAAGGCACAGCTTTCATCAACAGAACGTGCAAAGAAAGTAGAAGACATGATGAAGAAGCTTTGGGGAGACAAGTACTTTGATCCAGCTTCTGGTAAATTCAGCAAATCTACAACCTCTCCTGATGGAAAGAAGTTACCACGTGCCTTCAGCCCACTTATTCTGGATCCTATTTTCAAGGTACGGTATTTGGTGCCATCATGAATTTCAAGAAAGATGAAACTGCCAAACTGATCGAGAAGCTGGATGCAGAGGACAAAGACAAGGAAGGAAAGCAACTGAAGGCTGTAATGAGACGCTGGTTGGCTGCTAGCGATGCCTTGCTTAAGATGATCACTATCCATCTGCCATCACCTGTCACTGTACAGAAATACCGCTGTGAGCTCTTGTACGAGGGACCACTCGATGAGGAGGCTGCCATGGGTGTGAAAAACTGTGATCCTAAGGGACCCCTGATGATGTTTATATCCATCAGATGCCTACATCTGATAAGGGATGTTTCTATGCCGTTGGCCATGTCCATGGGCGTCCGCAGAACTTTTTTCAGGGGGGGGGGGAGGCATCATTTTTCGATAATGTCATTATCACATTATTATAGTCAGAGACTGCAGACATAGTACAGTCCCTAGGATAAGTAATGGATAATGGCCAACAGGCCCTCTTACCAGACCCAGCAAAATTATGGCAGTGATCCCTTTGGCTGGACGATCGCTCCCTCTGGGTTCCCCGGGGGCGACTTTGGTCAGTCGTGTAGCATGCCTGTACCCTGGTAGTGGCTCAGTCAGTCATTCTCTCTGGTGGTGTTGGGCAGCATGGCTCTCTCTGGTGGCGCCGGGCAGCGTGGCTCTCTCTGGTGGCACTGGGCAGCGTGGCTAACTCTCTAGCTTCTGCCCAGCACACTCCTTATTCTTTGTCCTGTAGCGCTCTCTCCCTCAGCTTTTTTCCAGGCTGCAGTCTCTCAATCTCTCTCATGATCGAGCTGTAGCCTCCTCCCTGTGGAAAATGGGGCAGCCAATCTTTGGGACTACATGTCCCATGATGCTCTCCTCTCCTAGTCTCCTTTGATTGGCACTCAATTATGGCCAATAGGAAGGAACGGAGCAGGCAGCAAGCTGGGCGGGGAACCTGGTGAGAGCCGTTGTCTCTTCTCCCTGACAGGAGAAGGGGGGTCACAGCGCCGCTGAGTTCTCTGCTGGACTAAGCAGGGAAAAGAGCCCGAAGTCACACTACACTGATTGGGGGGCCCAACAGCTTCTTGATGGTGCACTCACCCCGATAGCGACGCAACTGTGCTGAATTTAAGATCCGATCCCTGATTCCAGGGGGGGCACTTAACCCCCCTTGCCCCTACCTGTGGACGCCCATGGCCGTGTCTTCTCTGGGGTTGTATCTACAGACCAGAAAGTGTGTATTATAGGTCCCAACTACACACCAGGCAAAAAAGAGGATCTCTATTGAAACCTATTCAGAGGACCATCCTGATGATGGGTCGTTATGTTGAGCCCATTGAGGACATCCCTTGTAGTAACATAGTCGGTCTTGTCGGTGTGGACCAGTTCTTAGTGAAGACTGGAACCATCAGCACATTTGAACATGCCCACAACATGGGTGTCATGAAGTTCAGTGTCAGCCCTGTCATCCGTGTGGCTGTGAAGGCGAAAAACCCAGCTGACCTCCCAAAACTAGTTGAAAGTCTGAAATGTCTGGCCAAGTCTGATCCTATGGTGCAGTGTATAATTGAAGAGTCTGGAGAGCACATCATGGCTGGAGCTGGTGAGCTTCATCTGGAAATCTGCCAGTGTCTGTCCCTGCTGATCCAATACCACGCACATTGTTTGCCCAGGAAAACAAGACAAAAAATCTAATAAAAACTCAAAAGAAGTAAAAAAAAAGAAAGCTGTATTTGTGGGGGAAAAAAACATACATTTTATTTGGGTACAGCATTACATGACCACCAATTATCAGTTAACGTAACGCAGTGCCGAATCGTAAAAAATGGTCTGGTCATGAAGTGGGATAAACCTTCTTTAACAAAGAAAATCCCTTCCCATTTCATACCGTCAGCAATGGCACCACGTGGAAGATGTCGCAAGGCCTGAGAAAGAAAATAATTACTTTACACAAGAAAGGTGACGGCTACAAAAAGATCAGCAAAGCTTTACTTATCAGTCAGAATACTGTAGCAAAAGTGATATAAAAATTTAACAAAGATGGAACTGCAATCATCTCACAGAGACATCCAGGCAGTTCACGGAAATAAACACCTCGACAGGAGCGTCTTCTGATGAGAAGGGTTGAAGAAAATCACTATGCAAGTTTATTGCAGTTAGCGAAAGAAGTAGAAAGCCGAACTGGGGTGATTGTTTTCCGTGACACAATATGGCGTACACTGGAGAGGAATGGCATGCATGGGTGTTGTCCACGAAGGAAGCTTCTCCTAAAGCCCATACACAGAAAAGCCATCCTAGAATTTGCCAGGGTCAATGCTGAATTAACGGAAGACTACTGGGACTCTGTACTCTGGAGTAGGGATGAGCCGAACACCCCCGGGTTCGGTTCGAACCAGAACCTTCGAACGGACCGAAAGTTCGCGCGAATTTTCGAACCCTATACGTTATAATGGACGCGAACGTTCGAAATCAAAAGTGCTAATTACAACGGCCAATATGCATGTTAATGTCATAAAACAGGTTTGGGGACCGGGTCCTGCCCCAGGGGACATATATCAATGCAAAAAGAACTTTTAAAAACTAACGTTTTTTCGGGAGCAGTCATTTTAATGATGCATAAAGTGAAAAAAAAAAAAGTGACATTTTCCTTTAAATATGGTACCTGGGGGGTGTCCAAAGTATGCCTGTGAAGTGGCATGTGTTTCCCGTGTTTAGAACTGTCCTTGCACAAAATGACATTTGTAAAGGAAAAAAAGAAGCCATTTAAAACCACTTGCGGCTTTAGGTTTGATCTTAAGTAGAATCTGAACAGGTACATTATGAAGTGTAGCTCCATCCCAAAAAAATCTATTTTTTTAAGCTTTTTGGAGAACATAGGGAGGGGTTATCACCCTGTAACATTTTGCTGTCTTTGCACATCTGTTCAGAACATGTCACCTCACTTTCCGTCCCAATGACAAATGTTTTTGGAAAAGTGGGGTTTTAATTGAAACAAGGATTGGTGATAAAGTATCAGTAGAGAGGAGATACCTTTTTCCCAAATTAAATCTAACAGGATAGAATTTCCCTTCCTAGGGGTAGATTTCCTCTCACTTCCTGTTTTCTCTTTCCATTTGCAAGTAGGAGTCGTTTGTAAGTTGGATGTTTGAAAGTAGGGGCCTGGCGTATATACTCTGCAGAAATTTGCCCTATTAGATGTTGGTGTAGCCACAAGACTGGTGGGCACAGGAATGGGCCCTGCTGTGAGTTAATAGATCAAGATTTGTAATTGCATGCACCTGTTGAACAGGGCAGAAAAATTGGGGGTGGTGGTGGTGGTGGTGGTGGACGGTTTTGCCACAAGACTGTAAGCTCTCACAGTTACTCTTGGTGGGCGCAGGAATGGGCCTGCTGTGAGTTATTAGATCAAGATTTGTAATTGCAAGCACCTGATGAACAGGGCAGAAAAATTGGGCCTTTGGCGGTGGTGGTGGACGGTGTTGCCACAAGACTGTAGGCCCTCATAGTTACTCTTGGTGGGCGCAGGAATGGGCCCTGCTGTGAGTTATTAGATCAAGATTTGTAATTGCAAGCACCTGATGAACAGGGCAGAAAAATTGGGCCTTTGGCGGTGGTGGTGGACGGTGTTGCCACAAGACTGCAGGCCCTCATAGTTACTCTTGGTGGGCGCAGGAATGGGCCCTGCTGTGAACTATTAGATCAAGATTTGTAATTACCCGCCCCTGTTAAACAGGGGCTGAAAAATTGTGCCTTAGGCACTGGTGCTGGTGCCACAACACTGCAACCCCTCACAGAGACTGTACTTGGAGCACAGCAGTCACACGTGTTGCGAAGCATTTTTTTAAAAAATTGTAAGTACACGCCCCTGTTAAACAGGGGCTGAAAAATTGTGCCTTAGGCACTGGTGCTGGTGCCACAACACTGCAACCCGGCCCTCACAGATACTGTACTTGGAGCACAGCAGTCACACGTGTTGCGAAGCATTTTTTTTTAAAAATTGTAAGTACACGCCCCTGTTAAACAGGGGCTGAAAAATTGTGCCTTAGGCACTGGTGCTGGTGCCACAACACTGCAACACGGCCCTCACAGAGACTGTACTTGGAGCACAGCAGTCACACGTGTTGCGAAGCATTTTTTTTAAAAATTGTAAGTACACGCCCCTGTTAAACAGGGGCTGAAAAATTGTGCCTTAGGCACTGGTGCTGGTGCCACAACACTGCAACACGGCCCTCACAGAGACTGTACTTGGAGCACAGCAGTCACACGTGTTGCGAAGCATTTTTTTAAAAAAATTGTAAGTACACGCCCCTGTTAAACAGGGGCTGAAAAATTGTGCCTTAGGCACTGGTGCTGTGGCATGGATCATTGAGGAGGAGGAAGAGGATAGTCAGTGAACATAAGAGGACAGTCACTCAGCATCAGCATAGGCAGTCTTGAAGGGATGTGACATTAAAAATTATTCGGTTATATCCGCCTCAGGTGCCTGGTAGCTGGTGGTGATCCAAGACTGATTCATTTTGATGAATGTCAGTCGATCAACCGAGGCGGTGGACAGGCGCACCCTATGATCAGTCACAAATCCTCCAGCAGCACTGAATGTGCGTTCGGAAAGAACGCTGGAGGCAGGACAGGCCAGTAGCTCAATTGCATACTGTGCAAGCTCTGGCCAGTGATCCATCCTCAGGACCCAGTAAGCCAGAGGATTTTCGGTGGGAAAGGTGTCCAAGTCTGACCTTGCCCCAAGGTATTCCTGCACCATGTATATCAGACGCTGGCGATGGTTGCTGGAACCGATCATACCTTGGGGCTGCGGACTAAAAAATTGTCTGAACGCATCGGTCAGACGTCCACCTTCCCCACCGCTCCTTCTGCCACTGACCGAAGCCTCAGCAACTCGTCGCCCAGGACCAGGAGTTTGTAGCCTCCCAGTTTCTGGGAACGCGTTGCACAGACCTTTCTGCAAGGCCTCCCTGAGATGTCTCATCCTCTGCTCCCTCTGCGACGGCAAGATAAGGTCCGCAACCTTACCCTTGTACCGCGGATCAAGGAGAGTGGCCAGCCAGTAATGGTCCCTCTCCTTGATCCGAAGAACACGAGGATCCTTCCGCAGGCTTTGCAGGATCAGGGAGGCCATGCAGCGTAGGTTAGCTGAGGCATTCGGTCCGGAGTCTTCTGGGTCACTGAGGATGACATGATCGCCAGCCACCTCCTCCCAGCCACGTACAAGTCCACTGGCTTGTTGGGACTGTACATCATCCCTAAAAGACTGCTGCTGCTGATGCTGAGTGCCAGGCTCCACCTCCATGCTCACACAATCCTCCTCCTCCTCCTCCTCCTCCTCTCCTCATCCTCTTCCTGTGTGATGGGTGGGACAGAAGGAACACTGTCCGGATAAAGGGGGCCTTGAGAGGCAAGGAAGTCCTCCTCTTCCTGCCTCTGTTCTGCCTCAAGTGCCTGTCCATTATCCCACGCAGCGTATGCTCCAACAGGTGGACAAGAGGGACAGTGTCACTGATGCATGCACTGTCACTGCTCACCATCCTCGTGGCCTCCTCAAATGGTGAGAGGACAGTGCATGCATCCCTGATCATGCTCCACTGACGTGGGGAAAAAAAACCAAGCTCCCCTGACCCTGTCCTGGTGCCGTAGTCGCAAAGGTACTCATTGATGGCCCTCTGCTGCGTGTGCAGTCGCTGCAGCATGGCCAACGTTGAGTTCCACCTGGTGGGCATGTCAGATATTAGGCGGTTCTTGGGCAGGTTCAGCTCCTTTTGCAGCTCAGTCAGCCGAGCACTGGCATTATAAGATCGGCGGAAATGCACACAGACTTTCCTGGCCTGCCTCAGGACATCCTGTAAGCCTGGGAACCTGCCCAAGAACCGCTGCACCACCAGGTTGAGGACGTGAGCCATGCAGGGCACATGGGTGAGCTGCCCCTGTCGCAGGGCGGAGAGGAGGTTGGTGCCATTGTCAGAAACGACCATTCCTGGCTTAAGCTGACGTGGCGTCAACCACCTCTCGGCTGCCCCTGCAGAGCTGCCAGAACCTCTGGCCCAGTGTGGCTCCTGTCCCCCAAACACACCAGCGCAAGCACGGCATGGCATCTTTTTGCCTGCGTACTTGCGTAGCCCCTTGTACGCCTACGGAGCACCGCTGGTTCCAAGGACAGAGCACTGGAGGAAGAAGAAGAGGAGGGGGGGTGGAGGAGAGAGGTGTGTCACAACCAGTAGCAGTAGTCGCGTTTTGGAGGCGTGGTGGCGGAACAACCTCCAACACTACTGCACCTTGTCCTGCATCCCTCCCAGCTGCCAATAGAGTGACCCAATGGGCCGTGAAAGAAAGGTACCGTCCCTGTCCATGCCTGCTGGACCATGAGTCAGCGGTAATATGCACCTTACCGCTGACCGCCCTGTCCAGCGAGGCATGGACATTGCCCTCCACATGCCGGTAGAGAGACGGAATCGCCTTCCGCGAGAAAAGTGGCGTTTGGGAACCTGCCACTGAGGAACCGCACATTGAACAAACTCACGGAAGGGGGCCGAGTCTACCAACTGAAAAGGCAGCAGTTGAAGTGCTAGCAATTTAGCAAGGCTAGCATTCAACCGCTGGGCATGTGGATGGCTGGGAGTGTACTTCTTTCTACGGTCCAGCAGCTGGGGCAGGGAAATTTGCCTGCTGCATTCGGACGTCGGTGTACTGCAAGTACTTGGTTGTGACACACCGAATTCTACACCTTCAGTCCTCTCAGAGCAGCTTTCAGAGAGGACTGAAGGTGTAGTGGGGATGGAGATCCAGCTGAGGAGGAGCAAGTAGAGGTCCGCTTAGTTCTTTGGTGTGGGTCTTTTATGTGTGCCTGCCAACGAGCTGCATGGCAGGTCGCCATATGTCTGGTCATGCTTGTCGTGCCCAAGCGGCTGATGTTTTGGCCACGCGAGATACGCTTGAGACAAATATTGCAAATAGCAGTGGTGCGATCTGCTGCACTCGTCTCAAAAAAGGCCCACACCAAAGAACTTTTCTGATAACGTGCAGAGGCAGCGCCCTGCACAGGCGGAGCTCTGCGGTGTTGTACAGTTGCTGTGCTGGCCTCTACCTGGCCTCCAGGGGGCATCCTGCCTCGTTGGACATGTGACGCCGCATCCTCCTCCTCCTCGTCCTCCTCCTCATCCTCTCTCCCTTGAGGCACCCACGTGGAGTCAGTGACCTCATCATCCCCTCCCTCTTCACCACTAGAGCAAACCGGGCAGTAAGCTGCAGCTGGTGGAACTGTACTGCCAGATTCCTCAAGCTGGGTATCGTCATCCGAGCCTTCGAATCGTTGGGCATCCTCCTGGAGCATGTACCCAACACTGTGCTCAAAGAGTTCGGGGGACTCCTCAGGAGGACATGGTGGGTCTAGGGAAGGGGTGGCTGATGATGCTCTGTCAGTACCCTGAGCCTGGGTGAGAGAGGATGAGGAGGATGAGGAGGGCTTGGTCATCCATTCTACCAAGCCTTCAGCATGATGCGGCTCCACATGTCCAGCTGCCGAAAACAAAGACGCGCGTGTCCCATGGCCACGTGCTGATGACGATGCACGACCACGTCCACGTCCACGGCCACGTCCACTAGAAAACAGAGCCTGCCTGCCCTGTGTTCTTGGCTCTGCACGCTCTGCCTCCCCTTGGCGGTCTTCCAGCCATTGTAGTCGGTAGTCCTGTGGGTGCTGCTGAGAAGAAAATATAGGAGCTCTGTGTGATGCCACTAACACACTAGAAGTCCTATAGGTGCTTCTGCAAAGAAAATATAGGAGCTCTGTGTGATGCCACTAACACACTAGAAGTCCTGTGGGTGCTGCTGAGAAGAAAATATAGGAGCTCTGTGTGATGCCACTAACACACTAGAAGTCCTGTGGGTGCTGCTGAGAAGAAAATATAGGAGCTCTGTGTGATGCCACTAACACACTAGAAGTCCTATGGGTGCTTCTGCAAAGAAAAAATAGGAGCTCTGTGTGATGCCACTAACACACTAGAAGTCCTGTGGGTGCTGCTGAGAAGAAAATATAGGAGCTCTGTGTGATGCCACTAACACACTAGAAGTCCTATGGGTGCTTCTGCAAAGAAAAAATAGGAGCTCTGTGTGATGCCACTAACACACTAGAAGTCCTGTGGTGCTGCTGAGAAGAAAATATAGGAGCTCTGTGTGATGCCACTAACACACTAGAAGTCCTATGGGTGCTTCTGCAAAGAAAAAATAGGAGCTCTGTGTGATGCCACTAACACACTAGAAGTCCTGTGGGTGCTGCTGAGAAGAAAAATATAGGAGCTCTGTGTGATGCCACTAACACACTAGAAGTCCTATAGGTGCTTCTGGGAAGAAAATATAGCTCTGTGTGTGTAATGGGACTAACACACTTCAAGTCCTATAGGTGCTTCTGGGAAGAAAATATAGCTCTGTGTGTGTAATGGGACTAACACACTTCAAGTCCTATAGGTGCTTCTGGGAAGAAAATATAGCTCTGTGTGTGTAATGGGACTAACACACTTCAAGTCCTATAGGTGCTTCTGGGAACAAAATATAGCTCTGTGTGTGTAATGGGACTAACACACTTCAAGTCCTATAGGTGCCTCTGGGAACAAAATATAGGAGCTCTGCCTGCCTGCCACGAACACACTACAAGTCCTATAGGTGCTTCTGGTAACAAAATATAGGAGCTCTGCCTGCCTGCCACTAACACACTACAAGTCCTATAGGTGCTTCTGGGAAGAAAATATAGGAGCTCTGCCTGCCTGCCACTAACACACTACAAGTCCTATAGGTGCTTCTGGGAAGAAAATATAGCTCTGTGTGTGTAATGGGACTAACACACTTCAAGTCCTATAGGTGCTTCTGGGAACAAAGTATAGCTCTTTGTGTGTAATGGGACTAACACACTTCAAGTCCTATAGGTGCTTCTGGGAAGAAAATATAGCTCTGTGTGTGTGATGGGACTAACACACTTCAAGTCCTATAGGTGCTTCTGGGAAGAAAATATAGCTCTGTGTGTGTGATGGGACTAACACACTTCAAGTCCTATAGGTGCTTCTGGGAACAAAGTATAGCTCTTTGTGTGTAATGGGACTAACGCACTTCAAGTCCTATAGGTGCTTCTGGGAAGAAAATATAGCTCTGTGTGTGTGATGGGACTAACACACTTCAAGTCCTATAGGTGCTTCTGGGAAGAAAATATAGCTCTGTGTGTGTGATGGGACTAACACACTTCAAGTCCTATAGGTGCTTCTGGGAAGAAAATATAGCTCTGTGTGTGTGATGGGACTAACACACTTCAAGTCCTATAGGTGCTTCTGGGAAGAAAATATAGCTCTGTGTGTGTGATGGGACTAACACACTTCAAGTCCTATAGGTGCTTCTGGGAAGAAAATATAGCTCTGTGTGTGTAATGGGACTAACACACTTCAAGTCCTATAGGTGCTTCTGGGAACAAAGTATAGCTCTTTGTGTGTAATGGGACTAACACACTTCAAGTCCTATAGGTGCTTCTGGGAAGAAAATATTGCTCTGTGTGTGTGATGGGACTAACACACTTCAAGTCCTATAGGTGCTTCTGGGAACAAAATATAGCTCTGTGTGTGTAATGGACTAACACACTTCAAGTCCTATAGGTGCTTCTGGGAAGAAAATATAGCTCTGTGTGTGTAATGGGACTAACACACTTCAAGTCCTATAGGTGCTTCTGGAAGAAAATATAGCTCTGTGTGTGTAATGGGACTAACACACTTCAAGTCCTATAGGTGCTTCTGGGAAGAAAATATAGCTCTGTGTGTGTAATGGGACTAACACACTTCAAGTCCTATAGGTGCTTCTGGGAAGAAAATATAGCTCTGTGTGTGTGATGGGACTAACACACTTCAAGTCCTATAGGTGCTTCTGGGAAGAAAATATAGCTCTGTGTGTGTGATGGGACTAACACACTTCAAGTCCTATAGGTGCTTCTGGGAACAAAGTATAGCTCTTTGTGTGTAATGGGACTAACACACTTCAAGTCCTATAGGTGCTTCTGGGAAGAAAATATAGCTCTGTGTGTGTGATGGGACTAACACACTTCAAGTCCTATAGGTGCTTCTGGGAAGAAAATATAGCTCTGTGTGTGTGATGGGACTAACACACTTCAAGTCCTATAGGTGCTTCTGGGAACAAAGTATAGCTCTTTGTGTGTAATGGGACTAACACACTTCAAGTCCTATAGGTGCTTCTGGGAAGAAAATATAGCTCTGTGTGTGTGATGGGACTAACACACTTCAAGTCCTATAGGTGCTTCTGGGAAGAAAATATAGCTCTGTGTGTGTGATGGGACTAACACACTTCAAGTCCTATAGGTGCTTCTGGGAAGAAAATATAGCTCTGTGTGTGTGATGGGACTAACACACTTCAAGTCCTATAGGTGCTTCTGGGAAGAAAATATAGCTCTGTGTGTGTAATGGGACTAACACACTTCAAGTCCTATAGGTGCTTCTGGGAACAAAGTATAGCTCTTTGTGTGTAATGGGACTAACACACTTCAAGTCCTATAGGTGCTTCTGGGAAGAAAATATAGCTCTGTGTGTGTGATGGGACTAACACACTTCAAGTCCTATAGGTGCTTCTGGGAACAAAATATAGCTCTGTGTGTGTAATGGGACTAACACACTTCAAGTCCTATAGGTGCCTCTGGGAACAAAATATAGGAGCTCTGCCTGCCTGCCACGAACACACTACAAGTCCTATAGGTGCTTCTGGTAACAAAATATAGGAGCTCTGCCTGCCTGCCACTAACACACTACAAGTCCTATAGGTGCTTCTGGTAACAAAATATAGGAGCTCTGCCTGCCTGTCACTAACACACTACAAGTCCTATAGGTGCTTCTGGTAACAAAATATAGGAGCTCTGCCTGCCTGCCACTAACACACTACAAGTCCTATAGATGCTTCTGGTAACAAAATATAGGAGCTCTGCCTGCCTGTCACTAACACACTACAAGTCCTATAGGTGCTTCTGGTAACAAAATATAGGAGCTCTGCCTGCCTGCCACTAACACACTACAAGTCCTATAGGTGCTTCTGGTAACAAAATATAGGAGCTCTGCCTGCCTGTCACTAACACACTACAAGTCCTATAGGTGCTTCTGGTAACAAAATATAGGAGCTCTGCCTGCCTGTCACTAACACACTACAAGTCCTATAGGTGCTTCTGGTAACAAAATATAGGAGCTCTGCCTGCCTGCCACGAACACACTACAAGTCCTATAGGTGCTTCTGGTAACAAAATATAGGAGCTCTGCCTGCCTGCCACGAGCACACTACAAGCCCCTCTTTGTCAATCAATCTTTGTAACTGAATCTATCTAACTCAATCTCTGCAAGTGAATCTCTCTCTCTACCTAACTAAATCGAGCAGAGTGTCACAGAAACAGCCTGCTCAATCTGCGCCGGAACAGCATGTGACCGGCGCAGACGGCGTGGCGGCGTTTTATAGGGGGGGGGCGTGTACTACAGCCCTGAGCTGTAATTGGCTACAGGCGTCCTGCCTGTAGCCAATTATGGCTCTTCGAGTTTCCGGGGCTGTGATTGGCCAAGCATGCGGGGTCACAGTGCATGCTTGGCCAATCATCAGCCAGCAATGCACTGCGTCGGCCGCGCCGGCCGCAATGCATTGCGGGGCCGCTCGCATCACACGAACGTGATGCGAGCGGCCAAAATAGTTCTGGGCTCGCCGAGCGAGCGAACGCCCGGTGCTCGATGCGAACGTGGGTTCGCATCGAGCACCGGGCCCATCCTTACTCTGGAGTAATGAGTCCAGTTTTTGGAACTGATGGCTTCAAAACTGTATGGTGTTGCAAAGGTGAGAAGTACAAAGAAAAATGCATGGTGCCTACAGTGAAACATGGTGGTGGCAGTGTACTTTTGTGGGGCTGCATGAGTGCTGCTGGTGTTGGGGAGCTGCATTTCATTGATGGTATCATGAATTCACAGATGTACTGCTCTATATTGAAAGAGAAGATGCTACCATCACTCCATGCCCTTGGTGATCGTGCAGTTTTCCAACATGACAATGATCCAAAACAAACATCTAAGGCCAGATGATAGAAGATAGTAGGTAATCAGGTAAATCGAATGGCTATGAAAATAGCAAAGTCCAGGTAAGTGACTGGAATGCAGTGCAACGAAGGTAAAGGTGCATCAAAATAAGATAATAATCATCGGTAAAAATAATCTTAAAAATCAATGTAACACTTAAGAGTGTAACAATAAGGGTGCATAAAACACAAAATACGTGAAATATATAAAGGACAGCCAAAAACTGGCTAAGGCTGTGTGCCAGTGGTAGATAAATAAAATCTGTTGCTGGAGCAGTAAAGGAATAACTAAAAAAATATATATCAAATATATAAAATAAATTCAGCGAATAAAATTCAGATGAATAGGTTACAACGAATAAAAAATTGTGTATAAAGAAAGTCCATAAGAGTCATAAGGTGCAACGAATAAAAAGTGTGTATAAAATTAGTCCATAAACATAATGAGGTGCAGAATAGTGTCCATTGATCCAATAAGTAAAGGTGCCAGTGCTGGAATTTTGGGGTGGTGAATTCTGATATGCAGTGTAATCCATGGGTGTCCTGTGCGATTTCTCGTGTCCTGTGCAATCCAAGTGGGGGTAATATAGGTGGCCCCTTACCTTACAGTTGTAAGGTTACAGCATGGGTGTATAAGCCTTTGTGGTCCTTGGTGACCGTCCTCCTATAGGTCCCAGATGCGTGGCCCAGATCCTGTTTGGCGTTTCCTATCAATATCCCATCAACATATACAGTATATCTATACACAGCACCTTGTAAAAGTGCTTGGTGCTGTCCCAGTTTGTCTATTCTTTTTTTTTCCTGTGCAACACAACCTTAAATTAAAATTGGATTTTTGGGGGCTTTGTACCATATGATGTACACAACATGTCCACAACTTTGAAGGTGCAAAATCTTTTTATTGTTACACGTACAATAATTAAGAGAGAAAAAAAAAACAGACATACACCCCCACCCTACAAGTTAGATAGTTTGCATTGGTGTTCAGCAATCTTCATGCCAAAGATTCTCAATTGGATAAATGTCTGGGCTTTTACCTGGTATATTGTTTTAAATGTTTCCCTTCAACAACACTCCAGTGTAGTTTTAGCAGTATGTTTAGGATCATTGTCCTGCTGGGAAGGTGGACCTTTGCCCCAGTCTCAAATCTCTGGCAGAGTGAAACAGGTTTTCTTCAAGAAGTTCCCTGTATTCAGTACCATCCATCTTTCCTATACTCGTGACCAGTTTTCAAGTCCCTGTTAATGCTGCCATCACTATGTGTCACTGTGGGGATGATGTCCTTGGGTACATTCGAAGCATTGGGCTTGTTGCACATATGGTGTTTCCCATGATGACCAAAAAGTTCAAATTTAGGCTCCTCTGACCACTTTTTGGCTTCTCCGAGAACTTTTTATATACTTCGCTTAAAGTGGTCCTATTGTCAGGTACTCCCATCTCCACTGTAGATATTTTCAGTTCCTTCAGTGTTATCTTTATTTTTATTTATTTTTTCATCTCTAATGCCCTTCTTGCTTGGTGTGTGAGTTTTGATGGGCAGGCTTCTCTGGTCAGGTTTATAATGGAGCCATATTATTTCCATTTTGTTATAATGGATTTAATGGTACTCTGTAGGTTGTTTCTCCACAGCTTTATTTCTGACCTGTTTAGAGAGCTCCTCAGTTTACACTTTTCTGGATTAGTGGTGGTGAAGACTCAGGAGCTACCAAAACAGATGTATATTATTTATAGCAGGGGAATTGAATTAAAATGTATGGTCCAGTCAGTAAAATATTCTTCAAGCGGACGTCTGAATTACATGTTTGTGCAATGATTCAGATCCTTCACATCACAGCCCCCCTCTCCTCATAGGCTAGGTTCACATCTCTTTGGTTGGGGTACATGCGCAAAAGACTGTAGCATGTGTTCTCGACCCACAGAGAAACAAGCTGCACTTTAGCAGATGTGCGGGCGAGCCATTAATTCTTAATAGCACCCCACGCATCAGCACCTATGGCACATTTTCGCGTGTGGCGCAATAAAAAAAAAAAAATAAAAGCATCAGGACATCTTTTCCTGCATTTCTTGTGGGTGGGGCAGCACATTAAAATGAATGGGCTGCCCTGTCTGAGATGTACATGTGCAAATGCACAGAACTGAACCGAGCCTCATATCACAATTCTGTTCTTACATCAGTGTCCCCAGTCCCCACTGCACAGGACAGTTCCCTCCCCTTCACATCAAACTTCCTCCTTCACATCGCCCCCCTTTCTGCCTCACCTTACACAGACAGGGCGGAGGGCAGAATCTAAGCTGGTGAGGTGATTGGTTGCTAGGACTGCCCTGCGTCCAAGCAACCAATCACCCGCTTGTTAACTCAGGCAGCCCCCCCACACTCCATCCAAAGATGTCCTGCCTCCTGCTGTCGGCTCTGGGAGGATGACAGCAGCGGTGATGGTTGCTGGGCAGAACAGCGGTTCAGAGGATGAAACCATAGCACATGGTGAGGAACATGGGCATTTATAACTTACAGTTATATATGTTAGGTGTGTTGCATACCAAAGGGCATTTTAGAAGTTGCAGTGCTGGAAGAGAGGGGAAAAAATAAATAGGTGTTCACATTTGATATAGTCACATCCATAATGTAAATTCAAAGAAAGAAAGATCATTAAAAGATAATGCACAGCATACAAAGAATAAGAAAGTAATACTTTAGCAAAACTAAATCCATAAATTGCAGTCTAATGCTAGGAAAACATTTAGGACGCTCTATCGTTACAGTATGCAAAAAATAAAATGTATTTGAAAAGAAGTGCCATTTTGATTTAAAAACAAAAACAAAGAAAAACAATTGTGCATTTTGTTTTTTTGGAAGTTTTTTTTTTTTTTTCAGTTCAGTGGGGATATGGTAGATCCCTGCAGGAACATGCCCTGCCCCTAGTAGATTGGACACTAACAAAGCAGAAGTCTTGGCCCCTTCCTCGGGGAATATCCTTTTTGTATCAACTCAGCTTCCACAACAAGGGTGGCTCCCGTTCCAACTGCAAGGTTTGGCACTTCAAAACTGTCATATCCACCAACAAACCCTCCACATCATGAAAGTAAACCACCATTTTCCAGTAGTGGTGGGGAAGGGGTGGGTATACTGACAGAACAAGAGCTTGTCCTAGAAATAAACCAGATGAAGACAATATAGTATTTTGTGCACTGATCGCACACCTTCTAGGCTGGACTCTTTTATGAAAAATTTAAAAGAACAAAATCATTATAAAGCGCGGCTGGAGACAAGCAGAATACACAACTCCCCAGACAAAAGAACAGGATATCATGCTGATCTTTGGCGAGTCCCCAGGGAAAGAGATGAGCGTCAGGAGATGCTGGATAGGTTTGAAAAGCACATCAGTCCAATATGAAAGTTATACAAATGTAAGGGGAAGAGTTCCGTGGGCTTTATGAGCAGGCCCAGAATAAATTGGTCACAGTTAAGAGAGATCTCTCTCCGCTGTGTAAAAGAATTCATCCATCTAAAGCACATGTGCCAAACACAAGGCCCGCGGGCTGAATCTGGCCTTCCAGGCCACTTTATGTGGCATTCGCACCTCTCCTGCAGCTACGTCTCCTCCCTCCCACCTTGTCTAGCAGTTGGCAGCAGAGAAGAGGACAGAATTTCCCCACTTGATCCTGCGCTTCTTCATGCAGCCGCGTCTCTCCCCCCGTCTCAGCAGTCGGCAGCAGAGAGGAGGACCAAACTTCTCCTACAGATCCTGCGCCTCTGTTCAGCTGCAGCACCCACTTGTCTCCGCCTCCCCTGGTCTCAATATTCACCAGACACTTCCCTCCCGCTGGTCCTCCTCCAGACCCTGCACTTTCTGCTTCCCAGCTCTGCCCCCAGCTTCATCCTGGCAGCAGCACAGGAGGTGTGCACTGTGATGTAAGGAAGGTTGGAGGACTCTTGACTTTTGATGCTTGTAGGGGGGGGGGGGGTACTATGGACATCTGCTTATAATTATGAGAATAATACAAGTCTATGCCAGTTGAAAAGAGTGTCACACACTGTTGGTATCATCCACAAAAAACCTTATCAGGACTGCTCAGACTGAACACCATGGCAGAACCATGTACTGTCTGAGCAGTCTCCAATAAAGTGGATGATACCAGTTGTCTGCTATAGGAGTGTCAGTGGGCTCCATGCAGGTCTGCACTTGCCCTTTACAGGATAAGTATTAATTACTAAAACCAATTGTAATCAAATACAGAGTAGATACATTTATATAGTCTTACAGATACAACCGGCCCTTTGAGGGCAACCATAATGCTCATGCGGCCCACGAGCGTTTGACACCCCTGATCTAGAGAATAGAGATCTAGTCTTGCACGGAGTTCAAGAGGAAAATTAAAGTCTCCATGAGAGAAAAAAGATGAGGCATTAGAATTGGAAATATTCAGATTTACTCAAATGCACATGCTGGAACCTAAAAGATTTGAATTAAAATCTGCCATATCTGAGCTGAAAGAAACTATGTCGTCCCTAAAAAATTTAAATTGATCAGTCAGTCAGTTTGGCACAAACCATGGGTGACTTTTCACAGTATAAACTTTAACTGAGCTACCTAAGTTTACTTAATAAACAATTTCAGAAATCTCTAAAATATCTACAGCATGGTCTCATGATAAAATCCAATGAAATGCAGTTATCACAGGAAACTATTGTATATTGTTTCCTCCTATAAGACTGGTGGAAAGAACATGCTAAGAAACTCAGTTTCCATATTGAACAAAGAGAAAGGTAAACTGCAGAAGACTTTGGATGAGAAGACTGAGCATGTTACTTGCCTAAATGATACCCTGGTAAATAAAGAAAAAAATATTTGTAACCTAATGCCGCGTACACACGGCCGGAATTTTCGATGGAAACAGTCTGATGGGAACTTTTCATTGGATTTTCCGACCGTGTGTATGCCCATCTGTCTTTTTCTGTCCGCATTTCCAACGGACTTTAGATTAAGAGCCTGTTCTTAATTTTTCAGACGGAAAAACTCACGATCGGAAACTCCGATCGTGTGTATGCAATTCCGACACGCAAAATTCCGACGCATGCTCGGAAACAATTCGACGCATGCTCGGAAGCATTAAACTTCCATTTTATAGTGCCGTTGAACGTGTTGTATGTCGCGGTGTTATTGACCGTTGGAATATGGTGTGACCGTGTGTAGGCAAGACAGTTTGAGCGAGACTAAACAAAGTTATCCATAAACTGGTCCATCCTGACCGGGAAGGTCCTCCAGTTTAAATATTAGACGGCTCTTTCTGAACCTTCAAATACCCACGGTTGAAAGGGGCAGTAGGGACGTTCTTTCTTTGGATGCTGCCAAGGCCTTTGACACCTTAGAGTGGAAGTACTTGTGGAGAACCTTAACAGAATTTCAGATTGGTCCGAACTTTGTAAACTGGGTGAGACTGCTATATGGCTCTCCAGGGGCAAGAGTAAAAGTAAATAATGAATACTCTACCAGGTTTCGATTGCTGAGGGGGACGAGGCAGGGGTGCCCATTGTCCCCCCCCTCCTTTTCGCCCTCGCAATCGAACCCTTGGCTCTCTCCCTCAGATCATCTCCAGAAATAAAAGGTTTTAAAAGAGGTGAACTTGAAGAAAAAGTGATATTATATGCAGACGATCTCCTCTTATTGCTTAATGACACACAGGACTCACTGCGTGAGACAATGCGTAGAATCGAAAACTTTGGACTCCTGTCAGGACTGAGGATAAATTGGGAAAAATCGAATTTACTACCTATTGACCCATTGGATAATTCCCTACCTCAGAAGGCAGAGAAGCTCCATGTTTAATGTTCAGCTTTGTTTCCATACTGTTGCTGTACAGACAATTATTCCCAGGAAGCTGATTCATTCTTCACATTATACAAACACTATACTATTATGAAGTGCCAATCATTTCTCTATTCTGGAGGGCATGTAATGTTTTCTGTTGCCATAGCGGCAAAATGGGCCATTGGAGAAGCTGGAATAATAAACATCTTCTTGTTCTATTATAAAAGCTGAAGTGGTTCAGCCAGACCTGTAATACTAAGGCCTTGTGATTTGGAGACATTGTTCAGTTTACTTGATCACCCACGAAGAGTACCTTGAGCTGTACACACATGGGCCCCATGTATGGTGATACATGCATTCAGGAGATCTCAGAACTCGTACTTTTTACATTTATATCTCATTGTCTTCTTCCTACGCACCTGCCAGCAGTGCGTCATTTACTGTAACAGCCGTCTTTGATCAGTGGAAAATCGAGTTTTAAAAACTGGAACCACTGATCAGTAAAATAAGTTACTCTAATGCCGCGTACACACGAAGGGACTTTTGCCGGCGGACCTAAGTCCAGCGGACAATCCGCTGGACTTTGCAGCTGAGTCCGCTGGACTAAAAAGCGAACGGACTTGACCACACACGATCACGCAAAAAGTCCGGCGGTTCACGCGATGACGTACAGCACGTACGACGGGACTAGAAAAAGGAAGCTCGAGATCCCAAACGACACCCTTTGGGCACCGTCAGCTAATCTCGTGTGTATCGCGTGTTAGTTGACGTTTGGTTAGAGACGATTCGCGCTTCTCAGACTTCTGCTTAATTCGCTCGCTTCTGCCGTTCAGTTTGTGCTTGTGAGGTTTGTATCTGTCTTTCAGTGCGTGTGGATCAGTTCCTACCTGTTCTCAGGCCGTTCTGGTCCGCTCGTTCCTGTTTTTCAGGTCGTTCTTCATAGGCCTTGCTGTTCTTCAGTGCGTTCGGTTAAGTTGTTTGTTTGATCAGCCGACCGTTTTGAAGCCATGGAGTGTGGACGTACTCGGGAACGAGTTCGTGCTGTGCAGGGGCTCGGTGTTGCGGTTAACACCTTGGCCCGAGCCCAGTCCATGAACAGGGTGAGGAGGAGTTCATGGACCAAGAATTGGTTGCGCCAGCGTGACCAATTCTCGCATATGCCTTTGCTCCGTGAGATCCGTGAGAATAATCCTGATGATTTCAGGAATTATCTCAGGATGACGGACCCCATTTTTCACCGTCTGTTGGCTTCGCTGTCCCCTTATATTACCAGGCAGAATACCTGCATGCGGCAAGCCATCAGTGCGGAGCAGAGGCTAGTCGCCACGTTGCGTTACTTGGCGACGGGGAGAAGCTTGCAGGACCTCAAGTTCACGACAGGCATCTCCCCCCAGGCTCTGGGGCTCATTATTCCAGAGACCTGTTCTGCCATTATCCACGTCCTGCAGGAGGAATACATTAAGGTAAGTCTTCTCTTTTCAAATTACCTATGTCTTGTATGTTTGCTAATGTAGTGCATCAATGTCATCATTAGCTAATTACCATGATAGGACTATTCTATGAATGTCCCCTATTCCTGTATATTTTTTAATTTTTGTTTTTTGTATAGTATTTTATGGTTGACTTATCGAAATTGCTTTAAGAATGTATTATTTAGTGGGTCACATGCATATTTCCTTGCACCAACCTCCCCAGCATGGAATCTTGGCCCCCTAAACACCCCTAGCCTAGTCACTTTCTTTGGTTAAAAATGTATCTTACCAGCTCCATTGTACTGCTTTACTCACCCCCCTTTCACCCCCCTTGACCCTCACCCCTTTCACCCCCCTTGCCCCTCATTTTTAAATTGATTGCATGTGGTTTGGGTCAGCTTGTAATTACCCCCCCCCCCCACACACACACCCTCTTTAATTAAATGCATGTGGTTTGGGTCAGCTTGTAATTACCCCCCCCCCCCCCACACACACACACACCCTCTTTAATTAAATGCATGTGGTTTGGGTCAGCTTGTAATTAACCCCCCCCCCCCCCACACACACCCTCTTTAATTAAATGCATGTGGTTTGGGTCAGCTTGTAATTACCCCCCCCCCCACCCACACACACACACACCCTCTTTTTTTTTTTTTTGTTTTTTTAATTTTTTTTAATTTTTTTTTGTATTTTTTTTTTTTTTATTTTTTAATTTTTTATATTTTTATTTTTTTTTATTTTTTAATTTTTTGCATGTGGTTTGGGTCAGCTTGTAATTACCCCCCCCCCCCCACACACACACACACCCTCTTTAATTAAATGCATGTGGTTTGGGTCAGCTTGTAATTAACCCCCCCACACCCACACACACAATTACACACACACACCACACACACCTCTTTAATTAATTGCATGTGGTTTGGGTCAGCTTGTAATTCCCCCCCCCCCCCCACACACACACACCCTCTTTAATTAATTGCATGTGGTTTGGGTCAGCTTGTAATTACCCCCCCCCCACACACACACACACCCTCTTTAATTAAATGCATGTGGTTTGGGTCAGCTTGTAATTACCCCCCCCCCCCCGCTACACACACACCCTCTTTAATTAAATGCATGTGGTTTGGGTCAGCTTGTAATTAACCCCCCCCCCCACACACACACACCCTCTTTAATTAAATGCATGTGGTTTGGGTCAGCTTGTAATTACCCCCCCCCCCCCCCCACACACACCCTCTTTAATTAAATGCATGTGGTTTGGGTCAGCTTGTAATTACCCCCCCCCCCCACACACACACACCCTCTTTAATTAAATGCATGTGGTTTGGGTCAGCTTGTAATTAACCCCCCCCCCCACACACACACCCTCTTTAATTAAATGCATGTGGTTTGGGTCAGCTTGTAATTACCCCCCCCCCCCCACACACACACACACACACCCTCTTTAATTAAATGCATGTGGTTTGGGTCAGCTTGTAATTAACCCCCCCACACACACACCCTCTTTAATTAAATGCATGTGGTTTGGGTCAGCTTGTAATTACCCCCCCCCCCACACACACACACACCTCTTTAATTAATTGCATGTGGTTTGGGTCAGCTTGTAATCCCCCCCCCCACACACACACACACACCCTCTTTAATTAATTGCATGTGGTTTGGGTCAGCTTGTAATTACCCCCCCCCCCCACACACACACACCCTCTTTAATTAAATGCATGTGGTTTGGGTCAGCTTGTAATTAACCCCCCCCCCCACACACACACCCTCTTTAATTAAATGCATGTGGTTTGGGTCAGCTTGTAATTAACCCCCCCCCCCACACACACACCCTCTTTAATTAAATGCATGTGTATTGTGTGACCTTACAATTAATTACTCCCCACCCACATCCCCATTATTATCTTCTCTGGGCCATCAGAGGGGTCATCAATCAGAGATTTGTCCCTTATCCTTAATCTTTTGGCTTTATTTCAAGGACTAACAAAATAAATACATATGTTGTTCCAAATTGTTTGTTAATTTGTTGTATTTAGTTTGGTGTTTTGCCTGGTTTATAATTAGAATTGTATCTTTCTGTTTGACTTCACAGTGTCCTTCCACGCCACAGGAATGGCAGACTGTGGCTTCCCAGTTTGCTGCCCGTTGGGACTTTCCCAACTGTGGAGGGGCGATTGACGGCAAACATGTCCGAATTGTGCCCCCACCCCATTCGGGGTCTTACTATTGGAATTATAAGGGGTTCCATAGTATAGTGTTAATGGCGGTGGTGTCGGCACAATATGACTTTCTTTATGTGGATGTGGGGAAAAAATAAATAAAAATATGTCGGATGGAGGAGTCTTCAACCAGACGGAGTTCGGCCATCGTCTCCAGACTGGTGGCCTGGAGCTGCCACCAGATGAAGAGAATGTGGAGGGACTCCCGTTCGTTTTCATAGCCGACGAGGCGTTCGGTCTGGGTGACCACCTGATGAGGCCATTTCCCCAAAGATCCCTCACCCCTGAGAGGAGGATTTTTAATTTTAGGTTGGCCAGAGCAAGAAGGGTTGTGGAAAATTCCTTTGGAATTATGGCCAACCGTTTCAGATTGCTGTTAACATCCATACATCTGGCAGAGTACAAACTGAATACTATTATTCTTGCATGCTGTGTAATGCACAATTATCTACGGAAACATTCTGGAAGCTACACATTACCTATAGGGCCTGAGGCCGGAGTGGAAGGCGAGATGACAGGCCTGGATAATCGCCGTCTTGGTTTGGCCACACAATCAGCACAGCAAGTGCGGGACCGTTATTTAAATTATTTTAATGGTAGGGGGCCATTGCAATGGCAGCAGACCCTTAAAACATCATTTTTTTGGAAAGAATAAATACAGTTATTTATGTTTGAAAGATTGTTTTTTTCGTATTGTTTTGCTTTTAATTTTGCCTGTTTTATATGTTGTCCTAGTGCACTTATTAATAGTGGCAAACTTGGTTTGCGTTTAGTAAATAAGCCCCTTTGTCAATGAACCACAACATGTTTTGGTCAAACTGGTAGTATTTAAAAAGAAGAAGCCACACATTGTTTAATTTGTGCAAACATTTTTTTTTTTATTATAGTGCACATCCAAACTTTTCATTTTTTTTGGTTTTTTTTTGTTGATTTCCTCTTTTTTTTTTTTTTTTTTTTTTGCATTTTTGGTAATTATTATTTTTTTTTTTTTTAACAACAGTTTTTTTTTTTTTTAAAAACACCTTTTTTTTTTTTGGTCGTTTTTTAATATTTTTTTGGTATTTTTCTCACAACATTTTTTTGTTTTTTTTTAGATGTTTTTTTTAAACAAACATAAAAACATGTTTTAAAATCGTACAAATTTTTTGGTTAGCATTCTAAAATATTTACACAATGTAAAAGTAGGGAACTTACAAAGTTCAACAGGTAACCCATGAACAGTAGAAGCCAAATTTAGAATATGCACACTAATTTAACATGAAAATGGGTAATGTCAACATGTGCTATGTTCCATCATGGGGAATCAATGGACGTGTTTTGTGTGTGAAACCCCTTCCCTCTCACCTACTAGCATTAGGGGTTGCAAACACAAAATGCGTCCATTGAGATCCCCTGATGGCACATAGCACATGTTGACACACCATGTGCATATTAAAAATTTGGCCTCTAAAATTTTGAAACAATAGCGCATCAAAAGGGGAATGAAGGACATGATTGATGTTAGGAAATGGAAAAGGGGTCTTTAGATTCTCCCCAAAACATCAATCATGTCCTTCATTCCCGGCTGCATGGTGGCCATCTCCTTCTGCATGTTTTCCAGCTGCAGATTCCAGGCCATGATCTGGCCAATAAGCCTGTGGGCACTGTCTGTGGAAAATGGCTCCGCAGCTTGTCCTTCCACAACCAGATCAGCATCACCTAAAAGTTGGGTAGATAAAACACAAGAAAAAAAGTGTCAAAAACATGCAGACCTTAATTTATTAGCTCAATCTGTGTTCTCAGACACTCACTTGGTGGGGTGCAGATTTGATCCACTTCAAGCACCTCTTCCTCCACATCCACGCGTGGGCTTGGGCTAACTGCCCAATTAGTCTGGTGAGGCCGGGAGGTCCTCGTAGGTTCTGATTGACGTCTGAGTCTTTTGCCCCCTATGGTAATGGAACACAAAAAGGTACACTTTTAATCACACTGATATTTGAGTGCCGAAATATGATTATTAAACATTGTTTAAAAGTGTTGTCCAATTATTAGCAGTTTGTTAGAAGATCCTACTTGAATACAGAATTGAAATGTCTATCTAATGAAACTCCAATACTTAAACCGCCCTTCAACCCTAAAGTTGAACTTCCGCTCATTGTATCCCTGCACCCCTGTGGTGTCTTATTTGGAACCTTTTAGGGGGGAGGGGGTTGCAGATACCTGTGTAAGGCAGGTATTTGCACACACATCCAGGCCTAGACTCCCACAGAAGTATACGCCACATCCCGTCCCACCGTGCTGTTTGCTGGGACACACAGGGGTCCCAGAGCTCGCGCGGACCAGTCCTATTGCATTGCGCAACTGGCACATGCCCAATAGTGACCCGGGAAGTGAAGCCGCAAAGATTAATTTCATGATTCCAAGATCAAAGATTGTAGCTGCAGCATCCAAGGGACAGGTGAGTGTACTTCTTAGAAAAGTCACCACCTACAGTATTTGTAGATGATGAGCATTTTTTGGGAATTTGGAGCTTGACACCCTGCTTAACAGATTTATCCCCCCCCCCCCCAAAACAGCTTCTGGAGTCCCTGTGTAAGTTACCCATAAAACCCTTACTACAGCAGTAATAGTATAGATAGTGACAATAATAAACAACCTTACAACTCCAACAACCCAAAGCCAGGTAAACAGAATAAACGTTATGAAGACAAACGAACTTTCATCAAGTCTGCGCAAGTTTCACGGTACGAATGCTAATAACATCTGCGCAAGTTTCACGTACGAATGCTAATAACATCTGCGCAAGTTTCACGTACGAATGCTAATAACATCTGCGCAAGTTTCACGTACGAATGCTAATAACATCTGCGCAAGTTTCACGTACGAATGCTAATAACATGTGCGCAAGTTTCACGTACGAATGCTAATAACATCTGCGCAAGTTTCACGTACGAATGCTAATAACATGTGCGCAAGTTTCACGTACGAATGCTAATAACATCTGCGCAAGTTTCACGTACGAATGCTAATAACATCTGCGCAAGTTTCACGTACGAATGCTAATAACATGTGCGCAAGTTTCACGTACGAATGCTAATAACATCTGCGCAAGTTTCACGTACGAATGCTAATAACATCTGCGCAAGTTTCACGTACGAATGCTAATAACATGTGCGCAAGATTAGACATATCAAGTATAACCATAGTAGCGCACGTGCTTGACTTACTTTTTTTGATGGCTTTTCGAATTCTCCTGTACTGATCGTGCTCCCTGGATTTGATGTCGGACCATCGCTTGCGCAGTTGATCCTTGCCCCTTCGTACGCCGAATTTATGCTCCAGGGTGCTGACGACTGTAGTGAGAATCTTGTCCTTGCGCAAGTTGGGTCGAGGGTACGGGCCATTTTCCCCGTCGTAATCTTCCCTTTGGAGGATGTCCACCATCTCCACCATCTCTTCAAAGGCCATATTGGTGGCCTTATATCTGCTGCTGGATGCAGATGTGTTCGCTTCTGGGCTTTCCTCCGCGCTACTGGCTGAGAATGTGTCCGCCATCTTCATGTATTAATTCACCCACAATGCAACGAGGGGAAGCCGGGCGGGGAATACTCGTCAGGAGGAACGTCATGGGCGGGCGACGCGGAGGACGCAGGCGGACTTCGACGCGTGCGCAGTGTATATAAGGCTGTTTGAGGGCCCCACGTGTTCCCGAACGGAAGTAGCGAGCGCTCTGTACGAAGGTAAGTGTTTTCTAGGATGCATTACTGTGGTTTATTGGGTTTTGGGCCTGTGTGTGGGTGTGTTGCTGCCTGTGTGTAGGGGTTGCTGCCTGTGTGTAGGGGTTGCTGCCTGTGTGTAGGGGTTGCTGCCTGTGTGGGTGGGTTGCTGCCTGTGTGTAGGGGTTTGCTGCCTGTGTGTAGGGGTTGCTGCCTGTGTGGGTGTGTTGCTGCCTGTGTGTAGGGGTTGCTGCCTGTGTGTAGGGGTTGCTGCCTGTGTGGGTGTGTTGCTGCCTGTGTGTAGGGGTTGCTGCCTGTGTGTAGGGGTTGCTGCCTGTGTGGGTGTGTTGCTGCCTGTGTGTGGGTGTGTTGTGTAATGTTTTGTTTGAAAAACTGGATGTGCGTTTTTAGTAACATTTGTGTTTTTGGTCTTTTGTATTGCCATTACTAACAAAACAGAAACAAACATGTCAGCAGCCCAGTTTAATCCATTTAAGGACCAGCAGTTCATGTCGGAATTCATTGCGCTGTACCGTAAAAATGCCAACCTGTGGCAGCTCAAGAACCCTTTATATGGAAATAGGGATGTCCGGAAGGTAACACTGGGGCCACTTTTGGATTTTGTGAAGACTCAAGTCCCCAACGCAGACATCAAGTTTGTTGAAGCCAGAATTTCAAGTTTAAGGCACATGTACAAGCGGGAGCGCAGGAAGATTGCGGATTCAGTCAGATCAGGAGCAGCAGCAGAGAATGTTTATGTACCCAAGCTGTGGTACTACAACCAACTGGCTTTTCTAGGTGACCAGATGGAACCCAGGCAATCACTGTCCACTCTTCCCTCCACCCTTCCCTCCACTCTTCCCTCCACTCTTCCCTCCACCCCAGCTGAGGCTTCCACGGAAGGAGAAGACCCCTCCACCTTAGAGCAGGCTGATGCGCCCAGCTGGAGCCAGGTATATATTTTGTAGCCTAAATAGTGATTGGGTGAATATTAATGATGTCAACGTAAAAATGTGAAACAATTAACACCCTGAACTCAGAATTGGGAAAAAAACAGCCAAAAATTGCGCACACTTCTAAAAAGTTTTGGTGCTACATATCGATACATATATAGTGTATACATACATCCAGTAGTGGCAAAAAATGCCTTATACAACATTGGTGATCTGCTTGGAAAATGCAGGGGTCCAAATGATAGCCTTTTGTATCTTTTTTTAAATTTATCTGCTCGTTCATAAGTTTACAATTGGATGATTGAGGAGGCCATAAACCAAAAAACAGGTGTTTGATTTTTGTTTTTATTTTCACACAGGATGAGCTGACCCAGGATGATGCCGGGACAAGTGGTATGGAGGAGGAGGACATGACCAGCGAGAGCCAGGAGGTGGCTGGGCCCAGCACGAGCCAGACTGACAGCCAGACTGTAAGAAGTCTACCTCCACCCCTGCCCTTACCCCCAAGAAGGCCCAGGAGGATGACCATAGTTGAGGAGGAATCACTCAACCTTATTCGGCAGGCGAGTGAGATTCTCCAAAGACCCCCCATTCCAGAAGAGGCCTATGCCACCTACTTGGCCAGCAGGTTGCTGGAAATGGAGAAGGGCCAACGGCACCTGTGCGAGGGCCTAATTTTTGAAGCTATTAAGGGGGGTTTGAGGGGTCAATTAAGAGAATCCACCCGCCTGACACATGAAGGCCCGACAGCAACTTCTCCTCCTCCTCCTCCTCCTCCTCTTCCTTCTTCTCCTCCTCCTCCTCCTCCTCCTCCTACCACAAGTCAGCCTCCAAGGAAGCGTGCAGGGAAGACTGCAGGGAAGAGTGCAGGGCAGCGTGGTGGGAAGAGTCGGAAGTGATTGCCTGGCTTCAGTCTGGTCTCACAGAAGACACAGGCTGTTGTAGTGCCACAGCTTGGGGACATAGATGTCATCTGTTCCTGGTATGTGTGATTCCTGGTCAATCTTCTTGTGCTCCCTATATTGGATCAAATATGCCCAAGCTTAATTTTTGGCTTCACAAACTTGATGTCTGCCGTTGGGGCAAAAAGTCTTCTCAAAATCTCAAAGTGCCTCCAGTGTTGCCTTCCTATTTTGTTTTGCCTTGTTTGTTTAAACCACAATAAATGGTAATTTAATTTCAAGAAAATAATGATATACGTGCTTGTTATTCAAAAACATAGTTTATTTAGGAGTAGGCAGGTACATGTCTAAATTATATGGAGGGCATTTCCAAAACGCACATTCATTTGACAATACAAGTGTAAAGTGCAACTACAATGGAAATGCAAGTGCAGTCGCTGGAAAGGTGAGGGTTATATATGTACACATATATATATATATATATATATATATATATATATATAAATATATATATATATGTATATATAGATATATATATTTTTTTTTACTATTGAGATATATAGATATATTTTTAATTTGGTGATTTGGATATATATATATATCTATATCTATATCTATATATATATATATATATATAGAGATATAGATATATATATACAAATATATAACTTCACTAAAGAATGCTGAAGAAAAAACGTTCGGGAGTACTCTGCGTGAATATACAAGCAGCAAGGCAAAATCATTCTTCAAGTACGATAACATACAAATTCCGCTGTCAGAAAATAACAAAAAAAGATCAGCAGCGTGACGATTGTGCTAGCTTCAAAACGAAGGCTAGTTTTACCAGACCGAGCGAGTCCGTGACATACTTGCTACTGAGCATGCGTCCTTTTTGGTACGCCGGACCATACTACACACGGCGGGATTGTCCGCCGGACTGCCAAGTCCAGCGGATAATTTTAAAACAAAACTTAAAACTTTAGTCCGCCGTACTTTGGCCAAAAAAAGTCCGCCGGCGCCCACACACGAGGGGATTATCCGTTGGACTTCGGTCCAGCGGATAATCCCGCGGGATAGTCCCTTCGTGTGTACGCGGCATAATAGATATTTGGCCATATAAAGTTCTATATCATTGAGAAGCAGCAGGTGAGAATCGTGTGTAGTAATTTCCAGGCATTGGAGGCTGTTTTGTGGGCGATATTGTTATTTGTAATGTGATTTAAAGAGGAAGTAAACCCTCCTGCAAAAAATAAAATAAAAACATACCCTGCAAGATAAAGGCATAATGAGCTAGTATGCATAGCATACTAGCTCATTATGAATTACTTACCCGAGAACGAAGCCCCCGCAGCCGTCCTCGTCTCCCCCTCAGGCCGCCGACATGTCGCCCAGGGCTTGCTTCCGGGTATCATGGCTCCGTCGCTGTGGTTGGCCGGAGCCACGATGACGTCACTCCCGCGCATTCGCAGGATGCACAGTACAACTGAAGCAACAGCATGTACTCGCCATTGCTTCAGTTGGCTTAAGTGCCACATGACGTTGGCACATGCAAATACAGGGCTATCTCCTAAACCGTGCAGGTTTAGGAGATATCCAGTGCAGCTACAGGCAAGCCTAATTATAGGCTTGCCTGTAGTTTAAAGTGGTTGTACAGGGTTTACAACCACTTTAATATGTACAAGATTACCTTTGTAGTATTATGTAAAGGACCAAACTTAAACTTTAATCTCCCAATCAACATGGATTATTTTTAATCCTCATGCTGCTAGCATTAGTAAATAGATAGATAGAAAAGTATATCATATTTACTTGTTTTAAACTTCAGGAGTTTGAACTTTAGCAAGTCTTCTTCACCACGCCTAGATGCCAAAATGCATCGAGTTGCTGCCATGTGATTGGCTGATTAGCAATTTGTGTTACCAATTGAACAGGTGTACCTAATAAAGTGGCCGGTAAATAGATGGATAGGAGAGTTTGCTTTGAAAATGAAACATGAAGTATATAGTGTTTTTGGTTTGTGGTGCTCAGATGCAGTGAAGATCTGTTTTAAAGAAGTACCGTATATACTCGAATATAAGCCGAGATTTTCAGCCCATTTTTTAGGGCTGAAAGTCCCCCCCTTGGCTTATATTCGAGTCACCGCCGTCTGCCTACATGAACAGCGTGTCATGCAGACAGACGGCAGTTTTCAAAAGCCACGCCGCCTCCTCCCGCCCGTCCGTGATAGGCGGACACTAATTTTCCCAGCAGTACAGTGTTCCGCCTATCACGGATGTCCTGTCATTCTCATCTCATGGACGAGGATGAGAGAATGTCCGTGATAGGCGGAACACTGCACACTGACTGCTGGGAAAACAGCGTTCCTCCTATCACGGACGAGGAGGAGGCGCGGCTTTTGTAATTTTAGAATGGCGCCGTACACGATGTGAGGGGACAGAGCGAGACTGCATCGGCGGAAGACCGATGACAGATGGCACAGGACGGATGGCACAGGACAGATGGCACAGGATGGATGGCACAGGACGGATGGCACAGGACGGATGACAGAGGACCCCGCAGATCGGCACAGGTAGGCTGCAATGGGGACACAGGGGGGGTCTGTACAGGGGACAGGCAGCTGCAGATGGGCATTGCTGACCCTCTTTTCCACTTACAGTCGCTGCTGCATTTTTTACCCTCGGCTTATACACAGGTCAATGCATTTTTCCCATTTTTTTGTGGTGAATTAGGGGCCTCGGCTTATACTCGGGACGGCCTATACTCGAGTATATACGGTATTAGGGCCTGTTCTTACATACTGAGTTAAACTGTGTTTTACCACACTGGAAGAACGCAGGTGAACACATATACACATAGAAGACAATTGTTTTTTTTTTTGTTTTTTTCCTTGTTAAAAGATTTTATTGCATGTACAAATGGCATACATATTAGATACAATAATGGTTATACAATCAAGGTAATGAAGTTTACTCACACAGATCCAAATGTATTATTATCATTATCTGAATCCATTTAAAGACATACATGGTAAATTATTAGTAAATCCTTAACTAATAAACAAAAATATCATTAAGAATTTGTAAATCAAGGATCTTGTAAAGTTAGATGTAATCCTCAAAACTATAATTAGATAGAAACAACTTGTATGCATATTTTATAATGGTATGTGAGTATGAGTATAGTGAAATAAAAGAAGGTGAGAGAGAAATAAAAAGATATAAAGAGAAAAAAGGAAAGGAAGGAATGAAAGAGGGGAAGGAAAGGAATCCGCGGAATTGGGCAGAGAGCCGCCACTATTTCTGAAATGAATGTATTCAGGATATCTTCTCAATCAACTACCATGGCAAAAGCACTTGCAAGCCAAATGATGGAGATAAAAAGTCATCTATCCATGGCTGCCATATTTTTCCAAATTTAGGAATCGTGTTTGACTCCAGAGCTATCAATTTAGCATGAGACATAGTATTGTTCATTCTATTCACAACTTCTTTAGTCACCAAGTCCGGAGTTCTCCAGGCTTTTGCCAGTGTTTGTTTGGCTGCTGTGAAAAGTTGAACCAGCAGGCTAAATTGGTAATGTGTTGAGTAATCCGGTTTTAAATTAAGGACAGCCATTACAGGATCAATAGGGATTTCCTTTTTAAACAATTTAGATGCAATATTGAATATTGCCGTCCAAAAAGTTTGTGCTTTAGGGCATGCCCACCAGGTGTGGAAATATGTGTCCAAATCCGAACAACCACGGAAACATTGTGCTGCTGAGCAATTCTGTGCATATTTAGCAGTTCTAACTGGTACAAGGTACTATCTGGTTATCACTTTGTAGTTTGCCTCGACCGCCAATATATTAGGGGATATTGCCTTTGTTACTTTCCAAATTTGGTTCCATTCCGCATTTTCTAATGTTTTTTCCAGATCCAACTCCCATTTTTGTACATATTAAGGTTTTCCCATTTCAGGATGTGTTAAAATCTGGGAGTATAATAGTGATATTATACCCCTAGTATGAGGATCGTTCTTACAAATATTTTCAAAACCAGTGAGTTGATTGGAGTATCAGAGTTTAGGTAGGGTGTGAAGACATTTTTAACTTGAAGGTATCGAAATAAATCAGATTGGGGTAAACCATAAGATTCACATAGAGTCGGAAAAGGAATAAAGGATGAGGAGTTTACGAATTTATGCATCGTCAAGTGGGTTAAGGGATACCCATTCTCTAAATGATTTGGGAGAAACCCATGCAGGATAGAAAGCTGTGTTTTTGTAGAATGAGAGGAGAGGATTGTGTATTGATTGTAGGCAGTTCCCAATTTTCGTTTTATCCCATAGAGAAAGAAAATGCTTAGTAATAGGATTACGCAATTCTTTACAGTCTTTCGGGGAAATCCAAAGTAGGTTGGAAATTGTCAATGGGTCACATTCTGCTGCTTCTATGTGTACCCATAGAGGAATCTTGTAATTTGCTTGATATTTGGTGAGACTAGCCAAATGTGCTGCCTTATAGTACTGCGCAAAGTTAGGACAGCCCAAACCCCTGTTTAATTTAGGGAGAAATAAGGTGTATTTTTGTATTCGCGGTTTAGAGGAACCCCATATATATGTAAATGTTCTATTCTGTAGAATTCTCAAAAAATAGGCAGGCATTGGAATTGGTAATACTCTGAATAAGTATAGTATTTTGGGAAGTATTGTCATTTTAATTGCATTTATTCTTCCAAACCAAGAAAGTGGGATGTGAGACCAGGATTTCATTAGGTTTGATATAGATTTCAGGATTGGAGGATCATTTAATGGAGACATTTGCAGGGGTGGACTGACAACTCATGGGGCCCCCGGGCAATAGGAGATTATGGGGCCCCCAGGCAATCAGAGATTAAGGGGCCACACAGTATACACACACTCAATATACAATCACACAGTATACACAGACATGTTTCTATTGGCTGAGAAGGTACTGGAGAGGTGGGGCAGCTATAATCTCTGGATTTTTAGACCAAAAGGATGTCGGTAAGGGACAATTCAGAAACAGATGTAAAAAAAAACACAGATTTTTACATACTGTCCCTGGTTTTACTTAGGCTGGCAACCCTGATGGGGCCCCCTAGTGGCCCGGGGCCCTCGGGCAGTGCCCGAGTGGTCAAATGGTCAGTCCCTGGACATTTGTTTTCTATATGTGCTGTGCACACCACAACTGCATTTTAATGCAACGCAATGCATGTCAACACATATAAAGGCACATCAATGCAAAGCAAGTCTTTTGCTTTTTATGTATGGTGTGAAGATCTCTAGATGGTTGTCAAAATTGAAAAAAAGTGTTTATAGTGTTATGGCTTTGTATGATACAAAACTGTGAGAGAATAATGGACATTTGTGTATAAGAAAAAAAATTTCCTTGATGACTGTCAGAGGTACTCACCCGGGCCGATATGCTGAGAGCTGCTCCCCTTGCGACTAAGCGCACGATGCCTCTGGAGTGGGTACAGAGGACACCGGCTCAAAGATGCACGGGTTGCCAGCAGGAGTGTTGCAGGTGGTGTGCAGTAGCGACGTTGACCAGGAGAGGCTGAAGCTGCACTGGGAGTAGACACCTGGCAGGGCTGTGATCAGGTAGAGGTTGCAGAGGTACCAAAGCATGTACTGAAGGAGGACCCTCGGGAGCATGAGAGAACTGCAAGTCCAGAACACTGAGCAGGAGGTCAAGCACAAAAGCAGGAGATAGTCCAGCAAGCAGGCCGAGGGTCAAACACAGGCAACCAGGCAGTAGAAGTATCCAAGAAGCAAGCCAGGGGTCAAACACAGGTAGATAACTCAGAGAATGTCCAGTAGGCAGGCCGAGGGTCAAACACAGGTAATCAGGCCGTAGAAGTATCCAGGAAGCAAGCCAGGGGTCAAACACAGGTAAGTAACTCAGAGAATGTCCAGTAGGCAGGCCGAGGGTCAAACACAGGTAATCAGGCCGTAGAAGTATCCAGGAAGCAAGCCAGGGGTCAAACACAGGTAAGTAACTCAGAGAATGTCCAGTAGGCAGGCCGAGGGTCAAGTACAGGTAATCAGGCAGTAGAGGTATCCAGGAAACAAGCCAGGGGTTCAAACACAGGTAAGTAGCGGCAGCGGTAGTCAGACGGATTCCGGGTCGGCACTGGTAGTCAAGCAGATGAAGGGTACAGGGTACTGGATACAGGATACAGGATACAGGATACAGGATACAAGATTCTGGACTGGAGACAGGACTCAAAAGAGACAACAAACCAGCAATTTGAAAGCAAACAGGGGAGGCCTTTTATAGGCCAGGTAAATGGTCAGGTGGGATAACCGGGCGAGTGCGCATGCGCACTCGTCTTCTGTCAGCGCCGCGCACAGCGGTGAGGCGTACAGGCTGGGCTGTGTCAGATACCCGAGTGCCGCGGACCCGCGCATGCGCACCCGTTACCCGGCGTACCTGTAACATTCGTTGCGCTGCTCTACCGCGCGTGCGCAACCCTGGAACCCGGCGGTGAGGCCTGGTATTTCCCTGACAATGACATTGTAAATCCTGGTATAAGGTGCAAATGTGCCCTTTACTGTCACATTGAACTGATGCACAAAAATAGCATTGTTTGAGGGGCACATTTTCAATCTAGGTTCACATCTATGCGGCTGCGCTTGATGCATTTTTTCAGGCAGATTTTGCAGTGCTTTCTGCATTTTTAAACCCATGTTTAAGAAGGGGTTCCCCAGATCCCGGGCCCCCCCAATGTGAATGGGTATCGGGTACATTGTACCCCTACCCATTCCCCTCTATGCAGTGAAATGTAAAAAAAAAAAAAAAAACAAAATTATTTTTGACAAGTCCATTATTAATCACTTTCAGACCGGACCATTTTGCTGGCTTAAGACCAGACCACTTTTTGCGATTCGGCACTGCATCGCTTTAACTGACAATTGACGTCCTTTTTTTCCCACAAATAGAGCTTTATTTTGGTAGTATTTGATTACCTCTGCAGTTTTTATTTTTTGCACTATAAACAAAGAAAGAGTGACAATTTTGAAAAAAACGCATTATTTTAAATTTTTTACTATAATAAATATTACCCCAAAATATATAAAAAAAAATGTTTTCTCCTCAGTTTAGGCCGATACGTATTCTTCTACATATTTTTGGTAAAAAAAAAAAAACCAATATGCGATTATTGATTGGTTTGCGCAAAAGTTATAGCGTTTACAAAATAGGGATAGTTTTATGGCATTTTTATTAATAATAAAATAAATAAAATATTTTTTTTTTACTAGTAATGGCGGTGATTTTTATTGTGGCTGCAACATTATGGCGGACGCATCAGACATTTTTGACACATTTTTGGGACCATTGTCATTTATACAGCAATCAGTGCTATACAAATGCACTGATTCCTGTGTAAATGACAATGGCAGTGAAGGGGTTAACCAGGGGGTGGCAGTGTAGGGGTTAAGTGTGTCCTAGGGGCGTGTTACTAACTGTGGGGGGGGGTGTGGCTGTGTGTTAGTGATCACTGATCTCTGGTCCAATCACAGGGCGCAGAGATCAGTGTCACTTGTTGCTAGGCAGAACGGGGAGATGCTGTTTACTTCCGCATCTCCCCGCTCAGCCTCCCTGTGAGACGTTCGCGTGTATCCCCGCGGCGATTGAGTCCGTGGGACCCGCGACCGGACTCACGGGGGTCCCGACCGGCGCGCGTGCGTGCCGCCGGCTGTGCGCACGCGATGGCACGGCGGCATTTTTAAAGGGACGTACATGTACGCCCCTATGCCTGTCCATGCCATTCTGCCGACGTACATCTGTGTGCGCCGGTCGGGAATCGGTTAATAAAATAGCTCTGTGCCATCTTCTCCCAGAACTGTCCTCTCCAGTTGCTGTCTCTTCCCAGTGCTGTCTTCTCCCCGGTTACCCGCTAAAAAAAAGTCGCTCTTGTTCTGTGGCGGTCTTCCTCCATTGTGATGTTGCCTGCTGTGTGGCATCTCTTATATAGCCATGGGGCGTGGCCAACCGATGACATCACCAAGAGAGCCTGTCCCTTGTGACGTCACAAGGGGCGGGCTCTCCTGGTTACCACCTCGGCAATGTGGCTGGATCCCGCAAATTGCCGTAGGTGTACGTCGGCCAGCGGGGGGGCCAATCAGCAGGTGGGGTGGACTCTGTCTGCCAGTCACCTGCAATCGTTCCCCGCAGTGACAGAACGGGGATCTTCCTGTGTGAACAAGGCAAATCTCCGTTCTGACAGGGGAGAACACACAGATCCTGTCTTTCTGCTATGCAGGAAGATGGATCCGTGTGTTTCCCCAGTCTCACAGTCCCCCATACAGTTAGAACACACATTTAACTCCTTGATCGCCTCATATGTTAACTTCCTCCCTGCTAGTGTCATTAGTACAATAACTGTGCATATTTTTAGCACTGATTACTGTAATAATGTCACTGGTTCCCAAAAAAGTGTCAAAAATGTCAGTTAGGTGTTCAATCTGTCCGCTGCTTTGTCGCAGTCCCGCTAAAAATCACTGGTCACTGCCATTACTAGTAAAAAAAAAATGCCATAAATCTATTCCCTATATTATTTTTTTTTTTTTTACCAAAAATATGTGGAAGAATACATATTGGCCTAAACTGATGAAGAAGAAATGTATTTATTTATTTATTTTTTTGGGGGAAAACTTATTATAGCAAAAATAAAAAAAATATATTTTTTTCAAAGATTGTCACTCTTTTTTTGTTTATAGCGCAAAAAATAAAAACTGCAGAGGTGATCAAATACCAACAAAAGAAAGCTCTATTTGTGGGAGAAAAAGGACGTAAATTTTGTTTGGGTATAGCGCCGCACGACCGCGCAAATTGTCAGTTAAAGCGACGCAGTGCCGTATCGCAAAAAATGGCCTGGTCATTAAGGGGGGAAATCTTCCAGGGCTGGTTGGTTAAATATACCATTATTACTCACACTTGCCTTCTTTTGGGGTCTATGGACCCTCTTCCCCCCTCTTGTACCTCTTCTATGCATATACTTCTTTATCGCAACTGACCAATTCCTAAAAAATGCCCTTAAAGGGGTTGTAAACCCTCATGGGTTTCACCTTAATGCATTCTATGCATTAAGGTGAAAAACCTTTTTAGTGCTGGACGCAGTCATCCTCTGTCGGGAACGAGCAAACCATCTGTAGCTGGTGTCTCATGTCCGGATTGGATAGACTGATAGCAGCCATTGGCTACCCCTGCTGTCAATCAAATCCAATGACGCGGCACCAGGGGGCGGGGCAGAGTCCTGCATTTTGTGTGAATGGACACAGATGCGGGGCTTGGAGCATGCCCGCACGGTTGTCCACCAAGGAGAGCGCTTCCTCCAAAGTGGACGCTCGATGCGGATAGGAGCCACCAGCACCGACGTGAGACCCCAGAAGAGGAGTTTCGGGGCCACTCTGTGCAAAGTATACTGCACAGTGGAGGTAAGTATAACATGTTTGTTATTTAAAAAAAAAAAAACGAGGGTTTACAACCCCTTTAATTCCTCTGAGGCTGGAATCCTCCCTGATGGACAGGACCTGCATGATAATTTGTATTCCTGCCATCATTGTACGTTCCAGTTAGGTGATATCCCCTGTTGTACCCATCAGGTCCCCCATTTAATAACTGAATAAGCTGTACTCTTAAATATAGGTGTGCGCAGCCTATTGCATTAGGGTGTGCAACCTAAAGCTCAAGCACACATGTGTGTCTACATATACTGTATATGGCACCAGCAGGGAGATCAATCTCCCTGCCGGCACAGTGAAAGAGAAGGGTCTAAGCACTTCTCTTTTGAGAGAGCTGGTAAGAGGGAGATCTTTCCCATATTCCCACTGGCACACAGAGCGATAATGCCAGTTTGCATGGGGTGATTACGGTGTACCCTGGCCCTAAGCTCTTATTACAAACATAATACTTTTCTATACACTGCATTTCACCTTCCCCAGTGTAACAAAATGACTTTCAATTTGTAAAACCCACTTCTCGCTGATTTTGTTTTTTTTTCAATTTGTCCGAAAATTTCAATTTTTTTTCGGGAAAAAACAGCTGTCTAGGTGGATGTGTGTTATGTCGTCCCAGGTCGCCCCTGAGGCCTATACAGGAGCAGGAGAAGCAGTTTAAGGTTGGGACTGCAGTATTGGAGTCCAACTGAGTTCAGCTGGACGGGGAACCAGTTATGGTCAGAGGTAAAGGGGGAGCAGTCGCTACTAAGGGACCATCTACCCTATTACCAGAGACTACTGTGAGTAAGCTTGAGCAAGCACCAGAGCAGTCTTCTCACCAGCCGGAAGAAGTGGGAAAGCTCCAGCGAGTACCAAGCCAGGGACCCATCAGGTTAGTGGGGGTGACGCTTGAGGAGTATACATCAGGTTAGCTGTGGAAGAGCTCAGGTGATCCGGTGACGACGGGGATCTGGAAGTCTAGTGAGAGACCTACATAGAATACTGTGAGATAAGTGAAGAATTATTCTGTGTTACCAAGAGTTATGTACGACTACCTTTAGTGACTGTTACAAGTTCAGTTGCCATCGGAGACAGCGGTCCTACCTATACAGATGTGGCATCCAGCTAGAGGCCTTTCCCTGTTTAGCTGTCTACTTATAGTGTCTCAGAGTCTGCCAATTAACATTGCTTCTACCTAAGGGTGTCCTGGCCCTAATCCGCTCTCCCACAGTTCTTGTTCAGAGACAATAAATCTCTTGTTCACATTCAAAAAAGTGACTGGCGCCCAATTCTTTCATCTTGCATTACACCCACTATGCCTAGTAACCCACTCTACAAAGAAGGATGTCGGCTCTCCCTGACTCTGGAGGACACGATCAGACCCCTAGAGGTCCGGGAGGTCGCTACACTTATTTTAGATATAGTTTCAACAATACAGTCAATTTATTATGCCTTATTTGTATATTTTGGCGATTGTTTCAATTCACAGAGCATTTACAGGAAGCTTGTACTGAGAAACAACAGAGAAAATGGAAATAATATGGCACAACTGCAAACCTAACAAGACATGACTGTTCACCTAAACCGACAGACCGGGCAAGGAGAGCATCAATCAAAGAAGCAGTCAAGAGGCCCATGGTAACTGGAGGAGCTGCATAAATCCACAGCTCAGGTGGGAGAATCTGTCCACAGGACAAACATTAGTCATGCACTCCACAAATCTCACCAAATCTCACCAAAGAAGAAAGCTTTTGTTAAAAGAAAGCCATAAGAAGTTCCATTTCCAGTTTGCAAGAAGCCATGTGGGGGACACAGCAATCATGTGGAAAAAGTGCTCTGGTCAGATGAGACCAAAATTGAACTTTTTGGCCTAAAAGCAAAACGCTATGTGTGGCAGAAAAGTAACACTGCACATCATCCTGAACACACCATCCCTACCGTGAAACATGGTGGTGTAACATCATGTTGTGGGGATGCTATACTTCAGCAGGGACAGGGAAACTGGTCAGAATTGATGGGAAGATGGATGGAGCCAAACACAGGGCAATCTTAAAAGAAAAAAAAGCCTGTTAAAGCCTGCAAAAGACTGAGACTGGGGCAGAGATTCACCTTCCATCAGGACAACGACCCTAAATATACAACCATAGCTACAATTGAATGGTTAAGATCAAAGCATATTCATATGTTAGAATGGCTCAGTCAAAGTCCAGACCTAAATCCAATTGAGAATCTGTGCAAGACTTGAAAATTGCTGTTCACAGATGCTTTCCATCCAATCTGACAGAGCTTGAGCTATTTTGCACAGAAGAATGGGCAAAAATGTCACTCTCTAGATGTGCAAAGCTGGTAGAGACATACCCAAAAAGACTTGCAGCTGTAATTGCAGACAAAGGAGGTTCTACAAAATATTGACTCAGGGGGTCTGAATACAAATGCACCCACACTTTTCACATATGTATTTGTTAAAGTTTTTGAAAACCATTTATCATTTTCCTTCCACTTCACAATTATGTGCCACTTTGTGTTTGGTCTATCACATAAAATCCCAATAAAATATATTTTAATTTTTTGGTTGTACCATGACAAAATGTGGAAAATTTCAAGGGATATGAATACTTTTTTAAGGCACTGTACATCCCTATATAAGTAAAAGCTGACAGTTGTAAGTCCACCCCCCCCCTACAATGGTTTATGGTATATCCCAGTGATAGTGAACCTTGGCACCCCAGATGTTTTGGAACTACATTTCCCATGAGGCTCAACTACACTGCAGAGTGCATTAGCATCATGGGAAATGTAGTTCCAAAACATCTGGGGTGGCAAGGTTCACCATCACTGGTATATCCTAACCTCTGTATTTGTAACGTTTGCTGCACAACTTGGTCTGCATACAAGTGTGGATAAAAATGTAAAGGCATGTTAAAGGATTTTATATACTGAATACTATCCTTACAGGTATTGATACCATACAGTTACCAAATTTAATAGTTTTTCTAGTGGTGCTCTAAAGTCAAGGTATTTTTTGAAAGCTGGAAAGCTGCTTAAATTTTCACATGCAACCATATAACTTGGTTGATGACTAAACAAGGAGCCTGTACAAAATGTGGTCTTTATAACATCGTGACTCCATCTGGTATTAGCTCAATAGAATTTTACAGCACCATCATTAACATGTGCTTGGACTACATGATTACTAGACGTAGCCTTGCATTTCACATCAAACCCTTGGCCATAGTCCCCTTCTTCGTAACAGAGCATTTACTTGTGACATAAATCCTATTATTATTATTATTATTATTTTGCAATTTAGAAGAGTAGATCCATTCAGATTTCTTTAATTACTTCTCATTCAGCAGTAAGTGAAGCAGGTTCTGTGTGTGGGTGTAAGTGGAAACCAGTACAGGGTGTTTATCAGCCAAAGGATAATCAAGTTTTCAGTAGTATTCAGAGGGTGAATTTAATGCAACATGTTCTTTTTATTTTTAGAATGTTTTCAACCACAATTTAAGTTTTTGATCTATGTATTGCCTATACATTGCTGTAATAAACTTACTAAATGTACTTATCACAAGATTTATCACAATGTTAAAGTGATACCAAATAATTTTTTGCTCTGTGCATACCTCATATTTTGGGGCCCCCTGCCGGAACTGTTTGCTCCTCCTTCTTCCAGGTGCCCCCTCACCTGGTAAGCCACTCCCCCCTCACAGGAGTCTGACTGAAAGCAGCAGCAGCCTATGGCTTCCGCTGCTGCCTGTGTCTACTTTGAGACTAGAAAGTTGAGGAGCAGTGCTGAGCTCGAACAGCGCTGGATTGGTGAGAGGAGCCAGGTACAGTAACTGTTTAGGGGCAGAGATGTTTGGATGTTTGGACATGTAGTAAAGTGTTTTTTTACGTTAATGCATAGAACGCATTAGAGTAAAAAATGTTTTGATTTTAGAACTACCTTAAGGTTATATTAAAGCTTTGGGTTTTATTTTTTTAATTAACAAACATGTTATACTTACCTGCTCTGTGCAATGGTTTTGCACAGAGCAGCTCCATAGAAAGCCGCTTGCCCTAAGACACATAGAGCTGCTGCTCGCCCCCCGCCCCCCCACCATGCTCTCTACTTATTGGCTCACTGGCTTGAATGACAGCAGTAGGAACCAATGGGCTCCCGCTGCTGTCTCAGCCAATATGGAGGAAGAGTCCCGGGACAGCCGAGGCTATCGTGAACATCGATGGATCAAACTGTTACAATATCCAAACAATAAAATACACCAGCAGTTGATACAAAAAAAGATGTGATGAAATACACCAAAAATTACAATAGACAAGCAGTAAAATACATGGACTTTGTTGCAACCCAAAGGAAGTGCAAAGGAAACTCTTTCAACTGTAGCGCTGACACTTTTCTAAAGTGTGCGCTATAGTGTAAATTTAGTTTTTTCCAGAACTGTAACGGAGTTCTGGGGATAATTGTTTAGGTAATTTACTGGCATCAGCTTGACTGGGCTGTACTGGAGTTCTGCCTGGTCATAGGTGCAGTGAAGCACCTGTGACAGGCTGAGAACAAAGCCTGGTTGGGCGTGTTAGGTACTAATCTTTCTCAGAGCCAATCAGTGGGCGCGTCTGGCCCTGATGTGTAGTCTGGGAAGGAGTATTTAAGATGTTGAAGTCACGTGTTCAGGGTTCGGCTTGCTCTTTGATTCCTGGTTCTGGTCCGGACCAATCCCGTGAGGGGTCCTGGACCCAGGAGTGTCTGCTGCCCCCGTAAGCCTGGTCACCCTGACTAGCCCCAGAGGCCCTCATGGTCTGGGGTGGGGATCCATCCGTTCCCGAGCCTCGGAACTGGCTAGTTCGAGGCCCAGTAACTGAAGGAGGATTCAGAGGTGTCCCGTTGTCCTCTCAGGATTGGAGAGGCACAGCAACTCGTACAAGTGACCAGGGGAGGACTCTTTGGAGGAGGGTCAAGAAGTTGGCTGTTCGGTAAGAGCCTGGGAGCTGAAGTTGTATAGACACTAGTGAATCTGCATTTCTTACGGTATCGCCGAAGCGGCTGAAAGATTCAGGTACCATAGGAAAAGTTCCTAATTCATCTTCAGTTACAACCTAGTCTGTGGCAGAGACTATGCAAATCTTTTAATCACTTGTTGGCTGCTAAATCTACAGTTAGAGGTTTATCCAGCAGTGAAGCGCCCAGTTGCAAGTGGCTACTCTCTGGGTTACCTAAAGAGACATTCGTTTGATGTCAGCAGTTCTAAAGTGCCTGAGCTTTATCACCCGTACCCTCTATTCACAACTGAGAGACTGTGTTAAATTTGAATGTTACCCCTTTGCAAATAAAAATCCTCAAAAGGACATTCGAGTGTCAGCTTCTGAAATTACTGGGTACTAACCCTGGGAACCCCTAGACAACGAACGACGAGCTACAATTGGTAAGCCCAGAAAATACATAGCCTCCCCCAGGGGTTATAGCGCTACACAACATACAGCTGATACAACACTCAGACAATGAATGTGCACAGGTGATCCAACACACATTACATTTTTGTATTACAAAGGTGGTACAACAAATAGTAATCTTTGCAAATCACAGGCTATAAAATACATAGAAAATTGTTGCTGGATATGTACTGGAGAAAAAGATGTCAACCTCTGCTCCTCCCGGTTCTTACCTCCACATATTTTTTATATAGATTTTATCATAGGCCCAGGTTAAAATAATAATTCTCCAGCCCTGCCTAAGGTTTGTGTGTAGTATATCTTATGATAATGGCACCCCTGGCTTTGACCTAGATCAGTGTTGTGTAAATGGGCTTATTGCAGTCACACTGTAGATGGATAGTATTTGTGAATATGCCTATAAATGTAGAAAATATTGTGTCTCTAAGGATAGAAATCATTTTGTGCATTGTAGTTTTTTCATGTTTCGATTCCATTTCTTGGCATCATTTTTAAGTACATCAATATTTCCTATTTATGTTTGTTGACAATCTATCAAGCTGAATAAATCATTAATCTTGCATTCAGCCATGTGCACGCTCCAATATTAGTATAAACCAATAAATATGTATGTGTGGAGAGACTGATATGTAGGATTAGTTATGCATGTTTTGGATTATTAATCTGAACATGATTCGTGGCTGCAGTCTGCATTATAAATAATGAATACTGACATAGATGGTAAGAATCACATGCTTCCAACTAATTTGTGTTTTATTGAAGTAACAGAAGAAGATATGACATACTTTTTTGATAACTTCCAGAATCTTTGCAAACCCTCCTCCTACCCATTACCTGACAGCTGCTTGACCAGGCCCTTAGCATTCCTTGTCCAAAAAATACTCTTAGCTGTGAGCTGTGTCATATGTATGACTGGCAAATAATCGGGCACAGAAGCTGAGGAAGGGAACATAATGAACATGGAAAGCAACAGCTTCATTTTAACTGTGACCCTACAGCTTATTACGTTTCTTGCAAAAGGGAGAAATACTGCGCTTAAAATAATACTCAATATATATACAGAGCATAAGCAAATCTAAACAAGCAGCATACAGTGGGATATACACACAGGAAATAATTGGAAATAAAAGAAGCTGCACTACAAGAAGTCTCAATCAGTAAATCCGATCAAAACGATAAACCATATAGGAAAAAGTCCATATGAAAAAACGTAATGTAACCACAGTGCATACACACAGACAGCAGAGTGCCCGACCACCGTAATTAATATCTGCTTACCAGATAGCTAGCATAAAGGGCAGATGGCTATAACCCAGCCAAGGCCTTTAGCTTGCAGATGTCAACACTGATACCGGTGGGCTGGATCATGTAGATCGCTTATTCTCTCCACCTACGATGTCTGTCTTATACTCAAATGGATGTCCCAAAAGAAAACAAACTGACCATAGCGTAATACTGTCTAGATGATATTTATTAAAAAGTAAGGTAATGCACTTACATTTATGTGGAAGATTCTATGCATAACCCTTCAGTTATCCAAGCGGTTACAGCAAGAGTTTTTTTTTTGTTGGGGGGGGGGGATTTGGGGGGGGAGATAAAGGTTTTGCATTAATAAGTAAAAGATCCCATGTACACCTAATCCCAGGTTCACACTGCTGTGGGATTGAAATCGTTCAACTGAAGAAGCTACAGTACATCTAACATCTCCCTCCCACCAAATTAACAATGCTGCTGTCCAAAGGAGCCCCTGTGCTACTTCATCCAGAGTGGGGGCACTCTAATACAGATGTTGTGTTACTGGCCAGATCACCAGGTGAAAACAGAGGGAAAAAAGCCTAAAAAAAGAAAAGAAATGCAGCCATCACATCTCAGGAATGGTAAGCCACAATATAATACTTTTTCTTTTGGGTTTGCTGCTTTAAATCTCAGTTTTAAGTTTTTTTTTAAGGTTTTAATAAAAACAATATTAACTAGTAGCACAATTCAATGAGCGAACACACCAGGATAAAGATAGTTATTCTTTTTTAAACATGACAGTTAAAGTGGTTCTAAACCCTTACATTCCACTTTTTGCTACAGGTAAGCCTATAATAAGGCTTACCTGTAGCTACCCCAGATATCTCCTAAACCTGCACGGTTTAGGAGATATCCCCTGTATCTGCATGTGCTGACGTCATCGGCACATGCACACTGAAGCAATGGCACGCAGTTTGGAGACCACTGTCCTAGATAAAAGAAGAAATCCTTTCTTCTTTGTGTTTTCAGAATGATCTATAGAAGGAATGCTTGCAGAAACACAGCTATCTTACAGCATGGAACAGGAACAAGGAGCATTCAAGAACATGCTTAGATACAAAAGGTACATCCTGTGACTACATTACCACAGAGAATACACACTATAACACTGCAGTGCCACCTGCTGGATAGATGGGTATAATGCATACACTATATATAGTTCACAGTACTTTACATTACATGTTGTTGTTCTTCCAACACCCCTTCTCAACAGCATGTGCTTTGTCAAATTACATTCAGCTTCTTCTGGAAATGACTAAGATGTTCCTTAAACAAAGGCTTGGTGAGTGCATCAGCAGTCATCTCCTCTGATGAGCAGTATTGAATGTCAATAATACCTTGCTCTTCATTGTCCCTCAGTAGGTGATACTTGACATTGATGTGTTTGGTCCTAGGATTGACCCTGTCTGTGTAAGCTTTATTCATCCCTGGTTGTCTTCAAAAATGGGAATTGGTTTTGACACGTTTATCCCAATGTCCATCCACAAAAAGTCTTCACAGGTTGTTGGTTCAAGTTGTCATGAGCTAGGTACTCACCGAGGCCAAGATGCCGAGAGCGGTTGCCCTTGCGACTCGGCGCCCACTGCCCTGAAAGTGACACAGGGACGGTTGGCACCAAGAGGCACAAGCCACCGGTGGGATGGTGACCAGGCGTGGGCTCCTGATGTTGTAGAGAAGGGTAGACTGGAGCAGGGTAGTACGTCCACGAATTCCTAGTTGAGAACACAGCAAACAGACTGGGGATCAAACACAGGCAGGTTAGGTGAATGCAGGCCGGGGGTCAAACACTGGTAGATTAGGTACAAGGTATCCTTGAGCAGGAGAGTCCAAGGCAGGCTGGGGATCAAACACTGGCAGGTTTAGAAGAGAGTCCAGGGTACAGGCCAAAGGTCCAGGGTAGGAGAAGGTAACAAATCCGAGTAGGCAAGCCAAAGGTCAAGGTCAGGAGAAGGCAGAGTAGTCAGGACGATCCGGGTTTGGCAACAGGTAAGACAATCTTCAAGGGTCAAGTACAGGATACAAACAGGAAGCAGCTGTCAGACGAACCAGCGTCTGTCTGGGCACAGAGGCCCTCCTTTTATAGGGCCGTTGAGGTCACATGAGGTGATGCCGCGCTACTGCGCATGCGCGCGCGCCGCTTGGCGGGAACACGAGTGCGCACGCGCCGCCGCATCTTCTCCCTGTCACTGGCTATGAGCCGGGAAGCTGAACCCGTGCGCCTGCGCACTAGCGTGCGCAGCGGACGGAAACCCTGACAGTGCCCCCCCCTGAGGGGCGGCCTCCGGACGCCCAGGCTCTCCATCAATTCAGGGTGTTCTTGTCGGAAGATCTTGATTAATCTTGGGGCATGGAAGTTTCTGGATGGTTCCCAAGAATTATCCTCTGGTGGATAGCCCTTCCATTTTACTAAAAATTGAAGCTGACGACCCACCTTCCTGCAGCCAAGTAACGACTCTACCTCATATTCTTCCACTCCATCAATTGTTATAGGTGGAGGAGGAACTTCTTCTCTGTTTGGAAAAGGACTGGGGACCAAGGGTCTCAGTAGGGAGGCATGAAATACTGGGTGTATTCTGTAGGAACTGGGTAAGGCAAGTTCAAAAGCTACAGGGTTTACCATCTTCTTTATTTCGAATGGTCCAATGAACTTGGGACCCAACTTCCTTGCAGGACACGCGATCTTAAGATGGGTAGTTGCCAGCCATACCTTCTCTCCAATCTTGAAATGAGGATTCTCCTTCCTCCCTTTGTTGTGATACTTTTTATATCCTTCCTGGGCGTGTTGCATGGCGTCTTGAAGTCTTTTGAAGTTGGCTTGAATGTAACTTATCCGTTCTTGTACAGCGGGCACCCGTGATTCAGAAACAACATTAGGGAGAAAAGATGGATGAAACCCAAAGTTAGCCCAAAACGGAGTCTGATTTGTGGTCGAATGGGAAGAGTTATTATATGCAAATTCTGCAAAAGATAATAGAGAGGACCAGTCGTCTTGTGCGGAAGAACAGAAACATCGTAAGTATTGTTCAAGAGTTTGATTAGTGCGTTCAGTTTGTCCATTACTTTGTGGGTGGTAGGCAGATGAAAGACAAATGTTGATATCCAAGGTTTTGCAAAGTTCTTTCCAAAATTTTGAGGTGAATTGTGGGCCCCTATCCGAGACGATGCTCTTGGGTACCCCATGGAGTCTAACAATCTCCTTGACAAAAATGTTGGCGGTCTCCAGGGCAGAGGGGGTGCCGATCATGGGCAAAAAGTGGCTCATTTTGGACAGCCGATCCACTACCACTAGGATAGTAGTGAAGCCTTGTGATGGAGGTAATTCCACGATGAAATCCATCGAAATGTCGGCCCAAGGTCGTTCTGGGATGGGTAGAGGCCTTAGTAACCCCCATGGCTTTGCTCTAGGACCCTTGTTTCGTTGACATGTAATACAGGAGGATACGTATTTTTGGCAATCACTTCTCCAGCCTGGCCACCAAAAGGTGCGAGAGATATGTTCTGCTGTTTTCCGTACCCCAAAGTGACCAGCTAGTTTATGATCATGTAAAGTTTTCAGGACTACAGGTCTCACCTCTGTAGGGACGAAAATCTTGTCTTGGAGCCAGAATAAATTTTCACGTCTCTCTAGGGTGTCCAGAATGGGATCTTTACAGTGAGCCGAAGCAGTGGATAGAGCGGAGATCAGGTCAGTGGGTGTGAGTAGTAGAAAGTTCTGAGGAGTAAGAATGGTGCTGGGTTCTGATACCTGAGAGGACTCTGGGAAGATACGGGATAGAGCATCTGCCTTGCCGTTCTTTGACCCTGGCCGATAGGAAATGTGGAATGTGAACCTTGAAAAGAAGAGTGCCCAACGAGCTTGACGGGGTCTTAAGCGTTTAGCAGTGCGAAGGTATTCAAGATTTTTATGGTCTGTAAAAATGGTAATTGGGTGAACTGCTCCTTTGAGGAGATATCTCCACTCCTCCAGCGCGGATTTAATGGCCAATAGCTCCCGATCGCCAACGTCATAGTTCTTCTCGGCCGGATTGAGTCTTCGGGAGGCGAAGGCCACTGGGTGCAACAGGGCTTTCGGCCCATGGCGTTGGGAGAGGATGGCGCCTGTGGCTGACTCCGAGGCGTCCACTTCCAGAACAAAAGGTAGCAGTGGGTCTGGGTGCCGTAGGATAGGAGCAGATGTGAAGAAGGTCTTTAGTTTGACAAAAGCTTCCTGGGCCTCCTGGGACCACTGAAAACGGCTGTGTAGGCGGGTCAGTTGGGTGATTGGGCTCACAATGGCAGAGAAACCGGCGATGAACCTCCTGTAAAAATTAGCAAAACCGATGAATCTCTGTACAGCTTTTTTATCCTTAGGAGGTGGCCAGTCTACCACTGCCTTGACCTTTTGTGGGTCCATGGAGGTGCCTTTAGTGGAGATGATGAACCCCAGAAACTGTACGGTAGATCTTTCAAACTCGCATTTCTCAGCTTTAAGATAGAGCTGATGGGCTCTGAGGATGGTGAGGACCTTTCTGACGTGTTCCCGATGTAGCTCCAGAGTGGCTGAAAAAACGAGAATGTCGTCTAGGTACACGACTAAAAAGTCATCCAAATATTTTCTAAAAATGTCATTAACCAGGTGCTGAAAAGTGGCTGGAGCATTACATAGGCCAAATGGCATCACCAAGTATTCATAGTGGCCAAAGCGAGACCTGAAGGCCGTCTTCCACTCATCCCCTGCACGGATTCTGACAAGGTTGTAGGCACCCCTTAAGTCGAGTTTAGAGAAAACTTTAGCTGACCGGAACCGCTGGAAGAGAGGAATAAGTGGTAGAGGATATCGGTTCTTGATAGTGATTTTATTAAGTTCCCGATAATCAACGCAGGGCCTGAGTGAACCATCTTTCTTTCCAACAAAGAAAATACCAGCCCCTGCTGGAGAGGTGGATGGCCGGATAAAGCCTTTCTCGAGATTCTCATCAATATAGGCCTTGAGGGCCTTTAGTTCGGTCTCTGACAGAGGAAATATGCGCCCAAAGGGAATTGCGGAGCCTGTGAGCAATTCGATGGGGCAGTCATAAGCCCGATGTGGTGGTAGATGGTCGGCCTTCTTTTTGTCAAAGACATCTTTAAAGTCCTGATAGACCGGGGGAATGTGTTGAAGATTCTCTGATGCCGAGATAACCGATAGGACAGAGCGGGGAGTTGGAGAGATGCAGTGTTGGTGACAATATGGTGATGAGAAGGAGATCTCCTTCCTATTCCAGTGAATTTGGGGGTCATGAGCTTGCAGCCAAGGAAGTCCAAGGATAATGGGAAACATTGGAGAAGATATAAGATCAAACCGTAGAAACTCTTGGTGGCCGGAATCTGTGGTGGTGAGGATAGGTGAAGTCTCCTGAGTTACTGGACCAGATTGTGGAAGGGACCCATCAGCTAAATGGACCAATAGAGGATTTGCCTTGTTGAAGCAAGGAATGTGCCATTCCTTGGCGATAGAGATATCCAGGAAGCAGCTGCAAGCACCTGAATCAATCACGGCTGGTAGCCGGATCTTCCTTCCCGCTAGCTGTAGGGAAACAGAAAGAGTCACATAAGTTTGGGCCCGATTGACGGCTTGACAATTCATGAAAGGCTGAGGTGGCAACTTACTAGGCCGGATGGGACAATTCAGGAGGAAATGTCCTGAACCCCCACAATAGAGGCACAGATTGGATCTCCGTCTTCGTTGCCGTTCTTCCTGGGTAAGGCGGGGACGGACTAAGCCCAACTGCATTGGTTCCCCTTCAGGGGCCGATGGACCGGATGGGACGGTCGGATAAGCAGCTGGCATCCTTGGGGAAACCCATATTGGTCGGGACCCTTGTACACGTTCTGAGCGACGCTCCCGCATACGTCGATCCAGTTTGGTGGCTACCTGGATCAACTCCTCCAAAGAAGTAGGAGGCTCCACCCGGGCTAACTCGTCCTTCAGACTCTCCCTTAATCCCAGTCGATACTGGTAGAGGAGGGCTGCCTCATTCCAGGTGGTATCGGCAGACCATTTGCGGAACTCCGCCGTATAGTCCTCTACAGGCCTTTTACCCTGAGAGAGGGTATGCAGGGTGGCCTCAGCCGTGGCCTTACGTTGGGGGTCATCGTAGAGTTGGCCCATTGCTTCAAAAAATGTATCAACAGTATTAAGGAGAGGGTTCCTTTGTTCCATGAGACCATGGGCCCAAGATTGGGGTGCCTCGGATAGAAGGGAGATGATAAACCCGACTTTGACAATCTCTGAGGAGAAGGTTCGGGGTTGCAGGGCAAGGTACAAGGAACAAGCATTTTTGAAGGACCTGAACTTCCTGCGATCACCCGAAAATCGTTCTGGAATTGGTACCTTGGGTTCAGGCACGGCCATCATCATGGCAGGTGGAGGTTGAGCCTGAGGTGCAGAAGTCCCACTAGTAGACCCGGAAGCTGAACTTGCTAGAGGAGCAGCCGTGGTCAGTTGTTGGAGTCGAGTATCGACTTGAGCATAACCTTCCTGTAGTTTCTGTACCGCTTCCGTGAGGGCAGACACCTGCTGACATAACATGTCCAGTGGAGAAACCGCTCTGTTGGCCTCTGTCATGGCTGGTTCGTACTGTCATGAGCTAGGTACTCACCGAGGCCAAGATGCCGAGAGCGGTTGCCCTTGCGACTCGGCGCCCACTGCCCTGAAAGTGACACAGTGACGGTTGGCACCAAGAGGCACAAGCCACCGGTGGGATGGTGACCAGGCGTGGGCTCCTGATGTTGTAGAGAAGGGTAGACTGGAGCAGGGTAGTACGTCCACGAATTCCTAGTTGAGAACACAGCAAACAGACTGGGGATCAAACACAGGCAGGTTAGGTGAATGCAGGCCGGGGGTCAAACACTGGTAGATTAGGTACAAGGTATCCTTGAGCAGGAGAGTCCAAGGCAGGCTGGGGATCAAACACTGGCAGGTTTAGAAGAGAGTCCAGGGTACAGGCCAAAGGTCCAGGGTAGGAGAAGGTAACAAATCCGAGTAGGCAAGCCAAAGGTCAAGGTCAGGAGAAGGCAGAGTAGTCAGGACGATCCGGGTTTGGCAACAGGTAAGACAATCTTCAAGGGTCAAGTACAGGATACAAACAGGAAGCAGCTGTCAGACGAACCAGCGTCTGTCTGGGCACAGAGGCCCTCCTTTTATAGGGCCGTTGAGGTCACATGAGGTGATGCCGCGCTACTGCGCATGCGCGCGCGCCGCTTGGCGGGAACACGAGTGCGCACACGCCGCTGCATCTTCTCCCTGTCACTGGCTATGAGCCGGGAAGCTGAACCCGTGCGCCTGCGCACTAGCGTGCGCAGCGGACGGAAACCCTGACACAAGTATACTGTGTGCTTTGACAGTGTATGACAGCTTGCAGGGTGGTATCCCCTTTGGAGTCCGAGTGGATCTTCTGCTTTCAGGCAGTTCAGCAGGATCTGGTGGGGAACTTGATTTAGGTGATGTGAGTTCCAACTCTTGTTCTGTCTGCTGCAAAGGTTCGCTTTGGTTGACCTTTTCTTCTGGTTTGCTTGGTATATTCACCTCACAGCTTTCAGGGATCTGTGTTTCTGGTGATGGTTTATCGTCAAAGTAAACACTACGGCTTATTGTCACTTTGTCAGTCTTTGAGTTTAGGATTCTGTAACCCTTAGTTTGCTCAATGTAGCCTACTAGAATGTCCTCTATGGCTCTGTTCTCCAGCTTGGATCGCTTCTCACTTGGAATACAGGCATATGCTTTACATCCAAACACTCTGATGTGCCCTATGCTAGGCTTTGATCCATGCCACATTTCAAATGGAGTACTTTTAATGGCTCTTGAGGGTAGTCTGTTCTGTAGGTAGGTTGCAGTCATGACTGCTTCTCCCCAGTACTTGTGAGGTAGGTTGGCATCCAACAACATGCACCTGACTATTTCTATAAGAGTACGATTTTTCCTTTCTGCTACACTGTTTTGTTCATGAGTGTATGGTGTGGTTGCCTGGAGTACTATTTCTTGTCTTTTCAGGTATGAGGCCACTTCTTTGCTTATGTATTCTCCCCCATTGTCGGTGCATATTATTCCAGGTTTCCGTTGGAATTTGTTGCTAGACATGGCAATGATCTCTTGACGTTTCTCTGATGTTTAATATCCTTGTGTTTCATCAGATAAGTAGTTGTGTACCTGGAATAATCATCAATAAAGTTCAGTAGATATCTGTTCCGCCTGACCTGGGAATTTTCATTGGACCGCATACGTCACTGTGTATGAGCTGCAGGGGTTAGGTTGTTTTTGTTTGAGATGCCTGTAGAAGGGGAGCACGTGTGTCTTTTGCTTTAATACAGCATTTGCATTTCATGAACCCTTTGCAAGGCATTATTGTCAAATCTTCTGAAAAGCCTCTCTTTATATTGTCCTGTATAGCTTCTGGACTTCTGTGCCCCAGCTGTCTGTGCCATAAGTGAATACATTTGCTGTCTTGGTCATTAGAGACTATATTGGCTTGCTGGTCTGTGGTGATGAGCCTGTATAAGTGATAATCCAGTTTTCCTTTTGCGAGGAATCACTTATTGTGAATTGTACATTCATCACCCTGGAATTTAACTGTGAGACCGCTGTTTGCAAGACTTTTTACTGATAGAAGGCTCCCTTCTAGTTCTGGAACATACAGCATTTTCTTTACAAGGATAATCTGCTTGCCTTGTGGTGTAATGCAGTTTAGGAAGCCCTGGCCTTTACCTTCTGCGGTGATGCTTTTCCCATTTGCTAGGAAAACTTTGTTTTTTGCACTGTAATCAATGTTTGTGAAGAAGGGCTCATCGCTAGTCATGTGACTTGTCGCTCCTGAGTCTATTCACCAGCTGCATTGCTTGCCGCTCTGAGTCACCCTCATGCAGCTTTTGTAATGTAGTCCACATACCTTTGACTGTTTTCTCTGTTCTTATGTGGATAAGCTGGTCATCTTTCACTAGTAAGCTTATAATAGCTTTTGCCTGCCTATCCTTCCTGTCCCAGTCCTCTGTCTTTCCGTCTGTGGGACTGTCTGTATTCAGCACTTGCCACAAATCATCCTTGGTGAGAAACACTTCCAGTTTAAACTTCCATAGCTGGTGATTGCCATTGTTCAGCTTTGCAATTGCAAAAATCACATCTGAACTGCTTGCTATATTCCAGTAGCTTGTATACAGTACTCACTGAGCTATAGGGTTCTCCTTCCAGTGCCTGGGTGCTGCTGGGTGCTTGGGCCCATAACCTATTGTCAGAGTATTGAAATCATGCACTAGAAGCTTCTTGGATACAGAAAACAGCTTTACTGTTATGGAGAATGGCAGAACGTATCTTACAGCATGAAACAGGAACAAGGAGCATACAAGAACATGCTTAGATCCAGAAGGTAGATCCTGTGACCACATTACCACAGAAAATACACACTATAACACTGCAGTACTACCTGCTGGATAGATAGGTATAATGCATACACTATACTGTATATAGTTCACAGTACTTTACATTACATGTTGTTCTTCCAACAAATACATGGTCCAGGGGTGGTCAATACAGCTGATGATAGCTGGGTTATTTGTAGGATTGCAGTGTTTTGCAACTATTTGGAACTAAATATAATAAAATATAATATAATAAAAATGCATTTGTCTAAAAAAAAAAAAAATAAAGTTTAAAAAAAAAAAAAAGTTTAAAGGAAAAAAAATAGGAATATCATTGTTTTTCTTCTTGTTCCTTTTTCAGAACATGAAGCAATAAAACAAACCTTGTACCTGGTCCCAGCGGAGAAGTAAGCCAGAAAATCATTAATTTCTGATGTTACATTAGATTTCCTTGAAACTTCTATTTCCTCTACTATTTGTATGAGGAGAGCCAGCAGATTGTCCAGACATGTGGGTTGCCAGCAGGAGGTAGGTAAGAGGCTTTGTGCGGGAACGGATAAGGAAAGGGTAGCAGTTTGGCCACCTGAGACACAGTTGTTATTATAGTCTGCAAACAACAGGATGTCTTTGTACAAGAGCTTTCAGAACATTGGACTGAAGAGGCTTTTAAACTTACTGATCTGTCAATAGAGACTGATAAGTTGAAATGACTGATAGTGTTTAATAATACACACTAGCAACTTACTTAAACAGCAACCCACTCATGTCAGAACTCAGCAGAATGAATCAGCAGACTATTCATACAGTCTAATGGGCATTGAGAGAACGTTTTAAATATAACACATTCCAATGAACTTTTGGTTGTATGTCTGATAAAATGCAATATATACTATAATGTATGATGTGGAAGTTTTGAAGTGCCTGTGTTCTACAAGTTGAAAGTGTATCCATAGGCAATTTTTGGTTTCACATAGAGTAGAGAAAGGTTAAAGTTATTGTAAAGCTCAAGGTTACTTACCTTTAGGCATTTGTGCAACAGCCCCCCAATACTTAGCCGAGCCCCATCTTGATCCAGCAATGTGCATGAGAGCAGCGGCTCTCCCAGGTCTCGCGATTCGTGTGAGAATGGACACACAGAGCAGCGGCATGGGAGTGAGCCTGCTTAGGTGCCCCATAGCAAGCTGTTTGCTATTAGGGCACTCGGCAGGAAGGAGGGGCCAGGAGCACCAGAGAAAGTCTGGATCAGGGCTGCTTTGTGCAAAACTACTGCACAGAGCGGGTTAAGTATGACATGTTTGTTATTTGAGAAAAATACCTATTCTTGTTTTTCCATTATCTACTTAAAGTATCTAAAGCTTTGAATATAGGTGAGAATGGTTAAACTGTCAGTTGTTTTGCTGTCTGTGGCCTATTGGGAGAAATACCTTCACTTCCTATCCCAAAGAAACAAAGTACCTAAATGAGAGGAAATCACTGCAAGGGAAGGAAAATCCCCTCTTATGCCCTGTACACACGATCGGACATTCCGACAACAAAACAAAAACCCATGTTTTTTTTCCGACGGATGTTGGCTCAAACTTGTCTTGCATACACACGGTTACACAAAGTTGGTCGGAAGTTCTGAACGTCAAGAACGCGGTGACGTACAACATGTACGACAAGTTGAAATAAGGTTCAATAGCCAGTGCTGCTCTTCTGCTTGATTTCAAGCATGCGTGGCACTTTGTGCGTCGGAATTGTGTACACACGATCGGAATTTGCAGATTTTTTTGTCGGAAAATTTGGGATACCAGATCTCAAATTTTGTGTGATGGAAATTCCGATGGAAACTGTCAGATGGAGCCTACACGCGGTCGGAATTTCTGACAGCAAGCTCCGATCACACATTTTCCGTCAGAAGTCCGTCCGTGTGTATGGGGCATTAGGTATATGTTTATGGATATAGTTTTTGGTTATGAAGTTGTACTGCTGGAGCACCGGTGGATGGGATAGAATGGCAACATATCAGGCCTGCTGGATGCAAGACAATGTATAATGAGAGTCTTGATAAGAGAATGTGCACCCACCATTTCAGATGTCAAAAAAAGAGGTAACTAACTATACTACCGTTAAAGTCTGCTGATTCTGGGTCCTAATTTGATACCAGTAACAAATAAATGACCCCTGCCCCCACCTATAACTGGCCTTCACAGCAAGGAGCACATGGAAGGGCAAACGCATAGAAGACAAAAACAGAGCATTCCATAGCTCAACTCACCAACCAGTCTGCTGACCAACCAGATTAACCTAAAAAACAGGGGTTTAATTAGCACGCATTTGCAAACGCATGCGTAAGCTGCAAGGCCTCTTCACCCTGTGTATGCTTGCAGTTCTAAACACTATTGAATTTATGAGCGTCTCCTCAGTGGGAGCACATGCATTCAATGGATAGATGAGGGGCAGGTGAGCTATGGAATGTTCTGCTTTTGTCTTCTATGCGTTTTCCCTTCCATGTGCTCCTTGCTGTGAAGGCCAGTTATAGGTGGGTGCAGGGATCATTTGTTTGTTACTGGTGTAAATATGGTCCGGGGACACACTGGGCACCTTTGCTGCCACTGTGCTACTGCTGGGTGTCCAGTGTGCTCCTGTTCCTTTAAGGGGTATTGGGCTGGCTCCAGGACCACCTGCCCCTCATCTATCCATTGAATGCATGTGCTCCCACTGTGGAGACGCTCATAAATTCAGTAACGTTTAGGATTGCAAGTATACACAGGGTGCCGTGAAGAGGCCTTGCAGCTCACCAGGGGTCAAGTCCTGGGGAAATAAGTGTGGGAACTCCCACCCAAGATCCACTCCCCCACCAAAAAAATAAAAAATGATACGCACATATGCACGAAAGCTTCAAAAGTGGTATTTTTCATCCAATTTTCGTATTGTGTGTATGAAGCTTAACTGTTAGTACATAAAAAAAACAATCCTCAATAAACATAAATACGGTAATTCTCTGAATAATCAGCATTCATTCAATTGTGCTTCCATGCAAATGTGAACATCATGTTCTGATCTTTATTGGGGAATTTTATTTTGTATATAGAGTTTATGTGGTGAGTTTACACTTTTCATTGAACAGAGTTTGGATAACACAGGGTTAAACGGAAAGGTCATAAATGAACTGCGCATTATCTGGATAGAATGCTTGGGGAGATAGTGATGTGTTCCTGCTTAGGAGATGTATGTTAGCTTGGGGGGCTGCAAACTCTGCAGGGCTCCAACACACATTCGCTGCTATTCCAACCCTTCACATATTTCCACATAAACTTCCCTCCTGGCATTAAACTTTGCCAGGTACTGTGCTCAGCTTACCACCCCAAACTGATGTTCCTCCCTCAGCTCACCTCTCTCCCTGCATGTCCTGTGGGCAGAATAGCTGTGCTCCTCCTCTGGGTTCTCTCATCATATGGCACTGAAGATAGAGGAGGGGGGATTCAGCAGGACACACAGAGCAAGTATGCAGGAGACTGGGGGGGGGGGGGGATGAGGAGACAGAAAATCAGGAGGGGCTAGCGGGGAGGAGCGCATCACGAGAGGTCTGACTAAACACAATCTCTTAGCAGCCGGGACCTGATCTACCCATCAGCTAGCTGTGATTGACAGGTAGATCAAAGCGGAAGCTGTCATGGGGCCCCCTACTGGCAATGCCTGAATGGTCAGTCCACCCCTGGTGTGCGCCACTTACTATTGCGAGCTGTGTCGGCAGCTGCTGGTGTAGCACCTGCCACACAGTTCACATACTTCAAAGTCTTGCAGGACACAGCTGCTAAAGAGAACTGAGTTCCTGTTGTGGGAAAAAGTACAGGAACTCCGTTCCCATGTGTTCCCACAGGACTTGAGCCCTGCAACTCACGCATGCGTTTGCAAATGCGTGCTAACTAAACCCCTGTTTTTAATGCAGACTGTTGGACAGGTTAATCTGGTTGGTCAGCAGACTGGTTGGTTGAGCTATGGAATGTTCTGTTTTTGTCTTCCTAATTTGACACCCCACACTAGGCTTTGTCCTCCCGAGAGAGACACGGAATGCATGCCATCCTCAAGGGACTAGCCGACTTGCAAATGCCGATTACACCTAGTGCCAGGGCAGGCACGTGAACATGTGAGTTTAACTGCTGTTGCTGCTGCTGCTGTTTTTTTTATTACATTTATTAAAATACTACACTATGAGACTTTTATCCATGTCTCCTGTGGAGTCATTTTTTACCTCCTAGTTCCATCTTGAGCGCCCAGTGGAGTGGAATTGTGCGGTTAGTGGAATCAATCTGGTATTCCAAAAGCACTTTTTGACCATCCTGTAAAAAGGAGTCAAACATCTCTAGTGAGTGACCATCTTCCCATTGAGCACTCGTTGTGGAAGAACTAGGAGTTTTATCTCAGAGCACTTCATTCTGGTGTTGGGATTTTTCATATATGGGCTTGCTTCCCACACAATTTATTTAATCTGTGTCACATTTATTTGTTGGATTTTTTTATTGTATATATATTTTTTTCACAGCCATTCATGGTATTCACTGAACATTTATAGCGCCTCATCCTTTATTGTTTTTTATTCACAAATTTGGTGATTCGCTCTCCTCTTAAAAGGGCAGCTGTTTTTTGTATTTGTTCTTATTCTCACAGGGCGCCATTACTGGTTTATATATTTTTTTCATGAAAAATTAGATGGCAAAATGCACAAAAAGATACATTCAACCCTGGAGATGGTGGCTAATGTAATTAAAATCATTATACAGACAGCAACAGTTGATGGCAGTAAATGGTATATACACAAAACACCCTCAACTCGAACATTTGCGCCATAGTGGTATAAAAAAAGGGAGATCCCAAAGCACAATACATCTACAGATTACAATGACAAGACGGTACATAAAAGACAAGACATATGTTATGCTCTGTTATGTTGGACATTATGCTCCATATAATTCATGCAAACTGCAATGTGGGATGAGGAGCAGGTGCAATTGAGGGCCAGTTCACACTGGTCTGAAATGCGCTCCATCTTCCAGAGCACGACATGTCAAAATCAATGGTTCCCTATGAGAGCCATCTTAACTGGCCCAACTTGTGTCGAGCCGACTTTGAAAACGCTCCCTGCACGACTTTGGTTTGACTTGAGCAAGATTTCAGCCCATTGATTTTAATGTAAGTTGTATCCAAGTTGGATCATCATCTTAACTGATCCGACTGTGGCATGCGACTTGTGTTCTGAGGATCTTGAGGAGGAAACACTTTGTAACACTACACTTTTTTTTGGGTGAATGAGTAGGGGTACAATGTACCCCATATTCATTCACTGAAGGGTCTGGCATGGTCATGGAGGGGAACCCCACACATTTTTTTTTTTGGTGTGGGGTCCCCCCAATGACCATACCAGACCCTTAGGTAAATGAGTATGTGGTACATTGTTTCCCTACTCATTCACCCAAAAAAAAAGTGTAGTGTTACAAAAAAACAAGAGAAGTTTTGGAAAAGTCTTTTATTAAAAATGAAGAATGTCCACCGTCGTAGCTCTGTGTCTTCTTCCTCCAGTCTTCTTCTTCCGCTTCTTCTCCCTCCGCTTCCTCCCTTGGTTCTTCTCCCTCTACTTTCTCTCCAGGTTATTCTCCCTCCGCTTTTTCTCCCTCCACTTTTTCTCCCTCCACCAATGACTTCTTCCTCTGCCGATCTGGTCTTCCTCCGACGCTGCCTCCCACTGTCAGGTCAGGTGTCTTCCATTGCTTATATAGTTGTGGGGCGTGGCCATCTGGTGATGTCATCCAGAGACTCCACCCCTTGTGACATCACCGCCCAGGGCATGATTGGTAAGTGATGTCACAAGTGGGTGGAGTCTCCAGGTGACACAACTAGATAGCCATGCCCCATGGCTATATAAAGAATGGCAGACACCAAACTTGACATAACAGCGAGAGGCAGCGTCGGAGGAAGACCGGGTCGTTGGAGGAAGAAGTCATCAGCGGAGAAGAAGCAGGAGACGAAGTTGAGGGAGAAGAAGCGAGAGGAAGATGACATGGAGCTATAACAAGGGACATTCTTCATATTTAATAAAGGACTTTTCCAAAACCGTCTCTTGTTTTTTTGTAACACTACACTTTTTTTGGGTGAATGAGTAGGGAAACAATGTACCCCATACTCATTTACAGAAGGGTCTGGTATGGTCATGGGGGGAACCCCACACCATAAAAAAAACTTGTGGGGTTCCCCCCATGACCATACCAGACCCTTCCGTGAATGAGTATGGGATACAATGTACCCCATACTTACTCACATGGGGGGCCGGGATCTGGGGCACCCTTGTTAAAGGGGCTTTCAGATTCCGATAAGCCCCCTGCCCGAAGACCCCCACAACCACCAGCCAGGGTTGTCAGGAAGGGGCCACTGTCCCAATCAACATAGTGACCCAGAGCCCTCCTGCCCCAAAGCACCCACCCCCATGTTGAGGGAATGTGGCCTGGTATGGTCAAGGAGGGAAGGGGCGCTCGCTCGTCCCCCCCTTTTCTGACATTCCGGGCTGCATGCTCGGATTAGGGTCTGGTATGGATTTTGGGGAGGGGGGGGCACGCCGTTTTTTTATTTTTTTGCCATGGAATTCCCCCTCAAGATGCATACCAGACTCAAAGTCGGATCCCGTTCATTGAAGTTGCATGGAAGTCGGACATGAAGTCGCAGGGCAAAGTCAGATCAAAAGTTGTGCAACTTTCGTGTCGGAACAGTGTGAACATAGCCTAATTGCCACTTAGCAATATTTACCATTTTCTTTTTCTTTTTTTTTTCTCATTTAAATGCCACTAAATTGCATTTCATTCAACTCTATGTACTGCAAGGTGTTGATGTGCCCTAGGTTGCACTGCATAAAATGCAGACATGATTCTTTATGCCATGTACTGCAATGTACTGCAACGCAGTTTTAAGGTGTTAACGGGGCACAAAAAAAATGTTTTTTTTGGTCTTGTGTACTTGTGTTGATCCTGATCAATGCAGATCAACCTTGCTCAATCTGGTGTAAACAAACCCTTAGGTATGAAAGTATACAATATACAGATAAAATTATGTTATATGTTAATTGTGTTATAATTTAGGTTTTTACAGTTATATATAGTATATTTAATTAATAAAATGAAATCTGAACTTTTGATTAGATGTAAAATTGGATAATGAAATTGGGCTAGTATTCAGTTATTATATTGTAAATAATTAACTGGATCACCTAATCAGGGACACAACCCTGACTTTGCTATGTGTTATAATGAAAAATCTGGCTATTAAACTGATCATAATACTTTTTTTCTTAATTAGGAGGTAATTAAGTCTTATCTATAACCAAATAAAAAAAAAGAAAGTGTTTCTAAAAAAAAAAAAAAAACATTTTAATTAAATGTATTCTAATCATGTAGCCATGTTAAGCATTTGGAAATCCACTTATTCAGTATAACCTTGAGTTTAAATTCAGGCAATTTAAAATGAACTAACAAGAAAAATATGCAGAGGTGATATCCAGTTAAGGCTCCTCTGTCAAGGCATATAAGCAGATAAATCTATATACAAATCATGACTTATCCTACCTCTTCCCACTGTTAAGCTTTCTTGTTTTGTCAGTAAGATTACCCATTACATTAAAGGGCCAACAGGCAGGCACAAGTGGGCTGAATCAAGGAAATATTGAGATTTGCATATAACATCAACTGCTCATATCTGTGGATTGCCTAATTGGTTTGACATCGTTAACCTTTGCATAGTTAATTTTTTTTCATCGTATACTGAATTGTCCAAGTTCTTGATGGGTTTATTCTAATGCTATCATGGATAAATGGTATGCCAAATACTTAACATGGCTTCCATTTTTCACCCAGTTTATTTATAGATTTAAGGAGTCTTTTCGCTTTCCTTTCTATTGTTAACATCCTCTGTGCTGGCCATTTCCGTACACTGAACAAACCGCATTAACAGTTTCCTGGAAGACTTTCTATAATGAGCACGGTGCTTATATTACTGTATTCGGAATTTCAGATTTAGTGCTTATATAGTACTGTATTCGGAATTTCAGATTTAGTGCTTAAATAGTAAATCGCATGCGCATGTTACACTGCTTATATAATCGATCGAGGAAAATTGTACTATATATGTTGTTACCGATCGATAATATGTTGAATATTGTTCGGCATCTATTGATACGATGTTGGCGTTCTCGCATGCACGTTCGAAAATTTTCACATTTTCGAACGTTTTTTCCGATCGATTTTCTAACCGTGTATGGCCAGCTTTAGTTAGCTTTTGTTCTTCATTTGGATTCTATACATCAGTATTTCTGTAAATACGAGCAAAAAAAGCTTTAACATTTATTTTTTTTTTTTTTTTCTGTTTTTTTTTTTTTCCCACCTCAGCGAACATTAAAGAGACTTTTATTCAACTTGACGTTCATTTCTGTCTCTTACTTTAAGTCACATCATTGTGGTATTTTCTTTTCAATAAACAATTTATATAATTTTTCATCCCTCATTCCCTTACCCCCTCCCCCCCCACCTTGCAATCCTTTTACATGGGCTATTTACCTCAATACTTTTTCCATATCTGCATTTCGGATCAAAACTATTTATCGTGTAACCTCCTCTGCATAACTCCATGTATTTTTATATTCCTTCCATGCTGTCCATTTATCCTTCGCCTCTACAACCCTTTCTCTTTCCTCTACTCTGTCAATTGGGTTATCCAGGTTTTGTATTTTATTCATTTGAAATATTAAATCCCTAATTCTGGGGCTCTCCGCTGATCTCCAGTTTTTTGGAATTAGATTTTTTGCTATGTTTAAAAAAAAGGGAATCAAAGAATTTTTGTATTGTTTTACGGTGAGATCTGTCCCATGGAACAAACATAACCATGGGTCATCTGCTATTTCCTCCCCTGTGACTTCCTTTATTAGCCGTCGGACTTCCTTCCAGTATTTTTTGATGACAGGACACTCCCACCAGATATGGGCCGCAGTTCCCAATTGGTTACACCCGCGCCAACACCCAGAGGGTTGGTCTACTACATATCGGCTGATTTTATCGGGTGTCTTGTACCACCTTGCGAGGCATTTAAAATTTGTCTCTATCAACCTATTATCCACCACCGAACTATGTAATAATTTTAAAATTGTCTTCACTTTCTGTGTACTACATCGTGTCCCTAATTCACTTTCCCATTTTTTAATGTAAGGGGGGTCCTCCAAGTCGTCACCCTCCATTTGCATTTTATATATCCGCCCGATATTTTTCCTTGTATTCCCCTTCAGACACAGCTTTTCTAATGGTCTATAGTTGTCTTTGTCTCTTAATGGGTGGGGCAATTTCTCAATAAAATGACTCAGTTGGAGGAACCTCCACACATCTAATTTCATTAACCCAGTGTCCCTACTTAGTGCTTGAAATGTTTTAATTTTACCTCTGTGTATTATATCCTTCAGTTGTGCATTCTCTTTTTTTAACCAATTTCCTCCCACTTCCTTTTTTCCCGGTGCGAAATAATCATTTTGTCTCAAATAAATCAATGGAGAATTATAAGTCCATTTGTTTTGTGCGTGAATCTGATCCCATATTTTTAGTGCTGTATAAGTGATCTCATGTGTGCCTAATCCCATTTGCCTATATTGTGGTGGGTTCCAAATTATTCGTCCCAAATGTGTACCACTCATTTCTTTTTCTAAACTAACCCATCTTTTTTCATTATCGTCTTTCCCCCACTCTATTACCCGTGTAAGAACAATCGCATTGTGGTATTTCTGAAAATCCGGCACCGCTAAACCTCCTTGTTTCTTACTCCTACTTAAGATATTAAATGCTATTCTCGGTTTTTGATTGTTCCATATAAATCTCAAAATTAACCCTTTTAAAGTTTTTAAATATATTTGCGGAAGTGGAATAGGGAGCATCTGTAGTTTATAAAGAATTTTTGGAGCCAACACCATCTTGGTCACATTAATCCTGCCAAACCAGGAAAGGGAGGCTGTTGAAAGTTTTTTTATTTCGCTCTTAATTTCATCTAGCAATGGGATGAAGTTGGTATTGTATATCGCTTTCACCGTGGGCACCAATTTAATTCCTAAATATTTAATCTCTTTTTGCCAAGGGAAGTGAAATTCTTCTATCAGTTTGGCTTCTTCCTGTTTACTGATGTTGATATTTAAAATTTCGGACTTACTGGGATTTATTTTCAGATTTGAGATCTCCCCATATTCTTTTAATGTCTTCAACAGGTTCGGAATCGTCGTCCTTGGATTAGTTATATAAAACAGGACGTCATCCGCGAACGCTGCAAGTTTATGTTCTTCTGACGCTATCTTAATCCCTTTAATATCCGGGTTTCCTCGGATAGTTGACAGCAGAGGTTCGAGGGATAGTACGAACAACAGGGGGGATAGTGGGCAACCCTGTCTGGTGCCGTTTTTCATTAAAAATTTTGAAGAGGAGGTTCCGTTAACTTTCACAAATGCCCGAGGTTCATTATACAGAACCTCGATCCATTTAATCATCCTAGAACCAATTCCCATAGCCTCCAGGGTTCCGATCATGAGTCCCCAGTCTACCCTATCAAATGCTTTTTCAGCATCCATTGACAGGAGTAGACCTGGGGACCCACCATCTTCCAGCACCCGGAGCAGGAGGAGGGAGCGCACCCCGTTATCCCTCCCCTCTCTCCCCGGGATGAATCCGACCTGGTCCGGATGGACCAGGTCGACCAACTTCTCCTTCAACCTGGACGCCAATACTTTAGCGTATAATTTAGTGTCCGCGTTCAGGAGGGCAATGGGCCTGTAACTTGAACAGAGCGTACTATCCTTGCCTTCCTTCAAGATTAGAGTGATTGAAGCCTGCAAAGCTTCCCCTCCCATTTTGAATTCTGAACCGAGACCGTTCATGTATTGACACAGCCTCGGAACTAAAATTTTACTAAATTTTTTAAAGTATAGTGAGGTGAAGCCATCCGGGCCCGGACTTTTACCTGTTGATGTTTCCTTCAACGCTTTATATATTTCCTCTTCCGTGATGGGGCTGTCCATACAGAGCCTTTCCTCCTCTGATAAACGGGGCAATTTACTTTTTTCAAGGAATTTTTTAATTTTCACTGTCCTCCTTGTATCTAGAGTTTCTTTCTGTCCCACAGAATAGAGTGCTTCAAAATAATTTTTAAACACTTCGGCTATCTCCCCTGTTGAATACACCGTCCCCCCTGACTTATTTTGAATTTTTTCAATAAAATTCAAATCTCTCTGTTTTTTTACCTTTCCTGCTAGATATTTGCTTATCTTATTGTCCCAGCGGAATCTCTCTATCGCCCTTTTATTAAATGTCCTATTTATTTCCTGTTCTGTCAGATCTTTAAGTTCATCTCTCTTTTTGATCAGTAAATGAAAAAATTCCTGCTGTTGCCCATTTTGTTTCTTATGTTCTTGCTCTAGTCTATGAATCTCATTAGCTATCATCGACATTTTTCTTTTTTTTTTCCCTCTTTTCTCCGGCGTCAATAGAGATGAGGATACCCCTAATATACACCTTATGTGCCTCCCATAGAGTGGCACTGGAAATTTCCTCCGTGTCATTGGTAGTAAAAAAAAATTCAATTTCCTTCTGTATCCGATCCACCACTTTTTCATCTTGCAATAAGCTATCCTCTACTCTCCAGCTGAACGGTTGTCTTTGTATTTGTAAACCGGGTATCCCGATCCTCACCGACACCGGGGAATGATCCGACAGCGTAGAAATTCCTATCTGTGTGGTCCTTACTAGATCTAGCATTCTATGCTCTACCATTATGTAATCTAGTCTGGAGTACGTCCCGTGCACAGGGGAGAAGAAGGTGTAATCACGTATTTTCTCGTGTTGTACCCTCCATACGTCCATCAGTTGACATTGTTTCATCTTTAGTTTAATCTTTCTTAATAACCTCTTACTTGTCCCCTGTGCCCGAGACGTACAGTCCTGCTCTGGGTCCAGACAGAAATTAAAGTCGCCCGCCAATATAACCTCTCCCATCCTAAATTTTGCTAGTCTAATTAGAATCTGTGTTAGATAGCCAATGGGATTTTTGTTAGGGCAATACACATTTGCCAGGGTCAGGGTCCTGTCGCCTAATTTACCCTTTAAGAAAAGGTAACGTCCCTCAGGGTCTGTTATCCTGTCGGTCAATATGAACCTGGTCTGTTTTTCGAACCCTATTGCCACCCCCTTCGCCCTACTCATGGGGGAGTCAGCATAGTACCACGTCTGATAGTTTTCGCAGTTCAATTTGGTATTTGATTCCAGGGATAGATGAGTTTCCTGCAGAAACACTACATCTGCTCTATACTCCTTTAATTCTTTTATTAACTTGAGCCTCTTAGTCGGGGAGTTTAGCCCCTTTACATTATACGTTAGTAAGTTTACTTCTGTCATATATACCCTCTAAGTAAGACCCCTAACCCCTTCTGTTGGTACTCCTTTGAATTTGCAAGGTGAGTTCTTCCCCCCCCCTCCCCCACCCCTACACCCTCCCATCCCCCTCCCTCCCTCCCTCTCCCCAGCCTTCTCCAGGCCTTGGTTCTGCGGGTGGGCACCCAATCTTTGCCCATCCAATGAACCCTATTATCTAGGGTGTGACTCAGACCTGCGGCTACCTGTGCCTTACCTCACCCCGTCCCCTCCTCTGGGGAGGTATCCGGAGTGGGGGGGTGGACCTGCTACGAGAGCCCTAAACCTCCCGCCAACCTTAAATTTTACTTTGATTTATTCCATCTTCAATCTCCCCCCCCTCCCCTCCCCCTTCCCCCCCCCCACCACCCCCCTCCCCCCCCTCCTCTCCACCCCCAAACCACAGCCCATTTGAGCTCTCCACCACTCTTATTTTTTGATAATCCATTCTATTTCCGGGGTCATCTGGGGATAATTGGGACAGGGATGTCTAATTTAAGACAGAATTCCTCTAATTCCTCTAGGAATTTCAGCCTTATTGTCCTTCCATCTCTTTGGACAATTAGGGCTGCAGGGAAACCCCAACTGTATTTAATGTTGGCCATCCGCATTTGCTCCAGTAGGGGTTTCAATTGTCTTCTCCGAGCCAAAGTTCCTGCAGATAAATCAGAAAATACTTGTAATACTGCTCCATCATACTGCAGAGGGGGTTTTCCCCTTAATTTGCTCCAGATCTTCGCTTTATCTTCAAAGAGATGGAATTTGATGATTACATCTCGGGGTATATCTTCCCTTAATCCTGGGGGTTTACGCACCCTATGTACCCGATCTATCTTTAAATCATCCCCCTCTCCCCTTTCCAACATTGGATTAAATATTTTTTTCATTTTGGCCGGCAAATCTTCCCCCTGCTGCTCCGGTATTGCTCTGATCCTCAGATTTTGGCGTCGACTTTGATTTTCTTGTTCTTCCAACTTGTACAGGATGTCCCTCTGTTCTGTTTGCATTTTTCTTACTTGCAATTTCAGTTCTAAAATTTCCTGGGCCTGTTTTCCTGTTAATTCCTCTGCCTCTTCAACTCTCTTTAACAGATGCCCCATGTCCATCCTTACGTTGGATATTTCTATTTTTATTGAGTTTTCTAATTTAGCGAACATTTCCAACATTTCATTTTTCGTCGGGATTTGATCTATGTTCCTCTGTACTTCCGTCCCACTGGAATTGGGTTCCATCTCCCTGACTATTTCCTCTCTAGCGGAGGCCCCCAAATCCTCTGTTGGTAATGTTTGATCCTTCTTTTTATCCTTTGCCCCCTGTTTTTTCTCTGCTCCAGGACTTTTCTGACTGACCTCCTTCAAATATTTTTGTATCGTACTAGAGTTTAAACTCTCTTTAGGCATTTTAGGTTCATTTGTTTTTTTGTGTCCTTCCCTTCATTTCCCCCTCTGTGATCTTCTTCCTCCCCAGGGTGCCCTTACTTTCTGTTCCTCTGACCCCCTCTATTTGGTCTGATCTAAAAACTTCTCCTGACCTTAGAAGAAGCCTTATCCCTCCTCTAAGATGTCGATATTCCAGGGAGGGACCAAAAACAAACAGAAACAGTCAAAACAACCAAAAAAATAAATAAAAACAAAAGGAGAGGGGGAGGGTTTAACAGATCCAGTAAGACCCAGTGAGCATCCAAAGAATAGGATATCAGTCAGCTTTCAAAACTTAGTCCTTTAGAATTTCCGAGGGGAAGTATTATCCTTTACCTAGGATTTACTACGAATGTAGTTTTATTCACTTTTCTTCTTCTCTCACTCTCTCTCTTTCCCCTGCTTCCTGTTAACAACAGCAACCTAGGTCGTCGTTTTCTCATCGGGGGGGGGGAGGGTGAGAGGGAGAGGATTGGAACAGTCCCCTGGTACTTATATGCAGCGCTGCAGATATTTAATAGGCTAGTTGCCCTTTAATTTCCTTGATTTGAGACCACAGATACCGGGGGGAACATTACCACAGATACCAAAGGGGTGCATACAGGTGGGAGGAAAAAAAATATACCCCCAGAGGAAAAAAAAAAAAAAAAAAAAAGTAGTAGTAGTAGAAGAAAAAAAAATATGAAGGTATAATATCTAGGAGGTTCTCTCTCTTCCAATTAGGGTATCAGCCAGCTTATTTTTTTTGCTTAAAGATTCTGCACCCCAATACCCAGGAGTGGGGACCATCAAATCCTTTATAATGAACAGTATAATATAAAGACTCCTGGAATCCAAACCTCATTGCCTGACCACAGCAGTATTCAGTACATGCCTTTTCTTCAGTGCGGTTATACAGTTTGGAAACAAATGCATAATTCTGTACGGAATATATCAGAGTAATCTGCCACCACTATATCATGATAAAAAAAACCTCAGGGCTATCCTCCTACTACACCACCTCCCAGGGGGGGGGGGGGGCACCACACACTCACCGTACTTTATCCGAAGTGAGAGGGGTAGTCAGGGGCAGTCAGGGAGAGAAGGGGAAGGGGGGGTCGGCCAGCGGCGGCTACGTGAGGAGTTCAGAACAAAATCACCTTAGCGCCGCAGCGCGCTTCTCTCTGGGTCCCGGTTTCCACTCCTCCGTCCGGTCCGGATTGAATTGGCCGCTGGTATGGGGTACCTGTGGGTATGATATCTCGGCTAGCAGGTGTCCATGGGCTCTCATCCTAAGGAGTTTTGGCGTTCTCACACCACGCCATACTCCAGGTGGTTCTCCGAGACTCCGCCGTCCACTCTCACAAGCGCCGCAGTCCGGCCCCTCCCCTAAGCTCTACGTGTCACGTCCGCATCCCCGCTGCGTCCCTCCCTCGCTTTAACATTTATAAAGAATTTATTACAGGACTCTGACAATAAAAATATTACAACACAATTCTTTTTTTCACTGCACACGCATTGGAAGGTGACATCTATGTGACATCTAGCAGCCAAACAATTCACCTAATGAGCTCTATCATTCTTGTTAAACTGAATTTCCATTAGACCCACAAATATTATTATGCAAAACAAGTCATCGTATACTGAATTGTCCAAGTTCTTGATGGGTTTATTCTAATGCTATCATGGATAAATGGTATGCCAAATACTTAACATGGCTTCCATTTTTGACCCAGTTTATTTATAGATTTAAGGAGTCTTTTCGCTTTCCTTTCTATTGTTAACATCCTCTGTGCTGGCCATTTCTGTACACCGAACAAACCGCATTAACAGTTTCCTGGAAGACTTACTATAATGAGCACAGTGCTTATATAGTACTGTATTCGGAGTTTCAGATTTAGTGCTTATATAGTACTGTATTCGGAATTTCAGATTTAGTGCTTATATAGTATTTTAAATGTTCAGATTTAGTGCCTATATAGTATTTGAATTTTCAGATTTAGTGCTTATATAGTATTCAAATTTTCAGATTTAGTGCCTATATAGTATTTGAATTTTCAGATTTAGTGCCTATATAGTTTTTAGAATTTTCAGATTTAGTGCCTATATAGTAAGGATGAGCCCGGTGTTCGATTCGAACCCATGTTCGAATCGAGCACCGGGTGTTCGCTCGCTCGGCGAGCCCAGAACTATTGGGACCGCTCGCATCAAATTCGTGTGATGCGAGCGGCCCCGCAATGCATTGCGGCCCGCGCAGTGCAATGCTGGCTGATGATTGGCCAAGCATGCACTGTGACCCCGCATGCTTGGCCAATCACAGCGCCGGCAGCGAGGAGAGCCATAATTGGCTACAGGCAGGATGCCTGTAGCCAATTATAGCTCAGGGGCTTTAATACACGCCCCACGGTATAAGAGGCCGCCGCGGCGGCGGCCTCGCATATTATGTTTCACTCACAGTGTCAGCGTGTCAGTGTGCTGCTGACTGCTGACAACAATATGTTCTTTATTTCTGGGGATATGTGTGTGCATGCTGTTAGAACAGCATTGCAGTATCACATCTGGGGGGTGTCTATAGGTAGCCTGTGAAGGAGGGCAGGTTTCCTGTGCTTAGAACTTTCCCTGCAAAAAAGTGTCATTTTTGCAGGAAGAAAGCTATTTAAATCACTCGCGGCTAATGAATTGATGGCTCCTGTAACACAGAGAGCTGTCATTCATTAATAAAAAAAAAAAAAAAAAGCGTAGGGTCCCCCCAAATTCAATAACCAGGCCCTTCAGGTCTGGGATGGATATTAAGGGGGATCCCAGCCAAAAAAAAAAAAAAAAAAAAAAAAATGGCGTAGGGTCCCCCTCAAAATCCATACCAGACCCTTGAGGTCTGGTATGGATTTTAAGGGGAACCCTAGCCAAAAAAAATGGCGTGGGGTCCCCCTCAAAATCCATACCAGACCCTTATCCGAGCACGCAACCTGGCAGGCCGCAGGAAAAGAGGGGGGGACGAGAGCGGCCCCCCTCTCGCCTGAACCGTACCAGGCCACATGCCCTCAACATTGGGAGGATGCTTTGGGGGTCTAAGACCCCTAAAGCACCTTGTCCCCATGTTGATTAGGACAAGGGCCTCTTCCCCACAACCCTGGCCGGTGGTTGTGGGGGTCTGCGGGCGGGGGGCTTATCGGAATCTGGAAGCCCCCTTTAACAAGGGGACCCCCAGATCCCGGCCCCCCCCCCTGTGTGAAATGGTAAGGGGGTACAAAAGTACCCCTACCATTTCACCAAAAAAGTGGCAAAAATGGTAAAAAGGACAGGAGACAGTCTTTGACAATTCCTTTATTAAAATCTTCTTTCTTCTTTCTTCATCCTTCGGTTTCTTCATCTTCTCCTTCCTTCATCTTCTTCCATCTTCTTCTTCCATTTTCTTCTTCCTCCGATCCGCTTCTTCTTGCGCTGGTCTTCTCGTCCTTCTCGTCCGGCATCTTCTTCCGTCGGCGTCGGCGTCGGTGTCTCTGTCTCTTCTTGGGCCGCTCCGCGCAATGGGAGGCTCCCGCTGTGTGAGGCTCCGCTCCGTCTGACAGGTCTTTTATAATGGAGGGCACCTGGTGACCCCGCCCCCTCTGACGCACAGGGACGTCATGGGGAATTCCATGATGGCTTTCCCCATGATGTCAGAGGGGGCGGGGTCACCAGGTGCCCTCCGTTTTAAAAGACCTGTCAGATGGAGCGGAGCCTCACACAGCGGGAGCCTCCCATTGCGCGGAGCGGCCCAAGAAGACACCGACACCGACGCCGACGCCGACGGAAGAAGATGCCGGACGAGAAGGACGAGAAGACCAGCGCAAGAAGAAGCGGATCGGAGGAAGAAGAAAATGGAAGAAGAAGATGGAAGAAGATGAAGGAAGGAGAAGATGAAGAATCCGAAGGATGAAGAAAGAAGAAAGAAGATTTTAATAAAGGAATTGTCAAAGACTGTCTCCTGTCCTTTTTACCATTTTTGCCACTTTTTTTTGGTGAAATGGTAGGGGTACTTTTGTACCCCCTTACCATTTCACACAGGGGGGGGGCCGGGATCTGGGGGTCCCCTTGTTAAAGGGGGCTTCCAGATTCCGATAAGCCCCCCGCCCGCAGACCCCCACAACCACCGGCCAGGGTTGTGGGGAAGAGGCCCTTGTCCTAATCAACATGGGGACAAGGTGCTTTAGGGGTCTTAGACCCCCAAAGCATCCTCCCAATGTTGAGGGCATGTGGCCTGGTACGGTTCAGGCGAGAGGGGGGGCCGCTCTCGTCCCCCCCTCTTTTCCTGCGGCCTGCCAGGTTGCGTGCTCGGATAAGGGTCTGGTATGGATTTTGAGGGGGACCCCACGCCATTTTTTTTGGCTAGGGTTCCCCTTAAAATCCATACCAGACCTCAAGGGTCTGGTATGGATTTTGAGGGGACCCTACGCCATTTTTTTTTTTTTTTTTTGGCTGGGATCCCCCTTAATATCCATCCCAGACCTGAAGGGCCTGGTTATTTAATTTGGGGGGACCCCTACGCTTTTTTTTTTTTCATTTTTTTTTTTTTTATCAATGACTTTTTTTTATGAATGAGTTTCAATGAATCACTGTTCTCTGTGTTACGGGAGCCGTGAATTAACATTAGCCGCGAGTGATTTTAAATAGCTTTTTTACTTTCAAAAATGACACTTTGCGCAGAGACAGTTCTAAACACGGGAAACATGCGCCCCTTTACAGGCATACTATAGACACCCCCCCAGGTACGAAATTTAAAGGAATATTACACTTTTATTGTTTCAATTTAAGCATTATTAAATCACTGCTCCTGAAAAAACGGCCGTTTTTAAAAAAAAATTTTTGCATTGATACATGTCCCCTGGGGCAGGACCCAGGTCCCCAAACACTTTTTATGACATTAACATGCATATTAGCCTTTAAAATGAGCACTTTTAATTTCGAACGTTCGCATCCATTATAACTAATAGGGTTCTAAAGCTCGCACGGACTTTAGGTCCGTTCGCGGGTTCTGGTGCGAGCCGAACGGGGGGGTGTTCGGCTCATCCCTACTATATAGTATTTGAATTTTCAGATTGAGTTACAATTCTACAAGTAAGTTAGCTTTTGTTCTTCATTAGGATTCTATACATCAGTATTTTTGTAAATACGAGCAAAAAAAGCTTTACCATTTATAAAGATTTTATTACAGGCTCTGACAATAAAAATATTACAACACAATTTTTTCACTGCACACGCATTGAAAGGTGACATCTATGTGACATCTAGCAGTCAAACAATTCACCTAATGAGCTCTATTATTCTTGTTATACTGAATTTCCATTAGACCCACAAATATTATTATGCAAAACAAGAGCCCTGGATTCATTAAATATCTATCTAGCCATCAGATGTAGAGGGGAAAAACAAAAGCATATACAGTGAAACATGCCTGGGAAGATAATAACTGATATAGTAAAGCTTATAGCTATATAACAAAAAATAGACCCTGGATATTTATACAACATGGACTTGCCACCCACAGGTTTATCTTTTAGCTAGTACCAAGATAATCAGATTATAGTGTAGAGTGAGCAGTCAAGTCAATGGAAGTTACAGTGAAAGAGGGCTCAGATGTTGCCTTGGTGAAAAGGTGAGCATTTTGTCCTATAATTTGGTGCACTAAAGGCAAATAGACTGTGTACTTTGCAAGTGCAGTTGCACTCATTTTCCACAATATTTATGTAGCGCTACCCCCGCAGGAGCCATTTGAATCTCTCCCACGGATTAATCCACAGCCAGTTATACGGTATTTTCACACAGCTAGGTTCACAGGAGGACTTGGATAGGAGAAGGGATTGAGTAAGATACCCCAAATGAACTATTCACAAGCGAGGACAACTTTCTCAATAGAACTATGTAGCAGACTGTCAGTAGAACTATGCAGCAGGCTGTACAAAATAAAGCAAGTCCCTTTGTAGCAGAAGGAATTTAATGGACTTTGCTTCTTCAAGACACTAGCCAGTGTCCCCTTTAACTAACACCCAGTATGCTGACTTCTATCACCAAGAGGGGGATTTTAGCAACAACATTCTCTAGGATCCCTTTAGGGGGTCTGTACTCACAAGGCCCTGGCCACAGGTCAACTTCCTCTGTGATACCAGACAGGATCCATGGACATCCTCCCTCAGTCAGCTTTAACAAGAACCATGGGTTGCAGCTTCAATGTTTCAGGCCCTCAGGTTGACCACCTGAAGCCGCATGGCAGCCTGTGCTGGGGAGAGGCAGAAGCACCCTCCCCACCTGGACCTCTCTCTTTAGAGGAAGACTGGACGATGAGCCCATGTGCTCTGCAGATATAAATACAGGTACCCAGCATGCCTTGGGGCACATCTCCTTCTAGGAGGGTGCTACATATACTAAATGTGGTAAAGCTTCACTTTGTAAAGAATTCTCAACCAGGTGCAGGTACATATGTTGACCAATAAAAAAGTCCATTTAATTCCCTGGTGCCCAACCTTTGGCCTGAGGGCAGCATGCGGGCCTTTGGTATATCATGTTCCTCGAACCTCAGCAGTCTGCAGTGGGAACATTGATTAGGTTAACAGCATTAATCTCTAGTCCCCAGTTTCGTATTGTCTTCTGCAGCATTTCCCCAGCCAGAAATGTAGCATGGCCACACTCTCTGACCCTCATTTCCTCTATTAGGTCCTCTCAAGCATTACATATTGAATATTATGCCCTTTGGTAATGTCAGGGACTGCATTTGAGGCCCCCTTTATCTCGTAGGTTGCCAACCACTGATCCAGTTCATCCAATAGAGGAAATAAAAATTTTTTTTTTTAGAAAAACTAATTTTAGCTGGTTCCTGAGCAACTAGCCGAAATTCTCTACATGCTTAGCCCTGTTGACCACCTTTTCCCTGGTATCCTTTAACTGAAAAATGTAAGGAGTTGGATGAAAAATGATTGTCCAAACAGCAAATGCATCCAATCAGATGCAGCAGTTGTCTAGATATTCTGACAAGCAGTCAGACTATAGTAGCCACAGTTGGAGATTCCTTTATTCATGCTATATAGCCTAGATGGGGAATCTGTTCAGATATTTTTGTTCAGCTTCCAGGTATAAACTAAAATAATCTACTGTATGTGTGTATACCTAGCATAACTTCAGTTTAAGCACAAATGAATTGTCCAGTTAAGAAACAGGTCTTCCTGCGATACTCCCATTACCTCCTGCTTTATCCCGCACAGGCTGACCACTCTGTGATCCAGCACCAGTCCTTATCTGGGTTGAATGAAGCCTAGGATGTCTAGGGTCTGTAATCTGGGGGTACATTATCAGACCACTCTGGGCTCAGAGGAACATGCTGCAGAGACTAGCACCACATCATTAGATAGCTCAATTCTCCACAACATTCAGGAATTACCAAGTGCCAGAGGAAGAAAAGGAGGAAGAGGACATGTGGAAATTAAGAAGACTACAGACATTGCTTTACATTTTCTTTTAGCTAATAGGAAATTATGACAGTTCTGTTCATGGAATGCAACCTTTTTTTTTTAATTATCATGGAATGCGACTTTAATGCGACTTTACACCTCTGGCACTCAAGTAGTATCAAAGTAGGCTAGCATCAAAGTAGTGCAGGAACCTTTATGTGTCCAAAGTCACTAGGTTTAGGGATAAATATGAGGATAAGAGTTAGCTGTAATTAGAATGCTAATCCTAACAATTACTGCTAACTCTAACCCAAACAATTACCACTAGCCCTAACTCTAACCCTTAACTCTAAATCTAAAATTGCGCCTAAACCATAACCATAACCCTAGCCCTTAATCGTAACCCTAACATTTAACCCTAACCCATAACCGTAACCCCAGCCCTTAACTCTAACCCTAACATGGGACTTTGGACACACAAAGGTTCCTGCACTACTTTGATGTGACTGTGTCAAAGAGTGTGAAGTCACATCAAAGTCACACTCCATGAACAGAACTGTCATACTTTCCTATTAGCCAAAAAAACCCCACATAATGCATCAAAAATGCAAAATGCACCTCCAAACATGCCAACATGCCATTGGATATATAGTGGGGATTTTTTACTTTAATGAAGAGAATGTATTAAATTTAAAGTAGAACTATAGGCAAAACTTTTTTTTTTCATTTTGGACAGAGCAAAGGATGGTTATAACTTCTTTCAGATTTTTTTTTTTTTTCTCCATCTGCGTCCCACTGCGAGATTTTCCTTCACTTCCCATCCCATAGCCAAACAGGAAGTGAGAGAAAATCCTCTGCAAATTAAGGTAATTCAATGGGGACCCCCAGGTCACCAGAACTAGATTTTCCCACTATTACTTTTCTGGGGACAACCGAAAATTTGAGATTATCTTTTACTTTTACTTTCAATGAGAATGGTAAACAGGACAAATAGAAAGGGTGAATCTCCCTAACGGGGGCACAGACTGCCATAAAAACTTCTACTGTTCTACTCTATCTCCCCTCTATCCAAATCTAAAAAAAAGTTTTGCCTTTAGTTATACTTTAAGTGCAACTTAACTCTAAGCTAATGAGCTGTAAAGCTTTTTAAAGCATCACCTATGAAAAATTTGGGGTATCGTAGTTTGTCATGACATCTTTGGTATCCATGCATTTGTAAGTCTCATCTTTTTATATTTTACAGAAAATGTGTATATTGTCTTGTGTTTTCTTGTGTATTATTTTTTATTGAAAATACACATGTGATAAACAGTTTCCTAATATTGTGCAACATAAAAAATTGTAACTACTATCTTTTAAATCATTGGGTCCATTGGGTTTTATGTGGGCCATTTGGTTTTTACTCATTAACCACTTGCCGATCGCCCGCCGTCGTTATACGTCGGCTGTTTGAAGAGGAATATCGTTGTTATGGCAGCAGCTAGATTCCATAACCCCAGTATCCTCTTCTTCAGCGGGCGGTCGGCTTTCAGATAAAAGTCGTCTCTCAAGCGGATTCACGGCAAGATCGGTAGCGGGATAGTGCCCAACCGCGCTCAGGTGCCCTCCGCCGCTTATCGGAGCCGTTGATATCGGCGGAGGTGATCGGATCCTTCTCGGTCTGTTGTATGGAGCTGACTGAGGGGAAGATGGCCCCCGCTCGGCTCCATACCATTGCAGGGCGGAAGCAACGTCAAATGTCACTTCCGCCCATAACTCTTAAAGGGCCTTTTTTTTTTTTTTTTTTTTTTCATTGCATTTTAGTGTAAATATGAGATCTGAGGTCTTTTTGACCCCAGATCTCATATTTAAGAGGTCCTGTCATGCTTTTTTTTCTATTACAAGGGATGTTTACATTACTTGTAATAGGAATCAAAGTGACACAATTTTTTTTTAAAAAGAACAGTGTAAAAATAAAAAATAACATTTTTTATTTTTTCCCAAAAAAGTGCGCTTGTAAGAGCGGTGCGCAAATACGGTGTGACAGAAAGTATTGCAACGACCGCCATTTTATTCTCTAGGGTGTTAGAACCCCCAAACATTATATATTTTTTTTTCTAAGTCATTTTCTAGCAAAAAAAAATGATTTAACACCAAATCTCAAAACGAGGCTTGGTCCTTAAGTGGTTAAAAGGTGCCACAAATGTTAGCATGTGTGCGTTCCGGCAGCAAAAGGGTCAGGTATTCTGATAAAGCAAGAAGAAAAAAGCAGGTGTACTGTTTAATGAATCTACTGTTCACACCTATAATTCTCACATACCAAAGGATTATATTACACCACGACAATGACAGAACTGTCTAAAGTGAGCAGGGATTACTGGATGAACAGCAGCTATGTCATCTTTAACTATTCTGAATAGTTATAACTCATATACTTATTTCTTTTGTATTCCTGCCATATTTAGATAAATGATGATATAACTACACCTCATAAAAATAGTCTACCCCAACCTCAGGTAGGCAATTACAGGGCTGGACCGAGGCCAAAGAGGCCCCCGCCTTGGCCCGGCATTCTCCCTTCCTCTGCATCACCTTTCCTCCTCCTGCATTGTGCAGAACTGAACTGTCAAACTGATAGATCAATCCTGCAGATTTATCATGTCGATCGTAGCTCTCTCTGTGCAACCAGTGCAACTCCCCTCTGAACCAGCCCCTGCATGTCTTGTTTAGGTGGGCAGAAAGGGGTGGCATAACCATAGCTCAATCGCTTGCTGTTATACCTCCTGGCAGCCCCTGTAAACAAGCCCTTAGTGTGACAGCTCCACGTTTTTTTAAAACAGCCTTTTAGCCCTTAGTGAGCAATTTTAGATATTTTTACATTTTTTTTTTAGGTACAATCCCTTAGCATTTATTTATTTTTTTGTTTTCCTTTTGCTGTTTTTTTGGTTTGTATGTTTGCGATGATTCATGTTTGTAACGCCAAAAAAAAATAAATAATGCTTTGTACCAAAAACCTGATTCTAGTGCCTTTTATAAAAAAGGGAAAAATCACAGATTAAAATCTGTAGTTAAAGCGGTGTTCCACAAACTTTTCTGTTTATTAAGAGTCAGCAGCTACAAAAAGTGTAAAATAAACACACACTCACTCCAGCAATACGGCTGCCCAAACCCTCACTTCTCTCCCTCTCCTCTCTGCGGCGCTGGCATTGCAAGTGTGGGCAACCGGTTGTGACAGCTTGCAGGTTCATAGCCAGGGGCGCACTGCGCATGCGTGAGCCCCATTGGTCGGGCAATCTTCGGGGACCTGTGACATGTCCCAGGAGATTGCAAGGAGGAAAGGGGAGAGGAGCAGCTCGAGCAGAAGTGGGAGCAGGTACCTGTCAAAACTAGGAGGTACCTGCCCCCCCCCCCCAAAAAAATGACATGCCAAATGTGGCATATTTAGGGGGGCGGAGTGCTTAAAGCGAAACTCCCTCTTTTGGGCGGAGCTCCGCTTTTTATACTGGATTGTTCCTAATTCATACATGCACTTGTCCATAGAATCTGTGATCTGCTGTTTTTCAGGTGCTACAGCTTGGTTCCCACACCGCCATCTTCCTCTCTGATATCATCAGGAGCGGATTTAGGGAGTTCGCCTCTGATGGCCGCTGTGTGTCCTGGTTCCTGCATATCCCAGGAGGCCTAAAGCCCCATACACACGCGCGGATTATCCGAGGACCAGGTCGGTCGGATCCTGTCCGTCGTACTTTGTCCGATGTTGGTGTTGCGTACACACGGTCGGACAACGTTGTCGGAATATCCGGTCTGCAAGAACGTCGTGACGTAAGTCGTCTTCCACGAGACTAGAAAAGGGAAGTTCAGCACCACGTCAGGCACCCGTTGGGCTCCTTCTGCTGATCCCGTGTTTATCGCGAGTTAGTCGAAGTTTGGGGACTTACGATTCGCGCTTCTCAGTTTTCTGACTCAGATCGTTACTGCTCTTCAGTTTGTGCTTGTCGTGCGTATCTGTTTATTAGTGCGTGTAGTCAGTTCGCATTTATTGGTCATTGCGGCCTATATCTTGATATAGGACACTTTGATTTTCACTGCTTATTGTCTGCTCGTTTCTGGTATTCATTTCGTTCTTTCAGGCCTTGCTGTTTATCGGTGCTTTCTGTTTGTCCGTTCTGACCAGCCGACCTTTTGTGAGCTTGTGAGCGATGTTTCCCATGCGTACTCGTCGCCGAGTTCGTGCTGTACGCGGAATTGGTGTCGGGCTTTTAGCTTTGAGCCAAGACCTGTCCATGAACAGAGTGACGAGGAGTATGTGGACCAAGAATTGGTTGCTTCAGCGTGATCAGTTCTCGCACATGCCTTTGCTTCGTGAGATCCGGGAGAATAATCCTGATGATTTCAGGAACTTTCTCCGGATGACGGACCCCGATTTTCACCGTCTTTTGGCTTTGCTGACCCCTTTTATCAGCCGGCAGGATACCTGCATGAGACAAGCCATTACTCCGGAGCAGAGGCTTGTTGCCACGTTGAGGTACTTGCCGACAGGGAGAAGTCTTCAGGATTTGAAGTTCTCTTCAGGTATCTCTCCCCAGGCCCTGGGAATCATTATTCCAGAGACCTGTTCTGCCATCATCGAGGTCCTGCAGGAGGACTATATTAAGGTAACATTTCTACTTTACTATTCCCTTCTATGTATGCTCTGTTTGCTAATGACTTGTATTTTTGACCTCCTTCCCTAATTACCATGATTGCAATATGTTCTAATATGCTGTGCCCCTTTTCTCCTTCATGCATTTTTCCCTTCACTTACCTCCCCAGCATGCTCTTCTGTCCCAATAGACACCTATGGCCTAGTCACTTAAGCAATGTCTTTTGTCTGCTGCATAGTATTGTTTGCCCCCAAACACCCCCTAAAATATGCACAAATGTTTGCTGTGTGGTTTACTTCATGTAGAGCCCCCTTTTTTTTTTTTGTGGGGGGGGGGGGCAAACTCATTAGGAACCCCCTCCCCCAACTGCTCTGTCAGATGGTACCAATCCTCTATCTGCTGGCTTTCCCAAGGTCAATACACACTATATACCTACCTCTTTATAGTGGCCATCTTTAGGGATGAATTCAGCAAAGCATGTAGTGCAAGGGGCTGGCTCCATACTTTCCATTTCCTCTTTTTTTGTGTTCTTTCCCTCCTATTAGCTTGCTTGGTAATTTCAGAATGTCACAATGTGCTTTCCTTTTTTGGGGGGGGGGGGGGTTTGAAATGTTATTTTATCTTTCCTGGGGGCTGCCAATAGTGTTAAGTAAGGAGGGTCTGGCCAAACTAGCACACATTATTGAGCCATTTGGCAATCAATGAAGTGCAGAGGGTTACCTGTCCAACCCCCCCCCCCCAAAACCCTAGTTATTGCCAATGGCCCATCAGAAGTGGGGGGATTGATGGGGGTGAGTAATCTGCGAAGGGGACCCTCTACTTTTCTGTGCAAATACTTTCCAGCCTAAAATGTTAAAGTATGCTCTTGTTCCAAGATGTTGATTGTCTAATCTGCTTGCAATGTTTATGTGCAAAGTGACTAATTTTTTTTTCTTGTTTCACTCCACAGTTCCCTTCCACGCCACAGGAATGGCAGACTGTGGCCTCCCACTTTGCCAGCCGTTGGGACTTTCCTAACTGCGGAGGGGCAATTGATGGGAAACACGTCCGCATCGTCCCACCGCCCAACTCGGGGTCCTACTATTATAATTATAAGGGGTTTAATAATGTAGTGATGTTGGCGGTGGTGTCGGCGACATACGAGTTTATGTATGTGGACGTGGGGATGAACGGCCGGATCTCGGATGGTGGTGCCATTGCGCACACGGAGTTCTACTGGCGTCTCCAAAGTGGCAGTCTGTGCTTGCCACCTCCAGAGGAGAATGCTGAAGGACTCCCCTTCGTCTTTGTCGCAGATGAAGCGTTTGCGTTGACTCCCCATCTGATGAGGCCGTTCCCGATGAGGACCCTCACCCCAGACCAGAGGGTCTTCAACTACAGGCTGTCCAGAGCCCGAAGAGTTGTGGAGAACACATTTGGCATCCTGGCCAGCCGCTTCCGCCTGTTCTTGACGGCTATTAACTTGGCGGAATACAAACTGAACCACATAGTTCTTGCCTGTTGCATATTGCACAACTTCCTCAAAAGACATAACAGGAACTATGTGGTGCCCGTTGGCCCAGATGTGGAGGGCCCTCCAAATGCTGACCTCACAGCCCTTCAAGCGGCACGTCCAGGCTTGCCCCCTCTAAATGCCCGCGCGGTCCGCGAGCAATATATGGACTACTTTGTGGGAAGGGGGGCCATTGCTCTGCCTGACGATGTGTGAGAGGCATTTTTAAATAAATATTTTTTTTCAACCAACCTATGATTTCTTGTCATTTCCGTATTATTGCTTATTTGACCTTGAAATTTTTTCCCTTTGCCTTCGACAGTGGGAATGCACTTTCTGGGCAAAAGGAGGTAACAGTCTCTTCTTCCCAAAAAGATTATTCTCATGTTGTGTGTTTGATACCTAATCTTTGGTAAAGAGAAGGTTTGTAGTGCATAACTCACACACAAAATACTCCTTTTCATCACCATGACAGAAATGTGTGTATTCACAAAAATGCTGTGCTCCGTGTTTTCGTACAAAGCACTGTGGGTGTCATTTACATAAGTCAAATCCACTATGCTCTACAAGTGCACTGCAAAAGTGCCCTGGAAAAGAAACTTGCAGTGCAAACTGGACTTGCCTTTAGTAAATAACACCCATTGCCCCCCAAATCCTTAACATTTGACATACATAATGCATTTTGTTTTTTTAAATAAGGAAGCCACACATTTAGAAAAGTAAAAAAGTTTACTTGCAAAACATTCACAAGTGCGTTTACAAACTTCTTGCCCAAACTGACAACATCTTGGTTATTTACAACATTGTTTACAGATATTCCGCATTTGGTAAAACCAGGCATGGAGCAAAACAGAACCTAGGAACTAGGAAAGGTCAACTTTCTAAAGTGAAGACAAGATCAGACATGACTATATGTTCAAAGTGTGTTTGATCTTGCCTTCATCACATGGGGGGTCACCCCTGGAAACTGGAAATTTAGAACATGCACACAATTTGGGTCTGAAAATGGTCATTATATTGTAAAACACATGCCTAGAATCTTCAAAAGTGCCATTTTCCATCATGGGATGAATGGACGTTTTTTGGGGGTGCAACCCCTTCACCACAACCACTTTAGTAGTTCGTAAAGTGGTTGCACCCCCAAAAAAACGTTGTCATTCATCCACCATGATGGGAGCTAGCACATGTGGACACAATGTGTGCATGTTCCAAATTTAACACAGTTCTTAACTTGCAAATGTGTTCAGAAGCAGCCACAAATGTGTGTTAATTACTTGGTGCCTTTTCAGATTTTTCCTAAAACATCAATGATGTTCTTCAATTTTTGTTGAACATCATTGATGTTTTGCTTTATGTAATCTAGATCTCTATTGCAGACCATTATCTCCCCGATGAGTACGTGGGCACTCTCTGTGGTAAAGTGCGATTTTTCTTCCACAACATCCACGTCACCTAAAAACAAAAAAAACAAAAAAATAGGGTCTTGGAAATGAGGCAGCCATACATTGATTAGCTTACCAGTAGCTGTGTTCTCCCACACTCACCTGTTGTGGTGACAAGTTCTCCAATTCCTATGATCTCTCCTTCCTCCTCCTCCTCCTCTGCTTCTGCTCTTTCCCCTTTTTTGGGAGGTATTGGTTTTGGGGTTTCCTCAGATGTCCCAAGTTTTCGCTCCCCTATGAGAATGTACAAAAGGAAAATTTAGCAACACAATCTATTGAGGGCAGAAATAGGAAATGACAAACATTGCTTGAAAGTGAGGGACAATATTTTTGGGTGTCCAGTTACAAATGACACCAACATGAATGTAGTCACTTTGTAAAGGTCCTAAACTTCTAGCTTTTTGGTCGACGTTTGGGTGATGGAGACCCCCCTCTAGTATCCACTGGAGCACATGTGTGGAAAAGCCTAATAAAAAGGGGGTTGGGTGTCCCAGCACTAGTGCTCTAGAGTCCAGATGGGTAAACAGCTACTGGGTGACCTCTCCTTTACATTGAATAAATTGGCTGGACAGTCTTGATGACATTTCTACAGAGAACAAACTTCCTTTCCCCCAAAAAAAAACAAACAAACATCGTATTATAAGTGGCCGAACGATCAAGGTTGAGTACGATCGAATGGACACACACACACACACGAACATGACAGTGGCAGAAAGATCGAGGTTGAGTACGATCGAATGCACAGACGAACCTGAAAGTGGCCATTTTGTAATGTACAACTTTGTAAAAATCCAAACACATGGAGCAGTATGCAAGCAAGAAATCAAACACAAAACACAACTACTTACTTTTTTGAAGAACTCGCTTGATCTTTCTGTACTGATCGGCCTCCCTCAGTTTCAGGTCTGACCAGCGTTTCCTCAGTTGCTCCTTGGATCGTTGTACCCCAAAATGATTGTACAGCCTCCTCACAACTTTAGACATGATCTTGGCCTTTCGGACATTGGGGTTGAGGTAAGGCCCATACTTCCCATCATAGTCGCTCCTCTTTAATATGTCCACCATCTCCAACATTTCTCCAAATGACATATTGGAGGCCTTGAATTTCAGGCTCCGGGATCGGGACGTTTCTGCCTCCGGCCTTTCCTCGTCCTCCTCCTCGTTGGTGGGATATTTGGGGCGCACCTGCTGTGTCTCCGCCATGTGCTCTCCCCACTGCGTCGTAAAGAGAAGGGGTGGGGAATAGACGAGAAAGATTGTCAGGGGCGGGCGGAGTTTGACGCATGCGCACTGTATATAAAACGTCACACGCCTGTGTCGTAGCCACGATCTGTGAGACGAGGGGAGAGAAAGCTCACGCACGAGACGATCGCTATAAACGAAGGTACAATTTGACGTTGGTACATAACTAGCCTAGACTGATTCGACCTTGAGGCTTCTTTATGGAGAAGATTAGGAGAGTTTAGCCTGACATAATTTATAGTGTTTTGTGTGGTGTTGTGTCTTGCAGAGATTATGCAGGGATTCAACGACGTGAGTTTTCTCCCCCTCTTCATTGAGAAATACAGGGAATTTCCCCTTTTATGGCAGGCCAAACACCCCCATTACGGCATCAAAACAAAGAGGTACGCAGCCCTGCTGGAACTTGTGGAATTTGTAAAGCCAAGGTTCCCCACGGCAACTGTTGGTGATATAAGAAAGAAAATTGGCAGCCTGAGGAGTGCGTATATCAGGGAGCGCAAGAAGGTCCTGAAGTCGGAAGAAACTGCAACTGCAGCAGATGAGGTCTATGCCCCCAAGCTCTGGTACTATGACAGGCTCCATTTTCTCAAAGACCAGGCTGATGTCATGGAGTAACTCTCGACTCCTCCTTCCACGCTTCCTTGCGCGCAGGCCACCCCTGATGAGGCTTCCGAGGAGCAACCTGGGCCTTCCAGTCTGGAAGAGGTGGAGGAGCCCAGCTTGAGCCAGGTATAGTAGTTTTGTAACCATTTATGTGAATAATGAATGATGTTCACTTAATTCTGGATCCCCAATTGCTTAGTTCCTAACGTGTTTGACATATCAACAGACAGTAGTGTTGGAGACATTTGGGGCCAGAATCTAAACTGCAGGGCTGAGAATTGTATGGTTTTCTATTTGTAACCATTTTGCAACAGTCACTAGATGAAAATTGTGTGTGTTTGATGAACAGATAACTGAAACTATGTCCCTTTTTCATACACAGGAAGACCTCAGCCAGGAGGAGGCTGTGGAAGGTGGCAGTCAGGAGGAGGAAGGGGTTAGTGGCAGCCACAAGGTGGGTAGTGGCAGCCAAGAGGGGGCTAGGCCTCGGAGCCTGACTGACTCCCAAATCCCTCCCCTCCGCCTTCCCTACAGAAGGGCGAGAAGGGGGGGTGAGGCGGAAGAGTCAGCGCTCCGGATGATCAGAGAGGCTTCAGCCTCCCTACATGCCACACCCACTGACGAGGAGGCCTTTGGCTCCGTGGTTGTCACGAAGATGATGGGTATGGAGGTGGGGCAACGCAACATGTGTGAGGGGGTCATCCTCAAAGTCCTAAATAAGGGGATGGCTGGGGAGATGACCCCACTCACACATGTTTGCCATAGTGACCATGCTCCGCCTCCTCCTCCTCCTTCTGCCACCCCACCAGCACGACAGCCACAGCGTGCAAGGAAGCGTGGAAGGAAGACCTGAGAGTGACAATCCTAGATTCAGTCTGGTCTGAGAGAAGATGGAGCCTCTCGTAGTACCAGAGCCTGGGGACCTAGATGGCATCTGCTGCAGTTCCGGATGTTTTGGACTTCAGGACCAGATTGCACTCCCCTTAATATACGTACTCCTCAGGCCCCCAATTTTCTAAGCTTGAAAAATGATGGTTGCCATGGGGGTCCAAGGCTTTGCAAATTCCCCAAGTTTCACCATCGCTGCGTTCCTCTTTGTTTTGTTGCTGAGACCGAAATAAAGGTATTTTTGATTTGAAATAATCATTGCCTATTGTGTTTTACTTTTCTACAATGACAGTTTATTTGGGAGTATGCAGGTACATTTCACAAATCATAAAGTATAATTAACAAGGGGCACCAACAACAAACAAACTCCTAGTAAATTTAAGCAACAAATAGAAATGTTAATAATGTGGTTTTGCTAAGTTGAGACACACAACCCCCCACCAAAAAAAAAAAAAAAAATCTCCTTCAAATATGTATTCCAAAAAAAAAAAAAAAAGACAAATCATCCTAAAAATATAACAAAGATTCTTTTACGATCTGAGTAAAAATAAACATGTAGTGTAGAAATCCTGAAAACTAATAAAGAACTAAGTTTGTGAGAAGTGCGGGTGAATAGGAGCAGCTAAAACATGTCATTCTTCTTGCATTGTAAAGAAAAAGAGAATGCGCTGCATTAAAGACATTTTAACATTGCAGCGTGACGAATGTGCTGTGTCGATTAGGAACGGTAGTTTTACCTGACCGAGCGCTTCCGTCACAGAATTTCTTCTGAGCATGCGTAGCACTTTGTCCGTCGGACAACGCTACACACGGTCGGATTTGGTGTGATCGGACCTTGTTGTCAAAAAATCTATCCAGCAGGAGATAGGACTTTGTCCGTCGGAACAATCCGACGTACACTGTCCGGTGGTGCATACACACTGTCGGATTTTTCGACAACATTGTCCGATCGGACAGAATCCATGCAAAAATCCGACCGTGTGTATGGGGCTTAAGTGAGGAGGATACGTCACCCTCGCCTAAGTAAGAATGCGACCAGGGGGTGGGGCAAAAAAAAAAGCAAAATCAAAATTTTTTTGATTGCAGGGGAGGGTAGAAGTGCAGTGATGCCTAGTGCAGACGAGAGTGGGTTTGGGTTAATCAAGTATACACTATAATAAGGGTCCATTTATAAAATAATTCACTGTGCAGATGTATAAGCATTCATACAAAAGTCACTAATAAAAAGCTTGCTGATGTTTTTAATATGTAAAAAAATGTTTGTAGCCATTTGCTTGGCTAGAGAAAGAGAGCGATTTAGGACACTGTGCTGCAGTGCTCTCTGTGCCCCCCCAATGGACTTCAGCTGAATGGGTTAACACTACCTCACCTCCATCCACCAGGGTGAGCTGATAAGCAGAAGGAGCTCAAGAGATCTGATGGTTGGCAGCACTGAGTCATGGGAGATGAAGTTCCGTAAAGAAACTATGAACTAAGAAACAATGTCAGTCTAGGGACCATTGGACTACAATGCCCAATGCAAGCTGGGTATAAGGGGAGAGGGAGTGGAATTTTTTCAGGCTAAATACTGAGGAACATTCTCCTTGCCGTGAGGTGTGCACATAGCTGCTCCTGTGTGTACAAGCCTGCAACCATGTGCTGAGGACCAGAGTTGATCCAGGCAGAACCAGAAGTAATTTGATATCTGAAAAGAGGGACCCCCGTGGCTGTATTGTTGAGAGGACACTGCTGCCATTTACCTGTTTCTGCTAACAGAGGCCAAGCACATAGAGACTGGACATCTAACTAGCAGCATTATTTACTGCATGCAGATTTTACTGGGACTGTGCTGATCTGCACCACCATAAAGACTGGGCCCCAACACTAGTGGGCTGAAGAACTATTGACAAATACTGCTCAGTCAGATAGCTGCTTCACAAGAACTTTGCCTATTGCCCATAGTAAGAGGTACCTCTTTAGGAAGTTTTAAATATCATCTAGACGCAGTGGTCATCAACCCTGGCCTCAGGGCCCACTAACAGGCCAGGTTTTATGTATTACCTTGGGAAGCTGCAGACTAGAATACTGCAATCACTGAGCAGCAAATGATATCACCTGTGATGTATTTCAGTTATCTTGCAAACCTGGCCTGTTAGTGGGCCCTGAGGACAGGGTTTATGACCACTGATCTAGAGTGTACTCTAAAGCGGATATAGCCTACTGTTTACAGAGGAGTTATTGCATTATTGCTGTTACTACTTTTTAATGCATTACTTATTGTTGATTTTGTGGATTACCAGGTTTACTATAATTTAGCTGCATGGAACTCCATTCTGTGCTGCTATAGGCTAGTGAACATATTGTCTAGTGAACTTTGATTGACCTAATCTTTTACTTACTCATTTATGTGCATACTGCTATTCACTGCAACCCATGACAATATATTGGGTTCATTAACCACTAACCAGTCTGATGTTTGCTTTTTGATATGGAACCATCATTGTGTGCAGGGTATATATATTTGTGTTCCTAGTAGCAGTGCCGTATCCATTTGCTTAAAGATTAAAGCATGTTTTCGCCAAGTAGTGGGGCTGTGCCCACATTGCATGGGTTAACTGCTCGTTTTTGTTTAGGGGATTGCAGAGCGGAGATATACTTACCTAATTCGCTGATCCTCCCAATGCAAGACTGGTCCCTGCTGCTCCCTCCCCCCTGCGATCTAGCAGTCTTGTGGACTGTTCCTGACATCATTCTGCCCATAGACTGGCTCTGAATGTGAGGATGGCAGGAACAGTCCACCACTGGACATGGGGGAGTGCCATTTTCTGGAGGATCAAAGGTTTGGGTGAGTATAAGCTAGACAAAACGAACAATTAAAGTGATTGTAAGGCTTAATTTAGATTTTTTAAAAAAAATAACAAACATATCATACTTACCACCACTGCGCAGTTCGTTTTGCACAGAGTGGCCCTGGTCCTCAACTCCTGGGGTCCCCTGGTGGCGCTGGTAGCTCCTCCCTGCATCGTATAACCCCCTAGGATAGGGATATGCAATTAGCAGACCTCCAGCTGTTGCAGAACTACAAGTTCCATGAGGTATAGCAAGACTTTGACAGTCACAAGCATGACACCCAGAGGCAGAGGCATGATGGGACTTGAAGTTTGCAACAGCTGGAGGTCCTCTGATTGCATATCCCTGCCCTAGGAGAAGTGCTCTCTCAATGGGTTGCTCCCGAGTTTAGCATTCGGCGTCCATAGCCGCCGAATGTAGGACTCAGTCCCGCCCCCCGGCGCCCACGTCATTGGATTTGATTGACAGCAGCGGGAGCCAATGGCTGCGCTGCTATCAATCTATCCAATCAAGAGCCGAGAAACCCGGGCAGAGAGGAAGAGCGCGTCTCCAGCGGGGGAATACAGGACTTACAGTGGTGTGAAAAAGTGTTTGCCCCCTTCCTCATTTCCTGTTCCTTTGCATGTTTGTCACACTTAAGTGTTTCGGAACATCAAACCAATTTAAACAATAGTCAAGGACAACACAAGTAAACACAAAATGCAATTTGTAAATGAAGGTGTGTAATATTAAAGGTGATAAAAAATCCAAACCATCATGGCCCTGTGTGAAAAAGTAATTGCCCCCCTTGTTAAAACATACTATAACTGTGGTTGTCCACACCTGAGTTCAATTTCTCTAGCCACACCAGGCCTGATTATTGCCACACCTGTTCACAATCAAGGCATCACTTAAATAGGAGCTGCTTGACACAGTAAGGTCCACCAGAAGATCCTTAAAAGCTACACATCATGCCGAGACCCAAAGAAATTCAGGAACAATTGAGAAAGAAAGTAATTGAGATCTATCAGTCTGGAAAGGGTTATAAAGCCATTTCCAAAGCTTTGGGAATCCAGCGAACCACAGTGAGAGCCATTATCCACAAATGGCGAAGACATGGAACAGTGGTGAACCTTCCCAGGAGTGGCCAGTCGCCCAAAATTACCCCAAGAGCGCAGCGACGACTCATCCAAGAGGTCACAAAAGACCCCACAACAACGTCCAAGGAACTGCAGGCCTCACTTGCCTCAGTTAAGGTCAGCGTTCATGCCTCCACCATCAGGAAAAGACTGGGCAAAAATGGCCTGCATGGCAGAGTTCCAAGGAGAAAACCACTGCTGAGCAAAAAGAACATCAAAGCTCGTCTCAATTTCTCCACAACACATCTTGATGATCCCCAAGACTTTTGGGACAACATTCTGTGGACCGATGAGACAAAAGTGGAACTCTTTGGAAGGTGTGTGTCCAAGTATATCTGGCGTAGAAGGAACACTGCATTTCAGAAAAAGAACATTATACCAACAGTAAAATATGGTGGTGGTAGTGTGATGGTCTGGGGCTGTTTTGCTGCTTCAGGACCTGGAAGACTTGCCGTGATAAAAGGAACTATGAATTCTGCTGTCTACCAAGAGATCCTGAAGGAGAATGTCCGACCATCTGTTCGTGTACTCAAGCTGAAACGAACTTGGGTTCTGCAGCAGGACAATGATCCTAAACACACCAGCAAGTCCACCACCGAATGGCTGAAGAAAAACAAAATGAAGACTTTGGAGTGGCCTAGCCAAAGTCCTGACCTGAATCCTATATTGAGATGTTGTGGTATGACCTTAAAAAGGCCGTTCATGCTCGAAAACCCTCTAATGTAACTGAATTAGGACAATTCTGCAAAAGTTGAGTGGGCCAAAATTCCTCCAGGACGCTGTAAAAGCCTCATTGCACGTTATCGCAAACGCTTGGTTGCAGTTGTTGCTGCTAAGGGTGGCCCAACCAGTTATTAGGTTTAGGGGGCAATCACTTTTTCACACAGGGCCATGATGGTTTGGATTTTTTTTCACCTTTAATAATAAACACCTTCATTTACAAATTGCATTTTGTGTTTACTTGTGTTGTCCTTGACTATTGTTTAAATTGGTTTGATGTTCCGAAACACTTAAGTGTGACAAACATGCAAAGGAACAGGAAATGAGGAAGGGGGCAAACACTTTTTCACACCACTGTAGGTGAGTAAAACGGGGGGGGGGGGGGGGGGGGGGGGGCCCCCGGTCAGTGACAGAAGCTTTTTCACCTTAATGCATAGGATACATTGAGGTGAAAAAATATGAGGGTTTACAACCCCTTTAACCCATGCAATACAGGCACAGCCCCACTTGCATGAGACATTTTTAAGTTCTGTTTTAATTTGGTGTGTCAATGGGGCTGAGGTTGTTTTCAGAGCTATGGCAGAAGAACAGAGATCCCAATCTACCAAGTGGCGCATGTGGGGGGAAGCACTTAATTTTATTTTCTGGTATTTAGAGCGGACCTTAAAGAGGGAGTCCGGCAAAATTTTTTTTTTAAAAGTCAGCAGCTACAAATACTGCAGCTGCTGACTTTTAAAATAATGACACTCACCTGTCACAGGTTCCAGCGACGTCGGGACACGAGGCCGAACCGTCCCTCGGTCCTCGGATGCTGCCGCCGCCATCTTGCGTATGGGAATCAGGCAATGAAGCCTTGCGGCTTCACTTCCCGGTTCCCTATTGCGCCGGCGCGAGTCGCGCAATGCAATAGGAATGCTCTGCGCTGTTTCTGGGACCCGTGTGTGTCCCAGCAGACAGCGCGGCGGGACAGGAAAAGGCATAGACTCCCGTGGGAGTCTATGCCCAGAAGTGGGTGCAAATACCTGTCTTAGACAGGTATCTGCACCCCCCTGAAAGGTGCCAAATGCGACAGCGGAGGGGGGGGGAGGGTTCCGATGAGCGGAAGTTCCGGATGCGTTTCTGCATGCACGTTTTTAATGCGTTTTTGATGCATTCCGATGCATTTTTGGTGCGTTTCCAGATGCATTCCAGATGCTTTTTTTTTCTTCTTCCCCCCCACTATACTAGGGTCCAGTGCGTTTTTGATGCATTCCAGTGCGTTTTTGATGCATTTTACATCTCTCCATGACAATCCAGTGCAGGAAAAATGCTCTACTTTTTTTCTGTAACTGAAAACTCCTGGAACTGACTGCACTGGTGTGAACTATGCCATTTGAAACCATATAACCTACTGTTGTAACCAATATAATAATTACTATTATATCTGTGTATTAATTTGTCTAGTACCTATAGATTAGTTAGTCTATTAAAACTCTGAGCGCATGCTACTGTTAATATCACAATAATACAAGGTTAGCTATGAAACCAAACACATGGTTTATGAGTAATCAAGTCTCATTTATTTCCCAAGGAAATAAGAAAGCTAAAATAAGGTATTAAAAGAAGTTACAAGATTACATAGCTTACAATCAGAACACAATACAAGAATATACTTAGCACATCCTATCAGCTGGCCTCCTGGTGTAATAAGAGGTCTGGGCCACATGGAGTTTAGGCCCAAGCCCTAAGTCAGAGCAAAGTCCCAAGATGGCAGAGACAGCCTCATGGTAAGGCTTTCCAGCGAAAACAGAGAGAGAGCTCTCTGTAACAATCATTTTTTACAATTGAAGGGATATTTAGCTTAACTACTACTTTTGTATTATAGTCAGTTTCCATTTTGTGTCTCTCTAACATCCATTTCACAAATAGATATGCTCAAGTCTTGCTAATCAAGTTTCGTTTTTCCATAATACTGTAATCTTCTCTTGAGTTTCGTTTCTTGTAAAGCACGTGATATTTTAGAAATAATTAGTTTCACTTTGGGCATAGAATGTACTTATATGTCTCTGTATATGATTGGATAATTTGTCAAAGGGCGGTACTTTCTGAAAGCCCCTTTTATATTCACACCCAAGAATAAAGATTAGATTTGCTTGGAGAGAACCTTGCTGCATGTTTCATTGTCTCAAAGAGCGAATCTCACAGGCCTGTTTCGGAATTGAAATTGTACACCATAGCAGAGAGAGACCCCCAAATAATCTACACATTTATTTCCTTTCAGCTGGGGGCTCTATGGTTGCCACCTCATCCCTTTAAACCCGAACACATATTAATTACACAGGTTCTGTGGCTGATTAAGGTGGTAATTAAACTCACTTGGTGCCTTATCTGCGTTTAATTAACCTCAGAACCTGTGTAATTCAAAGGTGTTCGGATTTAAAGGGATGAGGTGGCAACTCTAGGGGGCTCAGTCCGTGATCGATTATAATATGTCTGTCATCACACACCATCCAAACCCCCTCCCATTGCCAGCCCAACTCGATTTTGGACAAATCAGACCATTCCTGGGACTTTACTGCTCAGCAGGTTATATTACTGACCGTCTTGTCATAATTGGCCTCTGGGGGCAGTGTTTGTCCATGAATTGCATTATCCGACTGGGGTCAAATCCTGGGTCTTCGATCTCCTGTATCTCATCTCTGTCAGTTAGGTTCTCTTTGAAGCTTGCTTGAATCAGGAATTCTCATAGACAGATCGGAGCCAGCATTGTCATGCAGAGTTAGGCTTAATTGGCTACATTCCAATGTGGGGACCATATGTCAGTCCTACAGAGTGAAACCATGGCTGAGCTTGGCAATAGGAAACAAATGTAAAAAATCCATGCGTTTTTGATGCAGAACAAAAACGCACTGGACTGCATGTGATGTGAACTGGCCCTGAAGGTGTTTTAGCTTCTTGCATTCTATGCATGAAGGTAAAAAACCTTCTGTGTGCTGCTCCCCCCACAGTCCCCTTAAAGTGGAAGTAAACCCTCCTATCGTTTTCAGCCAAGGAAGCTGCCATCTTTGCCTCTGTTTAATCTTCAACTGCCACGGTGCTGCACATGTGATCCGTTATGACACCAGCCATTGGATGGTTTCACTGTTTGGTTGAGAGCACAGCCAATGTGCAGTTAGCATTCACGGCATGCCTTTTCTTTTTAAACTGTTAAATCGATGGGTTTACTTCCGCTTTAATATTCACCTGAGCCCCCTCTTGATTCAGCGATGTGCACGAGAGCTTTGGCTGTCTCAGGGCTCCCTTTCCTCAATGGCTGGGCCATAGCTCAGGATCTAGCATGCATCAGTGCACCCACAGCAAGTGGCTTGCTATTGGCACTGGTCAAGGGGGAGGACTGGTGGGGGATCCAAGAAGAGGAGGATTTGCACTGCTGTGTGCAAACCCACTACACAGAGCAGTGTTTTTTTTTTTTAAACAAATCTTTAACGTCTCTTGCACGCTGCAGCTTAAAAGAGCTTTTTTTTTTTTACTGAGCTAAAATACAACCCATTAACCACTTGCCAACCGGCTCACGCCGATATACGACGGCAAAGTGGCACGGGTGCGCAAAACGACGTACCCGTACGGTGCTGCGTCATCCGAGGCTAGTGGGCACGCTGTGGGAGCGTGCCTGCGGGTCCTACAGACACGATGTCTGCCGGTGGCCCGCGATCGTGGCACGGAGAGGCAGAACGGGGAGATGCCTATGTAAACAAGGCATTTCCTTGTTCTGCCTAGCAACATGACAGGGATCTACTGCTCCCAGTGATCTCTGTCATGTTCTAGTGAGCCCATCCCCCTACAGTTAGAACACTCTGAGGGAACACATTTAACCCCTTTATCACCCCCTAGTGTTTAACCCCTTCCCTGTCAGTGTCATTTATACAGTAATCAGTGCATTTTTATAGCACTGATCGCTGTATAAATGCCAATGGTCCCAAAATAATGTCAAAAGTATCCGATCTGTCCGCCGCAATGTAGCAGTCACGATAAAAATCGCAGATCGCCACCATTACTAATAAAAAAAAAACGAATAACAAAAAAATGCCATAAATGTATCCCCTATTTTGTAGAAGCGATAACTTTTGCGCAAAACAATCAATATACGCTTATTGCAATTTTTTAAAATTTTTTTACCAAAAATATGTAGAAGAATATATATCGACCTAAACGGTGGAAGAAATCGTTTTTTTAAATATATTTTTTTGGGGATATTTATTATAGCCAAAAGTAAAAAATATTGCTTTTTTTTCATAATTGTCGCTCTTCTTTTGTTTAAAGCGCAAAAAATAAAAGCGGCAAAGGTGATCAAATACCACCAAAAGAAAGCTCTATTAGTGGGAAAAAAAGTACGCCAATTTTGTTTGGGTACAACGTCGCACGACTGCGCAATTGTCAGTTAAAGCGACGCAGTGCCGTATCGCAAAAAAAGGGCCTGGTCATAAAGGGGGTAAATCCTTCCGGGAGTGAAGTGGTTAATTGTAATGCGCCTATGCACACAGGCGCATAAACAAGTTTTTTTCTTCTATCAGCCGGTGGGCTACATGGGGAAAAAAGAATAAAGCGAGGTGGATAGATTAATCCTCCCCGCTGCGACATTGTTATCATACACTGATCAGCAGCTGCAGCCGCTGATCAAGTTTTCCAAAGTGGCTGTTGGACAGAAGTTGATGCAATGATTGGATTCTGTTGAATGTTGGCGGGGGAACAAGACATGAGTGGACAGAGGCTTCCCCTTTGGCTTTCCTAGGGAGGGTCTGCCCCCTGTACCCCTTTCTCCCATAGTTGTTTGGGCACACCTTTGATGATTCTATAGAGTGGGTGAGGGGGTTAAAGTGTAAGTCCATGCTAAAACCAGGACATGGCGCGACCCCGATCTCTGTACAGAGCCGCAGCTTTTTAACCATGTGATCGGCTGTGTCCAATCACAGCCGGTCACATGTAAACACGGAGGTGCCGGTAATCGGCTCTACTTGCCTCACACAGACAGAGTGTGAGGAGAGCCGATCAGTGGGATCTCCTCACAGAGGACATCTAGGTATGTAATCAGGGCACTGATTATAATAAAGCCCTCACAGTGTCAGCAATCAGTGCCCACCAGTGCCAGTAATCAGTGCCCATTAGTGATGCCAGTCAGTGCTGGCTATCAATGCTGCCTACCAGTGCCAACCAGTGCTACCTATCAGTGCTCATCAGTGCCACATATCAGTGTCACCGATCAGTGCCCATAAGTGCAGCATATTCGTGCCACCTCATCAGTGTCCATAAGTGCCACCTCACCAGTGTCCAAAAGTGCCACCTCATCAGTGCCCATAAGTGCAGCATATTCGTGGCACCTCATCAGTGTCCATAAGTGCCACCTCATCAGTGCCCATAAGTGCCACCTCATCAGTGCCCATAAGTGCAGCATATTCGGGCAACCTCATCAGTGTCCATAAGTGCCACCTCATCAGTGCCCATAAGTGCCACCTCATCAGTGCCCATAAGTGCAGCATATTCGTGCCACCTCATCAGTGTCCATAAGTGCCACCTCATCAGTGCCCATAAGTGCAGCATATTCGTGCAACCTCATCAGTGCCCATAAGTGCAGCATATTCGTGCAACCTCATCAGTGCCCATAAGTGCAGCATATTTGTGCCACCTCATCAGTGTCCATAAGTGCCAGCTCATCAGTGCCCATAAGTGCCACCTCATCAGTGCCCATAAGTGCAGCATATTCGTGCAACCTCATCAGTGCCCATAAGTAAATTAATAAATTTACTGACAGAAACGAAGACAACTATTTTTTTTTCAAAATTTTCGGTCTTTTTTTTTGGGGGGGGGGGGGGGGGATAAAAAAACCCAGAAGTGATTAAATACCACCAAAAGAAAGCTCTATTTGTGTGAAGAAAATGATAAAAAATGTCACATGGTTACAGTGTTGCATGACCGCACAATTGTCATTTACAATGTGACAGCGCTGAAAGCTGAAAAATGGCCGGGGAAGGGGGGAAGTGCCCGGTATTGAGGTGGTTAAGGCCCCTTTCACACCGTCGGACTGTTCAGGTCCACCTGTCAGTTTTGACGGCGGACCTGAACGGGCGCTCCATGCTGGTCTATGGAGCGAAGGATGTCATTGGTGATATGTCCGCTGACATCCGACGCGGTCCGATAAAATCAGACAGATGCCCCTACGTTCGCATCCGTCCCTGGCGGATCGGATTGTATCGGATCCGTCTCTGGCAGATTGGATCGGGTGAGATCTGCTGAAAACTGACATTCTGTCCGTTTTCGTCCAATCTCTCCATAGTAACTAGCGGCGCTCAACAAGCCCCTCCCCACTCAGTGAGCAGAGAGGGACCTGTCATCCGCCGGCTCAGCGGAGAACGATGGAGAGATCGCCCGCTGAGCTGGCGGACACAGGCGGACTCGGAGGCAGCGGATCCGCCTCGTGAGAATGAAGCCTAATAAATAAATTGTCGTGTCATTTAGATTGTATAAAATGATTTTCCATTGGCTCCTGAGGACGTGGACCCTGTCCAGGAAACGCGTAGAGCCCCTATGATTACCAGATATGGAGAAGATAAAATACACTGATGAATTGTGGCCGATCTCTAACCATGTATTGCAATATGAAAATGTTTTTATGTCATTTTTCTACATATGAAATGAATAAACATTGTATTTTCAGCATAAGGATGTTGTGCCTGAAAAGTCCACATTTTGGGATTCTTCTAGGAGTTTTTGCTGGGTTCGGTTGAACATGGAGGGCCACACACACACAGATCTAAATGTATCTGGTTGATCGGGGACTTTGGATCGGTCTTTAGGATTTTCTCCCTTCATTAGTGGTAGTGGAGGAGGGGAGTGTACATGGATGACATGTGTGACATGTGTGTGTGGGTCATGTGATGTCCATGTAGTCTGGATGTGTGTTGGAATGGACCTGTCATGTCACCTTGCAGAGCTGATCATCACACAGGCAGGAAAAGAGAAGCGAGGTCACATGAGCAGCCCTCCCCTCCCCCTCCTCCCCGATCGGCTGTGTGATGAAGCTGGGACTGGAGGAGACACATCTGGACCGAACCTCGTCCATCCGACACCGGCCACAGCCTGACCTTCATCCGTCCACCCAGGGGGCTATGGAGGGGCCACCTACCCACCCGTGCGGGCACCATGCTGGCCACTGACCGTCCAATCCATCCAGGTAAGTCACAGCCGGCTCCTGCTGATCTGGATGGGGGATGAGGATCACACAGCACCCGAGCACCGCACAGCATCCGAGCACCGCACAGCACCCCCAACTTTTCATTCATTTCCCGGAGTTGATGAGCCGTGCAGTACATGGTAGTTCTCTGTGCCGGTGATCACATAGGGATCACTACATAGGGGTCACTGACATAGGGATCATCACATAGGGATCATCACATAGGGATCATCACATAGGGATCATCACATAGAGATCATATAGGGATCATCACATAGGGATCATCACATAGAGATCATCACATAGAGATCATATAGGGATCATCACATAGGGATCATCACATAGGGATCATCACATAGAGATCATATAGGGATCATCACATAGGGATCATCACATAGAGATCATCACATAGAGATCATATAGGGATCATCACATAGAGATCATATAGGGATCATCACATAGGGATCATCACATAGAGATCATCACATAGAGATCATATAGGGATCATCACATAGAGATCATATAGGGATCACTGACATAGGGATCACATAGAGATCACTGACATTGGGATCACATAGAGATCACTGACATTGGGATCACATAGAGATCATCACATAGAGATCACTGACATTGGGATCACATAGAGATCATCACATAGAGATCTTCACATAGAGATCACATAGAGATCATCACATAGAGATCTTCACATAGAGATCACATAGAGATCATCACATAGGGATCACGGGATCACGTAGAGATTACCGATCTCATAGAGATCGCAGAGCACCAATCACATAGAGATCACATAGGGATTACTGATTACATAGGGATGAGTCCTGGGAGAGGAGCATAGAACTCTGGGTATTTCCATCAGATGACGGCTGACATACATCCCCATCCAGTGACATTTCCAGTATGAATGTGTCATTGGAATGTCGCTGTGTTTGGATGGCCCCCCTATAATGGGAAGATCACAGTGATCAAGTATCACTTATCTCCCCCTAAAGGGCAACTATTAGAGTTCCAGTCCATGAATTTCTGTCCTATCTTATCAGAATTATTGCCCCACTCAGGACCAACATGTTTCACCCACTTCACCACCCAGCTGTTTATCAATTTTTACTGCTGTGACACTTTGAGTGACAATTACTCGGTCATACAGCTCTGTATCCGAACAGATTATAGATCATTTTTTGAGACTCATTCTCCTAGAGATCATAGAGTACTGCTGAGCCCCGGTCCTGGGAGAGCAGCATGGAACTCTGGGTATTTCCATCAGATGACAGCTGACATACATCCTCATCCAGTGACATTCTAAATATGAAATTGCCCTCCTATGTGTCACTGGTAAGTGACCAGTATTGGATGTGTGTCCCGGGGCAGATGACAATCTATTAGATTGTAAGCTCTTTTGAGCAGGGCCTTCTTAACCCTCTTGTATTTTATGGTATTGTAACTGTATTGTCTCTCTTTTTACATTGTAAAGCACTGCATAAACTGCTGGCACTATATAAATCCTGTATAATAATAACAGCTGACATACATCCCCATCCAGTGACATTGTCAGTATGAATGTGTCATTGGAATGTGACTGTGTTTGGATGCGCTCCGGGGTGTTCATTGAGATGGGAAATGGAACGACTGTCACGGGACGATCGCGGTGAGCAAATGTAATTTATCCGCCTAGCCATATCCTAAAGGGCAACATTTCCACTTCCAGTTAATGAATTTATGTTCCATATGTTATCAGATTTATTGACCCTCTCAGGGCCAACATGTTTCAGCCCCTTCATTACCCGGCCATGTATCAGTTTTCACTGCTGTGATACCTTGACTGACAATTACACTGTACACTAATGGGTTTTATCTTATTTTTTGAAACACGTTCTCATAGAGATCTGCTGAGCCCCGGTCCTGGGAGAGCAGCATTGAACTCTGGGTATTTCCATCTGATGACAGCTGACATACATCCCCATCCAGTGACATTGCCATACGTGTCATTGGAGCGTGCGTGCTTTTGGATCTGTGCCCCGAAATGCGTTCATTGAGATGTGAAATGGAATGAGTCTAGTCTAATGGGAAAAGATCCTGATGGGTCATTTATTTACCTAGCCATGTCATGAAGGGCAGTGTTTAGAGTCCTAGTTAATGAATGTTATCAGAATTATTCACCATCTCCGCCATGTTTCACCCCCTTCATTGCCCGGCCATTGAGCAGTTTTCTGCACTGTGATACTTTGACTAACAATTACTCAGTCATACAACACTGTATTCTAATGGAGTTTATATCATTTTTAGAGACACATGGAGCTTTCTTTGGGTGGATTATAACCACCACAGTGAAAAACACTGTGTGAAAATGCCAGGACAGTACAACCCCACCCCCCTCCCCAGAGCAAATGAAAATGCCAGGACAGTACAACCCCTCCCCCTCCCCAGAGCAAATAGAAATGCCAGGATAGTACAACCCCTCCCCCTCCCCATAGCAAATGAAAATGCCAGGACAGTACAACCCCACCCCCTCCCCATAGCAAATAAAAAGGCAAGGACAGTACAACCCCACCCCCTCCCCATAGCAAATGAAAATGCCAGGACAGTACAACCCCACCCCCCTCCCCAGAGCAAATGAAAAGGCAAGGACAGTACAACCCGTCCCCCTCCCCATAGCAAATAAAAAGGCCGGGACAGTACAACCCCCCCCACAACCCGCCCCCTCCCCATAGCAAATGAAAATGCCAGGTCAGTACAACCCGCCCCCCTCCCCATAGCAAATAGAAATGCCAGGACAGTACAACCCCGCCCCCCTCCCCATAGCAAATGAAAAATGCCAGGACAGTACAACCCGCCCCCCTCCCCATAGGAAATAGAAATGCCAGGACAGTACAACCCGCCCCCCCCATAGCAAATGAAAATGCCAGGACAGTACAACCCCACCCCCTCCCCATAGCAAATAAAAAGGCAAGGACAGTACAACCCGCCCCCTCCCCATAGCAAATAAAAAGGCAAGGACAGTACAACCCGCCCCCCTCCCCATAGCAAATAAAAAGGCAAGGACAGTACAACCCGCCCCCCCCCATAGCAAATGAAAATGCCAGGACAGTACAACCCGCCCCCCTCCCCATAGGAAATAGAAATGCCAGGACAGTACAACCCGCCCCCTCCCCATAGCAAATGAAAATGCCAGGACAGTACAACCCCACCCCCTCCCCATAGCAAATAAAAAGGCAAGGACAGTACAACCCGCCCCCCTCCCCATAGCAAATAAAAAGGCAAGGACAGTACAACCCGCCCCCCTCCCCATAGCAAATAAAAAGGCAAGGACAGTACAACCCGCCCCCCTCCCCATAGCAAATAAAAAGGCAAGGACAGTACAACCCGCCCCCCTCCCCATAGCAAATAGAAATGCCAGGACAGTACAACCCGACCCCCTCCCCATAGCAAATAGAAATGCCAGGACAGTACAACCCGCCCCCTCCCCATAGCAAATAGAAATGCCAGGACAGTACAACCCGCCCCCTCCCCATAGCAAATAGAAATGCCAGGACAGTACAACCCGCCCCCCTCCCCATAGCAAATAGAAATGCCAGGACAGTACAACCCGCCCCCTCCCCATAGATAAGCTGGAGATGAGTTACTGGAACTGGAGCAGAAATCAGAATGGAGCTGACATTCTGCAGCTGCTCTTTTCAGTGCTGATCCAGATGACTATCATACATTTCAAATAACATAAGTCAGAATGTAACATTTTCTAATAGAATAACAAATGTCTGGATAGTGGAATGCAGAGTGTTCACCATTGGATCTATTATGACCATGTTAGTGCTTGTCTTATACCTTCATGTACCCTTTTGCCTTCCTCTGGATCAACTGTGGGTATAGAATGGGGTATATGGGATTGTATGATATTATTATTATTATTTTTTTTTTATTTGTGGTTGAACTGGAAGGACTTGTGTCTTTTTTCAACCTAACTAACTATGTAAATATGTTACAAAAAAGAGAATACAAATGTATCTATAACATCGATGAGCTACAATATATTACATTTTTGTTTTTGGGTTTAATACTACTTTAACCAATTGCTGTTCGGGGCAATTTTTTAATTTTTCACACACGTTAAAATCACAATTTTTTTTTCTTTCTAGAAAATGATTTAGAACACCCAAACAATATATATTTTCTGAAGGCAGAAGCAGTTTATCAAGCGCAAATTTTCAGGAAAATATACACAAAAATAAATTTTATTGTACACAAACACAATATAATACCCAATTTTTTGGAAAAATATAAAAGATGTGTCGAGTGAAAAGATACCCAACATGTGAATACTGAGAATTGCGTGCACCCAAGAAATGGCGACAAACTACAGTACTTACATTTTTTCATAGGCGCGGTTATCAGTGTAGCGGGGATACTTCACATGTGTGGTGCAATCGCTGTTTAAATACTGCGTGTATTTGCATTTGTGTGTATGGACAGTGGTGCTTTAAAAACATTTTTAAAACTATTTTTATTTATTTTATTAAGGACTTGCTTACTGGGCATTTAAACTTCCCTCCTGCCCAGACCAATTTTTAGCTTTCAGCACTGTCGCACTTTGAATGACAATTGTGTGGTCATGCTACACTGTGCGCAAATTAAATTTTTTATTATTTTTTTCACACAAATGGAGCTTTTTTTTGGTGATATTTAATCACCACTTGGGTTTTTATTTTTTGCTAAACAAAAAAAAACAAAACATGTTTCATAGTTCGTTATAAAATTTTGCAAACGGGTAATTTTTCTCCTTCATTGATATTCGCTGATGAGACTGTACCGATGGGCACTGATGGGCTGCACTGATGGGCACAGGTAAGGCAACACTGATAGACACTAGTAGTACCCCTGATGACGTCACGTTGTGACGAAACGATCGTCGGGTAACCACGCCCACGCGTCCTGCGCATGCGCGATTTAAAACTCTTGGATAGAGTTTTTTCCTTATGTTCAACAGCGCTGTCAGTTTTATTGCTTTGCTGGCGTTTTTCTGCTAATTTTACTTGTGTGTACCTATGGCAGTTTTATATTGTCCTTAATACTCGATGGAGCTTTATTAAAGGATCCCCTTTTAAAACTTACTACACAATTTGGAGCCTCTTATTTATCTTTTTTGGGCAACTTCCTGGAATATCTGCTGCATTACAAGCATCCAGTCCCTGGGAAAAAGCTACGGCTGTTGCAGAGATCGACACCTGGATGGCTTTGATTGTTCATCTTGCTACTCTTTTTATGACCATCAGTCTGGTAAGCCTCCATTCATATCTTACGATTTATTGTTGAGATCTACGTGGTCAAACTGAATACTGCCCATGTTATTCCTATAACACGACTTGAAGGAGTTTATTTTGTTCACATCACGCTTTCCATAGCATTTTTTTGTCCTTTAAGGATATATGGATATTTATTTGGACTTTATTATTTTGATTTTATTAATATTATCACTTTTATGCGCATACATAGATTTTTTATTTTTATGTATGATTTTTCACACTATTTTGTGGTTTGGTTATTCATGATTTGATCATACTCTATTAATATATATATATATATATATATACTTTTTTCACCATTTTTAGGTATTGCAATTATACACTAAATAGTCACTTTCTTTAATCTTTATTGTGAGCGCTGCACTTTTTTCCTTTAATCACTGATAGACACTGATAAGATGGCATGGATGTGCACTAATGGGCCCTGATGGGTGGCCCTGATGAGTGGCACTGATAGGTGTCACTGATGGGCACTGGTAGGTGGTATTGATAGGCAGCACTGGTGATGAGGCACTGATTGGTGACATTTATAGGTGGCACTGTGGGCACTGCTATGTGACACTGTGGGCACTGGTAGGTGGCGCTGGTGGGCACTGGTAGGCGGCACTGTTCACTGGTAGGTGGCACAGGTGGGCACAGAAGCCTCTTCAGAGGCTCTCCATGATCGGAGCTGATGTCCCTCTTACAGCCGCCAGCGATCGGCTTTTTTTTTTCTCCTCGCGCAATCAGCATGAGGAGAAAAAATAGCCGATTATCGGCTTTGTTTACATCACATGATCAGCTGTCATTAGCTGATAGCTGATCATGTGGTAAGGGGTTGGGATCGATCTGTGATCAGCCAAATCTCATAGACTCGCTGATCACAGAGCGTGCCACGCGCCCTAGAGGTCTATTGGAGCGCCAATGCCTCCCCTGCCCTCCAAAGCAACTAAAGAAGCACAGATCAAGCTTGATTAGCTGTAATAACCAGGGAAGGACAGCTCTGAAACCTGAAGTAATAATAAAATCAAGTCTCCTGCGCTCAAGAGAAGTGCACTATTCAAAGACAATCTGTAGTCTTCAGGAGATCCAATTTTGTGCACTGGTTTTGCTGCCCCCTGCAAGCCAAGGAAACACTGCAAGAGCAAGAAACTGAGGGCACACCAACCTAGCACATTACCTTTGGGATACCTTTTATTCTGTCTTTTTTACACAAATAAAGGTATCGCAAAGGTAATGCGCTAGGTTGGTGCGTTTTTGGAGTAACAAAATCATTGTCACTTCCGGCTTCATTAGTCACAGAAGAGATGGGGGAATGGCTGTTCCTCCATCTCCTCTGTGTGAAGCCATCCTTGCCATATACCAACGGGAGGTGGTAGTAGGAGTAGGCAGCCCACAGTTCAAGGGGGGCTTGTTATTGAACCATAACAGGGCAGATCTCATACGGAGAAGGTGTGGGAGCAGGAGCAACGTCATTGGTGGGCCGCCACAGAACAAGAAAGAAGAAGCTGTCTGCCGATTATGGCATCTTCTGAAAATGGGGGCACAGGCCACCAGAGGGGAAAAAGTGGCACACTAACGTAAGGCCACACAGAAGGAAGAAGCAAGCTTTGAATGAGTTTATATATTTACAGTGGAGTAATGGTGTTAGTAATAAATGGGAAGGGTCCACTTTAAGGTCTACCTGCAAACATTTTGCATTGGAGGTTGATTTGGGGAGTACACTGCTGTACAATTCAACAAATATAAGGCAGTCTATAAAAATAAATAAGCTGATTAAAAGCAATACTCACCTTTTAGGTTGGAGCTGCCCATATACAGTAGCAGCATTGTTTTAACGTACTTTCTTTGACCCCACGCTGTCATTTTCCCACACCAGCCTGTGACTGGACAGTGAAAAAAGAAGCAGCAGAGTGATGATCTCATCTCCCAGTCTCTCTGTTTTGTCCTCCCATCAGCAAGCTCCTTGTCAGCACATGATATGATTGAGTGTGTGTGTGTATATATATATATATATATATATATATATATATATATATATATGCACACACACAATTTTTTATTTTTTTTTGTTAAATTATAAATAAAGCTTGTCAAAACATCAGCTCATATTTGCTGCTATGAATTTAAGATTTCGTTTTTCTAAGCCTCGGTGTCTGGTTAATGGTATGTACTATTAAATCCCCAACTAAGAAGACTTGTGAGAACAAACAAGGATTACAGATTCATGCTGCCAGCATGGAGCAATTTATCTTTCATGTTCTTCTCCTATAAATATATTCTAGTTTATCTGCTTCCTGCATGTCCCAGAAATACATTAGGGCCTGAGAAATGCCTCTGAATGACACACAGGTTTTGTTTGGTCTGTCACGTTTGAGCAATCCATTTAGTATTGAGCAGTATGTAACTTTATAACCTTCTCAGTTGCAGAAAACCTGGTGTGCTGGTAATTAAAACTCACCCCGGAAGACTAATTGTGCCCTATATTGTAAGACGTGGTCTTGATGCTATTATTCACCCAGCTCCTTCCCTCCGCACTTTGTCTTTTTCCATTGAATTTATATTGTCATTATATGGAAGCTTTAGGTGAGCTGATTGATATTTGCTGGTCCTGTATAGTAAAGTTCCGATAATTGGCTCTTCGGCTAAACCCCAAGAGATTTGGTCGACATACTTAAAATAACCTAAGAAGGTGATATGCGGAGAGTAGAAGAATCAATTTGAAACAGCAGCTCATTTGTAAGGAAATGATTGGTGTATAACAGGGGGATTGAATTAAAAATCAAGGAACTTCGGTCAGTAAAACCTTCTTTTAGTCCAAATCTCATGTTTGTGCTATGACTCAGATCTTAGTATATACTGTATATAGTCATTTTCCAATTATTTTGATTGTCGAATTTTAGTGTGACCCCTTATATCAGGCGTCCCCATCACAAAGCCCCTTTAAAACAGTAGTTCCCATCAGACTGCCCCTTAAAACAGGCTTTCCCATCAGTGCCCTCAGTGTTTGTGCTATGACTCAGATCTTAGTATATGCTGTATATAATAATTTTCCAATTATTTTGATTGTCGAATTTTAGTGTGTCCCCATCAAAGTCCCCTCCCCCCTTACATCAGATCTCCCCATCAGAGTTCCCCCCCCCCCTTACATTAGGTGTTCCCTTCAGACCACCCCCTTTCATCAGGTGACCCCATCAGAGTGCCCTCATATATCAGGCGTCCCCATTAGAGTGCCCGCTTACTTTAGGAGTCCCCATCACAGTGCCCTCATACAGCAGCTGCCCCCTTAGAACAGGCATTGCCATCAGAGTGCCCATTTATATCTAGTTTTCCCATTAGAGTGCCCTTCTTACACTAGGTGTTCCCATCATTCTCCCCCCCCCCTTACATCAGGCGTCCCCATCAGAGTTCCCCCTCTTACATCAGGCATCCCCATCAAAGTCCCCCCCCTTTCATCAGGCGTAACCATCAGAGTTCCCCCCTTACATCAGGCGTCCCCATCAGAGTCCCCCCCCTCTTATATCAGGCGTCCCCATCAGAGTCCCCCCCTCTTATATCAGGCGTCCCCATCAGAGATCCCCCCCCTCTTATATCAGGTGTCCCCATCAGAGTCCACCCCCCTTACATCAGGTGTTCCCATCAGACCGCCCCCTTTACATCAGGTGTCTCCATCAGAGTGCCCTCCTACATCAGGCATCCCCATCAGAGTGAACCCTTAAATCAGGAGTCCCCATGACAATACCCTCATACAGCGGGTGTCCCCTTAAACAGTCGTTCCCATCAGAGTGCCCATTTATATCTGGTTTCCCATCAGAGTGCCCTCGTTACATCAGAGTTCCCCCCCTTACATCAGGTGTCCCCATCAGAGTGCCCTAATAAATCAGGCGTTCATGTCAGAGTGCCACCTTAAATCAAGTGTCCCCATCACAGTGCCCTCATACAGCGAGTGTCCTCATGAGAGTGCCCCCTTAAAACAGGCGTTCCCATTAGAGTGCCCATTTACATCTGGTTTTCCCATCAGAGTGACCTCCTTACAGTAGGTGTCCCCATAAGAGTCGCCCCCCTTTACATCAGGTATCCCTATCAGAGTTCCCTCGCCCCTTACATCAGGCGTCCCCATCAGAGTGCCCCCTTACATCAGGTGTCACCCATCTTAGTTCCCTCCCCCCTTACATCAGTTGTCATTCATCAGAGTGCCCCCCTTACATCAGGTGTCAACCATCAGAGTGTTCCTGTACCTTTTGCTGCCAGGCTGACTAAGGGCAGGAGGCAGTGCAGGCTGCAAATCTGGACAGGGGAAGTTCAATTTCCCTCCTCCTGTGGTGCTGATGGTGGTGGCTAACAGCCAGTTACTACAGAGAAGTGGAGAAGCTTTGCTGGCGACTGGCTGGTGGTCCACATAGAACTGTCTGCGTTCAGGGCCACTCTCCCACATCCATATGCTTGTTACATTAGGATGAGCTTTTGTGCCCATGCAGCCTCTGAATCCCTAATAGACTTCAATGTGCTGCCTGCATGCATGCAGCACTTACATTGGTTCTAAAGGCATTCTATGCATTAAGGTAAAAAACCTTATTCAAGCAGATCCCTGCTGCAAAAAAAAAGGGTATATGGGCATCATTGCCAGTGTGAATGAGGCTTTTAAAGCATTTGTAAGGGAAAACTATTTTTTTCTTTGAAATAACAAACATGTTATACTTACCTGTTCTGTGCAGAGGTTTTGCACAGAGCAGCCCTGATCCTCCTCTTCTTGGGTCCCCCGCCAGCACTCTGGGCCCCTCTTCCTCGCCGAGTGCCCCCATAGCAATCTGCTTGCTATGGGGACACTCATGCGTGCTCATGCCTGAGCCAGCACTCTGGGTATATATAAGACAGTGTGTGGCTCAGCCCCACCCCACCCCCCACTCCTGTCTCACTGGCTGTGATTGACAGCCAATGGCTCCTGCTGCATCTCAGTCAATGAGGAGGCAGAGACCAGGGAGAGCCTCGGTTCTCGTGCGCATCACTGGATCAAGACCGGGCTTAGGTAAGTATTAGAATAGAAAAAAACTTTAGCCTTTACAATCACTTTAACTGTTTTGTGGACCAAAATGATTTTCACGTTGGGTAAGTTTATAAAAATACTGTAAAAATATTTTTAATATAAGCAGAGAAAGATGCAGCAGCGCTTTGCCGGCGGTTCGGCAGCGCTGCCCATTCATTTAAATGGGCAGGGGTATACACTGCTCCAAAGATGCTGCTTGCTGGAGTTTTTTTAATGTCCTGCCAGCGCACCGCCTCAGTGTGAAATCCTTCGGGCTTTCACACTGAGACTGCAGGGGAGGCGTTTTTCAGGCGCTTTACAGACGCTATTTTTAGCCCAAAAGAGCCTGAAAAATGCCTCAGTGTGAAAGGGGTCTTATAAAGTGCTAATATCTTAGCCTTTTTTTTCCAGGTGCATATTTTCATTTTGTTCAATGTATTTAGTATAGTAGCTTACCTATGTCATCTCCTAGCAAGATGCCCATGGGTATGTCACAGGTTATGGGTGCCAACTGAAAGGATGAATGGTACCGGTAATTATTTTTCCAGGAGTCTTCCATGATAACCGGTATAGCTGCTGACTTTTTAAGAAGGATACTTACCAGCCCACGGAGTCCAACACAGTTGATTTTTTTGCTGGGATGACCCTCCCTGGCACCACCATCTTGGATTTGGGATCTGGCTGTGATTTTCTGATGTCTCCAAGCCGGCTCCCCACTGTGAAAGTGTGAGGCACAGCAATGATGTCCTGCAGGCTCCTAGAGCGTGTCCCAAGAGAGTGTGGGCAGAGAGGTCATTCCAAATGGACATCATTCTTGCCTAGGCGAGTATTGAAGAACCACTTGACCCCCGGAAGGTTTTACCCCCTTCATGGTCAGAGCATTTTTTGCTGGTCAGCACTGTGCTATTTTAACTGGCATTTGTGCAGTCATGCAACACTGAACGCACATAAAATTCTATGTAATTTTATTTCGCACAAATAGAGCTTCATTTTGGTGGTATTTGATCACCTCTGGATTTTTTGTTTTTTTATTATATAAACGAAAAAAAGATCAAAAATTTTGAAAAAAAATATTTACTTTTTACTTTCTGTTATAAAAACATATCCAATAAAATCTTTTTTTTTTTTTTTTCATTATTTTTGGCCAAAATGTCCTTCCATGTAAATAAAGCCGGGAACCAGGTGAGGTTGAAAATAATTTCTTTACTTCACCCAAGGAGTACAAGACTAGTGTTGGCTCTGTTTGGGACATGTGTACTTCTTGCATGAAATAAAGAGAAATTTTATTCATCCTCACCTGGTTGCTGACTTTATCTACATAGAAGAAGTATTGTGTTGCAGGGTGGAAACCGCAAGTCTGGCACGGTGAGTGGAAACGGAGAGCTCTTGCCAGCCCTGATCGCATGATTGGGTTGCAGTGCCATTATCTTGCATGTGTGTTTAGTCAAAAAGTATTCAGCTACATGTCTTTGGTAAAAAAAAAATCCCAATTAATGTATAATAATTGGTTTGTATGAACGTTATAGTCTACAAACTATGGTGTATATATATTTAACAATTGATCAAGCCTGATGTACTGGTGGCCTATCACATTTATTGAGGCCCTTAAAATGCCAGGAGTACAAATACCCCCCCCCCCCCCAAAATTACTCCTTTTTGGAAAGTAGGCATGGTGAGTTTTTTGAAGTTGTATTTTTTTGTCCCAATTTGTTGGAATGTTTTTTTTTTTTTTTTTTTTTCCATTAAAATTTTTATTGAGAAAAGTAACAGTACAATGAATACAATCAATCGTTTCAGAATGAATATAGGAGCAGTATACAGACATATAATCTCCCTAAGTCGGATCAATGGTTATAGGTAGTAGAGGTAACCATAGTTCAGATTGTACAGTTAATACAGTATGAATATAGTAAGAGAGACATGTCTTCTGAAGCATGTAAACATAACATATAACGAGGAGATTAGACTGCAAAACAAACTAGGGGCAGTTTCGTAAACAAAGTCTAAAAAGCATGTAGGTAATTGTAGATTAACATTAACCAGGATCTGTAGTGGCCCTAGGTGTGTATAGTGATTCGACAGTCGTGGAACCGAACCGGGGCAATTCCCTCTCAACCCCTGCACCCCTATTGGGAACATGCTGTGCAGAGGGAGCGGGAAATTGAGAAACTCAAAGTATAATGCGGGTGGTGGACCACCAAAGGTGTATTGAGCCTGGGTGCATTGGTGGTGGTTGGAGATTCACGGGTAAAGAGGCATATCCAATACTTAGGGTTTAGAGCTTCCCGTGATTGGAAGAGAGATGGGGTAGGACGAATGGACAGGGGAGGGAGCAAATGCAAGTCAAGATGTAAGCGAGTAGAAGACCTAAAAGGTGAAGGGGGGGGGGGGGGGAAGGACAGAGGGCACGAGAGTCGGCATATGTGTCGAGTACGTCGGCAGGCGATCAAGAACGGGAGCTAGTGTAAGAGTGTAGACAGAGTGAGGACAGCACAGCATGACGGATACCTGGCCATTTAACTAGGGCTAGTACTGGAGCTCGCAGATGTGCCTTTAAGGTGTATCAATGAGTTCCTGATACATTTGGGAGGTTTTAAAGTGGATCCAGCATGACCATATATTGCTATATGTGGTCGGAGTGTCTTTGGCTTGATGGATAATATTTTCCATCTCTGAGGTCCTTTCAATACGGTGAAACCAATCTGCTAGGGTCGGTGGAGACGTAGACCTCCAACGAGTAGGTATGCATTGTCTGGCAGAGTTGAGTAGGTGTGGAACAATGGATTTTTTGTAAACTGAGTGAGGGAGGGAGATGTGCTGTAGGAGAAATTGTGAAGGAGTAAAGTCCATAGTATACGTGGAGATGCAAGCTACGGCATCAGCAACTTTCTGCCAGAACGGTTGGAGCAAGGAACATTCCCACCAAATGTGAAGTGGAGTACCCGTTTCCAGTCCACATCTCCAACAGATTGGAGGAGTTTCCGGGTGGAATTTGTGTATTATATTAGGCGTTCTGTACCATCTGGCATAAATTTTGTAAGAGTTCTCTTGTGCTGAGACACAAATAGTATTCTTGTGTATACGTTGATAAATCATCTCCCAATCTTTACTGGAGAGATTTATGTCGAGTTCCCTTTCCCAGGTCATGACTAGCGTATTAAGTTTAGGATCAGAATCTCCAAATAGGAGCGTGTAGGTTTGTGAAACCAGGTGCCTTTGGGGGGAATCGCTGGTACATAGGGTTTCAAAAGGCGTGTGATCCCTGGACCACATAGTAGTGTCACGTCCCGCGGTGAGGTAGTGTCTGATCTGGAGAAAGTTATAGAATTGAATGCGGTGATCTGGGAAGCATATTTGAGTATCGTGAAAGGAGAGTAGAGAACCATTGCGAAAGAAGTGGGAGGCCCGAAGCGTAAGGGGTTCTAGATTGTCAGTCAAGTTTCGAGAAGGTATACCCGGGGGGAAGTCTGGGTTCCCTTGTAACGGGGTCATAGGACCAGGGTATGGGGACCATTTTAGCGCCCGGGCAACACGTTTGAAAGCTTGTAGGGTAGCGCCAATGAGAGGGTGAGAAGAATAGGCCTTAGGTATCTTGGAATCTGAGATCCATGGTAGGAGGGTAAGTGGTGTGTCGTCAAAGGAGTTCTCGATTATGATCCATTCTTTGGAAATTGCGTGGACGTGCCAGTCAATTATTCGAGTAAGGTGACATGCCTGATAATATTTTTGGACATCAGGGAGGCCCAGACCCCCTTTGGATTTCGGGAGCGTGAGCGTGTCCCAGCTAATTCGAGGTGATTTTGCCGCCCATACGAAGTTACGGCATAGTCGCTTATAAGACGTGAAAAATGATGTGGGTAGGCCTATTGGTATTGCTTGGAGGATATAAAGAATACGGGGTAAAATATTCATTTTCAGTATTGCTATGCGCCCAAACCATGAAAAATGTCCAGATGTCCATTTGAGGAGGTCATTTTGGATGGTTTGTAAAATTTTAAGATAATTCAATCGGTAGAGGTCAGTCAAGTTGGTAGGTAGTTGGATTCCCAAGTATGTAAGGGAAGTATCTTCCCAAGTGAAGGGGAAGTTAGATTTGCATAGAGACACAGTTTGTGGTTGGAGGGATACATTAAGAGCCTTTGATTTTGAAAAATTAATCTGCAAGTTAGAGAGTTGTCTAAATAGGGTGAAGTCTTTCAAAAGGTTAGGTAGGGAGGTGAGCGGGTTGGACAAGAAGAGGAGAATGTCGTCTGCGTAGGCCGCAAGTTTGTATTGTTTATTGTTTATTTCTATGCCAGTAATGTCTGGGTTGGTCCTAAGTTTTCGTAGGAAGGGTTCTAAGGTAAGAATAAAAATAAGGGGCGACAGCGGGCAACCCTGACGAGTGCCATTGGAGACAGAGAAGGCGTCCGACAGGCGACCGTTGATCCGTAGGCGAGCAGTCGGTTGCGAGTATAATGCGAGTATCATTTGCAGGAATTTAGGAGGGAAACCCAAGGCCGTGAGCGTAGCAGACATATAGTCCCATGCCACTCTGTCGAACGCCTTCTCTGCATCCAACGATAGAAGGAATCCTTTTTGGGTAGTGTTGTGAGATAACCAACGGTGTATGTTTAGGGCCTTAATTGTGTTGTCTCTGGCTTCCCTCCCAGGGACGAAGCCTACTTGATCTAGGGAGATTAGTTGGAGTGGAAGGATACGATTAGCAAGAATTTTGGGGGATAAGAATATGAATACCGCTCTGAGTCTGGAGGCAAAGTGATGTCCACCCTGATTCGGTACAGCTGGTGCAGGCTCTGCTCACAACAGAGAGGAAAAAGGGAAGTCTGGATGGCCGCACTTCAGCAAAAACTTCTTTATTAGGCAAAAGATAAAATCCAAAGTAGTCCCTGGGAGTAGAGTCAGGAGAGGCAAGCGAGTTAAAGGTAGCAGTGAGGTGTGGCGCTAGCACGTCGATGAAGGTCTTATAGTAGGAAACAGTCAGTCCGTCCGGGCCAGGGCTTTTGCCCGGTTTTAGTTGTTTTAGAGTAGACAGAGTTTCTTCTAAAGTAATAGGGGTATTAAGAGTTTCCGCGTCTGCCGAGGAAATCTGAGGGATGCCAAAGTGTGTCAGAAAGGATGAAATCGAGTCCTGTCTATTAGATAGTCGGGCAGTCGGGTCACTCTCTGGGAGGTTATACAGCTTGGTAAAGTATGAAAGGAACTGAGTGGTGATTGCCTCCGGAGATACATGTATCTTGCCCTCAGGATCAATAATTCTGTGTATCGTAGTAGTAGCTTTTCTGCGTTGCAGTGCTCTGGCAAGCAGCTTGCCTGTTTTGTTACCAAATTGATAAAACAGCTTCTGGGATAGAAGAAATTTACGTTTAAGTCTTTTATGCAATTCTTCCTTTAGTTCATCTCGGGCCTTGATGAGGTCTAAAAGGGATTGTTGGGCTAGGGAGGCTTTGTGTATTCGTTCTAAGGCGTGTATCTTGGCCGACAGGGTAGAGATATGTTGTCTTTGTAGTTTGTTTCTATGTGCCGTCATAGAGATGAGTTCGCCTCTGATCACACATTTGTGAGCCGCCCAAGTGACTGAAGGTGAGCAGTCAGTAGTGGGGTTTTCTTGAAAGAATTGGACCAGTCGGGTGTTGAGTTTTAGGGTGTTGGATATGTCAGTCAGTAAAGAGTTGTCCAATCGCCAAATGGTGTTGGAGGTACGGGTCTGTGGTATAGAGAGCGTCACGGAGATAGGGTTATGATCCGAGAGGACCATAGGATCTATTGTTGCTTTCGTGAGGAGTGTCAAGTCTGCTTGTGAGATAAAAAAATGGTCGAGTCTAGTGTATTTATTGTGTGGGGGAGAGAAGTAAGTGTAGTCTTTTTCGTTTGGATGGAGGTACCCTCCATCCAAACGAAAAAGACTACACTTACTTACATAGAAACAAACTACAAAGACAACATATCTCTACCCTGTCGGCCAAGATACACGCCTTAGAACGAATACACAAAGCCTCCCTAGCCCAACAATCCCTTTTAGACCTCATCAAGGCCCGAGATGAACTAAAGGAAGAATTGCATAAAAGACTTAAACGTAAATTTCTTCTATCCCAGAAGCTGTTTTATCAATTTGGTAACAAAACAGGCAAGCTGCTTGCCAGAGCACTGCAACGCAGAAAAGCTACTACTCCAGGTATCATGGAGGGTCAATTCTTGGAGCCTCTTTTTAATGTCTCTTAAAGCTCTATACGGTAGAGTAGAGGACCCATTAGAGGAGTCTAGGGCGGGTGTGAGTGTAACGTTGAAGTCTCCTCCTAGAATGACAATACCAGAGTGGAATTCCGTGAGTAGGTCAAGAGTTTCCCGGAAGAAGGGGACTTGTCTTGTATTAGGTGCGTAAATGTTTGCTAATGTAATGGGTCGGTTGTGCAGTGTACCTTTAATGAAAATGTATCTGCCATCATCGTCTTGTTTTACATCTGAAACCAGCAATGGGCATTGCTTAGATAGTAATACGGAAACCCCCTTAGATTTAGAAACGTTCGTCGTGGCATGGTAAACCGTGGGGAAGTAGTGGTTATGAAGTTTGGGGACACTGTCTGAACGAAAGTGAGTTTCTTGTAAAAATGCTATGTGGGTTTTTTCTTTCTGTAGGTAGTATAACAGTTGAGAGCGTTTTTCAGGAACATTCAGGCCGCGTATGTTAATGGAACATAGTTTGACCGGAGGGAAAGTAGTAGCGGCTTGAGGGGTTGCCCTGTATTCCGAGGTATGAGGTGTATCCGTCATGCTATGCTGCACCTCGTGAGCCCGTGTCTAAGGGTAAGAGTGTGTCTGAGATAACGAGTGAATGAAAGATAGACTCTCTGGGGGAGAGGGAGGAAAGGGAGGGTGAGCAGAGGCTAAAAAGCCCGTAGGGATGTCTCTACAATGGGGGAAGGGAGATAGACAAGAACTATCCTAAACCAGTCAGACTGGCTTCAGGTCAGGTGGGTACAGTCAGCAGTAGGCAAGTCAGGTAATCAATACAGAGTATATGCAGCAGGATACTGTGCTGTATGGGGGTTGGTCTGATCCGAGCAAGGTGGCAACCAAGAAGAATAAAGTACATGGTGGGGCCGCCGTTACCCCTCCGATGAGCAAGTCTTGGGTGAAAGGAGACAGGAGTGTAAGTAAGTATTTGTGGCTATGGTCAGAAGCGTTATAATTTAGGGAGTACCTTTTAAATCATGTAATGTGTTGTATGGCGGGAATATGTAGCAGAGTATAGATGTAAAGTGAGGATATCCGTAGGAAGAGTCTGAGTTATGTGAGGGGGTGTTCCGTCCATCATGTATATCTCTAGGTGTGTAAAAGAGAGGGACATATGTGAAGTTCGGCCATAAGTAGTCAGTCATAGTAGTGTCCATTAGACGTGTTGTAGTTAGACAAGATGAAGAGCGTTTGTGTATAGAAATAAACAGCTATATATCAACATAATATAAAACAAAACAAAACACTTTCTCTAAATAATAAGGACCCTAGCGTTAAATAGCAGGCAATATGCATATTATTGTTTGCCACAATATCTTTTGTAGTAGTCAAGAGTAGGTGGAGCTCTTGGAGAACGGGAGAAACCATAGGGTCTAGTAGTGTAGCGTGAATTAACCTGTAATGCGGTAAGGAGAAACTCTTGGCGTAGGATGTACCCTATCCGAGGGCATAGCAGAAGTGATGGGGGAGATAATGTCAGCGGTTGTGGGATCAGCCGAAGATTGCTGGGAATAGATTTTGCCGAATACGTTTATAGTATTATAACCAGGCATATCGTGGTATAGCTAGTGTGGCCGTACATCGGAGGGGAGTGAGCCTTAGCCTATATTGATCCCGTCCTCCAAGTGCTGCCCACCCTGAACGTCAGTTGTCATTAAAAAAACAATGAAAGTAGAAAGGAATAGTGCAACTTCGCATGGTCCTATGACATTAATGCGAGCCTCATTTAGGCAATCACAGACCTAGTAGTACAGCTTCCATTAGGGCAACCGTGGGGGTCAGAGTATCCCGTTCGGCTTTGAGCAGGTAAAAAGAGGAGACCGTCAAAATTAAACTTAGGGAGCCTCAAGGAGTCTGAGCAAGCTAGAGAATGTGCCGAGGGTACAGAACTCATCGATGGTTAATGAGTTAGTGGGAGCTCGTTTACCGGTTAGACAGAGTACCGGAGCGGGACCTGAGGGGGTATATGCAAGTTGTGCTGGATGCAGCGACAATGCAGTGCAGACAGCGGGGGTAATTGAGTCGCAGCATTATGTAAGTGAGGCCGTTACTCACGTGAGCCTTATGGGAGCTGTATTTCTGAGGGAGCGTGGTATAGATCAGTATCTCCGACAGTCTAACTGAGAGTCACTCAGCGCTGGCAGGTATTGCAGGGTCTGCGGCGAAAAAACAACCTAAAGATAGAAGGTAAAATAAAATAAAAACTGGTAACGAAAACATTCTCCCCTGTAAGGAGCACACAACCTAGGTGCACATATTCAGTAAGTAGATGTTCCCAGCAGGTGGGAAGCCGTAGAGTGTAGTTGCCTCAGAAGTCTCTGTAAGGCCTTCGGGATCTCGAAGAGTCAGAGGGACCGTAGCCACGATCCAGGTGTCTGTTGGAGCGCTGTCTTGAGCCTGAAGGGGACCGGCGTCTGCTACGCTGGGCGTCTTGGGTCTCCATCGGATCTTCTGCTGGTGAAGGGCGTCTGGCAGGGTGCGGGCGGTACTCGGCATACCAATCCGGTACATCGATGAGCGGGATATCAAGCGTGCGGCAGAAGTGGTGAAGATCTTCAGGGATTTTCAGGAGGGCCGTATGGCCTAGATGGGAGGCAGATAGGCAGAAGGGAAATTTCCACCTGTATTGGATTCCCTGTGCTCGTAGGGTTTCCAGTAAGGGCTTCAGATGCCTGCGGTGTTGGAGCGTGATCGCCGACAGATCCTGGAAGATTTGAATGGAGGCTCCTTGATGTTGCAGCCTCTGGGTGTCCCTGGCCCGTCTTAGGATATCTTCTTTGATATGAAAGTCCACTATGCAGTACACGATGTCCCTGGGGGGGTCAGATTCCTTACCCCTGGGACGCAGGGCCCTGTGAATCCTCTCGAATTCTATGCGTGTGTCAGGCGGTCTTTGAAGCAGGGAGTTGAAGAGAGCCGTCACTTCGGTAGCAATATTCTCCGGCGCAACGCTCTCCGGCATCCCTCTGATGCGGAGGTTATGGCGGCGTCCCCTGTTATCTAATTCTTCAAGGTGCCTATTAGCATCTCGTAGTTGTAGGGTGTGGATGTCAATTTTCCTCGTAGCCTTCCGGAGGACTGTGTCGTGCTGCGCTGTGGATTTCTCTACATCCAGGACCCGATCAGAAAGGGCGCGAATGTCCTGCCTCAGGTCAGATATGGCGGCCGAAAGCGTGTCCTTTATGTCCGCCGCGATCGTTCTCAGGTCTTGTAGGCACAGTTGTGGTTGCGGAGGCAGGTTGCGATCACCATCCTCAGCTTGCTGAAGGGGCTGAAGGTTTACTGACCGATCGGTCTGTGGCGGGGCTGCAGCTTGTGAGGCGCTGTGGCGGGCCGGCGCCATATTGTTCCCTCGTGATCTAAACATCTCCGGGATGTTTTGGCTTCCGTTGCCCGGTTGTTCGCGGGGGGAGCGGGATCTGGAGGCAGAAGTGTGGCGCGAGGCCGTTCCCATGATTTTGTGCAGTTTCGGTAGTTGGAAATCACCGATAAAGTTGGTTAGGGAGAGGTAACGGCGGGAGCTGAGGTCTCAAGCGGCCATCTCCTTGCTAGGTCAAGCCACCCCCCCGGAATATTAAGTCATTAAATAATAAAATGTTAAAGTTTTATTTTTCACATTTTTTTTTTCTTTTTTTACTCACCATCACCAGTGCAGTACAGGGTCATCATATCACTGATGTGGTGGCCATCAGGGATACTGACCGGTGACAGTACGTACAACAAAAAAAAATATCAATACATTTTGTTTCTTTTTTTTCATATCTTTTCTTCTTTTTTTTTTTTACAATTTTTTTTACATCCTGTCATTAGAGAAGTTTAGTGTCACCATAGTGACACGGTACTACTCTGAGGGGGTGATCAAGGATTTTTCTTTATTACACTGTTATAAGCAATAGTTTTATCTGTCATGACTGGGTTAACAGACATGCCAGCTTAGTTACTCTTACTGTTGACATGCTGTGATTGGCTACAGCTAATCACATGATACAGATAGCCAGGTACCATGTGATAGCTGTGAGACAATCACAGCTTCACAACACTAAGCAAGCAGTCATGAATGAAAACCATTTATGACTGTTTTGTTTATATTGGTCATAGGGATCACATGATACCACGGTCGCTCCTAGCAACCAGGTACTGGTAACAGTAATCCGGTACCCCAGGGGGCGGGCACAGCTGGCGTACATGTATGTGACTGTATCTGCTGCCCGTTAGCGGTATAATTACTATGAGCCGTTGGCAGGTGGTGTAAGGCCCCTTTTAAATTTGTGGTCTGATCAGATCCCTCTATCATTTTCTCAGGTGGATCTGAACAGAAGTTCCCTATTTTAGTCAATGGGCAGGCAGATGGGCATCCAATTACTTTCAAATCCCATCTTGGTCCAGAAAAAAAATTAAAAGGTCTGGATCCTTTTCTATTTTATCGGACATGACAGATCTGAGATAAACAGATGTAAACGAACGTACATCTGTTTACATGTACCTTCCCATAGACCTAACATGGGTCCGTTACGCTTCAGGAGGTAAAAACTGAAGATACATGGATTTCATAAAAGTGACCTCTGTACTGTCTAGCTTGGAATCAGCAGGGGACCTCTTTTCGAATCCCTCGCTAATTGAAACAGACACGGTTGGTGTGAATAGAACTTCATACTGTTATTTGTATTATGGTGGCAAAACCCTTGTTGGCAATCACATCGGTCAGACGTTTCTTGTAGTTGGCCACCAGGTTTGCACACATCTCAGGAGGGATTTTGTCCCACTCCTCTTTGCTGATCCTCTCCAAGTCATTAAGGTTTTGAGGCTGACGTTTGGTAACTTGAACCTTCAGCTCCCTCCAAATATTTTCTATGGGATTAAGATTAAGATCTAGGCCACTCCAGGACCTTAATGTGCTTCTTCTTGAGCCACTCCTTTGTTGCCTTGGCTGTGTGTTTTGGGTCATTATCATGCTGGAATACCCATCCACAACCTATTTTTATGCCCTGGCTGAGGGAAGGAGGTTCTCGCCCAAGATTTGACGGTATATGGTCCTGTCCATCGTCCCTTTGATGTAGTGAAGTTGCCCGGTCCCCTTAGCAGAAAAACACCCCCAAAGCATAATGTTTCCACCTCCATGTTTGAAGGTGGGGATAGTGTTCTTGGGGTCATAGACAGCATTCCTCCTCCTCCAAACATAGCGAGTTGAGTTGATACCAAAGAGCTCGATTTTGGTCTCATCTGACCACAACACTTTCACCCAGTTCTCCTTTGAATCATTCAGATGTTCATTAGCAAACTTCAGCCTTCAGCCATTAGCCTGTATATGTGCTTTATTGAGCAGGGAGACCTTGCAGGTGCTGCAGGATATCAGTCCTTCATGGTGTAGTCGTGTGTTACCAATTGTTTTCTTGGTGACTATGGTCCCAGCTGCATTGAGATCATTGACAAGATTCTCCCATGTAGTTCTGGGCTGATTCCTCACCGTTCTCATGATTATTGAAACTCCACGAGGTGAGATCTTGCATGGAGCCCCAGACCAAGGGGATTGACAGTTATTTTGTGTTTCTTCCATTTACGAATAATCGCATCAACTGTTGTCACCCTCTCACCAAGCTGCTTGGCGATGGTCTTGTAGCCCATTCCAGCCTTGTATAGGTCTACAATCTTGTCATCCTTGGACAGCTCTTTGGTCTTGGCCACGGTGGAGAGATTGGAATCTGATTGATTGCTTCTGTGGACAGGTGTCTTTTATACAGGTAACAAGCTGAGAATAGGAGCACTCCCTTTTAAGAGAGTGCCCCTAATCTCAGCTTATTACCTGTATAGAAGACACCTGGGAACCAAAAATCATGCTGATTTGAAACAAATACTTATTGCACTCATTAACCACTTGCCTACCAGGCACAAACACCCCAATCCTGACCACCTGACCAACCCATTTTTCAGCTTTCAGCGCTGTCGCATTTTGCACGGTCATGCGACGATATACCCAAATAACATTTTTATAATTTTTTCCCCACAAATAGAGCTTTCTTTTGGTGGTATTTGATCACCTTTGCGTTTTTTTTTATTTCTTGCGCTATAAACAAAAGAAGAGGGACAAGTTTGAAAAAATACAATATTTTTTACTATAATAAATATCCAATTTTTTTTTTTTTTTAAAACATCAAAAATCAATCTGATTGATTGCTTCTGTGGACAGGTGTCTTTTATACAGGTATCAAGCTGAGAATAGGAGCACTCCCTTTTAAGAGAGTGCCCCTAATCTCAGCTTCTTACCTGTATAGAAGACACCTGGGAGCCAAAAATCATGCTGATTTGAAACAAATACTTATTGAACTCATTAACCACTTGCCTACCAGGCAATATTTTTACTATAATAAATATCCAATTTTTTTTTTTTTTTTTAAACAAATTTTTTCCTCAGTTTAGGCCGTTATGTAATCTTCTACATATCTTTGGTAAAAAAAAATTGCAATAAGCGTATATTGATTGGTTTGCGCAAAAGTTATAGCGTCTACAAAATAGGGGATAGATTTATAGCATTTTTATTATATTTATTTTTTTACTAGTAATGGCAGCGATCTGCGATTTTTATCGTGACTGCGACATTGCGGCGGACATATCGGACACTTTTGACGCATTTTTGGTACCATTCACATTTATACAGCGATCCGTGCTAAAAATGCATTGATTACTGTATAAATGTGACTGGCAGGTAAGGGGTTAACACTAGGGGGTGATCAAGGGGTTAATATGTTCCCTATGTGAGTGATTCTAACTGTGGGGGGAGAGGACTGTCTGGGGGAGGGGACCGATTGGTGTCCCTATGTACAAGGGACACACCATCGGTCTCCTCTCCTCTGACAGGACGTGGATCTGTGTGTTTACACACACAGATCCACATCCTGCTCAGTTACTGGACAATCGCGGGTGCCCCGCGGACATCGCTGCCGCCTGATTGGCTCTTTGGCTCTTTGTTTACCTGGCTGTTACTGGCAAAGGGAGCAGCTGTTCAGACCGATCTGTGTCTGATCGTCTGCATTGGATCCCAGAGAAGAGATTTGGGGTCTAACAGACCCCAGATCTCTTCATAAAGAGGACCTGTCACGGCCCAAGCTTTCACAAGGTTGTTAATCCTTTGTGAAAGCATTAGAGTTGATCAATAAAAAAATAAGTTAAAAGAGACAGTGTAAATTTTTTTTTAAATGAAATAAATAATAAAAAAAGTGAATAATTAAAGTGCCCCCTCCCCCCCCCATGCTTACGTGTACATGCAAACGCATATGTTAGTCCTGCACGCATATGTAAACGGTGATCGCACCACACAGGTATCGCCATGAACGTCAGAGCGAAAGCAAAAGTTTGATCTCCAGACACCCTGTGTAACTCTTAAGCCCCATACACACGGTCGGACTTTTTCATCAATTTGGTCCGATCGGACAAGGTTGTTGAAAAATCAGACCGTGTGTATGCACCATCGGACAGTGTTCGTCGGTTTGTCCGTCGGACAAAGTCTTATCTCCTGCTGGAAAGATTTGCCGTCAACCCGGTCCGATCACACCAAATCCGATCGTGTGTACGGTTGTCCGACCGGACAAAGTGCTACGCATGCTCAGATCACATTACAAGACCAAAGCTATTGGCTACTAGCCTCTACGTAGTCCCGTCGTAGGCAACAAACGTCACCACGTTCAGAATGATCGGATTTTCCGACAACTTTGTCCGACCGTGTGTACGCAAAACCAACATCGGACAAAGTATGACGGACATGGTCCGACGGACCTGGTCCGCGGATTGTCCGACCGTGTGTATGGGGCTTTAAACTGGTTCCCTGTAAAGGCTTTTAAAGTGTCACTAATAGAGATTTTAGGTACCGTAGTTTTGCGCCGTTCCATGGTACGTAATTTAATAATAACATCATCTTTTATATTTTAAGAGAAAATTGTGTATTATATAGTGTTTGTGTGCAAAAACAGTTCAAAAAAATTGCATTTGAAAAAACGCTACGCAAATACCGTGTGACATAAAAATTGCAACACCCACCATTTCATTCTCTAGTTTGCTAAAAAAAATAATATAATGCTTGGGGGGTTCTAAGTAATTTTCTAGCAAAAAAAAAAAAATACAGATTTTTAAATGTAGTAGAGAAATGTCAGATTAATCCTGGGTAGGAGTCATGAGATGACCATAATTTTAAGCCGTATCAGGCAGTGAATACAGTAAAACCTTGGATTGCGAGCATAATTCGTTGCAGAAACATGCTTGTAATCCAAAGCACTTGTATCTCAAAGTGAATATCCCCATAAGAAATACCGTATATACTCGAGTATAAGCCGACCCGAATATAAGCCGAGGCACCTAATTTTACCATAAAAAACTGGGAAAACGTATTGACTGGAGTATAAGCCTAGGGTGAGAAATGCGCAGCTACTGTGAGTGGAAAAGAGGGTCAACAATGCCCATTTGCATGCCTCACTGTGCCCATTTGCAGCCATAGGTCCCCCGAACTTAAAACTTGGTAGTTAAGGGTTCCTAGATCCCCCCTAACTGCAGCCAAACATTTGGGGTCTCTGGACCCAAAGGGTCCTAAAATGACATTGCTGCAGATGGACACAGTTGACCGAGTTTGGGGCCCTGTATCTCGGGGCCACTTGGTGCTAGGAACCCCAAATTTGGATATGTTGTGGTGCTAGTTATACTGGGGTTCCTAGTACCAAGTGGCCCAGATATATGGGACCCCAAAGTCGGGTTAGAAAATTTCATTCTCTGCTGCAGAAAAGTGCTTGACTCGAGTATCCAAGGGGGGCACTTTCAGCACAAAAAAATGTGCTGAAAAACTCGGCTTATACTCGAGTATTTACGGTAATGGAAACTCAAATGATTTGTTCCACAACCATTTATTCATAAGTCCTTTTCGTTTATAGTCCATATAAAAAGATTATAGCAATGTGATAGGTTGTGTAACCATAAAATGTCCATCCACAAATGGAAGCCTCCACCAGGGGATTAGAAGCAAAATCCTGCAGGAGCTACAGAGTATAAAAGAGAAGAGAGGCGCCTCTAAGTGTAGCAATATATTGCTAAATGTTGTACCTTCATTAAATGTAACCATATCGCTACACTTATGCCGCGTACACACGAGCGGATTTTCCGTCAGAAAAATCTTGGATGTTTTTTTCTGAAGGAATTCCGCTCACGCTTTGCTTGCATACACACGGTCACACAAAAGTTCGCTGAACTTTTGACCGTCAAGAACGCGGTGACGTACAACACTACGACGAGCCGAGAAAATTAAGTTCAATGCTTCCGAGCATGCATAGGAATTTTGCACGTCGGAATTTGCACAGACAATCAGAACTTTTTCCAACCGAAAAATTGAGAACCTGCTCTCAATCTTTTGCTGGCCGAAATTCCGCCAGCAAAAGTCAGATGGAGCGTACACACGGTCGCATTTTCTGCCGAAAAGCTCTCATCTGTCTTTTGCTGGCCGAATTTCCGATCGTGTGTACACGGCATTAGAGGTGCGTCTCTTCTCTTTTATACTAAGTTGTGACATGACGTTACTTGTATATCAAGACATCGCTTGTATATTAAAGCGGGACTGTACCTGAATTTTTTTAAAAGCTAGCAGCTACAAATACTGCAGCTGCTGACTTTTAATAAATGGACACTTACCTGTCACAGATTCCAGCGATGTCGGCAGCAGAGGCCGATCAATCGCTCGGCTCTCTGCTGCTTCTGGCGCCATTCTCGGTGAGGGAATTAGGAAGTGTCGCCTTTGCAGCTTCACTTCCCGGTTCCCTACTGCGCATGCGTGAGTCACGCAGCGCAATGAGAATCGCCTGCGCTGTCTGCTGCTACACGTGTGTGTCCCGGCAGACAGCGCACCGGGACAGGAAGTGGCGTAAACTCCCGTGGGAGTTTATGCCCAGAAGTGGGTGTAAATACCTGTCTTAGACAGGTATCTGCACCCCCCTGAAAGGTGCCAAATAGACATGTGCAATTCGTTTCGTTTTTTTTTTCGTTATTTTCGTTCATTCGTTATCGTACGAATTAACGAACGATTCGCTAAAAATTTTAACGAATCGTTCGAATCGAACGAATCCGAAAACAATGAAAATCCGAAAAAAACTAATTGGAACCAAAGAATCTACGAAAGAAGAAAATCCGAAAAACTAAAACGGGAACAACGAAAATCAAAATGAACGAAAAAATTCGTACATTCGTAACTTTTTTTTTTTTTTTTTGTTGAATTGGTAATTTTCTGTGTCCCTTACAATGGCGCTGCTTAACGTGCCTCGAATGGATTGAACGAAAAAATTCGTACATTCGTAACTTTTTCTGTTTCGATTCGGAATTTTCCGTGTCTCTTACAATGGCGCTGCTTAACGTGCTTCGAATGGATTGAACGAAAAAATTTGTACATTCGTAACTTTTTTTTTTTTTTCGATTCGTAATTTTCCGTGTCTCTTACAATGGCGCTGCTTAACGTGCCTCAAATGGATTGAACGAAAAAATTCGTACATTCGTAACTTTTTCTTTTTCGATTCGTAATTTTCCGTGTCTCTTACCATGGCGCTGCTTAACGTGCTTCAAATGGATTGAACGGAAAAATTCGTACATTCGTAACTTTATTTTTTTATTTTTGTTCGATTCGTAATTTTCCGTGTCTCTTACAATGGCGCTGCTTAACGTGCCTCGAATGGATTGAACGAAAAAATTCGTACATTCGTAACTTTTTTTTTTGCGATTCGGAATTTTCCGTGTCTCTTACAATGGCGCTGCTTAACGTGCTTCGAATGGATTGAACGAAAAAATTCGTACATTCGTAACTTTTTTTTTTTCGATTCGTAATTTTCCGTGTCTCTTACAATGGCGCTGCTTAACGTGCTTCGAATGGATTGAACGAAAAAATTCGTACATTCGTAACTTTTTTTTTCGATTCTTCATTTTCCGTGTCTCTTAAAATGTAATAATAGCATACACATTACATAAAATTATGAATTATGCTCCGATTACGAATCTACGAATGTTACGAAAGTACGAATAAATACGAATGCGTCTGAATTTCGAATAAACGAAAATGAAACTAATGGAAAAACTAATCAATGAAAAAAATAACTCTTACGAAAATACAAATCGTTACGAATTCCGACGAGGTACGAATTTACGAATCGTTACAAATACGAACACCGACGACTTACGAATTTACGAATCGTTACGAATCAACGGAAACAAAACAAACGAAACGAAAATAAACAAATTTTTTTGTTGTGCACATGTCTAGTGCCAAATGTGACACCGGAGGGGGGGGGAGGGTTCCGAAAAGCCACTTTAGGGTGGAATCCCGCTTTAAGTCAAAATTTTTGAATTTTTCTACATGTATAATTCCTGTGAAGAAGTAACATGGGGACAAGGTCAACTGAATGATGTCATATCACTTCTCAGCTGTCAGTGGTGCCGTCCCTGGGGCATATATGCATTTATCTTACAAATACAGGAAAGTGTAAAGGAAAAAGAAATCAATATTGTGCTGTTTGTGGAGGATTCCGAGTGCTTTGCTTGCCACAGCTATTTGATCTCGCAGGACACCGCTGTTCAAGTGGAAGTCCATCTGTCTGATAAAGCTGTTATACGATTTTCTGTCAGGTCCTTCCTAGCGATAAAATTTTTCAGAACGGTAGCCATTTTCTTATATTAGAGCTATAAAAAAAAAAAAAAAAACGAGACAGGTTTGAAGAAGCGTGTGTAGTTATTTAAATACATTAGTATTTATAGATACTTTCAAGTATACGAGGCATAGGAAAAGGTGAATCATTTGTCTCTCACCAGCAATAATAAAAAAAAAAAATGAAGTAGTTCACTCTGTACTATCAACTAGATTTTATGTGGGACCCCATGTGTCACGACGGACACGAGCTAAAAAAAATAAAGCTTTATTATCCTATAGGGAACATCTAAAAATGTTCCTCTGCCTACGCAGTACTAGATTTAGGCCCCTTTCACACTGGGGCGGTTTTCAGGCGGTACACCGCCTGAAAAAAACCGGCCCCATTCACTCCAGTGTGAAAGCCGGCGGGCTGTCACACTGGAGCGGTGCGCTAGCAGGACGGTAAAAAAAGTCCTGCTAGCAGCATCTTTGGAGCGGTATATGAGCGGTGTGTTCACCGCTCCTATACCGCTCCTACCCATTGATTTCAATGGACACCGCGGCAATACCGCCGCAAAGCGCCGCTGCGGCGGTGCTTTGCGGGAGATTTTAACCCTTTTTCGGCCGCTCGTGGGGGGTAAAATGCTTCCGAGCATGCGTTGAATTGTTTCCGAGCATGCGTAGGAATTTTGCACGTCGGAATTGCTACTGACGATCGGAATTTCCGATCTGAACGTTTTCCGTTGGAAAAACGGAGAACCTGAGAAATTCGGCCAGCAAAAGTCTGATGGAGCTTACACACTGTCGCAGTGACGAAAAACTTTCATCTGTCTTTTGCTGGCCGAAATTCCGATCATGTGTACGCAGTATTGGGTGTAAATTTGCAGTATGACCCCATTTACAGCAGGGGTCTCAAACTGGTGGCCCTCCAGCTGTTGTGAAACTACAAGTCCCATGAGGCATTGCAAGGCTGATAGTTACAAGCTTGACTCCCACAGGCAGAGGCATGATGGGACTTGTAGTTTTGCAAGAGCTGGAGGGCTGCCAATTTGAGACCCCTGATTTAAAGCTTGCAGCCTTTGGCTGCTAGTATTATGAGACATGGAGTGAGATTTGCTGGTGAAACTACTGTGCCACAAAAGTTGGTCCTGGGGGTTGAATTTTGGCCAATTCATGCAAAATCTGCTGTAATTCACTCTGTGGATGGCCGTGTCGGCAACATCTGGAACGACAGAAGTCAAATATGCAATATACTTTAGTTGAAAGATCAGGGGGGAAAGTTGTCAGCCAGGCAGCACCAACATCCAATCAGATGCAGGCGCTGTTTGGGTACTCTGCTAGCCAGCGCCTCTGTCAGGAATGAGACATCTGTAAGACCCCTTTCACACAGCTGTGATCTGCTTGCTTATAGAGGGGGATCTGTCTGTTCATTCCCGCTGAGCAAGTGGATAACAGGTCTGTGTCCGCTGTGCTTATGCAGAGCAGACACAGACACAGACACAGCCCGCTATCCTCTGTGGGCGGTCGGATGTAAACAGAACCGTCTGTCCGTTTAGACCCGACTGCCATCTGATCTGATCCGTTGGATGGAAGGGGAACGGATTCCCATCTGTCTGTTTGGATTGGATGGCAGATTGGATTGGATGTAGGTGGCACTAGACTAGGGGTCTCCAAACTTTCTAAACAAAGGGCCAGTTTACTGTCCTTCAGACTTTACGGGGGGCCGGACTGTGGGTAGAAATGATCCTGGTGTCAGTGGGATTAAACAATGCATCTTTGGCATTAGGGGAGGATGTCAGTATGAGAAATGGTGCCCCATCATTGGTGTCAGTGGGAGGCATAGTGCCCCATCATTGGTGTAAGTGAGAGTAATAGTGCCCCATCATTGGTGTCAGTGGGAGGAATAGTGTCCCATCATTGGTGTCAGTTTGAGGAATAGTGCCCCATCATTGGTGTCAGTGGGAGAAATAGTGCCAATTGTTGGTGTAAGTGGGAGAAATAGTGCCCCATCATTGGTGTCAGTGGGAGGAATAGTGCCCCATCATTGGTGTCAGTGGGAGGAATAGTGCCCCATCATTGGTGTCAGTGGGAGGAATAGTGCCCCCCATCATTGGTGTCAGTGGGAGGAATAGTGCCCCGTCATTGGTGTCAGTGGGAGGAATAGTGCCCCATCATTGGTGTCAGTGGGAGGAATAGTGCCCCATCATTGGTGTCAGTGGGAGAATAGTGCCCCATCATTGGTGTCAGTGGGAGGAATAGTGCCCCATCGTTGTCAGTGGGAGGAATAGTGTCCCACCATTGGCGTCAGTAGGAGAAAGAGTGTCCCATCATTGGTACCAGTGGGAGGAATAATGCCTCATTGTTGATGTAAGTGGAAGGAATAGTGTCTTGTATCAGTAGAATGAAAAGTGCCACAAGGGCCGGATAAAGGCAAGCAAAGGGGCGCATCTGGCCCCCAGGCCACAGTTTGGAGACCACAGCTCTAGACGGACACATGTCTGTTTACACCCGCCGCTCCATAAAGGAGAATGGAGGTTCCAATCAGGTCTGCCTGAAAAATGGAGAGGCGGACCCGATCGCAACATTCATGTAAAAGGGGCATTAGATTGCTTTTGTCCAGCCTGCAGGCTTAAAGTGGTTGTAAAGGGGAAAAAAAAAAATGACTTTTACCTACAGTCAAGCCTATAATGAGGCTTACCTGTAGGTAAAAAAAATATCTCCTAAACCTGTACGGTTTAGGAGATATTCCCCCGTGCAATGCGCCGCTGACTGTAGCGGCGCATGCGCACGGGGGATTCTTGGCTGAAAGGCCGGCAGAATCCGAACCCTGCCGGGAAGAAGTCTCCCGTGCGCATGCGCGGGAGTGACAACATCGCGGCTCCAGCCACTCACAGCGCTGGAGTCGCGATACCCGGAAGACACGCCGAGGCAACATGTCAGCGACCTCGGCGTGGACCAGGTGAGTTACCGACGCCTTGTTCTAAGGTAAGTATTTCATAATGAGCTAGTATGCGGTGCATACTAGCTCATTATGCCTTTTGCCTTACAGGTGTACTAAAAGAAAAAAAAATTTCAGCGGGTTTACTACCGCTTTAACAAAAAAAAAACTTAAAGTGTATGGACAGCTTAACTGTTCTCCTGGCTGTAGGGGAAGCTATAGCTGGGGACATGCAGTTCAAGTATTTACTTGCTCCACCTGTCCTGCTACTTTCTCCAGCCTCGGAAGGTTTACCCCCTTCCTGACAAGGCCATTTTTTTTGCAATACAGCACTGCGTTATTTTAACTGACAACTGCGTGGTCATGCAACGCTGTACCCAAATAAAATGTATGTCCTTTTTTTACCACAAATAGAGCTTTCTTTTGGTGGTATTTGATCACCTCTACGGTTTTTATTTTTTCCGCCTTTAAACAAAAAAAGGCCGACAATTTTTAAAAAACAATATTTTTTGCAACAATAAAACATTCCCAATAACATTTAAAAAAAAAAATCAAATGTATTCATCAATTTAAGCCAATATGTATTTTGCTACATTTTTGGGGGAAAATAAAAATCGCAATAAGCGATTGTTTTGCGCAAAAGTTCTAGTGTCTACAAATTATAGGATATATTTATGGAATTTTTCTTTTTTTATTGTTTTTACTAGTAATGGCAGTGATTTTTAGCGGGACTGCTACATTGCGGTGGACAAATCTGACACTAAGTGACACGTTTTGAGGACCGGTGACACCAATACAGTGATCAGTGCTAAAAAAATTGCACTGTCACTGTACTAATGACACTGGTAGGGAAGGGGTTAACATCAGGGGTGATCAATGGGTTATATGTGCTCCTAGGGAGTGCTTTCTAACTGTGTGGGGGATGCTTTGACTGGGGGAAGACAGAGATCCGTGTTCCTGCTTAGCAGAAACCTAAGATCTCCATCTTCCCCTCTCACAGAATGGCGGTCTGTCTTGTTTACATAGGCAGACCGCCGTTCTGCCTCTCCTGGGAACGATCACGGTGTGCTTGTGAACATTGGGGTCTGGCCCAAGCCCGCTGATTGGCTCCTGCTGTGTCCAATCACAGCGAGAGCGGGTCGCTGGTGGCATGCATGCACGCCCCAGACTCAGTGCTCGAAATCACATACAGGTACGTGATTTCATGCAGGAGGGCCGCCCTGCCGCAGTATATCTGCGTGGGGTGGTCCAGAAGGGGTTGAACATTAGCATACCAGTAATCAGATTACCAGTTATTGGGGGAAGATCTGACACGAGGAAGCAAAGCCCTGCTTCTACCAACATGGCCGCCTCCACATGGATTCATTGTGAAACAAGGCAAATCGTCGTCAGGAATTCCACAGGTGATTCTGGTGAACAATTGCTTACCTTCTCCTTGCCTTTTTTTTAGGTCCAACTGTCACAGTTCAGGTCCTCGTTAAAGCGGAAGTAAACCCATCGATTTAACAGTTTAAAAAAAAAAAAGGCATGCCGGGAATGCTAACTGCACATTGGCTGTGCTCTCAACCAAACAGTCAAACCATCCAATGGCTGGTGTCATAACGGATCACATGTGCAGCACTGTGGCAGTTGAAGATTAAACAGAGGCAAAGATGGCAGCTTCCTTGGCTGAAAACGATAGGGGGGTTTACTTCCACTTTAATATTCCTCTGGTAGGCACACGGTTTGCCCTGAATGTGACCCCCCAAAAGGATTTCACAGAATTTGTGCCATTTTGGTAATGAATAAAGAAGAAAGTAAATATAATAGTTCCAATCTTACTATTGATCATGTCGTAGACGATTTCGAATCTTTCTTGAGACTATTAATATTGAAGCTGCCAACACCAACGTCATTAGGGCTCAATGTCTGTGAAAGCTGTGCCAAGTATGCCAGCGGTAATATCCAGTAATATATTCAGCGCAGCAGGTTCTATTTCCATTCTTGGCTCCTCTGTCACAGATTCTGAGGTTCATGGAAATAATATATTTTGTTTTTTATTCTTTTAATAGCTGTGATTTCAAAGGTTGTCAAGGTAGCAATTGGAGGGTCATTACCCATTATATAGGGGCCGTTTCCTGTGGAATGTTTTTCTCATCTCCACCTCTCCACCAAAAACAGATTGTGGAACCTTGTGATACCAAGTGAAAGGAGCATGTGGAGATAGATCATGGATCTTTATAAAAATGGTAGTTTTTTATCTTTATAAAAAAATTACCTGTAGGTACAAGTGGTATAACACTTTAAAGTGATTGTAAAGTCAAATTTTTTTATTTATTTTTTAAATAACAACCATATTATATTATACTTACCTGTTCTATGCAGTGGATTTGCACAGAGCAGCCCCAATCCTCCTCTTCTCGGGTCCCTCTTACGTGCTCCTGGCCCCTCCCTCCTGTCGAGTGCCCCCACAGCAAGCAGCTTGTTATGGGGGCACCCGAGCTGAGCTGCAGCTCTGTGTGTCCATTCAGACCCGAAGCTGCAGATCGGCCCTGCCCCCTCTCTCTCCGGATTGGCTAACTGACTTTGATTGAGAGCTGCAGGAGCCAATGGCGCCGCTGCTGTGTCTCAGCCAATCAGGCAAGAGAGTCCCAGACGGCCGAGGGACTCGTGGACATTGCTGGATAGAGATAAAGAGGTTCAGGTAAGTATTCGGGGGACTGAGGGGGGCTGCTACACACAGAAGGCTTTTTATCTTAATGCATAGAATACAAAACCTTCTGCCGTAACAACCACTTTAATGCATTTGTTACATTAAGGTAAAAGTTTAGGCATCAGTATCCCCCCGAACACCCCCCCTCTCTTTTTACTTACCTGAGCCCTTTATTGGATCCAGCACTGTACCCATCTGCAGCTCTTCTCTCCCCTCACTTGCTTATCTCACTGGCTTCGCTAAGGCAGCGGGAGTCATTGGCTCCCATTGTTATCAAAGCCAGTGATGAGGAAGCAGGGGGCAAGTCCCGCTGTCTGTGTCAATAGATGCAGACAGGGCAGTTCAGGAGTGAACCCGCATGAGTGCCCTCAAAGAAAGCAGGTTTCTATAGAGGCACCAACTGGAGGGGAGGAGCCAGGAGGCAGGCTGTGATTGGTTGGGCATGGATGGCTGAACAAACTACCTAATACAGGCATGCTGTGTTTCTGTACAGTGTCCTGTGCCTCTGAATGACCAGCCAAAGGATGAAAACTGACCACGCTATTAAAGATCAGCTTGTGTGCTTTGTGTGGTCAGTTTAGAACAAGGAAGAAAGGTGGCTAGCAGGATCAACCAGGTACTATAGATGGAAAATATAGAGACTATGAGCCCTGGTTCACACTAGTGCGGCTTTGAAATCGCACTGCGCGATTCCAAAGCCATAGATCTCCGATTTCATTGCAAAAGTCATTTAACAGAAGTCTGTGCAAGTCGCAATGAAATCCCAAAGAAATAGTGCAGCAACCTTTATCGAAGTTGCAACAATTTGAATGGTTCCAATAGTAAAAATAGCGCCTGTACAGCGCCTGAAAAAATACGGCCCTATTCACTCCAGTGTAAAAGCCGGAGGGCTTTCACACTGGAGCGGTGCGCTAGCAGGACGGTCAAAAAAGTCCTGCTAGCAGCATCTTTGGAGCGGTGAAGGAGCCGTGTATTCACCACTCCTATACCGCTCCTACCCATTGAAATCAATGGGACACCGCGGTAATACCGCTGCAATACCACCGGCAAAGCCCCCCGCTTTGCAGGGGGTTTTAACCCTTTTTACCGCGGAAAAAACTATGGTAAAGCAGCGCTAATTATAGCGCTGCTTTACTGCCGACGCCGCTCCAGTGTGAAAGGGGCCTTATTGATAGCCGCCATTACTAATAAATAAATAAACAGATCTAATTATTTGTAGATGCTATAACTTTTGCGCAAACCAATCAATATACGCTATATGTAGAAAGATACGTACTGGCCTACATTTATGAAAAAATTAAATGTTTTAAAATTTTTTCATTGGATGTATTTTAAGGCACTACAGCTGGAAAAAGCTCAGTCCAGCTTTTTTTTTTTTTTTTAACTGAGATGAAATACAGCCAATTCAATGTAATGTGCCTATGCACACAGGCGTGTAAAAAAGAGCTGTGCATTCTTCAGTTAAATAAATAGAAAAATTAGTTTTTTTTGGTCAGCAATTTACACCTCATGCGCAAAAATGGCCATTTACATATTGTGCAGAACGAGAACGTCTGCACGAGTATGCGTGAAAATGTGCAAACGCATAGATGTAAAATACACGCAAATACATAAAAAAAAAAACATCTGAAAAAGTAGATGCTCAAACAGGAGTATCATGTGCAAGAGGCCTAAAGCGGAAAGTTAACCTTTTTTTTTTTCTAAATTGTCGCCTTGTTTTGTTTATAGCGCAAGAAATAAAAAACGCAGCGGTAATCAAGGAATCGGAGGAATGCGGTGCGATTCCTGTGCGAATCACATACGGTGTCTGCAATGCACAAGTGTGAATCCAGGCCTAATTATAGCTTTTTTGAGGCAGGCTGTGACTTGAATCTTGTATTTCATATTAAAGCGCAAAAAAAGGCCATCTTGAAGGCGTTTAGCGGAGTACTTTAACCACGGTGCCATGCTGAATAAATGAAGAAGATCATGAACAGTGTTAGTATCAATGAATCATAATCTGTTTATTCTATGTGCTAAATGTGCATCCTCCTCTTGTCCTATACAGCTCACTGTGAAGGTCAAAGCCTCCTTATATAAGATGAGTATTCCTCAGTGTGCCTTGCTTAGAACTTTACTGGGGACGTTTCATTCAAGTAGAACAAGTTTATTGATTTTATGTTTCTGGGAGAAAAAAATATTCTCCATGGAGTACATGCAGGTTCTACCTTTGTAGACTCACGTGCCATTCTTTTTTAAATCATTTTAAAAATATGTGATGCTAGAAAATAATTTTCTAGAAAGAATGCACAACTTTTGCCCATTCAAGAAAAAGTGACGACAGGTTCTCTTGTTAGGGCACTTTCCCTACCCACTACTCCTAACCTTTGATGCCACCCCCAGGACATATACAGACATTGACAGATAGCTGGATTAGCATTAATACTGCTCTGTTACACCCAGTGCCTCATATCTCTCTGTTGCAAGCAGTTTCCTTCAAACTTCTATTTCATGCGGTGTCTTATACCTGTAATTCATGCAGTGTCTTATACCTGTAATTCATGCAGTGTCTTATACCTGTAATTCATGCGGTGTCTTATACCTGTAATTCATGCAGTGTCTTATACCTGTAATTCATGCAGTGTCTTATACCTGTAATTCATGCAGTGTCTTATACCTGTAATTCATGCAGTGTCTTATACCTCTTTCATGCAGTGTCTTATACCTGTAATTCATGCAGTGTCTTATACCTCTAATTCATGCAGTGTCTTATACCTCTTTCATGCAGTGTCTTATACCTCTAATTCATGCAGTGTCTTATACCTCTAATTCATGCAGTGTCTTATACCTCTAATTCATGCAGTGTCTTATACCTCTAATTCATGCAGTGTCTTATACCTCTAATTCATGCAGTGTCTTATACCTCTAATTCATGCAGTGTCTTATACCTGTAATTCATGCAGTGTCTTATACCTGTAATTCATGCAGTGTCTTATACCTCTTTCATGCAGTGTCTTATACCTCTCTTTTATGCAGTGTCTTATACCTCTTTTATGCAGTGTCTTATACCTCTTTTATGCAGTGTCTTATGCCTCTTTTATGCAGTGTCTTATACCTCTCTTTTATGCAGTGTCTTATACCTCTTTCATGCAGTGTCTTATACCTGTAATTCATGCAGTGTCTTATACCTCTTTCATGCAGTGTCTTATACCTGTAATTCATGCAGTGTCTTATACCTCTAATTCATGCAGTGTCTTATACCTCTTTCATGCAGTGTCTTATACCTCTTTCATGCAGTGTCTTATGCCTCTTTCATGCAGTGTCTTATGCCTCTTTCATGCAGTGTCTTATACCTCTCTTTTATGCAGTGTCTTATACCTCTAATTCATGCAGTGTCTCTCTTTTATGCAGTGTCTTATACCTCTAATTCATGCAGGTGTCTTATACCTCTTATGCTTCACTTCATTAGCAGTGTCTTATACCTCTCTTTTTTCATGCAGTGTCTTTATACCTCTGCAATTTTGTAACATGCAGCCCCCCCCCTGATGATATATTGCTCACACATGCCATAGTTATATGTGGAATTGCACCCCAAAATACATTTTGCTGCTTCTCCTGAGTATGGGGATACCACATGTGTGGGACTTTTTGGGAGCCTAGCCGCGTACGGGGCCCCGAAACCCAAGCACCGCCTTCAGGATTTCTAAGGGTGCAAATTTTTGATTTCACTCCTCACTACCTATCACAGTTTCGAAGGCCATAAAATGCCAAAATAGCACAAAACCCCCCCAAATGACCCCATTTTGGAAAGTAGACACCCCAAGCTATTTGTTGAGAGGCATGGTGAGTATTTTACAGCTCTCATTTGTTTTTGAAAATGAAGAAAAGTAAAGAAAAAAAAAAATTTTTTTTTCTTTTTTCAATTTTCAAACTTTGTGACAAAAAGCGACATCTGCAAAATACTCACCATACCTCTCAGCAAATAGCTTGGGGTGTCTACTTTACAAAATGGGGTCATTTTGGGGGGTTTTATGCCATCTGGGCATTCCATGGCCTCCGAAACTGTGATTGGCAGTGAGAAGTGAAATAAAAAAAATTACACCCTTAGAAAGCCTGAAGGCGGTGCTTGGTTTTTGGGGTTCCGTACGCAGCTAGGCTCCCAAAAAGTCCCACACATGTGGTATCCCCGTACTCAGGAGAAGCAACAGAATGTATTTTGGGGTGTATTTCTACATATGCCCATGACATGTTTGAGCAATATATCATTTAGTGACAACTTTTTGTAAAAAAAAATATATATATTTTTTTTTTTCATTATTCAATCTCTTGGGACAAAAAAAAAAAATATTTAATGGGCTCAACATTGCTCTCATCAAATAGCTTGGGGTGTCTACTTTCCAAAATGGGGTCATTTGGGGGGGGTTTGAACTGTCCTGGCATTTTATGCACAACATTTAGAAGCCTATGTCACACGTCACCCACTCTTCTAACCACTTGTAGACAAAGCCCTTTCTGACACTTTTTGTTTACATGAAAACATATTTTTTTTTTGCAAGAAAATTACGTTGAACCCCCAAACACTATATATAATGTTAAAGCAAAGGCCCTACAGATTAAAATGGTGGGTGTTGCATTTTTTTTTCCACACAGTATTTGCGCAGCGATTTTTCAAACGCATTTTTTGTGGAAAAAATACACTTTTTTTATTTTAATGCACTAAAACACACTATATTGCTCAAATTTTTTGATGAAATAAAAAATATGATCTTAGGCCGAGTACATGGATACCAAACACGACATGCTTTAAAATTGCGCACAAACACGCAGTGGCGACAAACTACATACATTTTTTAAAAGCCTTTAAAAGCCTTTACATGATACCACATTTGATTCACGGAGGAGGTCTACTGCTAAAATTACTGCCCTCGATCTGACCTTCGCGGTGATACCTCACATGCATGGTGCAATTGCTGTTTACATATGACGCCAGACCAACGCTTGTGTACGCCTTTGCGCAAGAGAAGGGGGGGCAGGGGTGCTTTTTTTTTTTTTTTTGGTTTTTTTTTTATTTATTTAGCTTTTTTATTTTATTTTTAAACTGTTCCTTCCATTTTTTTTCTTTGTTATGATTTTTATTGTTATCTCAGGAATGTAAATATCCCCTATGATAGCAATAGGCAGTGACAGGTACTCTTTTTTTGAAAAAAATGGGGTCTATTAGACCCTAGATCTTTCCTCTGCCCTCAAAGCATCTGACCACACCAAGATTGGTGTGATAAAATGCTTTCCCCAATTTCCCAATGGCGCGGTTTATATCCGGGAGGGGGGGACATTCCCTCCCACTGCTTGTAAAAGCAGTCTAGAGGCTAATTACCCGCTAGAATTGCTTTTACATGAAAGCCGATCACTGGCTGAAAAGAATGATACCAAGATGATACCTAAACCTGCAGGCATCATTCTGGTATAACCATTCAAAGTCCAGCAACATACTGGACATATATTGTAATCTTTTTTTTTTCATGCAGCCTCTTGGCTGAACGAAAAAAAGAGATTGATTGGTGGGTATGCCCACCATTAGAATACCTCCCTTCATCCACCCACTTCTAATGATGGGCATACATGCACCATTTATATATGCCGATGCATGGGGGCATCCTCCCGCAAAAGTTATGCTGTGTACACACGGTCGGAATTTCGACCGTATGTACGTGGCATTAGGAGCCAATCGCTCCTCCCCCCCCTGCTGCCCCCATGCTTCGGCATATATGCTCTTTTTTTTAACTGTGGTGGTGAAATCACCTCCTACAGTGTTGGAGTCGCGTCTTTATGTATCGTGGGAGCAAACGCTGTTGCTGTCAAGATAAATAAATCCGCGTTGCAACTGAATGGCGCACCTGAAAACAAAAAAATGCTTAACACTAAAACACAGTAAACAAAATTACATACCTGAAAAGCAAGCATGATAAAACATGATAAAACATAATAAAACATTGCAGAATAGAATGGAGTAAAAAAAGAGCAACAATAGAGAGAGAATAGAGTGAGAGAGAGAACAATAAAACGACAACTATTTTATTTTTTTTTTTTTTTTTGAGATTCACAGGTAAAAAAGCTCCTGACTGAAGCGACTGAATCAAAACGCTACCACAAAAAAAACTGTTAGCGATCGCAGGGATCAGGCCTGACTCTGCGACCGCTGCAGTTTTGTGTGTTTTGTTTTTTGTAAGTGACAGTGATCGATCGATACTGCACTTGGGTGGGCGGGGCTGGGCGGAGGGGGAAAACGCAGGTGCTAGCAGGTATCTGGGCTGATCCCGCTAACAATGCGGTTTTTTTTGGAACCCTAAACTGCTGGGACGCTAGTATAGATCTGATCAGATCAGATATTGATCTGTTCAGATACTGTGCCACTAAGGAGGTGTATGCTTTGTGCGTGGGTGTTTGCGGTACTGGCACTAACCTGGGGCGACGCAGACCTTATTTGACCCTAAAACCTAATTGATATCACCCGCCGGGCGATCAGGGGTTTAAACCGTTATTGGGTAATAAATGGCGGTGCCCTGACAGTATAAAAAACAAGCTAACTAACCAGCGTCACCCGTAACAGTAATACAAAAAAAAACTGGTTACCTAGCGACACTAATGGAGCGATCAGAAAAACGATCGCTTAGTGACACTGGCAAAAGGGGGTGAAAGGTTAACTAGGGGCAATCAGGGGGTTAAACCTTTATTAGGTAATATATGGGGGTACCTGACGCTATATAAAAACCTGACGGGGAACCTAAATAACGAAATAACTAACTGGCTAACCAGCGTCACCAGTGACAGTTATACAGTGATCACTGGTGAAAGGGTTAACTCTAGGGGCAATCAGGGGGTTAAAACCTTTATTTAGGTTGTAATATGGGGGTACCTGACCTATAAACCTATTTATGAACCTATATAAACATGGCGGTTACCTAAAAAAAAAAAAATGGTTACCTAGCGACACTAATGCAGCGATCAGAAAAAACGATCGCTTAGTGACACTGGCAAAAGGGGGTGAAAGGGTTAACTAGGGGCAATCAGGGGTTAAAACCTTTATTAGGTAATATATGGGGGTACCTGACGCTATATAAAAACCTGACGGGGAACCTAAATAACGAAATAACTAACTGGCTAACCAGCGTCACCAGTGACAGTTATACAGTGATCACTGGTGAAAGGGTTAACTCTAGGGGCAATCAAGGGGTTAAAACCTTTATTTAGGTTGTAATATGGGGGTACCTGACCTATAAAACTATTTATGAACCTATATAAACATGGCGGTTACCTAAAAAAAAAAAATGGTTACCTAGCGACAGCAGTGACACTAATACAGCGATCAGAAAAACGATCGCTTAGTGACACTGGCAAAAGGGGGTGAAAGGGTTACCTGGGGGGCAATCAAGGGGTTAAACCTTTATTAGGGGGGGGGGGGGGGCTACCTTGGACCTAAAACTAACTGCCCTGACAGTTATTACAGTCACACTGACACTAAATGCAGTGATCAGTAAAAAAAATGATCACTGCAATTAGTGACACTGTGACTGGGGGGGGAGGGGGTGATCTGGGGGGTGATCAGGGGGTGACAGGGGGGTGGAATGTGTGCCTAACTGTACTGGTGTCAGTGTACTGTTGTGCACTAACCTTTACATGTTCGCCGCTCGGCGTCTCCGGTCACATAGACCGGCGCACCGAGCGTGACATCACTTCCGCCTTCCTGTCTATACAATAGACAGGAAGGGGAAGCTTTTCATTGGCCAGGAGCGATCGCGAGGGGTGGCCAGAAACCACTGGCCGTCCCCTCGTCCCGGATCGCTCCTGACACGATCCCGACCGTCCCCGCCGGCGGAGGGGGGTCCGATCGGACCCCCCAACCGCCTGAAGAATGGCACGTACAGGTACGTGATTCTGCCTGTACGTGCCATTCTGCCGACGTATATCTACATGGGGCGGTCGGGAAGTGGTTAAAGTGTTACTAAACCTAGGACCCTGCATGCGCTATATCTGGTCTCCCACAGTACACAGGACATGGAAATACTATTTTTTTTAAATAAATATAAACCGCTAAATACCTTTCTCATCAGCAGTATATAGCACCCTTTTGACTTCTATCAGTGTCTGGCTGAGGACTGGTTAAAGCTTGTAGGAAGAGTTTTCATTCTCCTGACCACAAGATTTACACAGTTAGCTCAATGGTTTGCTCCTTCAAATCAAGTGTCTTGGTTACGTTTTGAAGAACAGTCAATTATACCATTTCATCTTCAAGGTATTTTATGGCCCAAGTCATTTCAACCCAGAGAGATCTTTCCTTTTAAATATGGTGGTGGCTCATTCATATCAATTGTGGCACCGATATAAATGTAAATTTGACATGATTTCTCCCCCCCCGGGCATCCTTTATAGGAGACCCCCGCTTCTCACCGGCCTTTAGAAATAGCAACACTTTCTATATATGGAAACGACATAACCTCACTACCTTGAAATCCCTATCCCTAAATAATAAATGTTGCACTTTTTCAGATTTATGTGAACTATACAATATCCCAATTTCAGAATTACCCCATTACACTCAAATTTGAAAAAATATACCAAAAATACTTCTCTCTAACATTACATCCCCCTTATTCCCAATTTGAACAAATCTGCATCTCTATCGAGAGATAGGGGATTGATCTCTCGTATTTACCGCTGTTTAAATGTTATTTTCTCTTTCGTAAAAGTCAAAACCATTGCTTCAATGGGAAATTGACTTGGACCAATCTTTTACACTACCGGAATGGACCACTATGATCCAAAACCTACTAAAATGTATTAGCTCAATTTCAGCGAGAGAAACAGCCATGAAGTTACACACCAGATGGTAACCAACCCCAGACAAAATAAACTCATTTTATCCATCGGTACCTTCCAAATGTTTTAGAGGATGCACAGATCAAGGTACCATCTTACTCACATTATGGAACTGCAAAATTTTGAAACCCATATGGCTACAAGCAGCTACTAAGATTCAACATAATATAGGTAAAAAAATTCCCCTCACCCCAATGATGTGTTTATTGTTTGCACCTATACCAAATGTACCCATACAGCATATTAGACTAATACATACACTCAGGGCTCAAGTCTTGCGGGAACGCATGGGAACGGAGTTCCTGTACTTTTTCCACAACAGGAACTCAGTTCTCGTTAGCAGCTGTGTCCTGCAAGACTTTGAAGTATGCGAGCTGTGTGGCAGGTGCTACACCAGCAGCCGCCGACACAGCTCACAATAGTAAGTGCCGCAAACCTGACCATTCAGGCATTGCCAGTAGGGGGCCCCATGAAAGCTTCCTCTTCGATCTACCTGTCAATCACAGCTAGCTGACGGGTAGATCAGGTCTAGGTCTAGCCGACGGGTAGATCAGGTCTAGGTCTAGCCGACGGGTAGATCAGGTCTAGGTCTAGCCGACGGGTAGATCAGGTCTAGGTCTAGCCGACGGGTAGATCAGGTCTAGGTCTAGCTGAAGGGTAGATCAGCTATTCTGCTCACAGGACATGCAGGGAGAGAGGTGAGCTGAGGAGGAACATCAGTTTGGGGTGCTAAGCTGAGCACAATACCTGGCAAAGTTTAATGCCAGGAGGGAAGTTTATGTGGAAATATGTGAAGGGTTGGAATAGCAGCGAGTGTGTGTTGGAGCCCTGCAGAGTTTGCAGCCCCCCAAGCTAACATACATCTCCTAAGCAGGAACACATTACTATGTCCCCAAGCATTCTGTCCAGATAATGTGCAGTTAATTTATGACCTTTCCGTTTAACCCTGCGCTTTGCCGGTGGTATTGCCGCGGTATCCCCACGGTATCCCATTGATTTCAATGGGTAGGCGCGGTATAGGAGTGGTGAAAACACCGCTCCAAAGATGCTGCTAGCAGGACTTTTTTTACCGTCCTGCTAGCGCACCACTCCAGTGTGAAAGCCCTCCGGCTTTCACACTGGAGTTAAAGGACCCGCTTTTTTCAGGTGCTATACAGGCGCTTTTTTTAGCCCTGTAGCGCCTGAAAAACGCTTAGGTGTGAAAGGGGCCTTAAGCTTCATAAACACAATACGAAAATTGGATGAAAAATACCACTTTTGAAACGTTCGTGCATATGAGCGTATCATTTTTTATTTTTTTGGTGGGGGAGTGGATCTTGTGTGGGAGTTCCCACACTTTTTTCCCCAGGACTTGACCCCTGCATACACTGTTTAACTCAATCCACTGGATGATAGCTTTTAAGTGGCATTCATCAACACTCCCTTGGTCCCAGGTATTGAGTAGAATGGATCAAATAAAACTCTCATGCCGCGTACACACAGTCGGAATTCTCGTTGGAAAAAGCTCTGATGGTTTTCCCGTCGGAACTCAAACTGCCTTGCCTTCACACCAAATTCCGATGGTCAATAACACCGCGACATACAACACGTTCGACTGCACTATAAAAGGGAAGTTTAATGCTTCTGAGCATGCGTCGAATTGTTTCCGAGCATGCGTCGGAATTTTGTGTGTCGGAATTGCATACACACAATCGGAAAATCCGATAGAAAGGTTTTCCGTTGGAAAAATTAAGAACAGGTTCTCAATCCAAAGTCCGTCGGAAATTATGACAGAAAAAGACAGATGGGCATACACACGGTCGGAAAATCCGATGAAAAGCTCCCTTTGGACTGTTTCCATCGGAAATTCCGACCGTGTGTACGCGGCATCAGAGCGTATACACCATACACTCTTTGACACCATGCACATTTTCAAAAAAAATGGTCCCCTTGGGACACACCACTTCCTTAATTATCACCTTGTATAGCCTAATAACGCATATCATTATAAAACAAAACTGTGTTTTTTAAATGATTATAACAAGGAAATATACATACCTAGATTGCACCATTATTGTTCTTATATTGTATTGCTATGTATTTCTTATATGTTCTATTCACCTCATATTAAGTACATACTTGATATATCGGATGTGCCTATGTTTTGGTTACACATTTGTACTAACCTATGACCTTTGACAATAATAAAAATTGTTTGTGAACAAAAAGAACAGGCATGTTGGAAAACTTTTGTTGATTTGGCTACAGCCACTCTGATCAGTGCTTTTTGACAATGGAGAGCCCCACTACATACAATGTCCTGGCAGGAGGGATTGCTCCATCCACTTTGCTTGTGTGGATAGAGGAATCATTAAATTTTTTTTTAATTCAGCTCGATGGCTGAATAAAAAAAAAAAAAAACCCACCTATGGCCAGCTTAAGTCATGTACAACAGTGGTCCCCAACCTTTTTGGCACCAGGAACCCTTGGAAAAAAATTTTTTTTGGTGGTGGGGAGGGAAGGTTTAGCGCTTCAATCATTCTGACGCCATGGTTGATATGGTGTCAAGATGATTGAAATTCATTATTTCTATTATTCTATATTATTACATTGTAATATACAGTGTAATGAAATAGTTCAACTCGCCATAATGCTCACTGTAGCCTGTCACCAGATGCAGAATGTCGCTAGCCTGCCACAGCCACCAGATGCAGCGTGTCTGTAACGGGGCCCGGCACTGGTCTGCGGCCTAGGGGTGGGGGACCCCTGATGTACAGCACAAAGTACAGAGCTGGGCAGCTTGCAATATGTCATGTACAATACAGTGTAATGATTGCAGCTACCAGGAGTATGTCATGTACAGCACAGTACATGGAGTGGGGGAGTCTGGAGTTTATCATTGATAGTACAGAGTCAAGTTGCCTAGAGTAGTGTTTCTCAACCTTTTTTCAGTCAAGGCACAAAAAATTATGCAAAATCTCAGGAGCACCCCATTCTAGAATATACAAATATAAATAGTTTTACATAATGCAGCAACATCCACACACATAGGACACCCAACGTTAGAGGGGATTTATTCTTCCAGAGCAAACACACCTTTGCACACTGGTACTGACTAGCATTCCAATGTTTTTCTTCTCTCTCACTTAGCTAATGTGACCCCATTGCTAATAGCAAGGGTAGGAGAGGACCAAACAAGGAATGCTGTGCAGGTGCCCAACGTCGTTCTTATCAACTGATGACATCATTGATTGTTTGGGTTCCAGCGGGTATAAAGTTCTAATGGTGTGCAAGGAAAACCTGTGGCTTTGTGTAACTAAAAGGCAAGCTTGATCCACCCACTGGCTTGTATACAATTTAAAAAAAAAATATTTTATTGATAACAATACAGTACATATTATTATTATTAGTACAAATTTTGAAGTTAAATAAGATAGACATATATATGTGTGTGTGTGTGTGTGTGTGTGTGTGTGTGTGTGTGTGTGTGTGTGTGTGTGTGTGTGTGTGTGTGTGTGTGTGTGTGTGTGTGTGTGTGAAAGGCTTCTCGAACATCATATATAGATGAACATATATTATTTGCTATTTTCTTTAAAATTCTTAATATAATAGATATTATTCATATATGATTTTAATCAATAGCTTTCAAACAATCAACCAATTTAGTATAAAGTTGAATAAAGAGAGTAATTAATTGTTTATAGAATAACCTTAGTTTGAGTTGAATAACAACAATGTAATCTATTAGTCTATAAGTTAGTAAATAATGAGATAGTTGGATAATGGTTTAACCACTTAAGCCCCGGACCAATTTGCAGCCAAAGGACCAGGCCCCTTTTTGCGATTCGGCACTGCGTCGCTTTAACTGACAATTGCACGGTCGTGCGACGTGGCTTCCAAACAAAATTGGCGTCCTTTTTTTCCCACACATAGAGCTTTCTTTTGGTGGTATTTTATCACCCCTGCGGTTTTTATTTTTTGCGCTATAAACAAAAATAGAGCGACAATTTTTTGAAAAAAATGCAATATTTTTTACTTTTTGCTATAATAAATATCCCCCAAAAATCTATAAAAAAATGTTTTTTTCCTCAGTTTAGGCCGATACATATTCTTCTACATATTTTTGGTAAAAAAAAAAAATCGCAATTATTGATTGGTTTGCGCAAAAGTTATAGCGTTTACAAAATTGGGGATAGTTTTATAGCATTTTTATTAATATTTTTTTTTTTTACTAGTAATAGCGGCGATCAGCAATTTTTTTTATTGTGACTGCGACATTATGGCGGACACATCGGACATTTTTGACACATTTTTGGGACCATTGTCATTTATACAGAAATCAATGCTATTTAAATGCACTGATTCCTATGTAAATGACACTGGCAGTGAAGGAGTTAACCACTAGGGGCGGGGAGGGGTTAAGTCTGTGTGTGTGTTTTTTTTTTTTTTTTTTTTTTACAGTAGGGGGCGTGGCTTTACGTCTGACGTCACTGATCAGCTTTCCCGATGACAGGGAACAGCCGATCAGTGACAGGCAGTGTAGGAAGCATGGGGAGAGGTTTGTTTACACAGACCTCTCCCCGTTCTTCAGCTCTGTGACCCGATCGTGGGACACCAGCGGCGATCGGGTTCGCTGGTGCCGCGGCCGCGGTCACGGAGCTCAGGACCGGTTCGCGAGCGCGCCGCCGGCAGCGTGCGCGACCCACGGCTAGGCTCTTAAAGGGCCATGTACAGGTACGTGGCTGTGCCCAGCCGTGCCATTCTGCCGACGTATATCGGCGTGAGGCGGTCCTTAAGTGGTTAATATAACCAGGGCCAAGATCCATCTATATGGCTTGGCTTATCCTGGAGAAGAAAAAAATATAAAAAAAATAAAAGATTTGACTTAAAATAAAAAAAATAAAAGATTTGTCTATTACAATTTTTTGGCAGGTTTTATGCATTTTTCCGAGGCACCCCTGAAGAAACACGAAGGTACCCCAGGGTGCCTTGGCAAAAAGCTGGCCTAGAGTATATCTTGTACAGCATAATGTATAAATGTGTCTCCTTGCACTCTCGAAGTCTCTGTAATTCTCTAACTTCACATTGCACTAACAGCTTCTTACTTGTTTTCCCTACTGGTTTTCCCTCGATGGATTGCCTTTAGTATGCTTACACAGTGATGCTCCTTAAGATGCTCTCTTGGCTCCGTCTTTACCTTTTGTGCTCATAGGTTCTCTTCAACAATCTTATAAATCATGGATCACCTAATTGGTTTACTCCTCTTAGCACTCTATGTCTATGTTCTATCACCATGCAGTTTTCTGACTCTAGCGTGTGTGTATGAATACTTGATATATGTAGTGTAATAACCATTTATATAGGTAGAGAACATGCATCCTAATCATTTATATATTTTGTGCATTCTTTTTTATTATCTTTTGTTTTAATACATTTTTCTATTTTATTTATTTTATTTTTTTCTGAACTTTTGCACTGTCAAAAGGGGGCTGACGTGACAAGCCTTATATGACTGTGGAGGCCTAAATACATGAGGCCTCTTCTGCATCCAGCCCAAGCTGATTGGAGAAACAGAGCTCTGAACTGCAGTAATTCTTGAATTATTTGAGCCAAACTCTTAATTTTCATGTGAAACATTTGCTTCCCTTTTCCCTGGGTTTGGATGCATATACTGCACTTGTGTGCTTCTCTGGACCATTGGTGTTTCTTTTCGATCTAGTAAATAAGAGATAACGAAGAAAAGCTATGTGTGAATCTTGTGTGAAAACATTTATAAATATACCCCTATGAATAGCTAGTGTGCTAGTACTGATGCTAGTGTGCTAGTACTGATGCTAGTGTGCTAGTACTGATGCTGGACTGCCACATATTTCGTGATGAAAAGGTGGCCCCAGACTGAGATCATTTTTATTCATGCTCCTTAAAAATGTGTAACATGTCACTTGGTTTGTTAAGCCTTTTAGATCTTATGTTTGGATTCTGTCTTTTTTCCGGGAGAGAACTTAAGAGCATAGCCTTCTAAAAGGCATCACGATGATCTATATTTAGAATAAATGGAAAAAAAAAACTATTTTTTTCTTTTATGTCAGTGGTGCATTAAAATGAGTCAGAAATATTTAACAAAAAAAGAAAATGTCAGGAAGGACAAGTACACGTAAGCTTCAGGCAAGAAAAAGGGGCAGCAGAAATTGTATATTCTGAGAGGATGCATAACAATGAAACCTGACCCATTTTTGAAGGAGTGGGGAGAAGATGTAAGGATGATGAATTTTATCTGAGCTATGTCTGGAGGAGAAACAAGAAAGATGTTAATAGGACAAATGACACCTGACCCATATCTGGAGAAGAGAGGGAAGGAGACATGAGGAGGACAAATGACACCTGAACCATATCTGGAGAAGAGAGGGAAGGAGACATGAGGAGGACAAATGACACCTGACCCATATCTGGAGGAGAAGAGAGGAAAGGAGACATGAGGACAAATGACACCTGAACCATATTTGGAGAAGAGAGGGAAGGAGACATGAGGAGGACAAATGACACCTGAACCATATCAGGAGGAGAAGAGAGGGAAGGAGAAATGAGGAGGACAAATGACACCTGTCCCATATCTGGAGAAGAGAGGGAAGGGGACATGAGGAGGACAAATGACACCTGACCCATATCTGGAGAAGAGAGGGAAGGAGACATGAGGAGGACAAATGACCCCTGATCCATATCTGGAGGAGAAGAGAGGAAAGGAGACATGAGGACAAATGACACCTGACCCATATCTGGAGGAGAAGAGAGAGAAGGAGATGAGAGGAGGACAAATGACACCTGACCAATATCTGGAGGACAAGAGGGAGAAGGAGATGTGAGGAGGACGAATGACACCTGTCCCATATCTGGAAAAGAAGAGAGAAGGAGATGTGACAAGGACAAATGACACCTGACCCATATTTGGGAGAGAAGAGAGAGGAGATGTGAATAGTACAAATGACACCTCACCCATATCTGGAGGAGGAGAGAGAAGGAGACGTGAGGAGGACAAATGACACCTGACCCATATCTGGATGAAAAGAGGGAGAATGGGACATGAGGAGGACAAATAACACCTGACCCATATCTGAAGGAAAAAATAGAGAAGGAGATGTGAGAAGAATAAATGACGCCTGACCCATATCTGGAGGAGGAGAGCGAGAAGGAGATGTAAAGAGGATAGGTAACACCTGACGTGTCTAGAGGAGACATGAAATGGAGATGTGAGGAGGATGAATGATACATGACCCATGTCTGGGGAAGGGGATGTGAGGAGGACAGGTGGAATCTGACCCATGTTTACAGAAGAAATGAAAAAGGACATGTGAGGAGGACACAAGTGACTCGTGACTCATGTCTGAAGGAAAATGGGAGAAGGAGATGTGAGCAAGATTAGTGACACCTGACCCATATTTCAAAAAGAAGTGAGGAACAGTGGCGGATGGTGCTTAATACATGGGGGGGGGGGGAACTAACACCAAACCCCCCTCCCCCTACGGGGGATGGCTGGGAATGCGGCGATCGCACACCCCAACCCCCATCCTTCGGAGACGGATGGGAATTCAGCGATCGCCCCCCGCAGGAGACTCCCTGGCTATTCGGGTCACAGGAACTGCTTCCTAATGTGTCGGGGAGAGAATCATGCAGACAATAACGAATATTAATTCACACAATTGGGTGGGCTCGGGCGCAGTGCTCTGTCTCCCCCCCTCCGAGTCCACCCTTTTTAAAGCCAATTAGAGCCTCAAGCTCTAATCACGTGCTTAAAAAAAAAAAAAAAATACATTGGAATTCATGCGTCCAGAGTTCTGCATGTAAATTAGGGGCCGGGCGCATAGATTAGGGAGGCGACGCCCCTGTGCCCCTAATGGAGCGGCCACCACTGGTGAGGAGGATAAGCTACACCTCACCCATGACTGGAGGAGACATGAGAAGGACGTTTGAAAAGAACAAGTAACAATTTACCTATTTCTGCAAGAGAAGTAAGAAGGAGATGTGAGGAGAGGAGTGACACCTGACCCATATTTGGAGGGGAAATGACTAAAATTGTGTCTGTTGTGTGAATGGACAGGCTTGGCTTGCCCCCAACACCCGGTGTGCGAGTGGTGGTGGAGAGGAGTTGCTTAGAGCAGAGAGTCGCTTTTCAATATACTTTTCATGAACATATTTATTTTATTTTTGAAATGTAAACTGTATCTTTGCTAGAAAGGTTGGTACACATGCCCCCCCCCCTTTTACTCCCCTTTTGGTAATTGAATGTGCTTGATAATATAATTGGACAGATAGCTTTTGAAAGGAATGAATGATGGGGGTTAATCTTGTGACACAATGACTAAAAAGGTTACATAAGTGCCTGGCTCTTCGGCATTCTTCTGTGAGCCTGAGACAAGGCTTGACTGGGATAACACACCCTATTGGGGCTCACAGGACACGGGAAAAGGACTGGTGTGGGACCACATAGGATGTTGGGGGGTTGGAGCATAGATGGTGTGTAGTGTTTTTAGTTTTTTCAGAAAGACAGGAGGGGGAATCTACAAAAAAAAAAAAGTAAGCTGGGCTTTTTAGCTGATGTTTCCCTTTTACTGAGCAATATATAAAAGGGGGCATTTTGGGACTTTAACCACTTTCAGACCGGACCAATTTGCAGCCAAAGGACCAGGCCCCTTTTTGCGATTCGGCACTGCGTCGCTTTAACTGACAATTGCACGGTCGTGCGACGTGGCTCCCAAACAAAATTGACGTCCTTTTTTTCCCCACAAATAGAGCTTTCTTTTGGTGGTATTTGATCGCCCCTGCGGTTTTTATTTTTTGCGCTATAAACAAAAAAAGAGCGAAAATTTTGAAAAAAAACACATTATTTTTTATTTTTTGCTATAATAAATATCCCCCAAAAATATATAAAAAAAAATTATTTTTCCTCAGTTTAGGCCGATACGTATTTTTCTACATATTTTTTGGTAAAAAAAATCGCAATAAGCGATTATTGATCGGTTTTTGCGCAGAAGTTATAGCGTTTACAAGATAGGGGATAGTTTTATAGCATTTTTATTAATAATTTTTTTTTTATTAGTAATGGCGGCGATCTGCGATTTTTTTTTTTTTGTGACTGCGACATTATGGTGGACACATCAGACATTTTTGACACATTTTTGGGACCATTGTCATTTATACAGCAATCAATGCTATTTAAATGCATTAATTCCTGTATAAATGACACTGGCAGTGAAGGGGTTAACCACAAGGGGGCAGTGTAGGGGTTAAGTATGCCTAGGGGTGTGTTTCTTACTGTGGGTGGGCGTGGCTGTCAGCTAGTGAATGCTGATCTCTGCTCCAATTACAGGGAGCAGAGATCGGCGTCACTAGTTGCTAGGCAGAAGGGGGAGATGCTGTTTATCATTCAGCCTTCTTGTGAGACGATCGCGACCAGACTCACGGGGGTCCCGACCGGCACGGGATCGCGCCACTCCCGATGGCACGGACAGGCATTAAGGAGGGACTTATATATACGCCCTCGTGCCTGTACGTGCCATTCTGCCGACGTATATCGTCGTGCGCCGGTCGGCAAGTGGTTAAATGAGGCCCGGTTAAGCACCTCAATCCCTGTATCGGGTACATTCAAAGGGAAATTTGGAACTTTAGATGAAGCAGTTGACATGCGGAGGTGAGAGTAAAAAATATTTTATTCATAACAAATATATGAAATATAGAAGAGTAATTTCATATATATATATAATATATATATATATATATACATAGAATTAGCACAAGGTATAGGCATGATGGTGCAAAAGTATTTACAAATGAATCATGATGAATACATAATACATACATAATACATACATAGTAATACATAAAACAGTAATATGGACTGCAAGTGCCAAGGGCGGCATGCCGGTAACTGTATCTGTAATCGCATGGTATGTAAGTATAATTGTACTAAATTAATATGGTGACATCATCAGGGCGTAATTGGTATAAATGTAGCATCAAGTATAGCTCGACGCGTTTCGTGGATGTTTCTCCACTCATCAGGAGCAGATGCAACAGATTCCTGTGAAATATACAAATATAGTAAACCACACTCTCTATATAGAGGGGAATAGAGAAACATAGTACTTAAAAAAAAGTTGGCCAAGCACACTTACCAACCCTGGCAGTGAGTGCGACACGTGGTTAACGACACATAGTGAGCCAGAGGCACAAACCTCAATGCAGGAGCTGAGGCGGCATAAAATGTATTGGCAGCATCGAGTGGTGTTGGGGTATAAGGATAGTCTGGCTCATTAGACAGGGATATCTGGGAATAAATATTATATATACATATATATATATATGTGTGTGTTGTGTGTGTGTATATATATATATATATATATATATAGTTTGAAACAGTAGCACGTTTAGAAGTAGTATGTAAATAATGAACCCAGTATACCTACATGTAGAGTGATAATAAAAGGGTATTGCGTGCCATGCAATACCAAGCAGAAAGACAGCTAGTGTGCAGGAACCCCAGGAGGAGACCAGCCGTGTGGACAGCCCGCTTCAACTGGGAGATGTGTAAATATACGCCACCAACGCCACGTGCATGAACCTGTAAGGGGGAGGGGCATCCGCACCTGAGCTGATGAATCGCTCAGTGATTGGCGCCAAGACCTCCCTCACAGAAACCACGCAGTTGGTGCTCTCAGCGTCAGCGCAATGATGTCAGAGCTGACGTTATGCGCATGACGTAAGGACCGTGGTGCTGATGCGCGAAGGGGCGTCCACCTGAGCCTCTCGAACACGAGGAGTGTAAAGGGAGGAGGGGGAAGACCCACAGAGTGCATCGCAGCTCCCGCAATGAAGAAATAAAAAACACCACCACCAACATGCTCAATAAACCACAAGAGCGCAGAACACTGTCAGAGCGATAGGCGTGTATTAAATAAAAAGACATGAATAGTGCTAATTATATGTATGTGTGTGTATGTATGTATATATATATATGAAATTACTCTTCTACTATATATTTGTTATGAATAAAATATTTTTTTACTCTCACCTCCACATTTCAACTGCTTCATCTAAAGTCCCAAATTTCCCTTTGAATGTACCTGATACAGGGATGGAGGTGTGTAAACGGGCCTCATTTAAAGTCCCAAAACCCCCCTTTTATATATTGCTCAGTAAAAGGGAAACATCAGCTAAAAAGCCCAGCTTACTTTTTTTATTTATTTTTTTGTAGATTTCCCCTCCTGTCTTTCTGAAAAAACAAAAAACACTACGTGCAGCCTTCATTAAATGGCAAACCGCCGACCGTCAGCCCGCCAGTCTGCATCGCCGGATCCCCACTACTCAGCAGTCAATAATTGCTCGGACCGATGGTGTCCCAGCAACCAGTGATGTCACATATGCATCCTGCCCCCTGTACCAAGTTTTTCAGCCCAGCTCCTACCCCCTGCAGCTAGTTCCTTGTGCCAGCTCCCGCCCCCTGCAGCTCCTGTCTTCTCCCATCTCACACCCGTGCCTGCCCAGCTACTGGACATATGCAGGTATGTTGTTCATTTATTGGGATTTATAGATGCACTCCGATGGACACATATGGTGGAACATATAGTGTAAAGGGACACTCTGATGGGCATAAATGATGGAAAGGGTCGCTCTGATGGGCACATATGAAATAAAGGGACACTCTGGTAGGCACATATGGTGTAAAGGGGCGCTCTGATCGGCACATATGATGGAAAGGGGACACTGATGGGCATATATGATAGAAAGGGGGACACTCTGATGGGCATATATGATGGAAAGTGGACACTCTGATGGGCACATATAATGGAACGAGCATTCTGATGGGCACAAATGATGTAAAGAGGCACTCTGGTGGGGTCAACTCATATAAAGGGGCACTCTGATAGGGCACTTTATGTAATGGGGCACTTTGATGGAGAAATATGATGTAAAGGGAGCTATCTAATGAGCACATATGATGGAAAGGGGCACTCTGATGGGAACATATGATGGAAAGAGGCTCTCCAATGGGGACAACTGATGTAATGTAAGAATTTTGTAACTGAAACTTGACAATATTGTTAAAATGCTATGGAAATTTTACATTTCTCAGTTTTTGATAGACATACAGTAACATTTTACCTTCTGTGTGCAAGGGTTTTGCACAGAGTGGCCTGATCCTCCTCTTCTGCTGCTGCTGCGTCCATTGACACAGACAGCAGGACTTGGTCCCGCCCCCGGCTCCCGCATCATTGGATTTGGATGTGCTCGTCCCCGTCGATGGAACGATCGGGTTCATGTAAGTAAAAGAATAGAATGCATTAAGGTGAAAAACCTTTGAGGGTTTACAACCCCTTTAAAGTGGTTGTATACCCTTTTTTTTTTTTTTTTTCTACGTTTACCTACAGAGGTAAGCTTATAAAAAGGCTTACCTGTAGATAATATTAATATCTCCTAAACCTCTACGGAGATATTTACTTTGCATGCAGCCGCTAAAGTCAGTGGCGCATGCGCTGTGAAGGCCCGGCTGAAGGGCCGAAGCCGTGATACCCGGAAGAACATGTCAGCTCCCTCGGCGTGGACCACCATGAGATGTCGAGGCCTCGTCCTAAGGTGAGTATTTCATAATGAGCAGGTTTTTTTGTTTAAAAATAAATAAATACAAATTGTGGGTATACAACCGCTTTAAGTTGTAGAGCAGACACAATATGGTCAGTAGACCCCAGTGCTTCTGTTTTTCATGTACAGAGGGTTGGTCCGTGACACCGAGGACGTTGGTTTTGGAGTAGTGTATATGCAGGCAAAGAATTATGTTTATACTGGGCAGGATTACTGGGGTTAGAGGAAGGGTTGGTGTGAGGCTACTATTGGTAGGGCATTGCAGCCTGAGCTCTGCTTATAAAAAACATTAGCGCCAGTCTCCCAAAATGCAGTGTTTGCTACCTTAGAGGCTAGTTGCTAGGGCAGAGCACACTCAGGTGAGGGCATTTGGAATGTATAATTGGCTGCAAACACCAACTTTCAGAAAGTCAACATTTTCTCATCAGAAGTTTATAGCAGTTTTGTGACTTCTGTCAGTGTCTGGTTAAAGCTTGTAGGAGTTTGCATTCTCCTCTGACTGTCCTTTGAGGCTGCATGACCCCTGACCCTCTGCCTGGACAGTGCTGATTGGCCCTGTGCTGATCACATGCACCCTCTCTCTAACAATACACACCAAGCTGAGCATGTGCAGAGTGCCTCCTAGGGCTCTGTGCTATCAACAGATGGATTGGGGACAGTAAAAAAAATGGCTAGATCAGAGAAGACAAGATCATACAGCCTTTTTACACAATGCAAAGGATTAACCCCTTAGGTTCCACAGTGAGTATAACAAGCATGATTTACTGCCTATAGAGACTGATTTTACTGTTGTGGGTTTAGTAACACTTTAATGATTAAAATCCAACTCTTTATCAGGATCTGATTTTTATTTCTGCTTCCAGTATTGGTGTCTGTGAAAACAAATGTCTGAACATTGTGCCAAACAAGTCAATGTAATTAGTATGACTTTTTTCTGTTTAATGAAAGGGATTATTTTGGCTGGTTTAGGCAGGCGTGCTGTAGATGAGATGTATTTATATATGATGTTGCTGTTCTAGCGTTCTCTTTCGTACTTAAACTAAGCAGTGTTTGGCTGTTCTCTTTCAGCATGGACTATGAAGCTGCCCAGCTGGAAAATCAACATGTGCACAGCGTCTATGAGAGCACAGCTCCGTACTTCAATGAAGTGCAGAGTAAAGCTTGGCCGAAGGTTCGACAGTTTCTTCTGGATCAAAAGCCAGGCAGTCTCATTGTGGATATAGGTAAGGTTCTCACTGTGGTATTGCTACAGTAAATTTATCCTGCCAAAGGATTTGTATTTTTGTTCATGGGGTCCTGAGATTTATACAGCTCTGCTACACGACACAGCATTGCCTGGCAGGGCTGGACTGGGAAACAAATTTGGCCCTGGACTTCATCCAGACCGGCCCACTTTAATTTTGCAAACACACACAAAAGCAGTACAGTATATAAACTATACGCAATTGCGCAAAAAAACACAGGTCACTGCACTATGAGTGAGCAGGGACTTGGGTATCTGTGGTCTCACTGAAATAAAAAAAGTCCCTGCATTGGTGGTTTCACTGGAAGGACAAATGTCGTTCTGTCCATGTTGTCACTGGAAGAAATAAAATGGTCCCTGCATCCATCATATGTGACGTGCACCAGTACATTTAAGGAGGTGGGGTGGTAGGAAGTTGGCTGTGGGGATAAAGATGACAAGGGGTGGGGTGGTAGGAAGCTGGCAGTGGGGATGAAGATGACAAGGGGTGGGTGGTAGGAGGCTGACAGGGGGATGAAGATAACAAGGGGTGGATAGGTAGGAAGCTGACAGGGGGATGAAGATGACAATGGGTGGGGTGGTAGGAAGCTGACAGGGGGATGAAGATGACAAGGGGTGGGGTGGTAGGAAGCTGACAGGGGGGTGGGGTGGTAGGAAGCTGACGGGGGGATGAAGCTGACGGGGGTGAAGATGACAAGGGGTGGGGTGGTAGGGAGCTGGTAGTGGGGATGAAGATGACAAGGGGTGGGGTGGTAGGGAGCTGGTAGTGGGGATGAAGATGACAAGGGGTGGGGTGGTAGGGAGCTGGTAGTGGGGATGAAGATGACAAGGGGTGGGGTGGTAGGGAGTGTCAGGAAAACTTGTTAGAAGTGATTTGTGCTGATAGCAGAGGAACAAAGCAGCAGACAGAAATTACACTATGTGCTCTTAAGTGAGACGAGTACACACTATAAAGGGATATGCTTTGTTCATTTTTTATGTCTGAGGTTTACAACCGCTTTAAAGTGACACTAAATTCTGTATTTTTTTAATCTTTTCAAGTATATATTCCTAACTCAAAGCGCCTGCCTTCTATTGCTCTCAGCCTCCTCCAATGAATCTCCTAATTCCATTTTTTTTTAAGTTGTGATCCGACTTGCTACTAGAGGGTGGCTACATTCATTCTAAAGTGTCCAGCTGTATGTAGGAATGTAGCCATCCTCTCTTGGTCACTCAAGAGATGGACTATGGACTATGGGATTTTTATAGTGTGCTTAGAGCGGTGCACATGGCTGCAACTAAAGCTCACTGCACTTTTATAAAACAAAAAAGTACAAAAAAGAGGTTGGGGAGCTCACAGAGGATATTACAGGGTAGTAGAAAAAACTGTAAGAATGTGGAGGTGTATGGATTATTTTTGGAAAATAAGGATATTGTTCAGTGCCACTTTAGGTAACACTTTGAGATTGTTTTCCGCAGTGGTCCATGGTGGATCACTTTTTAGAGGGCTGTTGACAAACGGCCAGGAGGGGGGGTTGAGGTCGCCTCTTCACCAACTATTTTAACCCTAAACAGGTTGAACTACCATGCTGCAACATGGCTGCGGCACGGCACTATTATCTTTAAAGAGGAAGTAAACCCTCTTGTATAACTTTAGCTTACAGGTAAGCCTATATTAAGGCTTACCTGTAGCTAACAGGGATATCTCCTAAACCTGCACGGTTTAGGAGATATTCCTGTATTTGCATGTGCCGACGTCATGCGGCACATGCGCACTAGCGACAACTGAAGCATCGGCGCTATATGCCGATGCTTCAGTTGTTATATGCCGCTCTCGTGCGCATGCGCGTGACGTCATCGCGGCTCCGGCGAATCACAGCGCCGGAGCCGCGATACCCGGAAGTCACTCCGGGAGAAGATGTCGGCGGTCGTAGGGGGAGAAGAGGACCGATTCCGAGGCTTCGATTTCAGGTAAGTGATGCATAATTAGCTAGTATGCTATGCATACTAGCTAATTATGCCTTTGTCTTGCAGGTTTTTTTTTTTTTTTTTCGATTTTCTCAAGAGGGTTTACTTCCTCTTTAATGGGATGGCAGTGCTGCCCACTGAATATTACAGGGGGTTTCATTTTTGCCACGGCATTTCTACAGCCCTGAGTGGCTGCATGTCTTTGTTTAGGGGGGTGGTAAAACTGCGTATCATCTGCCTGCTTTTACCGCATCCTGGCCGCATGTCTGAATGAGCCCTTACAGGACTTGTCTCTCCTCCATCCCGTGACTGGATGGTGAAAGAAGAAGCAGTAGACTGATAAGCTCATCTTTGTCACTCTGCTCTTTCCTTTTATCAGCATGCCTCTTCTTAACACATGAGCACTACTTAACAGCTGATTGTCTCCTTGTGCTGCTTCTCGCTCTCCCAGGAGTTCTGTTGTATACTGGGATGTAATAGACTGATACCAGATCAAACTCTGGTACCTACATTGCTTCCGTTTAAAAAATACTTTTAATGAGTTATTAAAGAATACAAATCTCTGTCTTCTTTTTTTTGGGAACTTTATTTGAAGTGTACAAAGGGACACTATATCCATGTCACCGCACAGCAGCAGTGCCATGCAGTGATATGCGATATTATGCAGCATGTCTGCATATTATCACATCTCATTGCACCACAGCTCTGAGCAGCGTTGTAGTGAGTACAGGATACATAGAAAAACATTTTGCTTTCCATGTGCCCTAGCGCTGACTGATCTTCCAGTGTGAAAAAACGCCAGTCGCTGCTCTATTGTGAATGGGCCCTAATAGCAAATACCAAGACCAATTTGCAATAAACATTACCAAACAAATCTGTTCATTTTTGGAACCTCAGATACAGTGGCGGTCCATGCAGGGCGCAGGGGCGCCGCCCCCCCAATCCATGCGCCTGACCCCTAATCTACAGGCAGGATGCATGGATTTCAATAGTTTTTTGTTTTTTTTTGGAAGCACATGATTAGAGCCTGAGGCTCTAATTGGCCTCAAAAAAGGGTGGGCTTGGGGCGCAGAGCACTGTGCCCAGAACCCACCTAGTTGTGTGACAATAGCAAATAAAAGTTAGCTATTGTCTTCCTGATTCTCCTACCAGCCAATTGGGAAGCGGGTCCTGAGACCCGATTGGCCAGGGAGTCTCAGGACCCACTTCCTGTTCAGCCAGGAGGAGAAGCCTGTCTGTTTGGCCTGGAGGAGAAGCTTGTCTGTTTGGCCTGGAGGAGAAGCCTGTCTGTTCGGCTGGGAGGAGAAGCCTGTCTGTTCGGCTGGGAGGAGAAGCCTGTCTGTTCGGCTGGGAGGAGAAGCCTGTCTGTTTGGCCAGGAGGAGAAGCCTGTCTGTTTGGCCAGGAGGAGAAGCTTGTCTGTTTGACCTGGAGGAGAAGCCTGTCTGTTTGGCCAGGAGGAGAAGCCTGTCTTTTTGGCCTGGAGGAGAAGCCTGTCTGTTTGGCCTGGAGAAGAAGCCTGTCTGTTTGGCCTGCAGGAGAAGCCTGTCTGTTTGGCCTGCAGGAGAAGCCTGTCTGTTTGGCCTGGAGGATAAGCCTGTCTGTTTGGCCTGGAGGATAAGCCTGTCTGTTTGGCCTGGAGGATAAGCCTGTCTGTTTGGCCTGGAGGATAAGCCTGTCTGTTTGGCCTGGAGGATAAGCCTGTCTGTTTGGCCTGGAGGATAAGCCTGTCTGTTTGGCCTGGAGGATAAGCCTGTCTGTTTGACCTGGAGGAGAAGCCTGTCTGTTTGACCTGGAGGAGAAGCCTGTCTGTTTGGCCTGGAGGAGAAGCCTGTCTGTTTGGCCTGGAGGAGAAGCCTGTCTGTTCAGCCAGGTGTAGAAGCCCTGGCTCTTCCCTCAACTGGAGTGAGGAGCAGCAGCCCTACCCCTTCTAATTTCCTAAGGTAAGGCTGCCTTCCTGTCTGTCACCCGCGGAGCGGGGGAGGTGGTGGCGGTGCGTGTGAAGGGATTGGGTTGACGGTGGCAGCAGTACAAGTGAAGGAGGGGTTTGTTTGCCTCCCTCCCCCCCAAAATATTGAACACCAGCCACCACTGCTCAGATACTTAATTATGTATCACAGCTGGAATGAATTTCAGCTCCTGGCCTCATGACTTTTTACTGTTCTAGTTACGCTTTGGGATAGGTGAAATGAATCTTAAGCTGGCCATACAATTTTCTTATTCAGTTTACGTTAGTGTTTGGGTCTGACCTCATATTATATGGTTTTGGTAAATCTAAAGGAACATTTTAAAAGAAAATTGTATAATGTATGGCCAGCCTAACTGTGGGTGCGATCAGAACACCTGGCCAGAATGTTCACATAACTTACCAGCTTGTGTTCTGAAAACACAAGACCACTAGCAGCCAGGGGCATAGAACAAGGGATCTCAAGATGGCGGCAACGGAACGTCACTTCAGTTACAAAATCTGACGGGTCGCCTAATCTGACGAAACACTGGCCATAGATGGAGAAAATTTTCTTCCTGCATCGCTATTCCCCATCAACAGACAGTGTTGACAGAGGAATCCCTCCAGCCAAGACATTGTTTTCTCCTGGCGGGTGGGTGGGGGAAGCCATTCCCACTGGGAGAAGACAGTGATTATTGCTAGTGGCTATAACAGCCGGTTGTACAAAAGTTGATTGATCGAACAACTTACGTATATTCAGCCTGCCCATACAGGGTTCGAATCCTGGCCGGTTCCTGCTGAACCGGCCGAGATTCGAACCATCTATGGCTAGCTTCTTTCTTCCAGGTGTGGTTTGGTTTGGTGTTAACAAGGGGTAGAGCATCAGTCCAGAGTTTGGACGTAACTATGTAAAAAAACTTCAGGTCTCACACAGTAACTCATAGACACAAAGCCAAACATTATTAATGTACAAAAAAATCTTTATTCCCATGAATGTATCCCTCAATTAAGATGATATTAACCACATCACCAGGAACTGATGAGTAGAACTGCAAACTCAGCAATAATCAAAGAATTCCAATAATAAAAAGAAATGTGTTTTAAATTAAAATCCCATAATTCATACGCATAAACATGATTTTCCTTAGGCCCCTTTCACACTGGGGCGGGGAGCCGCGGTGACGGTAAAGCAGCGCTATATTTAGCGCTGCTTTACCGTAGTTTTAACCGCGGTTTTCGGCCGCTCGCGGTGCGGTTTTACCCCCCGCGAACGGCCGAAAAAGGGTTAAACACCCCCGCAGAGCGCCGCCATAGTGTCCCATTCTAATCAATGGAAGGAGCGGTATAGGAGCGGTGAACACACCGCTCCTATACCGCTCCTAAGATGCTGCTAGCAGGACTTTTTTTGTCATCCTGCTAGCGCACCGCTCCAGTGTGAAAGCCCGCCGGCTTTCACATTGGAGTTAAAGGGGCCGGATTTTTTCATGCGGTGAACAGGCGCTATTTTTAGCGCTGCACCGCATGAAAAACGCCCCGGTGTGAAAGGGGCCTTACTGGAATTTTTACCACTAAATGAGTGGACAGTCTGGACACGGCCTATACTTTGGATGGGGTGAAGTTTAACCAACCGGCTCCGGTTATATGGCTTTAACTTGGTGTTGAATACTTTCCTGTTACAAGTTTGATGGATAATAACTCCTGTATACTTAGATGGCATACTCTGTTTATCCCTTCCATCGTGAGGCTTCTCCTAGATATGTGACCTGCATATTGTTTCATTATTGAGTTATCATCACACCTTCAATACTGCTGTAACAAGTTGACTGTTGCCTATTTACCATACAGCTTCAATCACACAGTTCTAACCCTCTGGGGAGGTCTGTTTGCTAATTAAGTGGGTTCATCTGTCTTGTTATGTATTCACAGCATATGGAGTGATACCTCGGTGTGATGGCTGTTATTGAATGCTCTATTTGGAGCATGCTTCTATTGCCCCGTACACACGGTCGGAAAATCCGACCACAAAATCCATCGGATTTTTTCCGACGGATTTTGTCCGACACTGGTGTTGCATACACACGGTCGGACAAAGTTGTCGGAAAATCCGATCATTCTGAATGTGGTGACCTTTGTTGCCTACGATGGGACTACGTAGAGGCTAGTAGCCAATAGCTTTGGTCTTGTAATGTGATCTGAGCATGCGTAGCACTTTGTCCGTCTGACTACGCTACACACGATCGGAATTGGTGTGATCGGACTTTGTTGTCGGAAAATTTGAGAGCAGGAGATAAAACTTTGTCCGTCGGACAATCCGATGGAAAATGTCCGATGGTGCCTACACACGGTCGGAATTTCCGACAACATTGTCCGATCCATCGGAAAATCCGACCGTGTGTATGGGGCTTAAGAGTGTATTTTCAATTATTCCTGCACATGTTTATATGCAAACCATGCAAGTGGTTTTTCCATCTTGGGTTTGTTTTGTAAGATCTAAAACCCATGTTTTCCAGCTATTTCAATGATCGTCTGTTAGAATTATCATTGATGTCTAGGCTTACTTGCACCCCAGAACTTCATTGCATGTAATATTCAGTTAGGCTGTGTACTCAGTATTTATTAGGTCATTGATTGCTTTGAGTTTGTCCTCAGATTAAACCTTTTGAACAGGATCACTATATTGCCTTATTGTAATCCTTTATCGGTATTTCTTGACATTCTACTTGGAGAGGAACTTATGGTGAACCTATTTTTTGTGCTCAATCTGACTTAAAGTGGAAGTCCATGCAAAAACTAAAATCCCTGCATCTATAGACACCACCGATCTAAAACTAACCTCTCCTCTATCCCTGTAAAGAAAAGACAAGTATACATACATTTTTGGAAGCCGATCTGACCCGCTCCGATCTGATCTCCAGCTCTGCAGAGGACATGGGCGAAAACGCCTGTGAAATGAATGGGAAGTGACTTACTATAGGGCTTCTGTTGGAAGTAGCAGAAGAACTCTGGACAGCCGCACACCTGAAAAATATAAAATCCTGTGTTGTTTATTGAAAAAATAGGAATCACATCACATCTAATGGTCCACAGCAAAGCAAATTAGGGGGGTACAAGAGCTGACGCGTTTCGCACTATATTCAGTGCTTACTCAGATGTGATGTGATTCCTGTTTTTTCAATAAACAACACAAGATTTTATCTTTTTTCCGGTGTGCGGCTGTCCAGAGTTCTTCTGATACTTCCTGCCTATTGTGTTATTAGCCAGCACCTGGGGCCCCTGAGCAGGAGAAAGAGCATTCGCCCTGAAGGGCTATCCTGGAGCGGTGGTTATCTTTCCCTATAGGGCTTCTGTTGTCATTTGTCTCCTCTGGTAGACTCAACAGACCTACTGTAAGGGTTAAGGGTTTCTCTGTCTTTTTGGAGCATAAAACTCAGTTGATCCAAAACTATTAAAAGGTGGAGGACAGCAATGAGTCTAGTAGCCAACATTTTAGGGCTATAGGCCTAAAAGAAGCACAAAACAAGGGATTCTCATCTGGCTTGGCAAGCAGTACCACATGGGCCTCATAGAAGGATGGGGGCAATATGCTATGTTCTAGGCACTTTAAGTAAAGATAAATTGCCATTTACATACACATGCACACCTTGTTGACTTGCATTTGTGGGTGTGCACAGGGCGCTTTCAATATTTATCTATTATTTTTAAGTAAATTTCTTTTTCCTTATTTGTTTAGCTTTTTTATTGATTTTTTCATTTAACTTTATTGCATTGAAATCAATGGACTGTGAATTGTCATGCAACTCAATGTGTCCTAGGTCGCATGACAAGTCGCACAAGTGGGAACGGATGATATCCCTATTTTCCAAAAATAATCCGTACACATCTACTACTTAATGACTCTGTAATCTGTGTTTCATTAAATCATTTCTTAGTCTGAGCAATTAACTACCTTAGACCCGCGCTATAGTCAAATGACGGCTACAGCGCGGATCTATTGTGCCGGGACTACGTCTATTGACGTCGTCCCGGACACGAGCTGCCTGCGCGCCCCCCTGAAGGGCGCGCGCGGCACGCTCTGTGATCAGCGAGTCTCTGAGACTCGCTGGATCACAGATCCGAGTAAGGGGTCGATCCCGACCCCTTACCACGTGATCAGCTGTCAGCTGATCATGTGATAACAGAGCCGGTAATCGGCTTTTTTTCCTCCTCGCGCTGACAGCGCGAGGGGAAAAAAAAAAAAAAAAGCCGATCACCAACGGCAGTGAGAGGGACATCAGTCCCTCTCACTGCAATGTGCCCAGTCAATTGTGCCCACCTTTGCCCCATTAAAGTGCCGCCTACCAGTGCCCACACTGCCATCTCTCAGTGCCCACAGTGCCCACAGTGCCAACTCACAGTGCCCACAGTGCCATCTCACAGTGCCCACAGTGCCATCTCACAGTGCCCACGGTGCCATCTCTCAGTGCCCACAGTGCCATCTCTCAGTGCCCACAGTGCCAGTGCTGCACATCTGTGTCACCTGCCAGTGCTCATCTGTGTCACCTACCAGTGCTCATCTGTGTCACCTACCAGTGCCCATCAGTGCCACCCATCAGTGTCATCCATCAGTGCCCATCGGTGCTACTCATCCGTGCTACCCATCCGTGCCACCCATCCGTGCCACCCATCCGTGCCCATCAGTGCCATCTTTGCTGTCCCCATCAGTACCGACTTATCTGTCCCCACCAGTGCAGCCTATCAGTGCCCACCAGTGCAGCTTATCAGTGCCCACCTGTGCCGCCTCATCAGCGCATATCAATGAAGCAGAAAAATTACCTGTATGCAAAATTTTATAACACTATTAAACATGATTTTTTTTTTTTTTTGTTTAATTTTCCATCTTTTTTTGTTTGTTTAGCAAAAAATAAAAACCCCAGCTGTGATTAAATACCACCAAAAGAAAGCTCTATTTGTGGGGAAAAAATGGTAAAAATGTCATTTGGGTAAAGTGTTGTATGACCGCGCAATTGTCATTCAAAATGCGTCAGCGCCAAAAGCTGAAAATTGGTCTGGTCACGAGGGGGGTTTAAGTGCAAAGTAATCAGGTGGTTAAGTAGGACCATGAAGAATAAAAGTAGCCACCCTCTAACAGGGGTCGGATCAGAGAAGCAAAGAAAGGCATTTGGAGGAGGTGGAGAGAAATAGAAGGTATATTTTTAAGTTAAGAATGCATACTTGTTTTCTCTCTCTCTCTCATCCCCTGGTCCTTGTATGGACGATCCGTCCCACAGAACCACTTCTCTTCTCTGGTTGTGTTGCCTCCCCTCTTTCAACGACTCTTAAGCCTTGTACACATGGTATGATTGTTGGCCAATCGAGCGTCTGATTTTTGTCAAAAGGGCATGTGCCAGGATCTTGTCTTGCATACTAACGGTACACAATTGTCATGGCACGAACATGAACGTAGTGATGTACTACGAATTTCAGCTCTTGAGCGCCACCCTTTGGACCCCTTCTGCTAATTTTGTGCTTGGTAAACACTGATTCCGAGCATGCGTGTTTGTACTTTAGACTTTCAGCCAAATGAGCACTGGCTGTGTATGACTGCCTGAAATGGCTACAGACTCTTCTGGCCAGCTTTAGCACCTCTTGCAACCCTGGGTACGTATTTAGGAAACGCTGCACCACCAAATTGAGGACATGTGCCAGGCATGGCACGTGTCAACTTTCCCTGTCTAAGGGTGGACAGGAGGTTTGAGCCATTATCACACACTGCCATTCCTGGCTCCAGCTGGCATGGTGTGAACCACCTCTGGGCCTGTCCCTGCAGAGCTGCAAGAACCTCTGCTCCGGTGTGGTTCCCGTCCCCTGAACAAACCAGCTGAAGCACTGCATGGCACCTTTTAGCCTGTCTCATGGAATAGCCCTTTGAACGCTTAGGGGGTACCTGATGTTCATAGCACAATTCGGCAGAGGAGGGCATGAAGGTGGTGGAGGGGGTAGAGCTCACAGGTCTGGCATCATCACCACCAGTTGCATGGAGATGTGGGGGCACAACAAGCTGCAGCACCGAGCCCTGTCCTGCATCCTTTCGAGTTGCAAGCAGTGTTACCCAGTGTGCTGTGAACGAAATATATCGTCTCTGTCCATGCTTGCTGGACCACGTGTCAGCAGTAAGGTGGATTTTACAGCTGACTGCCTTGCCCAACAATGCCAGTACATTCCCTTCCATGTGATGGTGGAGAGATGGAACGGCCTTATGTGAAAAGTAGTAGTGACTGGGAACCTGCCATTGTGGTACAGCACATTTGTGCAAATCCACCAGGCTGAAAGGCAGAAGTTGGAGAACCAATAGCTTTGACAAGCTTGCATTTAGATGCTGGGCATGTGGGTGGCAGGGACTGTATTTTTTTTCCTGCTGCAGCAGATGGGGCAGAGAAATTTGCCGGCTACAGTCTACAGCTGGTGATGTGCTGCTGGCAGATGTGCTGCTAGGACTTGGGTCACCCTGTGCAATGCCATCATCTGTCATTGGAGGCTTCTGAGAAGTAATGACTCAGTATAGCAGGGGCAGACTGAAGTGGGTAAGGAAGAGGAGGAGGAGGGACAGATTTGTGCCCCTTTTGTGTGGTGCTCTTGCCAAGGGGCTGAGTGGTTGGACGTTAAATGCCTTGTTAAGCATGTGGTACCCAAATGGCTGGTGTTTTTGCCATGTTTGATGTGCCCGAGACACAGTATGCAGCGTGATCTGCTGCAGATGTGCTGAAAAAGGCCCAAACAGCTGAGCTTTGGGGAGTGAGCCAGAGATAACAGCTGCAGAATGTGATGGAATAGGGTGGCTGCTCTCTACTCTTTCTTGATGTTGGCCTCTTTGGGGTTGTGCTGCCTCACCTTCAGTTTCCTCCTCTGCTCTATCTGGCACCCAAGTTGCATCAGTGACCTCCTCATCATCATCATCATCATCTCCATCTCCTCCTTAATCATCATTACCATTACACTGCGGCTGGGGGAGCATGAATGCCAATTTGTCTACCAGTGTTCCTCCCTCTCTCTAGGCTCATGTTCCGGTCATCCTCAACCTCAGAACCAACATCTGAATCCAGTAATGGCTGGACATCATCAAGGGGCAAGTGGCTGACACTGTAGTCAAATAACTCAGCTGACTCCTCCATGACTGATGTTGGGGCTATCACAGGAATAGATGTGAACAAGGAGGCAGGTTTATCCACTCTGGCAACTGCAGGGGACTGCACACTTGTCTCTGCTTGCGTGACAGAGGATAAGGAGGACGAGGAAGGTTTAGTAAGCCAGTCCACCACCTCCTCTGCATGCTGTGGCTGGATAGCACGGGCAAACTCACTAAACGGAGGAAATGATGCCCTGCCTGAGGACTGACCACCACGTCCACCTTTGCCTGTGGACACATTTGTTGCTGGCCCCCTTACAGTGCCAAGGGAACGTCTGCCTCTCCTTGTTGTCCTCCCAGACATTATTGGGAGGGAGGTGGCGGTGATTATAAGCAAATGTAAAGAATAAGTGGAAATCTGTAAGTAGATGCACTTTAATCAATGTAAAGTGGTGTTTGGTGCACTTTAATTTGAGTACTCACACTACACAGACACACTCCACGGATACACTATAATATACTGCAATATAATGCGCCAAACGTACAGTGACGCACAGTACTATATGACGTTAAACTGGCAGTAACGCACAAAAAACTATAAATGGGTTAAACTGGCAGTAACGCACAAAAAAATATGCTGTTAAACTGGCAGTAACGCACACAGAAGTAAATGGTGTTAAATTGGCAGTAACGCACACAGAAATAAATGGCGTTAAACTGGCTGTAACGCACCAAAACTATATGGCGTTAAACTGGCAGTAACGCACACAGAAGTAAATGGTATTAAACTTGCAGTAACTCACAAAACTATATGGCTTTAAACTGGCAGTAATGCACAAAAAACGGTATGTCGTTAAACTGGCAGTAACGCAATCAAATAGACGGTGTTCAACCGTCACTACACTTAAACTATCTGAGCTGTCCCTACTCTAGCTGCACACTATGCAAAGCCGAATGATGATCCTCCTCACTACACTCACACTATCCCTAGACTGACACTAAACTAATATTCTATACTGACAATTGAAGCAAAATAGCACAGTATAGCACACTAACTAACTAATAGCACTGAACAGAGCCCTGTTCTATCTCTCTCCACGCCGAAATCACACTGAAAATGGCTGCCATTGAAAGAATTCTTTTATACTGTGGGCGAGAATGAGCCATGATTGGATAAAGTCATGATGACAGTGTCCAATCATGACTCTGACAGTGCTCTGTGCCCTGATTAACTGAAGCTTTCACTGCTCCAATCAGGGCTTGGAATGCACTGTTCAGTGCCAGAATGCATTGTGGTCGGTTCAGGGGGCCGAACAAATGGTCGAATGACCCGTTTGTTTGGCTGTTTGCCGAACGTCTGAACAACATAAGTTCAGCTGGAACTTAGGCTTGGGCCAAACCATTCGCCCATCCATAAAAGGAAAACTTTAAAGGTTATAACGATAGACTAACTTGTCGGACAAATTCACCCTCTTGCCTGTCAATTAAGGCCAGAGAGGACAGGAACTATTATCTACTTTATCCCAACAATCACGCAACTGTATAAGGTACAAGATGGAGCCCACAAGCAAACTAAACTGGAGCCTTTCCTCTGAAGTGCCCACTAGTGTCAGAATGCATATTTCTTGTTTGAGAACTGCATTGAGAAGTACAGTGTTACTTGAACTGTATTCCAGGATTTGCTTGTCTTCCGCTGTGAGAACCTGCAATAAATGTATTTAGTAAAAATTTACATAAAGTCTCAGAAATCTTTTATTAAGGTCTTCATGTTATATAGTTTGAACACCATGTCATAGATCTATAATTTCCACTGTAAAAGAACATATTCCACACTTCTTTCTTTTTTCCCAATTTGTTTGTGAACAAAAAAAAAGCGGCTTTGAGAAAAACGGGAAAAACCTTGTTTTCTTTTCCCAATTTTTCTGATTTTTTGCAGGCCTTCCCAACCCTAGGTGGGGACACCCTTGTGTAGTTTTTTTTTTATAAGCTTACTGGAGTTCAGATTTAAAATGAAGCACCACAAGCCATCTGCTTGTCCCCTGCCTGATTCTTGTAATCAATGACATGGACAGCGCATAAAAAGTTGGCAGCATATACGTAATATGCATTCTTGGTAAAGTTCCTCCATTCTGTAAAAATAAATGGACGTAATTTGCACAGTGACATGAAAATGAAGATCTCATAAAGCAAATACTGCTAATGAGTGTGATTTTTATAGCCTTGCATACTTAACACTTCAATATATCAGCCTGTGTTTGTAGGAATTCTCTATTAAAAGCCTCCCCTGTATTAATCGTCTCCCACAGCCCTGCAGAGACTTGCTAGGTCTTGGACTATTAATGGCTTTTGGTTTCTTCACACATTACTTTTGTTTCCAATTAACATAACTTGGGTTAAAGTGTTTAAACCTCTATTTTCAATTTCAGGGTTTTATTGGCCATTGATTTTCATTTATGATTTATCAGTGCCAATATACTGCTAGGGGTGAATAGGGTGTGTATAGCGACCTTTGTTGAAGTTATAAGTGTTTTCTACTGCATTTTGCTCAAGTGATCCTGACACATAATGAATAGGCTTCATGTAGAATTATCCTAGAGAAGCTTATTGCTGCCATCTACAGTAAGTCACTTACTGTAAATAATACAATACTCTGTCTCTTTCTGCATCATACTCTTCTCTATCAATAATTGTGTTACAATGTATCATTCTCTAAAGCAAGGCTAACAGAATGTGAGTCCAATAATTGACACATATGAAAAATGTGTACATAATAAGAAAAATATACATCTAATGCTATAAAAAGATATTGTCTAAAAAGAAAAAAGCATTCTGTAAAATAAATAATAGCTGCATGGCAGGCGGTGACTTCTCTCTTTGCAGATGCCTGTGTCTCCAGCTGTGTGCTGTACTTATGTACACTGGCCACAATGCCATCCTGTGCCCTTTAAAACCTATTCACACGCCTGGGCTGTGTCAACGGGGTTGTATTCTGTAACCCATGTTACATGTGTTTGTGCACTGCAGTGTCATTAACTGTTAACGGCATCCTCACAAACCTACTGTGCGTAGTCTTGCGCTGCGCTAGCAAAAATGCTGTATGATTGATTTTTGGTCTGTTGCAATGCATTGGGCAGCCCATTCAAATTAACGAGTGGGGTAACACGCACTTGCATGCACTTGTAAACCGACCCTGATTGTACATAGTACTAACCTGCTGTCTACAGGAGACTGGTCACTGCCAAACGAGCTGTAAGAACACACAGAAATAGGGGTAGAAAATGGTTGAACGGAGTGCTCATGCACAATATAATGTTATTAAATGTGAATAAACCAACTAGAGCTTCCTCATCAAAAATACCCCCCAATAAATATAAATACAGGGCAACATTGTCAACCTACCCCCAGCCTTGCAACCACACCAGCACCGGTACTATACTAAAGTACAAGTGCTGTCTGAAAAAGTTACATCTGCTCTAGAGCACATGCTAGTAATAATCCTCCATAGTGGCACTGACAGCTGTGTATAATTATATGCTAGCCAACAAACATAGAGCTGCTTCATAATCAAGCTATGATGACTGACTCCTAGGCTATGGATAGCAATAGACTCTGAATTAGGGTTGTCACCGTTTTTCCTGGCAAAACGCTTTAGGGGTGCGCGGTAATTTTTTTTGTAGTATACACTATATGATTGCAAAAGACTTGGGACACATTGGGTGCCCCAAGGACAGTAGTAATGCATTGTGGGTAGCGCATCACAGCGAACGGTGGGCGTGGCTACATTGCGTTAATAGTGAAAGGGGCTTAAAGGGGCATGGTAAAGTAAAACAAAACCCATAAAATATGCTTAGATTAACAAATGTCACTGATAAAATATGATCTTGGCATACCTTAAAAGTGGACAGTGTCAGTAGGGCAGTGGATGGTGTGTGGACAGTGTCAGTAGGACACTGGACGATGTAGATGGTGTGTGGACAGTGTCAGTAGGACAGTGGATGATGTGGATGGTGTGTGGACAGTGTCAGTAGGACAGTGGATGATGTTGATGGTGTGTGGACAGTGTCAGTAGGACAGTGGATGATGTTGATGGTGTGTGGACAGTGTCAGTAGGACACTGAACGATGTGGATGGTGTGTGGACAGTGTCAGTAGGACAGTGGATGATGTGGATGGTGTGTGGACAGTGTCAGTAGGACAGTGGATGATGTGGATGGTGTGTGGACAGTGTCAGTAGGGCAGTGGATGGTGTGTGGACAGTGTCAGTAGGACACTGGACGATGTAGATGGTGTGTGGACAGTGTCAGTAGGACAGTGGATGATGTGGATGGTGTGTGGACAGTGTCAGTAGGACAGTGGATGATGTTGATGGTGTGTGGACAGTGTCAGTAGGACACTGAACGATGTGGATGGTGTGTGGACAGTGTCAGTAGGACAGTGGATGATGTTGATGGTGTGTGGACAGTGTCAGTAGGACACTGAACGATGTGGATGGTGTGTGGACAGTGTCAGTAGGACAGTGGATGATGTGGATGGTGTGTGGACAGTGTCAGTAGGACAGTGGACCATGTGGATGGTGTGTGAACAGTGTCAGTAGGAAAGTGGATGGTGTGTAGACAGTGTTGGTAGAGCAGTGGATATTTTCCTCCTGCAGGCTCTGAATGCCGATGGGAGGGAGAGGAGGAGAAGCTAGATTTCAGCAGCTGCAAGAGGAAAATACAGCCAATCGGTTCTAGTAAATGCCGGCCCTGCGCCCCCCCCCCCCATCCAGGTATGACAGGGAGGCCGCACAGGCCCCCTGGAGCATGGGGAGCCACAGTCCGGTCTGAATAATGTGTCCGGGTTTCAAACGGACTGAAACCTTGACACATGATTCAAAACCCGGACTGTCCAGGTGAATCTCAGAAAGATGGCAACCCTACTCTGAATCATCCAAAAAAGTAATGCACAGGACAGAGGCAAATGGCTTATAACAGCTCTGACAGCAATGTGAGCTCAGATAAGCAAGGCATAGCACTCCAATGAGCAGAAACAGACAGAGGTAAACCAGAAAGAGCACACAAAGCCGCTAAAGCAGGCAGGCAGAGGTAGCATGGCAGGGCAAATACAGGAGCATTTCACGGACACTAAAGACTGCACAGTGTTGTTTCCCGCATACCTCAGTTTTTTGCTAGTGTCTTAGGAAAATGGACATCTTTTGCTTTTCCCTAGATGATTTTTTTTTCTAGCAAGGTGCTCACCTAGGCACCCTTGATGCAATGTGCTGAGTTAGTAACAGAGTGCTTTACAGGTCCAGTGCAATGGTCCACCCATTCAAGGGAACCCAGTCAATGAAAATTCCTTTGGAATTATGCCCACCAGGAGGGTGAAGACTACTGGATGGGCAGGTCCCCTGGATCTTGCATATCTACCTGGTGCACAGTCCAGTGGCAAGTGAGGGAGCTATAACATAATTTAGCATTTTGGTGCCATTATACTGGTTTACTGCCTGTGCATAGCCTACTTTTGGTTGTTTGTGCTGCACATTCATGTGCCATTTTGGACTACACACATGAACCGGCTCACTCTCACCCACTATCTGCTTAGCTACTCCAGTACTCTCTTCCTCCATCACATGATTGGGCTTCCTGCTGCCTACAGTGACGAGTCACAGATGGCATTACCCTTCCTGCTTTGGAAGTGTATTGTGTGTACCCTTTGTGGGACTCTCTCTTTCAATAGTGGTGGATCAATGCAAGGGGGTGAACAAGAAAGGAATTTGGGACTTTGAATGAGGCAATTGACTTGTGGAGGTAGAGTGGTTGGTAAACATTATTTATTCGTGACAATAGTATGACACAAGTAAAAAAGTAATTTCATATATATACGTAACGTACACATGCACACACGACATGAATGTAATGGATACATCAATACATATATTTCAGCTTGGCAGCACATGAGAAGTAACTAATGTTGATAAAATGGTATAAATACATATACAGTATGTACACATGTCATAGGAACGGCATTTGGCAATAAGATGAATGATATCAATCTTGAGCACGATTAATTGTAAATATAGTACAAGATATTTCCTATTAACAGGCATTGGTACACCATATACAACAGAGCTGCTGTAAAAACAGAGGAAGATACACATACACATTAATAATTACATAGTACGCAATGAATTTTGAATGTATAAAAAGTATATATGGGCCAGTGAATAGATAATGAGCCAGACTTGACTGAGCACCCCATGGAAACTCGATGCGTTTCATGGCTATATGCCATTCATCCGGAGTTGGATACAGAGATAAACTGTAAATACAAATGGATATGTAGTATTAGTTCATATATTCTATCCCTAAGGGGAGAGAAGACCTCATGGGGAGGAAGAGGTCTATACTCACAGGTCGGCTAAAGCACTGTGCTTTGGCTAGCATCGAGGAAGATGGAACCCCAAACTGGTTGTCTGCTCCGGAGATGAGGCAAGGAACCCCTGCTGTTTCTATGACATGTGTACATATATGTATTTATACCATTTTATCAACATTAGTTACTTCTCATGTGCTGCCAAGCTGACATATATGTATTGATGTATCCATTATGTTCATGCCGTGTGTGCATGTGTACGTATATATATGAAATTACTTTTTTACTTGTGTCCTACTATTGTCACAAATAAATAATGTTTACCAAACACTCTACCTCCACAAGTCAATTGCCTCATTCAAAGTCCCACATTCCTTTCTTGTTTACCCGAATCGGGGAGGGAGGTACATTCACTGTGCCTCATTTAAAGTCCCAAAACTCCCCCCTTTCATTTAAATGCAAGGGGGTGGATCTGAGGGCCTTGATGGCTTACTATTAGCTAACAGTTTCAGGGGGAGGGGAAGTGCGTTTTAGTGTGCCTCCTGGGGTTCCAGGCACATGAAGGCCAGACCACTGTCCCCTGCTTGAGTATCTACCCTCTTCAGCATCCTCTTTAACTCTAAATGGCTCCCAATTCCTGCTTATCTGAGAGGAGTTTTCTGCTACAATGTCTGAGTTTATGGGAAAAATTACAGCCATGTTGGTTGAATCGGAATTCAGAGCCTGCAAACGGGAACCCTCGCCCTCTCCTCTAGCGACCATCCCAGATTTTCCTCTAGGTGCAGCTGCTTCTGTACATTCAGCTGAGGAAGATGGGGATTGTATCTTGACCAATTTTGAGGGCCTTGTACATGGGGATTCTCTGTCAACTAACTTCTTTTTCAAATTTTTGAATACCATTTCATTCCTTATTAATGCAGGGTACACATGCTTGGACCCTAAGCAACCTGCATTGGATATTCCAAAGGTCACCAGTTTGGGTTCTTGAAAGAGTATCAAATTAATTGTGATGTACTTACATTCAGACAGATGTTTGTTATGCATGTAATTGTATGGCAACCATGATTATGAACTATGTGCAGAGTTTGAGAGCTGGGTTGTATGGAAAGTGCATCTCCAGGTTAGGTAGTGTCTGGATCAAAATGTGGATCCTGCATATTTTTGTGATGGGTATATAAAAAGTGTCTGGTTTCCAATCATACCAAGTTTTGGTATGATGGCCATTACCCTTTTAGAACCAGCTTAATAAAGTCTCTGCTTATCGGTGCTCTGGACTGCCAGGTCCTATTAATGGATATAATTACAATCAATTAGCTATTTACAGTCCCTCGCTGACAATTGGGTGGGTTTTGGCAATGCAGGATTTATGGTCCTGCTGTAAGGACTTTCTGTTCACTTTATTTGTGTTTATTATAGGCTGTGGAGATGCATTCACAACCCCAATTGCTTTGCCCAGCAATACCCTATTGTTGAGGGGGTTCGTAAAGTGGACTGTTTCTGTTGTGGACTCACCCATCTCCTGTCTTTGCAAGACCTGTGGATCAACGTTTTGAACCCCTTTTTAAGGCATTAATTTCAATTGCAGTCACTGCTCTGCAACCTGCCGTTGTAGCCATATCCCTCTGTCAGACCATGGCTGTCTGGTCCAAGGACATGTCCCAAGACCCCAGTGCTATCCTGATGGATCCTTCTGTCCAGCAACTGGAGCTCTGGCCTGTGGCCTTGCTCCATTATGTTAAAGGGCTTGGGGAAATTATTTTCACATTTTCACAAATGCGAATAACCCTTTCACTCAAATGTTGATCTGCAGAGCTCTAGTGCAAAGAAAAAATGCCTAATGCGTATGCCCTTTGATGGGGAATGTCTCTTTGGCAAATCCCTGGACAATTTTTTATCAAGGAGGTTACTCATTTTGCCTCAGAGAAAGAAGGTGAAACCTTATTATGGTAAACACGCTTCGTTTGAGCCTAGAAGGTCCCAGACCTTCAAGTTCAAAGCATAGCATGGAACTCCGGTCTACCGTAAGTTGTGGACCTCCAAATCCTCCACCTCTACAAGAAAGTCTTGGGGGCACCCACACTTATCAAAGTGGGGGGGGGGTCTGCTGTACTTTGGGGCCATCTGGTCCTGGGATGTTTCAGATGTTTGTAACAAAAGGTTACAAGCTGGAATTTTGGTTTCTACCTCCACCCCATTTCATGTTATCAGACTTGCCATTGTCCACATGAAGATTGACAGACTCCACCGTCTCCAAGATAAATCGGCAGGTGGATTCTGCAACTTGTCATTCAAACCTATGATCAGTTGGTGCCTCTTGGGCTTTTCAGCATTAGGCATCTATTTCTGACATTTTCATTGCTGCCACCTGGTCTTCTGTTCACATGATTTTACAGGGTGGATGTTCAGGGCTAAGCTAATTCTAGCTTTGGTTGTAAGGTTCTTCACGTGGCTCTGTAGCTCTGTTGAGCCAACTCCGATAACTACTTCATTTTTGTGTGCCTGTTCACTGTTTGTTTGCTGTGCCTCCTCATCAGTGCACATCAGTAAAGGAGAAAAATTACCTGTTTTCAAAATTATATAGCAAACTATAAAAGTTTTTTTTTTTTTTTAAAATGTTCTTTCTTTTTTCATTTATTTAGCAAAAAATAAAAAACTCAGTGGCAATTAAATACCACCAGAAGAAAGCTTTATTTGTTTAAAAAGAAAATTTATAAAATTTTTGTTTGGGTTTAGTGTTGTTGTATGACTGCGCAATTGTCATTCAAATTGCAACAGCGCTGAAAGCTGAAAACGGGCCTGGGAAGGAAGGGGGCGAAAGTGCCCAGTAGGCAAGTGGTTAAAAACGCTCAAAAAAATTCTCAATGATGCTACGCTCAGATGTGAATGCAGTCTTAGAAATGGTTGGGGCATGCTGTACAAACAGCTCCGTCTTGAGAAAGGGGTATGATACACCTTAAATTGTTGGCGTTCTGCACCTCTTTTTCCAGAATTTTCCTCTTGAGAAAGAGGTGTGATGCACACTGAAATATTGAGGTTCTGGAGCTTTCATCCTTGACTATACTGCCACTGATTTTAATCTCTTTTGTGTTTAAGCGTATGCCCGGGCTGATGTAGAATATATATATATATTTTTTTTTTTATTGTATATTTTTTATCGGTACATATGTATTCAAGATGTTATTGTTTTTATTCTCCGGAAAGTGACAGATTCCAGATTCCTACTAAACTTGCACTTCTCAGGACTTTTTTCGACAATAGTGAAACTTTTATTAAATGTGCTGTACTGCTGCAAAGATTTTATTTAAAAAATGTAATCTGGTAAAAGGGTCTCTATAAGGAGCAGATGATTAGTTGTGGGTGCTGACATCTCATCGCTAGTATGTTGTCATTCTATGCACTGAGGGACAGGGGGTGCTCTTGTCTACTTGTTGGGAATTCACATTACAATGTGATCCTTTTCGGCAGTCAAGTATATGAGTCATTATGAAGCATCTCTGGACTGTTAATACAACCCCCCCACACACTTCTATTCACTTAACTTTGTGATTCTTATTCTTAATTTGAAAGAGTTTTTGGCCAAGCCAAGTTTTGGAAACCTCTGATTGAAGCAGACATTTCCTGACCTACAGGTTATTCACTTTATTCGGAGTGAATTGGAATAGGATTACTTCACCGGCAATGATTGCTTCCATTAGAAGCTTCTGAGAATGGTCTTCTTGTGATAGATTCCTTATCTTCCTGGCAGACAATACACAGACATACATTTGGATGTAGACATAGGTGTGCACAGCCTATTGCATTAGGGTGTGCACCTCAAAGCTCAAGCACATACTGTGTATATAGACTGATGGTGTCAGTAGAGCAGTGAACAGTATCAATAGGGCAGTGGTTGGTGTCAGTGTTTTTTCTTTTTATTATTTTTTGCAATTTGTTTTTTTATTATAATTTTTTAGGAGCTCTGTTAGGGGCTTTGGTGAAATATCAGGGGGAATCTGCACCACACAGGGTTATTAGGCTGTGCCCAGGCACATCTGTCACACCCTTTGCGCACGCCTATGGATGTAGAGCTGAAGAAGACTGCTGTATAAATCAATCTATTTGATGCATCCAGTCTGTAAAGTAACACAAGAAATGTTTTCTCTTTGCAGGTTGCGGTACAGGCAAGTACCTAAGTGTGAATGCCGAGACGTATAATCTGGGCTGTGATTACTGTGAACCTCTAGTGGAGATTGGTAGGAATAACAACCTTGAGGTCATGGTGTGTGACAACCTGAATCTGCCTTTTAGAGATCAGTGCTTTGACACTGTCATCTCCATTGGAGGTAAGTCTAGCACATTTGTCTCCATTTAGACTGGATTCTTTCCATTTGGACAGATTTTAGTAATAGCTAACGATTTACATGTATTTATTTTCAACTTGTTTGGAAATATTCCCTGAAGATGTTGCACAAGGGAATTTATGTAGAAACATAATTAGTGTTCCAAGAAAAAAAATAAGGTAAGGAATATTTATAATGCCTTCAGACGTGGGCATAGCATAAGGGGTTGCAGGGGTCACAATCGCAACCCCGCCCCTAGCTCCAGGGGGCCCCTGCAACCTCCCTGTCATATTATCATATCCTCCACAAAGTCCAGATCCGATCTGCCCTAGGGCCCCACAGCTACGCTCCAGTACTGGGCTTCTACTTTTCCTTCCACAGTCCACACCCCTCTGTTCCCATTGGCTGGGGAGAAGCTGTGAGTCATTTCCTGAATGAAGAGGAGCACGAGGTGAGAACAGCCCATGATGAGGAAGTGTCTGTTCTGTGTGCTGGCAACATGGAATGGTAACCAAGCTCAATGTTGCCCCCCCCCAAGCCCCCTGACCCCCCCCTCCACCCTGCATGCTATGCCCAGCTGCTGAGCTCATTTGCCATTACAGCACTCTATACTGGTCCTCCTCTGCAGGACTGAAATCACATTCCTTTACAACACAGCCAGCCATGATCTGCACAGGGTGTATCTGCCTACTGCAACAACACTTCCGTTCCGACCAGAGAATTTCACAGGTCTGAACGGCAACATAAAAGCCAGATACACTCTGTGAAGGCTGACAGACTGTGAGTAAAGGAATGTCATTTCAGCCCTGTGTAGTGTGGGGAGCTGTATACAGTGCTTGGATGGAAAAGGAGTTCTGCCAAGTGACCTGCCAGGGGTCCCTGTCCTCTGATTCCCCAGCAGTAATCTTTGTTCTCTGATGCATGCACATTGGAAGTAGTGGGGGGGGGGGGGGGGGGGGGGGGGGGGCAGATTAACTTTTGTATCGGGGCCAACAAGCTTACAAGCTACGCCTCTGCCTTCAGATACATATCTGGTATGCCCCTTGAATATAGATATTTATGAATCAGAGGACAAATAATCACTGTGGGCCAAGTATCTGCACTGGAAGGGTGAGAGAGCATCTTAGTGCTGCACACCATCAATGAAACATTGTGTTCCCACTATACATATAGATATACATATAGAGTTGGTAAATTGATGCAATAAACTGCACTGATGGATGTGTTTAGGGATTTGGTAGTAGTTTTCAGAATAAGAAACAGTCCTAGTCATTGGTGAAACTAAGCCATGTTATTTCTGTTATTGGAAACATAGAATTGGTATTGTCTTTGCCCCTTGAGTTAAAAGAAGGTAGGTCTTCTTAACCGCTTAAACAGGCATAAGGGCGTACAGGTACGTCCCCTTTAAGATGCTGCCGTGCCATCGGGCTCGCACTGGTCGGGACCCCCGTGAGGCTGGTCGCGGGTCCCGCGGACTCGATCGCCGCGGGGATACCCGCGATCATCTCACAGGAAGGCTGAACGGGGAGATGCGGAAATAAACAGCATCTCCCCGTTCTGCCTAGCAACTAGTGACGCCGATCTCTGCTCCCTGTGATTGGAGCAGAGATCAGCATTCACTAGCTGACAGCCACGCCCCCCTACAGTTACAAACACGCCTCTAGGTACATGTAACCCCTACACTGCCACCTAGTGGTTAACCCCTTCACTGCCAGTGTCATTTATACAGGAATCAATGCATTTAAATAGCATTGATTGCTGTATAAATGACAATGGTCCCAAAAATGTGTCAAAAATGTCCGATGTGTCCGCCATAATGTCGCAGTCACAATAAAAATCGCTGATCGCCACCATTACTAGTAAAAAAAAAATATTAATAAAAATGCTATAAAACTATCCCCTATTTTGTAAACGCTATAACTTCTGCGCAAACCAATTAATAATCGCTTATTGCGATTTTTTTTACCAAAAATATGTAGAGGAATACGTATCGGCCTAAACTGAGGAAAAAAAATGTTTTTTTTATATATTTTTGGGGGATATTTATTATAGCAAAAAGTAAAAAAGAATGCGTTTTTTTTTTCAAAATTGTCGCAATTTTTTGTTTATAGCGCAAAAAATAAAAACCGCCGGGGGCAATCAAATACCACCAAAAGAAAGCTCTATTTGTGGGGAAAAAAAGGACGTCAATTTGGTTTGGGAGCCACGTCGCACGACCGCGCAATTGTCAGTTAAAGCGACGCAGTGCCGAATCGCAAAAAGGGGCCTGGTCCTTTGGCTGCAAATTGGTCCGGTCTAAAAGTGGTTAAAAAGAGAACTAATTTAGAGATAAAAATATATATTTAGATTTGAAAAAGGAGTTTAAAAAATTGGTCCAACATCGGGCAAAATCATTTTATTAATTTAAGATAGTATTGAACTTAGTTTGCACATATCTTATATTGTATCTTTTATTAAACATATATTATATTGTATATCTTATCTGATTAATACCTGCGACTCAATTCAAGAGACTCCTCTCACCATGTGGCCACTTGGATATTAAATTAGGTAAAACATTCCCAGTGGGGACAACAACAGAGGCACTAATGCCTAGCACACACATGCCGAATGTAGAGAGACATTTGTCTTATGTGTATGTCAGTCGGTCCGACAGAAGCCGGCCGTTTTGGCCAATGGCTGACAGAGCTGATTGGAGTGTTCTGTCAGGGGTCGTCCCCCTGTCAGAACACAACAGATCAGTGGAGGAGATTACAGTACTAACATCAAAACTATTAGTGTGTACCAGGCTTAACCCTTTCCCTTTGTTCAAAGTGTTTGCAGGCTTTATTTACACAGAGACCAAGGTGCTAAAGAATAAAGCAGAATCAGCAATTATAGCTGTCAAGCAAGAACAGTAGGGAGTTCTCCTTGGTCTTATAATGTACTTCCCAGGTGTTTCTATTAATGTTTTTTGAGCACATCTTATACACCTGAGGTCACCTGATATGAGAGAAAACCAAGAGGAGATGGCAGCAACAGTGATAGGGGGAATGCAGATATCACATCACTGGAGTAGGGCACTTTGAAAGGCAAGTTTGCTATAATGTACAAGTATGCTTTATACACTTGGGTATTATGTAATGAACCCTGGAGACCTGCAGTAGCATAGTTCCACCTTCAGAAGCACTTTTATATACAATCCAGGGAACTAATTAAGCTTCATGTTCCATTAGAGTGGCACAGAAAACTGTCAGGAGTGACATGTGACACCTTAATGAAGCAGATAAACCCATTTCAGATCTATCTGCACCAGTTCCCAATTCAGAGTGGAATAGAAACTAGTGCTGCCCATAATTAACAGAGGGAATACAGCAGTTTTCCTTGTAGAAGCTGTCAGCAGTGGCTTACATTCCCCTCTCTGCTCGTGCAGTGATTACACAACAGGAGCAGAGTCTGCAGGATTAAAATGATTGTTATTTCACAAAAAAACAAAAACCTTTACAAACATGTTATACTTACCTGCTCTTTGCAAGGGTTTTTGCACAGAGTGACCTCAAACCTCCTTTTCTGGGGTGTCCCAGCAGCGATCTTGGCTCCACCTCTTCTTCGGGTGCCCCCACGGAGAGATGCTTTCCATGGGGGCACCCACTGGTGCCTCTCACAAACACGGCAGAAAAGAGAACTGATCAATCCTAATTAACAAATGGACTTCCGCCCCTTTTTTTAATTAGGAACAGCATCTGCTCCATTTTATGTTTAGAAGAATGATGCAAGCATTGTGCTTGCACCAATTTTTGTTAATTCCTCCCAGTATGTTTTACAGAGACATATGGGCAGAGCTCCTCTAATGGCTAAACTATCTAGAAAATAACAAATACCGGTAATAATAAATATAATACAATACAATATAATACAACAATAAATAATTCAAATTTTAATTTCTTGGTACTGTCATTGGCAAGTATATGTCATCATTTCCTACCTGTTACCCACAATTAATTTTTTATAGTGGTTGCTTTGACAGCACAGTATTCTACATTACATTTCTCTCCTAGTTCTTATTTCTGTCCTGGTCTGTCACTAAGTTCGCTAGTTAGCTCCACTGTTCCTTATACTGCTGACTTACTGCAGAGGATTCAAGTATTGTCACTCTTCATAATGTGCATCAAGGTAAGCAATTTGACAGTTTGCTGGTTCTCCCCTGGGAAGATGGCTGCTGTCAGTGCTGATGGTTATGAAATGTTATTAAATTGTCCTTCAAATAAAGATTTGAGTTCTATTTTGTATAGTAAAAATGCATTGTATACAATAACAGTGAATATTTTGTCTCGTCGGGGGTAAGATTCGGGCACATATTAGAATTGAAGAAGCTGTTTAGATAAACAGCAAATAGCTTTAACATTACAGAAGTTGTTCATTTAAATTTGACTAAAACTAGCTAACACAATGGGCTCTGTTTATACACAGGAATGTTTGTCATTTATCATTACCTTTTATCCTTTTTTTTTTTTTATTTTATTTTTTTTTAGATATACTGGTACTTGTGAAATTGATCTGTCTCATATAAATAAATCCATCAATGTTACAAATATTTGTAACATTGTGCATTATACAATACACCTTTTCTGCGTATAGTTTGAAAATCTGTATGTACATGGGGGTATCCATATTTGTTCATTATGCTTCCTGATTATGCCTTGGCTTCTTTTTATATTACAGCAAGTCCAGATCGGTTTCTTCTAATGCCGGAATTTTATGTGTCCACTTGTTGCATTTTCCATCATCCCCGCCGCCTGCCTCTTTCTGTATGTCTTCCCTTTCTTGCGGTCATGTCAGCCTCACTGCCCTCCATGTTTCTTCTTTGTGTTCTGGCACAAGTGCAATTGCCCCATTTATATATTCAGGTGGACTGTGCACAGGCATGACTAAAAGCATCCCTTCTGTATGCTCTATGCTCCTTTAAAACTCAAATATTCGTACTCCAATTCTGGTGAAGTCTCAGGGCCAGTTCACACATAGTGCAGTGACCAGCGTTTTTCCACACTGGAAGAATGCCAGTGACCGGTAGGACACACAGAAAGCAATTGTGTGTTTTCCGTGTGCCCTATTCATACTGAAACTCAGCCCAGAGCAGTGCTACAGTGATCTACGATAAAATGCAGACATGTTGCATGTTATCACAGCACACTGGACAGGATCACATTTCACTCTACAGCAGTGCAACGCAACATGCTGCTATACATTAATGAAATGTCACTTTTGTGTGCTTTAAATAAAGTTTGCTTGAAAAAAAAAGGCAGCTATGATGAGCTGAATCACGCACCATACTGCCCCTTGCTGTCGCCTTAATGCAGCCGGAACAGACAGCTGGCGGACAGCAAACTTCAGTGGTTCACTGTGCGACAGCTGCTTATGTGTGTACCTGCCCTAAAGCTTCCGGATTTCCCAGTTTGTTTTCACTCCTGATTCCTGCCTAGTGAGTGCCGGTTCACACTGGGGCAACACGACTTACAGCGCGACTTAGCAAGGCAACTTGGAAGCAACTTCAACGTGACTTTGAGTTATTTACAACACAACTTCAAGTCGCCCCCAGGCCAGGCGACTTTGGCTGTGGCCAATCGCAGAATAATCAGCTCTCTGGGAGCGTGGGGTTTGCCTGAGTAAACAAATTTATTTTCCTGTAAAGTCGCTTCAAAATAGATGGAGATCCGACTTGGAGGCGACTTCCATTGAAATCAATGTGTACAAGTCACCTAGAAGCCGGATTGAAGTAGTACAGGAACAGTTTTTTGAAGTCGGAGCGACTTCAGTAGTGTGCATTGAGACGGCTCCATAGATTAACATTACAGCGCGACTTGGGATGACTTGGGGCGTCTCGGGGCGACCTGAAGTCGGATCCTGAGTCGCCCTGGTGTGAACCGGCTCTTATAACCCCTGTTATCTGCCTTGCCTGACATCTCAGATCTGATGGACTCCCCGCATTTGACTACCTGCGTAACCTGACCTCGCTAGAACTCCTCCTGCCCTGACTTTTGCTTTGTTCATTTAATATATTCCGACACAATCATTTGGCTTAAGCTGGGTTCACACATATGCCATGCGAATTGTATGTCCGTTTGCACTGCGAATAAAAAAAGCATTTGTTCAGTGCTTCAGGTGCGTTTTTGATGCAATTAATGATGTGAATTTGCAAGGCTCAGGACCGGATTTTTGTCACAGCTGTGATTTCAGTGCTGGCCAATACATAGTAGATAAATGGTGTCGACTCCTGTAGGAGGAGAGCAATCCATGCTGAAATCCTGAAAACAACTGAACACATGTGCAATACAGAGGCGTTCCCATAGAACTCAATGAGCCTGGAATTCACACCTGAACTGCACCGCAGTGCTCAGAAAACGAAGAGGGCTCTTTTTAAGTGCACACTGCAGATGTGCCGCATATATGTGAACAGCTTCAATGGAAACAAATGTTATTAAATATGTAATTCAAAAGCACATCCAATTTGCATATATGTGAACCTCAGTTAGACCCCATACACACTATTAGGTTTTCTGCAGATATTTGTCTTCAGATTTACCAAAACCATGCAGTGCAAGGGCCTGCCTTATTGCATACAAATTGAAACTCTTAAGGTTTGACTTCATATTATATGGTTTTGGTAAATCTGAAGACAAAAATCTGCAGAAGATCTAATAGTGTGTATGGGGTCTAACTCTACTCTAATTTCCTTAGCAACAACCTTGACTACCCACCTCAACTACTCCAGTCCTTAGAACAGCTACAGTAGGGAAAGGCCTCCTGTTTTTTTTGTTTTTTTTTATAATTCAATTTTTATAAAAAAATTTACATTTAGGACAAATCATAGAATACTGTACAAAAAGATATGTAAAAACAAAGGAAAAATTCAAGAGTAGACTGTATATATACACTTTTATCTTTACTCTTCTACCTTAAAGAGGTGGTCCACCCGCACCAAAAATATTAAAAGTCAGAAGCTACAAATACTGCAGCTGCTGACTTTTAATAAATAGACACTTACCTGTTCCAGGTTCCAGCGGGGTTGGCAGAATGTGACGAGCGACCGCTCGTCTCTCGGCTGCCCCGCCGCCATCCTCTGTCAGGGAATCAGGAAGTGAAGACGCAACGGCTTCACTGCCCGGTTCCCTACTGCGCATGCGCGAGTCGCACTGCACGTCTTTATTGGTCCCCGTTGTGTCCTGGGAACTGTGTGTTTCCCAAGACACAACGGGAACCCTCGGATATGGGCAAGCATCTTCGGATAGGGGCGGGGCAGCTAGTCCCGGAAGTGGGTGCAGATACCTGTATTATACAGGTATCTGCACCCCCCTCCCCCCCCCGAAAGGTGCCAATTGTGGCACCGGAGGGGGGGAGGAATCCGATAAGCGGAAGTTCCACTTTAGGGTGGAACTCCGATTTAAATCACTTTTCTCAATTATATTGTTTATCTAATAAACCCTTCTATACAATATTTAGAACCCACCATCCCCACCTCATCAAAAAAATAAAAACCCAAAGAAAGCCTAAAACTCTCTCCAAAAAATAAAAATTAAAGGCTTCCTGTTACCATCTGTTAATCCGGTGTTTCTCACCCTGGAGTGTAAGTCCTGGGAGCACCCAAGTACAGTACTAACAACACACATAAAATGCCTTGGAAAGGTGGTTGCTAAAGGTAAAGCTCACTTGCACCTGTGGTTATCAGACCATAACAAATGTCCAGCCATTCATTTGGGTTCCCAAATTATTTCTCCTGCATTGCATGGGAACATGATAATGAAATTTGACTTTGTAATGGCTACAGCTGGATGTTAGAACTGGGCATTCTGGAGGAGATATCTCAGCAGTGGAGCCCTGAATAAGAGATACTGAATAAGATGGTATCTTGTGATTCAACTTTCCAACCACCAACATGCAGAACTGAAAAATTGTTGTGGAGTGGAGCTGGCTTTTAATTTTAAATCCTGTAGAAAAAAAACAATATTTATTATCCTTCATTAAACCATATATTTAGATTAAGGTCTTATGTAAAGATTTATCTTTTTTTTTTTTTTAGCCAATATTATTTTGATTTGTTACCTTAAACGATTTTGTAATTATTGCAGCTATAATTTTAATTCAGGAAATGGTGAAGAACATTTGCTAGTCAGTTTTTGGTTCACAATGTTCTCATGTTGTAAAGGTTTTTTTTTTTTTTCTAAATAGGTTCCTTTAAGCTAATGCATCGTTGGTTCACTTACCTTTTTCCTTCGATTTCCCTTCTAAATGTTTCTTTTTCTTTGTCTGAATTTCTCACTAACTGTTTCTCCTCATTAAACTTCACACCATCATCCGAGCGGTGTTTAGTCAGCCAGAACAGCTTATTGAACAGCTTACTGAGGAGGAACAGGAAGTGAGAAATTCAGACAAAGAAAACAAAGAAAGAAAACATTTAGAAGGGAAATTGAAGGAAAAGGTAAGTGAACTAATAATGCACTAGCTTAAAGTGGAAGTAAACCCCCCTATCGTTTTCAGCCAAGGAAGCTGCCATCTTTGCCTCTGTTTAATCTTCAACTGCCACGGTGCTGCACATGTGATCCGTTATGACACCAGCCATTGGATGGTTTGACTGTTTGGTTGAGAGCACAGCCAATGTGCAGTTAGCATTCCCGGCATGCCTTTTTTTTGAAACTGTTAAATCGATGGGTTTACTTCCGCTTTAAAGGAACCTATTTAAAAAAAAACCTTCACAACCCCTTTAAAAAGAAAAGAGAAAAAAGATTATATTTTAAAAGCAAAGTGAATAACTTTTATTAAGAAGTTGACAGATAATGCTGGGTTCTGTTTTTTGTTCTAGTTATTCATCATTTTTCCACCAAACAAAGAAGAATCCGTGCAATAAAAGAAATGTCCAGAATCCTGCTTCCAGGTGGTCAGATAATGTTATATGTATGGGCCATGGAACAAAAGAGCCGCAGGTTTGAAAAGCAAGACGTGTTTGTGCCGTGGAACAAAGCATTGCTGCCTCGATGCACCTCTGACACAAGCCAATGTGAAAGCAGACAGAACTTTGCTTTGAATTCAAAGCCGCACAACACAGCCTTGAAGTCAATGAGAGAGAATGAGACCATTAACTTACATAATCTGAAACAAACACTGGAATCTAAACAAGCACACAATTCCGGCAACTGTATAGCAGCTGAATCATGCTGCATTAAATTTTCTAATGAAGAAACAAGACTGTACAGTGCCATAGGAAAATCAATCCGGTCCTGGTTCTTCTCTCGATCCCTTGATGAGTCCTCCTTAAGGAGGCAGATGGACAAAATGAAGTCTCTGAGCCCTGTCAGTGGTTGGGTGAATAGTACTGTATCTGTGCAGCCTTCTCGACACTGCAGTCTAGATCTTGGACATCAGAGATTAATACTCAAGGAACACAGTTTTGATGATGATGATGTTTTCATTAAAAACGGTTCCCATGAAAAGCAGCAGTGGTTTCTAACTTTAGATTCCTCAAAAACGGGAAATGGAGGGCACTGTGAACTGGCTCAGGATGGCACAAAGCAAGCCGGTTTTCAGACAGATTCTAAGCACTGCACTTGCATTTGTAGCAATGAGAGTGATAAGGGTACCCAAAGCAGAGTTTTAAAGAGAACATCTACGACTGAGTCCAGCGATTCAGTTCTGGATGAAACGGTAGCTGCCAGCGATCAGGAGGCCGATACTATAGACTCCAAGGAATTTTTAAGATATTACCACGTGTTCCGTGAGGGAGAATTACGGAGTCTTTTGGAGAGTGATGTCCCAGAACTGCATGTTATCAGTTGCTGCTTTGACCATGGCAACTGGTGTATAATTGCAGAAAAGAAGTTATCTTGTGTTGCAGACAGTTAATATTTACCAAGTTAGCTTGAAAGGAATATGAGATCATTCATTGCTGAATTGCTTTTGGAGGTACAGTAAATGGTCCTGGGATGTCATTCTTATCCTTCCTTGTGTGGCATTGATTAATTAGCATAATTTTATGTGTAAAGCAATCATTTAAAATGTGAATCTTTAGCATTTAACTCCCAATTAAATGCAGCAGAGCACTTCTAGGTGATAGTGTCAAGGTTCCTCTCCTCTTCCAGCCTTACAGGAGGCTATTATGCAAATAGCAGCAGCTGCTCGGCCTACATAAACTAATGACTGACTAACACTGGCTGCTGCTGTTTTTAGCTGCACACCAAGTATTTACCTTCAAACATCCGCTATCAGCCTCTCATTAATGTATATAAGCTGGGCGGGCGCTGCTATTTGCATGATCTGGTCATTGCATTATTTTTTGGGGGGGTTTAAGCGGGTTTATTGTTTGCCGCCCCCCCAAAAATAAACCACCAGCCGCCACTGATTCTCTGGATACCAGCTGCAGATCCTTGTTCTGTCCGGTCAGGTCACGGACAGAACAGAAGCCCCACCGGTCGGCCAGGTCACGGGGATCACGGGCGGCACCACCCGCGTAGGTCAGTCACTTACCCCATCTCGGGGGCAGCGCTCCAGGTGGCGGCGGCATCTCTCCGGGCTGTGGGAGGTTGCTGTCTTGGTTCCCCAGCATCTCCTCTGTCTTCCTCCTGGTGGCCAATCTGATTGGATCTCCTTTCGCCCAATCGAGTAACAGGCCTCATGACCCGCTTCCTTATTGCCTGAGAGGAGAATCTGTTACAACAGCGTGAATATTTATTCGCTATTGTCACACAACTGGGTGGGCGTCGGGTGCAGTGATCTGCCCCCTGAGCCCACCCTTTTTTTGAAGCCTATTAAAACCTCTGTCTCTAATTACGTGCTTCAAACCCCCCCCCATTGGAATCCATGCGTACGGCACCTTGCATGTAGATCAGAGGGCCGGATGCATGGATAGGGGGGGGGGGGTGTGCCCCTACTGGACAGGCCGCCACTGCAGAGAATGCACCTAACCAGCCATGTCAAGGAGGCCTTATACTGATGGCATCTACAGAGGGACAGATTTTGGAACAGAAATCATAGCTTGCGCCTCCAATATGGTGGTCTGCACACAGCAATGCAGACTAAATGAGAAAGTGGGCAATAGAGCATCTGCAGTGTGCTTACTGTAAATGCTATATCATTCACAACTGACGTGCCTCACACTGTTTGAAGGATAAGGTTGATTAGACTAGGTCCATTTTGTGGTGCCCCAACACCTAATATATACGTGCTTTTTCAAAGTCAATGACTAACCAAGTAGTAGGAAGAATAAAGATGACAGCCCTGGACCATGTTCACGTATATCTATATCATCTAGACACTAGACAGGTTCTGTTTAACTTGTCATTAGGTCAGCAGTTTTTGAAAATGTGTAAGTGCCGATACCCACAGTAGAAAATTGGCAATTTTTGGATCATAAGCTGCTGTCACCAGAGGCGTCGCTAGGGGGTGGCTATTGAGGCTATAGCCCCGAATCTGGGTCCCATAGCCCCGAGCCTGTCACCAATTAATTTTGACTTCATCCTGCTGATCCAATTACATTTTAAGCTCATTTGGAGCATACAATGGCATACCTTCATTATCTCCTAAACACTCTGGAAGTATCTATGGTGTATATGGTACATGGCTTCAGGTATGCATGGTCAGCCCAAATCAAATTGAGCTTGTGAAAGATTTCTTTACTTCCCTTGAAAGGTGCAGTTATTATGGTCCATCTGAACGCAATTTTATAGTTCACCTGAAGGTGGGATCTCATATTGCTGCACAATCATTGAGATACAATGTTATTCTACTGGCACAGTTCTATGTGAAGACTGGACTTCAGACCACCAAGCAGTGTAAACAATGCCGCTTTCACTTGCAAGTGGTCAGTATGATCCATGGACCGCTCTTTTACTGTACAGGTTTGGAAGCAATCAACAGACTTTAGTTTACCCCACAAATAGTGTTTTTAATAACTGTAAACTTTGTTTTAATGTGGAAGTAAACCCTTCTATCGTTTTCAGCCAAGGAGGCTGCCATCTTGGCCTCTGTTCAATCTTCAACTGCCATGATGCTGCACATGTGATCAGTTATGACACCAGCCATTGGATGGTTTGACAGTTTGGTTGAAAGCATAGTCAATGTGACAGGTTGCATTTCCGGCATGCCGTTTTTTTTTAACTATTTAAATCGAAGGGTTTACTTCCGCTTTAACATAAAATCAAAGATGAGTATTGGTTCTGTATTTTAATGTATTTAGTTTTTTGTATGGTAACATCACTATTTTGTTATTTATTTAATTTGCGATTAGTGCATACAACAATACTTGAAACGATTTTATACAAATTAGCCATTTGCTCATTATCATATATTTTTACTATGCATGTTTCTCTACTGTAATTGTTAATTTATTTTAATACAAAAAATGAGTATTAAAGCAATACTATGTGTGAAAAATATTGTCATTCTCATATCCACAATTGTAACTTAATATTAGTCATGGTGGTTTTGTCCAGACTTATAATGTGTTCAACATAACTACAGATAGTGCGTCATTTTGAATACAAGTTAATTTGCTATTATGTATTAGGTATTTTATTTTGCTGAATATTAAATAATTAAAGTGGATGATGTTCATAACTATCATTGCTGTATTTATTGCATGGCGTGTTAGTATATTATCCAGGTAGGTAAAATAAATACATTTCCGGAATAACAATTTTCTGATGAAAACCTATAGTTATTATTATACATGATTTATATAGCACCAACAGTTTACGCAGCGCTTAATATAAAAAGGGAGACAATACAGTTATAATACAATAAAATACAAGAGGATTAAGAGGGCCCTGCTCAGAAGAGTTTACAATCTAATAGTTAGAGAATTATGGCTGCCCTCCTTTTGAAAATGCTAGTTGCCTGGCAATCACTAATCGTAATCATTTCTAAATCTCTGATGAGGACCAAGTATGCAGTAAGTGATACATTTAATTCTATATACAACGGGTCCCCGGGTTACAAACAAGATAGGGACTGTAGGTTTGTTCTTAAGTTGAATCTGTTTGTAAGTCGGAACAGGTACATTTTTTAAGTGTAGCTCCAGCCAAAAAAATCTATTTTTACGTTTTTTTAGATAACATAGAGAAGGGTTATCACCCCTGTAACATTTGTTTTGCTGTCTGTGCCCCTGTTCAGAAGATTTCACCTCACCCTCTGTCCCAATGACAATTGGAGTTTGAAAATTTTGGGTTGTTAGGGAAGCATGGACTGATGATAAAGCATCAGTGGAGACACCTTTTTCCCATATTAACTCTTAAGCCCCATACACACGCTCGGATTATCCGAGAACCAGGTCCGTCGGATCATGTCCGTCATACTTTGTCTGATGTTGGTTTTGCGTACACACGGTCGGACAAAGTTGTCGGAAAATCCGATCATTCTGAACGTGGTGACGTTTGTTGCCTACGACGGGACTACGTAGAGGCTAGTAGCCAATAGCTTTGGTCTTGTAATGTGATCTGAGCATGCGTAGCACTTTGTCCGTCGGACAACGCTACACACGATCGGATTTGGTGTGATCGGACCGTGTTGTCAAAAAATCTATCCAGCAGGAGATAGGACTTTGTCCGTCGGACAATCCGACGTACACTGTCCGATGGTGCATACACACGGTCGGATTTTTCAACAACATTGTCCGATCGGACAGAATCCATGCGAAAATCCGACCGTGTGTATGGGGCTTTACAGGAGTGAATTTCCCTTCCTAGGGGTGGATTTCCTCTCACTTCCTGTTGTCTCCCTCCGTTTGTAAGTAGGAGTAGTTTGTAAGTCGGATGTTTGTAAGTAGGGGACCCCCTGTACAGCGGGTAAAAAAAGTATTAAAGACATCACCATTTTTTTAGGTAAATATATTTCTAAAGGTGCTATTGACATGAAATGTTCACCACGTCGGTAACAGCCCATGCAATCCATACATACAAAGGAACCAAAACAAATAAGTTCAGAAATTAAGATATGTGTAATCAAATGGAATGACACTGGGAAAAAGTATTAAACACGCAAACTGAAATTTATTTTATCCTTTGTACAAAATCCTTTGTTGGTAATGGCAGCTTCAAGATGCCTCCTGTATTTAGAAACTAGTCGCATGCATTGGTCAGGTGTGATTTTGGCCCATTCTTTCACACGAACAGTCTTCAAATCTTGAAGGTTTCGTGGGCATCCTCTACGAACTTTGATATTTTAGTTCTTTCCATAGATTTTCTATTGGATTCAAGTCAGGTGATTGGCTGGGCCATTCTAGCAGCTTTATTTTCTTTCTTTGAAACCATTTTAGAGTTTCCTTGGCTGTGTGTTTGGGATCATTGTCATGAATCTGCAGTAATGTTTCATGCCCTGTCTGTTTGCTTACCTCTCTGGTCTGTGTATCGGCTTAGGGACCATGCTCTCACACCTGCATGTTTAAGTAATCTTCTCTTAGCATTGCTCCATCCCAGGCTCTAACGGGAAACACAATTTAACTCCATTCACTGCACGCTAGCTTTGCCCGAGCAACAGTTGTGTTTAAACTTCTGGTGTGGCGTCCTGCTGTATGTTACCTCTGACTTCTGTGTACCGACCGTGGTGTGACTTCTGTGTACCGACCATGGTGTGTCCTGACCATTCCTGTCTGCTAGTAACTTCAACCTTGGCGTGCCTTCTGACCTTTCCTGTCTTCTAGTAACCCCGACCTTGGCATGCCTTTCTGACCATCCCTGTCTGCTAGTTGCCACGGCCTTGGCTTGTTTTCCTGACTATCCTGTGCTTAACCCTGTACTGCTGCTTCCGCTCTGTCCAATCCATGAGCATGAGCTGAGAGACCCCGGGGCTGCGATCTGGAGTCAGCTGCAGCCAAATCCATCCTCACCACTAGATGTTCCGGTGAATACCTGCTGGCTCTTAGACTCTGTGCCTCTGTGACCTTCTTGGTCAGTGTCAGTGTTCAGGTGGAGCTGCTTTCCTGAACCACCCATAGCTCCATCCGCAGCAATCAGCCGTAGGGTCCACAACCTTAGCGGTGTGCTCTTAACCCCATCGGTGTGCATCCATATTGTGACTGCGACATTATGGCGGACACATCGGACATTTTTGACACATTTTTGGGACCATTGTCATTTATGCAGCAATCAGTGCTATACAAATGCACTGATTCCTGTGTGATTGATTCACTGGCAGTGAAGGGGTTAACCAGGGGTGGCAGTATAGGGGTTAAGTGTGTCCTAGGGGCGTGGCTGTGTGTTAGTGAACACTGATCTCTGCTCCAATCACAGGGAGCAGAGATCAGTGTCACTTGTTTCTAGGCAGAACGGGGAGATGCTGTTTACTTCTGCATCTCCCCGTTCAGCCTCCCTGTGAGGCGATCGCGGGTATCCCCGCAGCGATCGAGTCCGCGGGACCCGCGACCGGACTCATGGGGGTCCCGACCGGCGCGTGCCGCCGGCGGCGCACACGTGATGGCACGGCGACATTCTTAAAGGGACGTACCTGTACGTCCTTATGCCTGTCCGTGCCATTCTGCCGTCGTACATCGTTGTGCGCCGGTCGGGAAGTGGTTAAAGGCCATCAGTTTAAACTAAACCAGCTGATATTTGCACTGGAAAGGGGCAGGATTGCTTTCTATTTACTGATAGATTTCAGCTGGTGTCTTTGCGCTCTATGCCTTTTTGCACCTACCTTTCTTCATGTGTTCAATACTTTTTCCCTGTCCCTTTTTTTTACACATAACTTATTTCTAAACTTATTTGTATGTATGGATTGCTTGGGTTGTTACCCACATGTAGTGAAAATTTCATATCGCTAGCACCTTTAGAAATCGATATACCTAGAAAAATGGTGACGTGTTCAATACTTTTTTTACTCACTGTTTATATATATATATATATATATATATATTCATTCATACATACATATAAACATTCATTTTATTCATCAGAAGCACTGTTTTGTCTAAAGCTGAGCTGCAGCCCAACATGACGAGATAAAAACTTAAAAAAATTAAAACATTTTTTCTGCAACATGCACTTTCAATCCAAAGTTATCCCCATGTTTTACCTATTTTCTGCCACTAGATGTCCAGTCTGACATCCAGCATCATTCAGCTACTTTCTCTGACCTAGGCTGTCATGGACCCATATCAGCCTATAACTGGAGAGTGAGCTCACTTCTCTGTCACTCAGCTTTTTTTTATCAGCATGAAGATTGTCGGTACATGAACTGATTTGATCCTTGTACTGCTTCTTTCTCTCCCTCTCAGGCTTTGGTGAACAGAAACTACAGCAGGCTGATATCAGGTCAAATTCAGATACTTGCACTGCTTGGATTTAAAAGGTACATTTAATGACATTTTAATGATTATAGAGCACTGCGTCTGAGCATCACAAAGCAAAAATGCTATTTAATACATTTTTAATATTCAAAGCAAACTCCCCCATCCATCCAAGTCTCTATGCTTTATTTTGCTGAGAAATCACTTTGAAAAACATAGCGTTTCTGGCCATGGCCATCTTGAGGAAGGGCAGATGATTCATGTAGCATTGGTTTCCTGGGATCCATCTGCCCTTAGTTCAGGCATACAAGTAGGAGGGTGTGCTTAGCTGGGAACCCCCCCCCCCTCCCCTCCAGAAGACTCCTGGGATGTATGTCATCATGCCTAGGCAAGAAACCAGGAACCAAGAAACCAATAAGTAACTGAAGAAACGTACAAAATTGTTTAAAACAAGTAATTTAGGGCATAAGGTGAACTAGGAAAAAAGGAATTTTTTGTAAGACATATTTCCCTGTACGCACTTGGGCCAGGGACACTATCAAAGCTGCAAAAAAATCACATTCTTTAAACATTCTTTTAATGTGGACAAAATCTGGGACACTGTTTCCCAGGGACAGCCTACTAAAAGCATGAAACTGGGGATGTCTGGTCACACTACTGTACAATCACTCCAAATCTTTCTCTATACTAAATTCACATCACTCCCATTAAATTAAGTTGAAATTAAGAGAGTGTGTAGGGGCCCTCTAGCTGCAGCATATAGCTGAACCCTCCAGCTAGTGTTCTACAGGAAAATGAGCCACCTAGGGGCAGGATTGTTTAGCTCGTTTCTAGCCCAGGCATTACATGCAGACTGCCATGTCTGTTGCATGTGCACAGATGTGACCTTTTTCACTACCTTCCTTCTAATCTGTATTAATGTTAACGCCTGGATCACGCTATCACTCGGGACCCTGCATTCTACACTTGGTTGAAGGTTCTCTGTAGGTCCAACCAAACGGGAAGGAGGCTCTCTTCCCTTACCCACCGCCAGCTCCTAGGCAGATCAGGTTTGAACTCGTCACATAAAGACACACTTTCCCAGGTATTAGCTGTCCATATTAAACTACATCTTTACACCCAAACAATATTCCCTATTCATGACATCACCCGACTTGGAAATGTATTTTTGTGATTAAATTCTTCACATGAAAAGTTGTAAATTGTCCATGGCAATAGGATGAGCACAGTTCCAATTATATGATAAACAGTAGCATTAAAACGGTCAATAAAAATGGCAAGCAGGCCCAAACAAAGGTGGTTCTCTTACAATGTCCAGTACAATTGCAGGGGGAAATGTGGTACTCACAATTAAGGATGAGCCCGGTGTTCGATTCAAACCCATGTTCGAATCGAGCACCGGGTGTTCGCTCGCTCGGCGAGCCCAGAACTATTGGGGCCGCTCGCATCAAATTCGTGTGATGCGAGCGGCCCCGCAATGCATTGCGGCCCGCGCAGTGCAATGCTGGCTGATGATTGGCCAAGCATGCACTGTGACCCCGCATGCTTGGCCAATCACAGCGCCGGCAGCGAGGAGAGCCATAATTGGCTACAGGCAGGATGCCTGTAGCCAATTATAGCTCAGGGGCTTTAGTACACGCCCCACGGTATAAGAGGCCGCCGCGCCGGCGGCCTCGCATATTATGTTTCAAACAGTGTCAGCGTGTCAGTGTGCTGCTGACTGCTGACAACAATATGTGCTTTATTTCTGGGGATATGTGTGTGCATGCTGTTAGAACAGCATTGCAGTATCACATCTGGGGGGTGTCTATAGGTGGCCTGTGAAGGAGGGCAGGTTTCCTGTGCTTAGAACTTTCCCTGCAAAAAAGTGTCATTTTTGCAGGAAGAAAGCTATTTAAATCACTCGTGGCTAATGAATTGATGGCTCCTGTAACACAGAGAGCTGTCATTCATTAATAAAAAACAAAAAAAAAAGCGTAGGGGTCCCCCCAAATTCAATAACCAGGCCCTTCAGGTCTGGGATGGATATTAAGGGGAACCCCAGCCAAAAAAAAAAAAAAAAAAAAATGGCGTAGGGTCCCCCTCAAAATCCATACCAGACCCTTATCCGAGCACGCAACCTGGCAGGCCGCAGGAAAAGAGGGGGGGACGAGAGCGGCCCCCCCTCTCGCCTGAACCGTACCAGGCCACATGCCCTCAACATTGGGAGGATGCTTTGGGGGTCTAAGACCCCTAAAGCACCTTGTCCCCATGTTGATGAGGACAAGGGCCTCTTCCCCACAACCCTGGCCGGTGGTTGTGGGGGTCTGCGGGCGGGGGGCTTATCGGAATCTGGAAGCCCCCTTTAACAAGGGGACCCCCAGATCCCGGCCCCCCCCCTGTGTGAAATGGTAAGGGGGTACAAAAGTACCCCTACCATTTCACCAAAAAAGTGGCAAAAATGGTAAAAATGACAGGAGACAGTCTTTGACAATTCCTTTATTAAAATCTTCTTTCTTCTTTCTTCATCCTTCGGTTTCTTCATCTTCTCCTTCCTTCATCTTCTTCCATCTTCTTCTTCCATTTTCTTCTTCCTCCGATCCGCTTCTTCTTGCGCTGGTCTTCTCGTCCGGCATCTTCTTCCGTCGGCGTCGGCGTCGGTGTCTCTGTCTCTTCTTGGGCCGCTCCGCGCAATGGGAGGCTCCCGCTCTGTGAGGCTCCGCTCCGTCTGACAGGTCTTTTATAATGGAGGGCACCTGGTGACCCCGCCCCCTCTGACGCACAGGGACGTCATGGGGAATTCCATGATGGCTTTCCCCATGACGTCAGAGGGGGGCGGGGTCACCAGGTGCCCTCCGTTTTAAAAGACCTGTCAGATGGAGCGGAGCCTCACACAGCGGGAGCCTCCCATTGCGCGGAGCGGCCCAAGAAGACACCGACACTGACGCCGATGCCGACGCCGACGGAAGAAGATGCCGGACGAGAAGGACGAGAAGACCAGCGCAAGAAGAAGCGGATCGGAGGAAGAAGAAAATGGAAGAAGAAGATGGAAGAAGATGAAGGAAGGAGAAGATGAAGAATCCGAAGGATGAAGAAAGAAGAAAGAAGATTTTAATAAAGGAATTGTCAAAGACTGTCTCCTGTCATTTTTACCATTTTTGCCACTTTTTTGGTGAAATGGTAGGGGTACTTTTGTACCCCCTTACCATTTCACACAGGGGGGGGGGCGGGATCGGGGGGTCCCCTTGTTAAAGGGGGCTTCCAGATTCCGATAAGCCCCCCGCCCGCAGACCCCCACAACCACCGGCCAGGGTTGTGGGGAAGAGGCCCTTGTCCTCATCAACATGGGACAAGGTGCTTTAGGGGTCTTAGACCCCCAAAGCATCCTCCCAATGTTGAGGGCATGTGGCCTGGTACGGTTCAGGCGAGAGGGGGGGCCGCTCTCGTCCCCCCCTCTTTTCCTGCAGCCTGCCAGGTTGCGTGCTCGATAAGGGTCTGGTATGGATTTTGAGGGGGACCCCACGCCATTTTTTTTGGCTAGGGTTCCCCTTAAAATCCATACCAGACCTCAAGGGTCTGGTATGGATTTTGAGGGGGACCCTACGCCATTTATTTTTATTTTTTTTTGGCTGGGGTCCCCCTTAATTATCCATCCCAGACCTGAAGGGCCTGGTTATTGAATTTGGGGGGACCCCTACGCTTTTTTTTTTTTTAATTTTTTTTATTTTTTTTATTTTTTATCAATGACTTTTTTTTATGAATGAGTTTCAATGAATCACTGTTCTCTGTGTTACGGGAGCCGTGAATTAACATTAGCCGCAAGTGATTTTAAATAGCTTTTTTACTTTCAAAAATGACACTTTGCGCAGAGACAGTTCTAAACACGGGAAACATGCGCCCCTTTACAGGCATACTATAGACACCCCCCAGGTACGGAATTTAAAGGAATATTACACTTTTATTGTTTCAATTTTAAGCATTATTAAAATCACTGCTCCTGAAAAAACGGCCGTTTTTAAAAAAAAAATTTGCATTGATACATGTCCCCTGGGGCAGGACCCAGGTCCCCAAACACTTTTTATGACATTAACATGCATATTAGCCTTTAAAATTAGCACTTTTAATTTCGAACGTTCGCATCCATTATAACTAATAGGGTTCTAAAGCTCGCACGGACTTTAGGTCCGTTCGCGGGTTCTGGTGCGAGCCGAACGGGGGGGTGTTCGGCTCATCCCTACTCACAATTACTATTGCATCAGCTTCTTCGTAGTTCCCATTCTCTGGCCACCTCTCCCTTGAAGGTTAGAACACACACCCAGCTTCTCTAATACATCTTGGGTACTCTCTTGCTTCAACCTCCCACCTTTAAGTCTCTCCCATACCTAAGAACTTTGGGAAACCTCTCTCTTTGCAGGATGGATTTTACATTGGAAGGGAAATAACACTTTCCTACACGTTGGTGGGGTGCATTGCCAGTACAGTTGTAGTTGAGGCTTGTCATAAAGCAGGCTATATCCTATATCGAGAAATACAATAATTTAACATTACATAATCCTTCATCCTGTATAATATAAAAAGAGGAAATTACATTATGTTTCTTATCAGAAGTGTTTTAGGTTTCTTACATGCATTCAGCTTTACACCATTAGGGAGCTTTCTCCTTCTCTGCTCTTCAGTGTGGAACTCCTACAAACCTCCACCCCTGTTCTTCCCATGTTGTGTAATCCTTCTGCTGGAGCTGAGGGATCTTTTACTTTTATGGAGTAACAGCGCTGATTGTTCATTCATAAGAGTAAAAGAACAGTCAGCCTAAAGAGGGGACAGTAGCTCAATGCTGGCTGTGCCTCTCCCACATGAACACCCATTAATTGGGCTTCAGAATGGGGTGGAGCTTAAGCCTGAAAAAGAGGTGCCTTTAATCCACAATGGGGCCACTGATTGGATCAGGAGCAAGTGCAAATAAAAAAAAAATGTTTGGGAGAATTCTCTTGGGGTCCATGCACACTGGGCATAAAAACTGCTGCTTATACAAGTATTTTGTGTTTTTTTCTTCAGCCTGTGGAAGCAGCTCTGTTAGCCTATGTGTCCATGCACATTAGGGAGTTTACGGGCATATTTTCAGGGGAGCTTTCAGGCAGAAAAAAACACTTAAAGTGATTGTAAACGATCACCTTGTAAAACAACCGATTCAATTTAAAAGAGAACTAAAAGGCAAAACATTTTTGTATAGATATACAAAAAATATATAAATACCTTTTTTTTTAAGTGATCACATTCCCTCTGTTCTCAGCTCCATAGGAGCTGGGAAGAGGAGAAGCAGCAGCACACTTCCCAGTGAATGGCTGTGCAGGGGGAGGAAAGCAGGTTAAGTTCCCAGCGCAGCTAGATAACTGACCATGCTGTGCTCTTCTGCTTAGTATGGTCAGTTTTTAATAGAAAAGCAGAGGGACTGGCAGCAACACCAGGGATTTCACACAGGAAGCAATACAAAGAGAACAGTATACTTTCTCATACAAATACATGGTACAGCAGGCACATATCAAGAATATGAAAACGTTGGGGTAACAAACACTCTAATTCCTCGTACACACTATCGGACTTTCCGACAACAAAACCGTGGAATTTTGTTCGAAGGGTGTTGGCTCAAACTTGTCTTGAATACACACGGTCACACAAATGTTGGCCAACAAATACGAGCGTAGTGATGTACTAGACATACACTACGTGGGTTTTCAGCTCTTCAGCGCCACACTTTGGGCTCCTTCTGCTAATTTCGTGTTAGTAGAAGTTTGGTGAGTGTTGATTTGCAATTTTTCAGTTAGTTTCTGAACGGCCTTTCGTCAACCAGACATGTTGCAGAATCGAAGGAGATAACGTGTTAGTTATTATTGGCCTTGGAGTTATTTTTGGTTGAATAATGATTTGATTTGGAATACTTTCTATATTTTTGGATGCATAGAATGCACTTTTTGGTTAAGTTCTATTGGCAGATAGCATGTCTAATTTTATTTATTTAATTTTTTTTAATGCACAATGTGGCGAATAATACTTGGCTATGTGTTTTACTTCAAATAACAGTTTGGGAGTCGGCAGTTACATTTTAAAAAAATACAATGTAAAATTGACAAGGGATATCATTGTCTATGATCTTAAAAACTACGGTATAATGGTGTTGTGGTAATTTGCACAAATAGAATCTTGATATCACTAGAAAAAAAAAAGCCTTAGAAAATTTGTTTGCAATAACTCCATCAGTATCATCAGCAAATCAGCTTCATTATTATCCCATTAAAGAAGAAAAGAATTGTGCGCTGCATTTGGAGATTTGATAATTTGCCACGTCATGAATGTTGATTCTCCATTACGAGCGCTAGTTTACAAGACCGACCGCTTCTGCTTCCGAGCATAGGTGTTTGTACTTTGGACTTTTGTCCAACGGACTTGTATACACACGCTCGGAAAGTCCGACAACACACATTTGTTGGTGGAAAATTTGAGAGAATGCTAGCCAACATTAGTTGGTGGAAAGTCTGACAACAATTATTCGATGGAGCATACACATGTTCGAAATTACCGCCAACAAGCTCACATCCAACATTTGCCGTCGGAAAATCCGATCGGGTGTGCGCGGCAAAATGCTTATAAAGGTGGCATTTAGAAGCGTTCAGCGTTTTTTCAAGTGTAGATTGAAAAATTAGCATAGGGGAATGTTTTGTAAAAAACACTTTTAAAAAGCAAATGCCCATAAACTCTCCTAAGCTCTTGTGCAATACGAGCCACTGTGAGCATTTTTTATGCTGTTTTTTTTTCCACTAGAGGTTCTTCCATTATTTTTGCTCCTGTGCATGGCCCCTATTGCCCCCCACACACGGTAGGAAATTCCGACGGAAAATGTCCGATCGGACCATGTTGTCGGAAAATCCGACCGTGTGTGGGCTTCATCTGACTTTTTCCGTTGGAATTTCCGACGGATAAAAATTCGAGATCCTGCTCTCAAATTTTCCGACAACAAAATCCGATCTGACTTTTTCCGATCGTGTGTAGAGAATTCCAACGGACAAAGTGCCACGCATGCTCAGATCAAATTAGGAGACCAAACCTATTGGCTACTAGCCTCTACGTAGTTCCGTCGTACGCAACGAATGTCACCACGTTCAGAATGATCGGATTTTCCGACAACTTTGTCCGATCGTGTATATGCAACACCAGTGTCGGACAAAATCCGTCGGAAAAAATCTAACAGATTTTGTGGTCGTAATTTCCGACCGTGTGTACGGGGCATTAGTCTGGAAAGGTACGTTTTTATTTAACCACTTCAATACCCGCCTATTGTCAAATGACGCCCACAAGGTGGATCTCCCATCCTGGGTGGTCGTCATATGACGTCCTCCCATTCCCGGCCATCTAGGGACCCGGTGCACGTGCCCGGCGGCTGCGATGTCCACCAGGCACCCGCGATTGCCCGGGAACACAGATCCACGTCCTGTCAGTGGAAAGGAGACCGATGGTGTGTTCCCAGTACACAGGAACACCGATCGTTCTCCTCCCCTCGTGAGTCCCCTCCCCCCACAGTTAGAATCACTCCCAGCGAACATAATTAACCCCTGCAGCGCCCCCTAGTGTTAACCCCTTCCCTGCCAGTCACATTTACACTGTAATCAATGCAATTTTATAGCACCGATCACTGTATAAATGTGAATGGTCTCAAAAATGTGTCAAAAGTGTCCAAAGTGTCACAAAAAAAATCGCAGATCGCCGCCATTACTAGTAAAAAAAAAAAATGCAATAAATCTATCCCCTATTTTTTAGATACTATAACTTTTGCGCAAACCAATCAATATACGCTTATTGCGATTTTTTTTTTTACCAAAAATATGTAGAAGAATACATATCGGCCTAAACGGAGTCAAAAATTCGTTTTTTTTTTTAAAAATGGGATATTTATTATAGAAAAAAGTAAAAAATATTGTGTTTTTTTTCAAAATCGTCGCTCTTCTTTTGTTTATACGCAAAAAATAAAAACCGCAGAGGTGATCAAATGCCACCAAAAGAAAGCTCTATTTGTGGGAAAAAAAGGGCGTCAATTTTGTTTGGGTGCAACGTCGCACAACCGCGCAATTGTCAATTAAAGCGACGCAGTGCCGAATCGCAAAAAGTGCTCTGGTAAGGAAGGGGGTCAATTCTTCTGGGGCTGAAGTGGTTAAGGAAGAAACTGGAGATTATCCACAATATAAAGCTATGGTATAGAAAACGTCTCCTGTACATCTTGTGGGAACACCTGGGTGATATGTGTAATAGACTGTGTCTGTCATATTAGGAAGGATTAGAATCTGAAACAGTCTAGAATGTTCCACTCGTCATCACTAGGGGCTTGACCTATTTACGGCTTGTCACTATTAACTACCTCGTTTTACAGTCTCATATAGTCTTCGCTGCATTTCAGAGCACAGCAGAGGGTTTTTGTGTGGGAAAAGGCTGACACTATGTCAAGGGCTCACAGTGCGTTCATCATTGGATTTTATTGCTGTTAAGTCTTCCCTCAAACAGACATTTTAGCATATTTGTGGACAGACAGATGACAGAAGTGTGTTTTCCAGTCATCGGGGAAACATTCAGGTGGTTATGCATTTGCCCACACTTGTTTTCCAGCCGAATGTAACTAAGACTGGTCAGAGCATGCCTTCCATTCACAGTCATGGTGGCAGACTATTTTTACATGTATGAATACAGCAATAAGAATGTACGACTAAAGCAGAACGCTTGGACGGTGCATCGTTTCATTATTCTGTTACTATTTCACATTTACTATAAAAATGTATTTGTGTTAGATATGAACAGGCATGGTTCAATTAATCACTTGCATGGCCAGTTCACCCATAAAGCTTGACTTAGCATTTATGTTTATGGGTGTAGAGAAAATGGAAGGAGCCTACAGAGGCAAGAAATTCCCCTCAATCAGGAGCAGTCAAGTTGTGGTCATTCGGCTGACCTATGAACATGAGAGCATTGGCCCATCCATCTCTCCAAAGGGAATTAAGGGTAAATCTTTCCAACAAGCATAGATAAAAATGACAACAGTTCTAGCCTTTCCATAACAGCTTGGGTGCATTACATCCTTTTGTAGCTACTATTAGTACTGTTTATTTTTATATATGGGGGCAGAAAATATTCCGGTAATATGTAAGATTTGTCCTCCTACCATCTAATGCCTGCATTGTCCCAGCAATATCAGGGAGACCACCTCTAATGACAGCTGCAAATGGGTGGCGCTGGGAATTAAAATGTACACTCCAGTTGAACAAAAAAAATGCTGATTTCAGCAGACAGACATTGGGGGTTATTTACTAAAGGAAAATCCACTTGAAAGTGCAGTCACTGTGGATCTGAGGGGAACGTGTAGGAAAATAAAAAACAGCATTTCAGCTTGCACATGATTGGTTGATAAAATCAGCAGAGCTTCCCCTAATTTCAGATCTTTCCCACAGATTTACAGCGACTGCACTTCCAAGTGCACTTGTAGTGCAAAGTGGATTTGCCTTTCATAAATAACCCCCATTGTACTTGTTACATTTATTTGGCTGTTAGCTTCCTAATTTTCTGACTGTTTCAGAACCAAAACATGTAGTGCGCAGAAACAGTAATCTGAAAGACCATCCTGAAACACTTTAAAAATAATAATGATTTCAACTAGAGATTAAATTCACATATTCTTTTAAAGAGTTTTAGACCTCTCTGACCTCTTTAGCTGTATGCACTGTGAAGTAATTCCTCCTAAAGATCACAAAAGTTGGGTTTCAGTTGGTTTCTAGCATCTTAAGCCCCATACACACGGTCGGAAAATCCGACCACCAAATCCATCGGATTTTTTCCGACGGATTTAGTCCGACACTGGTGTTGCATACACACGGTCGGACAAAGTTGTCGGAAAATCCGATCATTCTGAACGTGGTGACGTTTGTTGCCTACGACGGGACTACGTAGAGGCTAGTAGCCAATAGCTTTGGTCTTGTAATGTGATCTGAGCATGCGTGGCACTTTGTCCGTCGGAATTCGCTACACACGATCGGAATTGGTGTGATCGGACTTTGTTGTCGGAAATTTTTTAGAGCAGGAGATACAACTTTGTCCATCGGACAATCCGATGGAAAATGTCCGATGGTGCCTACACACGGTCAGAATTTCCGACAACATTGTCCGATAGGACAGAATCCATCGGAAAATCCGACCGTGTGTATGGGGCTTTACAGCACCTACTATTTAGTTTAGAAGGCTTGCAGACTTTGGAAGTCTCTGCTGTCATAGAAAAAAAGGACAAAAGAGCTGCGATCTCAGTGCCTCTGCTGTGAACATTAAAGATGTATTTTCCACTGTGCCTGCCTTCAGAGGTCAGTGATGCCTTGTATTAAAGCTCATTTACTGCTTGTTAAAGAGAAAGTAAATCCTGATGGGTTTTATTCCTCTTTTTTCCGCTGCAAAGTAAAATCATAATGGGCTAGTATGCATCGCATACTAACCCATTATGTTTCACTTACCTGCAAACGAATCCTGCGCTGTCCCCGAGGTCCCTGCTGGTGGCCGCATCCATCTTCACGGCTCTTCATTCCGGGACCGTGGACTCCGGCCCTGTGACTGTCCGGTGACGTCACTCCCGCGCATGTGGGCAGGAGCCGACGGTCACGGCACGGGCCCTTTAGAAACAGGGTTAGGAGATATTTTCAGTACCTACAGGTAAGCCCTATTATAGGCTTACCTGTAGGGAAAAGTTGTGTGTAAGTGTTTTCAACCACCTTAAGAATATGTAAATACCAGAATACCCATAGTCTGGGCAAAGGTGTATTTTAAAACTGAATTCCAGGTATCCTTTTTTACATAGTTACATTGGTCCAGCTTGGACCAATGTAAGTATGCATATTCTATACCGGTGGGATCCGTGTGGAAGTAGGGCATCACTGTAGTAGTCAGCATGCATTAAGGCAGCTGCTTGGCATGGGACTCGAAAAATAATGAGAATCACTGTAGTATTGGTGACTGTGGGTATTACGGTTCATCCCCACAGTGGCCCCCTGTTTTCATTATGCAGCAAGGCAACTGCTTGGCATGGGACTTGGAAGATAATGAGGATCACTGTAGTAGCGGTAACAACTATGTTGATTCTCCGCTTCCGCAGGAATACCGCAGGTATGGCATATGCATACTTACATTGGTCCAAGCTGGACCAATATAACTGTGCAACAAAAAGTCATACCTGAAATTCAGAGTTATGCCGCGTACACGCGATCGGAAATTCTGCCAGCAAAAGTCCGATGAGAGCTTTTGGTCGGAAAATGCGACCGTGTGTATGCTCCATCGGTCTTTTGCTGGCGGAACTTCAGCCAGCAAAAGATTGAGCGCAGGTTCTCAATTTTTCGGTCGGAAAAAGTTTTGATCAGAAATTCCAATCGTCTGTACCAATTACGACGCGCAAAATTCCTACGCATGCTCGGAAACAATTTGGCGCATGCTCGGAAGCATCGAACTTAATTTTCTCGGCTCGTCACAGTGTTGTACGTCACCGCGTTCTTGACGGCCGAAAGCTCAGTAACTTTTGTGTGACCGTGTGTATGCAAGCTAAGCTTGAGCGGAATTCCATCGGAAAAACCATCCAAGATTTTTCCGATGGAAAATCCGCTCGTGTGTGTACACGGCATTAAGGAAAATTAGGTTGATTTTCCTACTTGAGCGCAGCTGCAGGGCTTACTGTATAGCATCATCAGTGTTTATGCATTTATTTTACTAGCTGTCCAAAGTGCAGAGTCCCCAAGACATAGAAGAATGTGATTGGTGATTCAGCCCAGTTGCATTCATCCGAACTGAAATATTATTTTTGTGCAATATGTCCATTTAAAGCCAAGAGCAAAAATATGATTTTTTTTTTAATATTTAGCCCTGATGAATTATTGTCAGGCACCAGAGGATATACCAGATGTTCATTACAAGGACTTCATATCATCCTACCACAGCAAGAACTAGAATGTGTTTCCTTCCTTGCTTTGTTTTAGTTTGTGTGGGTGAAGCTAATTCATATACAGCATGCAATCATTAATTAGATTTTGGTATTATCACAGAAAAGAATAACATAACTATAGATGAGTCTTTGAAGAAAGCAAGCATATACAGTTACATGGAATTCACAGTCATTTCTGGAATTTGGTATTTGGGCTGAAATGTCAAACGTTATTAAGTATTTTCTTGGCAAGATAAGCAAAACAAATTATGAAATAAAACATCAAACCACTCATATTTTCTGCTGTCATGTATGAAATATATTTAATGTGAACCTGTCATAGGAGAAATATGTAGGCTGTCTTTGTTGACCTCTTTCAGTGTTTGCTAGTTAACAGGCGGCTATGCGGACCTGGTGGCTTTAAAAAGCAGTGCGTAATGGTATTTTGTACATAGTGTATTCCTTTTTCATTTTGACAATGGCTAATTATAAGATATTTAAAATATACAGTATAATATATATGTTTAAAGCAGGTAAATAGGAAATATTGAATATCAATATATTGCAGTCTTCTATTCAGCCAGTAGGTGGAGATTTAAGCTCCCTTTTACACGTTTTTCTTTATCCGTTGTAAAAAGGCTGAATTTACAGCCAGAATTTAAAAGCAATTAAAAAAAGAAAGTACAGGCATACCCCACTTTTAAGTACACAATGGGGTTTATTTACTAAAGCTGGAAAGTGCCAAAAAAGGCTCACTTATGCATAGAAACCACTGAGCTTCTAACCCCAGCTTGTTCATTTAAGCTTTGGTAATAAAACCTGGAAGCTCATTGGTTTCTATGAAGAAATCAGCCTGACTTTGCACTTTCCAGCTTTAGTAAAACCCCATTGTGTACTTAAAAGTGGGGTATGCCTGTAAATAAATCAAAGGAGTGACGCATTCCTTATTGGTTGGCTTTGCCAAAAAAGGTTTCAATCAGACAGAACGAGACTGAAGGCAGGGAGCTTTTGCTTTGCTGTCTCTTTAGATAACAAATTGTGCTTTAGGAAGCCTTTGTGATGCAATATTGAAGCAAAAGTAACCATTAAAAACACTGACTACATCACATTAGAGAGTTTGAACATCTTTATATCTGGAAAACCAAAGCTAAATAGCATTACTGTACACATAGGTGAATACTCTATATTGATCAGTACTCATTGATACAAATGACCTTCATATATCTTCCTGTCAGTAAACCGTGACTGTATTGTTGGCCTGGGGAAGACACATTCATTGTTATTGTTGTTAAAACTCACATGTGGGACTCACTTCTCACCCCACTGCCCCCCTTTACCTTCACCCTTCTCTAACGAATTGCTAGGTTTATTAAATTATATAAAAAGCCTCTAAAATCCTATTTTAGTTAGCTAAACATGTTGTCACGTGACACTCTGGGTCCTGGGTTCTTCTTCTGCACTTCAGAAATTTACATGGGTCCCCAGACTTCCTACTTGCTCCAGAAGACCCCAGTGGTGTAATGACGAAGGGCAATAACCATGCTGGTCAGCAGTACGCTCAACTACAATTATATGAAAAGCCTCTAAAATCCTCTTTTAGTTAGCTAAACATGTGGTCACGTGACACTCTGGGTCCTGGGTTCTTCTTCTGCACTTCAGAAATTTACATGGGTCCCCAGACTTCCTACTTGCTCCAGAAGACCCCAGTGGTGTAATGACGAAGGGCAATAACCATGCTGGTCAGCAGTACGCTCAACTACAATTGTATGAAAAGCCTCTAAAATCCTCTTTTAGGTAGCTAAACATGTGGTCGCTTGAAGCTCTGGATCCTGAGTTCTTCTGCACTGCAGAAATTTACATGGGTCCCCAGACTCCCTACTTGCTCCAGAAGACCCGAGTGGTGTAATGATGATAGGGCAATAACAAGGCTGGTCAGCAGTACGCTCAACTACAATGGTGGATAGGTCTCCACTACCAGAAAAGGCACAGAGGAGCGTCATGTGAAATACACAAGTATTACATACAAAGAAAAAGATCAAGTAGGTACATTTTACATTTGATATTGTATTTATAAGAAAGGGTTCATGACAACAGATAATATAACTACTTCAGTAGTAGAGCTGCACGATTAATCGCCAAGAATCGTTATCGCAATTTTTTCCCCGTTGCGATCTTGACAAAAGTGTTTTGCGATTCTTTCTATGCAAAAATTCTCTCTGCACTTCTGAAGCCACAGCCCTCAAAAGAAAGGAAGAAAAAAACTGGGCAGTCTGCCAAGAATCAAAACATTCTTTAGCAGTGGAACTTAAGTATAAACATTGTAACAATTTGTCAAAGGAATAGACTTTGTGTGTAAATGAGGAAAGTTTAACCAGTTAAACACTAAACCTTTTTCTGACATTTGTTGAAATATAATTTTTTTTTTTTTGCTAGAAAGTCTATTTGTGATATACTGGGTGTGGATTGATATTTAATTTGGTATGGTTTAGATCAGGGGCGCCCGACCTTTTGAAGCACGAGAGCCACTTAATCGACTTGGTAACCGATCACGATGAGAAGAGCAGGCAGATGGCAGGTCTGTGTCCGCTCTGCATAGACACAGCCCACTAAACTATTTTTTTTTTTAGCAGATCGGATTGGAGGTAGGACACAAGTCGGTTTACATCTGCCACTCCTTAGAGGTGAATGGAGGGTCCAATTGGGTCAGACTGACCGTGAAAGGTGCCCAAGGCTGCTTTCACACTGATGCACTGCGGTTTTCCTGCACCGCGGGTGCAACGCAGTGTACCGTTTGGCTTTCCTGCACTTTGCAATAGACTTCTATTATATTCTGCAGGTTTGGTGCACTTTGAGAAAGCTCGCCAAACTCGCAGGTAATAACAGAAGTCTATGGCTCAGTGCAGGTAACCCCACAGGTGCACTGCTCTGCATCTGCGGATCAGTTTGAAAGCAGCCCAGTAACCACTGCAGAACAGATATGCCCTTACATACACTGTGGTTTTAGTAATAAACTGAGCTTTAATAACTGTATTCTATTCTATTCCATCCCAGAACAGGAGGTCGCGGGCCACATCAGAGTGCTCCGCGGGCCACATGTGGCCCACGAGCCACTGGTTGGGCACCCCTGGTTTAGATCCTAGCCTAGTTAAAAATAAATAAAAAATAAATACTACTTCGTTAATCATTTTTCTCTTATTATTTTCTATTTTGAATCGAAGGCTGATATGTAATGTGATTGGATCTTGAACTTGCATTAATATTTTGCAATGTGTATGATGTTTTGTTTTGTCTCTCTGTTTTATTAAAGAAAGAAATAAAAATATTTATATAAAAAAAAAAAGTCAATTTTTTTTTAAAGATTGCTATTATATCATGCAATCTTCACACCACACCTCGTGTTTGACATGCCACCACTTCCCCATAAGGCATGCACTCACCAAATTAATTTGCTTTACACTCTCATGTCGGCAAAATGCACTTTTAACATTGAGGTTAATCACTCCACCATCGACAATCTCCAGATCACGTTTTATAAGCTGAGACCAAAACCACTAATGTCTCCTTTTTTCTATTCAAGGCTCTCTGCCCAAGGCAAGTGTACTCCTAGCGACACTTCTCAGTGTGACAGAGAGTCTTGAATAGAAAAAAGAAAACATTAGTGATTTTATTCTCAGCTTATAAAATGTGATGAGGAGATTGCTGATGGTGGAGTGATTAACCTCAGGGTTAAAAGCACAATTTGCCAAACAAGATAGTGTAAGGCAAATTAATTTGGCGAGTATGCGCATGCCTTTTGGGGAAGTGGTGGCACATCAAACACGAGGTGTGGTGTGAAGATTGCATAATATAATAGAAGATACTTACAGAAACACATTTAAAGTGGACTTTAAATTGTTATTGTGATTAGTTTCACTTTCATTCATCACTGGGTGTTTTTTTTTTTTTTTTTGTTGCTATTTCAATATTGGTGTAGTATAATAATTTTTTTTGTGTTGTTTTTTCTGACACTTTTTAGTATGGTTCAGATAGTGCCACTATTTACCTATTCGAAAATGGTGAATCTACTGAGATACTCTAGTAATTTTTAAATCGGGAGTGATCATGATTTGTTAATTTTTTGTGATTTATAGTATTTCATCTGTGGCGCATTGGTGGGATTGGTGCACAACAGGTGACGTGTCACAATTCTTTTGAGAGATAATATAAGGCCCCTTTCACACTGGGGCGGTTTGCAGGCGCTATTGCGCTAAAAATAGCGCCTGCAAACCGACCCGAAACAGCTGTTGCTGTGTCTTCTTCTCTGAAGCGGTGCGCTTGCAGGACGCTGAAAAATGTCCTGCAAGCCGCATCTTTGGCTCGCTGTAGGAGCGGTATATTTAGCGCTCCTATAGCGCCCGTTCCCATTGAAAACAATGGGGCAGCGCTACGAACCCGCCCGCAAAACGCCGCTGCAGCGGCGGTTTGCGGGCGGTATTAACCCTTTTTCGGCTGCTCGCGGGGGGTAAAACCGCCCCGCGAGCGGCCGCAATGCGCCGCTAAAATGATGTTAAAGCGGCGCTAAATATAGCGCCGCTTTACTGCCAGCGCCCCCAACGCCCCAGTATGAAACTAGCCTAATTAATTACTATTCCAATAATATATTTGTATTTTTTGAAAAATCTATATATTTTTTTTATTTCCTTCAAAATTGTTCAGATTAATGCCCAAAAATTTAAAATCTTTCCCATTTAGCATATTTACTTTGGAAGGAGCATACATTTTGATGCACCTCAGTCACGCTTTTAGGAGGAAATCAATTGCTCGATCTGCATGCTTTCCTAGTGTAGAAGCAAACATGATCACCTGGAGGAAACCTACTTATTTGACTAACATAGCAACCCTGTGCAAAAAGTGTTCCTTGTGGGAGCTGAAATTACTATATTAGCAAGCTCAGGCCCCAGGGTTAACCATTAAACGAGAAAGGGATTAAAAAAAAAAATGGAACGATACAGAGAAGGCATGGAACCAGAGAATTAATAAAAAAAAGAACAAAAAAAAAAAAAAAAAAACATACATACTCACTTCCAGGTTGCAGCATCTCCAGGCTTCATCTGCCCCACACTGGCTTTAAGACCTAGAACTGAGTGAGCACATGGCCGCTGATTGCTCTGCTCTTGGTCTACTCCAAGCAGAGAGCAGTGATTGTCAGTCATAGCTCTCCACTCTGCTCTTCCCATGCTCACTGGAGCGCCAGGCTGGGGTGGGTGCGGGCATGGCTGGCTCTGGCTCTCAGCCACACACTGAAATGCAGAGACACCTGTCAATCATGCAGATTGGTATTGTTGGAGTCCTTCCCAAGCTTGACTCTGTCCCATCAACTGATAACAGGCAATAGACCACTATCAGTTGATTCTGGATCACAGGGAAACATAAGAAAATGCACTCCTGTGGCCCTAAAGAGCTTAGGCCATATCTCTTTTAAGCCACATTATTGTCCAAGCTTATTACAATAGCGTCTGTCACTGTACTAGAATTATTGATTGAAATCACAATTAATCAAAAACTAACAATGAACTTTCCTTATTTTCTCCCGTTTGGTCTGTTAAATATACCACTGAAAGCACTTTGTTTATGTTTGATGCAAAAAAAAATATCTGTCCTGACAAAAATCCAATGCTGTCCTGTGCAACCTGTGTTACTTCAAATAGGTTTATCAGCCCTGCCCAGGGTTCCTATGTGAATATAGAACACCTTCCCCTATGTAATTAAGATAAGCAGAGGCGGAGGGGTTCTGTTAGTCTAACAAACATCCTGTCCTAGGGTGACTCCTTCATAGTTACAGTATAATGAGTGAGTGTTGGCACCCAAGAATAAGAAGTGGGCTACTGGCAGGATCATCAAAAAATAAAACTAATGTAGCTACCAAATCTAAGGACTGGTAAGCTGCATTATTTTACTTTGCTGTTCTTGAGTTTAGATACACTTTAAAACTTGGTATCATATGAGACAAAATTTAGGTTATATAACTTCAGCACAGCAGAAATCACTTAAAGTGTCTGTAAACCAAATGTGCAGGAATTGGCAAAGACATGCGCCATGTTTTAGCTTTTGTAATACAAATCCAAAACGCATTTGTTTTACCTCTGTTTTTTCTCCGAAAAACTCTGGTCTTTGGGCCGGAGCTCTGGATGCAGAGTGGTGATGTCACTGGACTCTCCTCCCAACTGTGCAGTCCCCACGGCAATCACACTAGCTTGGCTTAGCATATATCTGCTCCTAACGTCTGTCAATCAAAGGTGATGGGGTGTGGTGCCACCATTTTTTTGCTGGTGTCTGGATTTTTTTCATTATCACAGCGGGGAGGATTGAAACTGACAGGCTGCTCTTTTCACAAGCAGACTAAGGTCAAGTGAGTTGTGATCTTATGCTGTAATAGATAAACTGTTCGGTTTACATTCTGTTTTTTGGGTTTACAACTACTTTAAAGAGGAGCTCCAGGCTCCTTCAGAAAAAAATAAAAGTCAGCTGCTACAAATACTGTAGCTGCTGACTTTTAATATTAGGACACTAATCCAGCGGTGTTATCCCCCGAGTCGATTTTTCAATCAGCTCTCTGGTGCTGCTGCCGCCATTTTGGGTAAGGGGAACCAGTAGTGAAGCCTTTCGGCTACACAGCCAGTTCCTTACTGTGCATGTGCGAAGCGTGGGGAAGGAGGAGGGGGGCAAACCTTCCGGATGTCTTGTGTGAAGTCACCCAAAAGTGGGAGCAGGTACCTGTCAAAACAAGGTACCCACTCCCCCCGGAAAGGTGCCAAATGTGGCAGCGGAGGGGGAGGAGGCAAATAAGCAGAGCTTCTCCTTTTGGATGGAGCTCCACTATAATCTTTTTAAAGAAACTGTATAATGGTTATACATATATTTTCTGTAATATGGTCAGGACTAAAAGTTACAACTTTTTTTTATCTGACTCATCCTGTCTGTTTGAAATTGCCATTGTATAGGGAGCTCAACAGCTCAAGCTGAAATTGATTGAGTTAAAGGAGTGACACTTCTCCCTCCATCTTTCTGACCTGCTCTCTTTGTACTGGACTGTACAAAGTTTCAACTGGAAGGAAAAAGCCTGAAGGTAAACAGCTTCTGCTGTTCTTTCTTTGTAGAAAACCCATATTACTCTATTAATTCCAATTTATCAGTGTATGTTGTAATAATTATAGATTTTAAATTTCAAAGAATATTAACAACCAAATCAATACAGCTTCTCCTTAAATTGATGTTGCCTTTGCCAGTTATTGTGCAGCTCTTTGAAGCAGAAAGCTAAATAGAAGCAGCAATAGAGTTGGAGCTGCAGACATTGCTCTGTACTTGTATGCTTCTGATAATTATTCAGCAAGGTTGCTCCAAGATGTACCGTAATTCCTTTGCTACACTGTAAATGTAATCTGTATTGGAAACACATTAGTGAATTGCTGCATTTTCAAATACTCTTTTGTTTGTGACAGATTCCCTTTATGCTATTGAAGACCTCCATTTACCTTTTGTGTTCAGCTGCCCAGACGTAGAAAGTATAGGTGCATGGTATCCAATATCTGAATAAGTGAACTCTGATCTCCACCTGTGTCTTAGTGGTGAAGATATGAATCGGTGAGATGAAATGTATATGATAAAGAGGATCAAGAGACATAGGAAATGAAAGGAGCTCGTTAAAGCTGGATATTTGAGACCGAAAACTCACTCATCTTGAAGCAGCAGGATGAGAGAAACAATAAAAGCTCTAATGGCTGAGCAGTCTTCAGTAATCAATACAGAGTGAACAGAATGCCAATGCAGTTCAATGTGTTCACAAGAAAAAATCAATGCTGAAACAGAATGTATAACGTGTATATTTACAGAGTGTGTGTATACAGTACCTTCAGTGAGTATTCATACCCCTTGAAATTTTCCACATTTTGTCATGTTACAAGAAAAAACATAAATTTATTTTATTGGGATTTTATGTGATAGAACAACACAAAGTGGCACATAATTGTGAAGTGAATTTAAAAAAAAAAAAATCTGAAAAGTGTGGCGTGCATTTGTATTCATCCCCCATTACTCTGATACCCCTAACTAAAATCTAGTGGAACCAATTGCCTTCAGAAGTCACCTAATTAGTAAATAGAATCCACCTATGTATAATTGAATCTCATTATAAATACAGCTGTTCTGTGATGCCCTCAAAGGTTTGTTAGAGAACCTTAGTGAACAAACAGCATCATGAAGGCCAAGGAACACACCAGACAGGTCAGGGATAAAGTTGTGGAGAAGTTTAAAGCAGGGTTAGGTTATAAAAAAAAAAAGCTTTGAACATCTCATGGAGCACTGTTCAATCCATCACCGAAAATGGAAAGAGTATTATTATTATTATTATTATACAGGATTTATATAGCGGCAACAGTTTGCGCAGCGCTTTACAACATGAGGGCAGACAGTACACTTACAATACAAATCAATAAAGGAGGGATCAGAGGGCCCTGCTCGTTATAGCTTACAATCTAGAAGGGAGGGTCAAGTGGAAACAAAAGGTAATAACTGTGGGGGATGAGCTGAAGGAGAAAATGAAAATACAGTTGTTAGGTGTGCGTAGGGTAGGTTTCTCTGAAGAGAAGGGTTTTCAGGGATCGTCTAAAAGCTAATAAAGTAGGAGATAAGCGGACAGATTGGGGTAGGGCATTCCATAGGATCGGAGAGGCTTTGGAAAAGACCTGGAGGCGAGCATGGGAGGAGGTGACGAGGGAGCTAGAGAGCAGGAGGTCTTCAGAGGAATGAAGCGAACGAGTAGGTTGGTATTTAGAGACTAGGCTAGTGATGTAGCTGGGGCGAAATTGTGGATGGATTTGTACGTAGTTGTTAGTATTTTGAATTTAATTCTTTGGCCCAGCAGAAGCCAGTGGAGGGATTGACAGAGAGGAGTGGCAGACACAGTGTGATTGGTAAGGTGGATGAGTCTGGCAGCAGCATTCATGATTGATTGAAGAGGTGATAGACTATGTAGAGGTAAGCCAATGAGAAGGGAGTTGCAGTAGTCGAGACGAGAGATGACCAACGAGTGAATTAAGACCTTTGTTGTGTCATTGGTTAGAAAGGGGCGTGTTTTGGAGATGTTGCAGAGGTTGAGGCGGCAGAATTTGGACAGTGATTGGATGTGTTGCTTGAAGGAGAGTTCAGAGTCCAGGACTACACCTAGAACCTTGACATGTGGGGAAACTTGAGGAGACAGAGGGAGTGAGCTGAGGGGTAGAGAAATAGATTTGGGTGTCGTCAGCGTAGAGGTGGTATTGGAAGCCATGGGTGGCTATCAGTTGACCCAGGGAGGAGGTGTAGATTGAAAATACTTGAATCATAAAAGGGCTGGTGACTCGGATGCTCTTGAATAAAAGTCCTTTATTTGGTTACATGGGTACACAGGTACACTGGTACAGGCTACGCTGACGTGTTTCGGCTAAGAAGCCTTCATCAAAGTAAATTGAAAATAGGAGAGGTCCAAGAACAGAACCTTGGGGGACCCCAACAGAGAAAGGAAGAGGTGCGGTTGGATAAATAGGAAGAGAACCAGTGAAGAGTACAGTCACGGAGACCAAAGGCGTGGAGTTTTTTGAGGAGGAGGGGGTGGTCAACCCTATCAAAGGCAGAAGAGAGGTCCAGGAGTAGGAGTACAGAATAGTGCACATCGGTTTTGGCTGTTAGCAGATCGTTTATTCATTTTAGGAGAGCAGTTTGTGGAGTGTTGAGGACGAAATCCAGACTGAAGGGGATCAAGAAGGCTATTACCAGTGAGGTGGACGCTCAGTCGGTTGTAGATCAGACGTTCGAGGAGTTTGGATAAGAAGGGGAGCAAAGAGATGGGGCATAGGTTGTTAAGATTGGATGGGTCCAGTGAGGGCTTTTTAAGTATGGGTTTGACAAGTGCATGTTTTAGAGAGTTGGGAAAGATGCCAGAAGAGAGGGAGAGATTGAAGATGTGGGTTAGAGAGTGTAGCATAGAGCCAGAGGGTGAACGTAGCATTTGTGAGGGAACAGGATCCAGAGGGCAGGTGGTAAGGTGGACATTACCAAGTAGTTTAGCAACCTCATCTATAGTGGTGGGGTTGAAAGAGGGAAGTAATGGATTGTCCCTGTGGCATGAAGTGTAAAGCGTGGAGGGTATCGGAACAGTAGAGATCTCAGCGCAAATTGTATCAATCTTCTGTTTGAAGTTATTGGCGATCTCCTGGGCAGTGAGTGAGTTGGCGGGTGGAGGACGAAGTAGAGAGTTGAAGGTAGAGAAGAGTTGACGGGGACGGGATGATAAGTTGCTAATAAGAGTGATAAAATAGGTCTGCTTGGAAGCGAGGAGGCTGGAATTGTATTTTTGGAGGGCAGATTTTTATTGGTTGAAATCTCTTTGAGACTTATGCCCTGTACACACGACCGGACTTTCCAGCAGACTAGGTCCGACGGAGTTCCCGCTGGAATTCCGACGGACCTTCCTTCTGGCTGCAGCTGCCTCTCTCCACTGCCCGTACCACCACAGTCTACTCCACTGGCTCTGCACCCATCTCAGACTGCAATCTCCCAGTCCTCTCAGGCGTGCCTCCCCAGTCCTCCTGACTGTGGCCTGTTGTTCCCTGGAGACTTGTCTAGCAGTGCTCTTTGTACAAAAATATGCTAAATATATATACTCGCGCTAATGGTGTGTATGTGAAAAAAGGAAGCAGCAGCTATACACAAAGTGCTGATCACTTGACAAACGTATAAATATAAAATATAGCGCTCACAACCATTAAAGTATAAAAAACATGTGTGAACAAACACAATCAAATAATTGGCAAAATAAAGTCCAAACATAAATATAAATATCAAAGTGACTCTAGGTGCTTCAATCCGAAGGGAACAAAACGTGCAGGAATATTGCAGATGTATTCAGGTGCAAGACACCCCCTCATGTATCCCCACTCACCAGATCGTGATGACCCCCAGCTTTTCAGTCTGGTGGGTCGCTTTAAGCTTTATAATGGTGTCCAGGGCCAATGGAGTAGTCAAATTTTCAGATCCAATGATTTTTAAATGAAGTTGCTCAGCAAAACAAACGGATACCCAAAAGTGAGGAAAGAAATGGAACTAATAGTGAAGTACCGTTTAAAAATGGTTTAATGGAAAAGGGAATGGGTATTTACAAAAAGTATGATCAAAACAAGCATTAAACATGGAGTTGATAGTGTAAAAAGGCCATTCATGGCGTGCGTTCCAAGAGACCAGAAGTGACGTCAGTAATACCGGAAATTGCGTCAACGTTTCTCCCTCCCACAGGGCGTCATCAAGCGTAGACTTTGAGGCTGCATTCACACCTGAGCGTTTTGTCGCCCTAAGCCGCCCTACGCCTGAAGCTACAAAACGTTCGAGGGGATAAAATACATTATTCTCTATGGAGATGGTTCACATCTCCACTCCATGTCGCCTGAAGCCGAACGCCTGAAGCTCAAACAAGTTCCGGACCCTTTTTTGTCGCGCGAATCGGGCAGATTTGGGCGTTTGTATCCCCATAGAACATAGCAACAAATGATGACAGTGATGATCATTTTTCCTATTGGCTATCAAGAAAAACGCCAAAGTTGAAAAACGCCTGTTACGCCGTATGCAAATGTGCAAAAACGACGGTATTCGCGCGACAAAACGCCGGTAAAACCGCTGGTAAAAACGCTTGTTCCGCTACGCTCAGGTGTGAATGCGGCATGACAAAGCGCATGCGCGCAAAACATGTAAGTCACGGTCGCCATTACAAAAACACAAGCGTGCGCTCTGTCCCCTCGTGTTCCAGACCAGTGGATCTGTCCCTCCCCTTCCGGGTCTCTGAAGGTTATGCTTCCTCCCTCCCTCACAGCACATCGTTCAGGACTCTATTTGTGCTGATAGCTGACAGGGAACAGCAGATCGTTATACATTCAACCTTTCTCTCCTGTGTCCGGCAGCAGTTATAAAGTTTACTAAGGAGAGCGGCTCCCCCTTAATATCATCTGCTCCACAGTGCATGGAGCCTGGAGTCGGCTCGTGCATACAGCAGAGTGAGAAGCCCCACAAACATCCTGGTATACTCCTTGTCTTCAGGAGGCGGTATGGTGCACTGTTTTTATCCATTTGTTTTACCAGATTCCTTTGAAGATTTGAACAGCATTACACTGAATTGTTCCCTGTTCTTCTTGTCATTGGAGCATATTCCTGATTAAATGTCTCTTTTTTTCATGATCCCATTTGAGCGCTGTTTTTTTGTTTATTTTTTTTTTGTTTATATTTTGTTTGAACTTTGCTCTGAAAGTTAAACAGCTGCCTGGTGATCTGAACTTATTCCATTCCAGATATTGTCCAGATAATTGATTTCTATAAGACTGTTTCTTTAGCGCTGGAGGTTTTTTTGAGTTTTGATATGTAGGCAGCAAGGTACCATGGGATATGTAGTCCTTAGAATGTGAAAATAAATTGCAGAGGTGAAGCTGCAAAGCATGCAGGGAATTCAAGAAGTCGTGGGAAGAGATTGCCAACAGACAGACAAAACTCACAACATGAAAGGAGATTTTTCAAGTGAGCTTATACTGGAATTGTAAAATATAACTTATGCTTATGTTCTAAAATGAAAGTGTATGATATGACCATAGATCTCCTTTAACTTTTGATCAAAACCCAATTCCCTGTGTGTGACATATCGATCTATTAGGATGTTGACTACAGATCAGTTATTCCTATTGGAAGAGATCAATTGGAAAAAAAACAAACATAATTTATCAAAGTGAGTATGCCCCCCCCCCCCCCCCCCAATTAGACTTAATACTGACAATCAAACAAAACCAATGCACTGTGATAAAACTAATTGATGATATCTTGGCTCTTACTGAGGGCACATCAGCTACCATTATATTGTGACTGGTTAAAACTCTTGGTGCAAAGTTTGTGAATATTCGCACTCTGCAAAATGGTAAAAATCGAAAATAAATTCTGGTTTATGCATGTCAGTTTGCTTTTTTCCCAATCAGAATAGGGTAGGATTATAATCTTATTTTTTCTTTATTTGGTACTGTATTTCCTTTTTATTGGTTCCTATTATTTGGTTATAAATTATTTAATTTACTAAAGGAACATGGATTGTTCACTTGAAAAATAAGGTGAAGCTGTGTTTACGTAAATTAACCAAATCACATGCTAGCAAAAATCCTGTTTTTTTTTGTATCATTTGTCCAGATAGAATTTGTTTGATGGTGATCATATTGAACAAATAGGACAAGGAATTTCCAGCACAGGTAAAAAGATTTTCACTGTAATGGCTTTGCCTCAGAGAAGAACTATGCTAAGTACACAAGCCAATAAACCACTAAAAGAGTGCAGGCTGTTCAATTAGGAAAGGGAATGTTAGTAATTAGGGTGAACCTGTATTTACTTTAAATACCTAATCATGCGCAAATGAAATTAAAAAAACTGGATTTTTGCTAGCATGTGATTTGGTTAATTTAAGTAAACACAGCTTCACCTTATTTTTCAAGTGAACAATCCATGTTCCTTTAGTAAATGAAGTAATTTATAACCAAATAACAGGAACCAATAAAAAGGAAATACCAAATAAAGAAAATTATACATTTTAATTGGTTGTGACAAGTTGCATTAAGCTAGTGCAACTCCTAATAATTATATTTGCATTCCTATCTTAAACTGCTGAAACCTAATTCTAATTTTGGAAAAGCTAGCTAATTTTTTTAACAGCAGCTTGGATGGCTTCTGTCAGAAAACATGAGAAACGTTCAATTGTATTCCTGCATTGTTATGGTTGAACAGGCTAGACCTGAGGAAAACATAAACTATAGAAAACCTTAGGACATTAAACAGCTGTAGGATCCCAAGTTCCGGTGCCAAAGATCTTCAAATAGCACACAGCCACAGATCACAGGTGTGCATAAAACATACTAATCCACAGCGTTCTCATTATATCTTATGCCCCATACACACGGTCGGAAAATCCGACCACAAAATCCATCGGATTTTTTCCGACGGATTTTGTCCGACACTGGTGTTGCATACACACCGTCGGACAAAGTTGTCGGAAAATCCGATCATTCTGAACGTGGTGACGTTTGTTGCCTACGACGGGACTACATAGAGGCTAGTAGCCAATAGCTTTGGTCTTGTAATGTGATCTGAGCATGCGTGGCACTTTGTCCGTCGGAATTCGCTACACACGATCGGAAAAAGTCCGATAGGATTTTGTTGTCGGAAAATTTGAGAGCAGGAGATAAAACTTTGTTCGTCGGAAAATCCAACGGAAAAAGTCCTATGGAGCCTACACACGGTCGGAATTTCTGACAACTTTGTCCGATAGGACATTTTCCGTCAGAAAATCCGACCGTGTGTATGGGGCTTAATACTCAATATAATAAATGTTGCCATTGCTATCCTGGGTAAACACTCCCCATCGGTCCTCCTTTTTGTTGGTATTCTGGATCACACAGTGGGGCTGATGCATTAAGCTGAAAAATGGAAAACAAGCACAAAATCTGAATTGCTGCCCATGGCAACTACTCTTGTGACTCTTGTTCATAAATTCAAAAAAAAAGATTGATTGTCTGCTTTTGGCAACAACTAAAATTTTGTTTCAGGTTTTTCTCAAATTTGAATAATTCAATCCTTGTGTGTAAGACCCCACCACTGCTATTGTCTGCTTCTACCTCTCTGCTGCATATATAATCCTGTGGTTCTGTGAATGTAGATTCTAGGCTAAGCAGATAAAGTAGGGCACTCACTTAGACCCCATACACACTATTAGATTTTCTGCAGATTTTTGTCTTCAGATTTACCAAAAACATATAATATGAGGTCAAACCTTAATGCCGCGTACACACGACCAGACTTTCCAGCAAACTAGGTCCGACGGTCTTCCCGACTGACTTTTGGCGGAGTTCCGATGGACTTTTCAAATGAACGGACTTGGCCACACACGAACGGACTTAGTCCGTTCGAAAGTCCGTTTGTTTTGAACGTGATGACGTAAACGGGACTAAAAAAGTAAGTTCAATAGCCAGTAGCCAATAGCTTCCCTTGCGTTGTATTTGGTCCGTCGGACCATCACACAGACAAACGGTTTTCCCAATTTTAATCCGTCGGAATTGAGTACGTCGGATAGATTTGAAACATGTTTTATTTCTAGGTCCGTCTGATTTTTTATTAGCCCACACATGATCGAATTGTCCGACGGACTAATCCCTTCGGACCTAGTCTGCCGGAAAGTCCGGTCGTGTGTACGCAGCATAAGAGTTTCTATTTGTATGCAATCAGGCAGGCCCTTGCGCTACATGGTTTTGGTAAATTCAAATAGTGTGTATGGGGCCTTAAAAACACATTGTTAATTATTGGCAACTCACCAAATCTAAAAACATTAGGCATATTAGAGTTTCTCCCAAACAAACTTGACCATGGTTTTAGTTTTTACCCCCTACAGGGGCATACAGCATACAGCACTAGGGTGAATAGGAATACCATGTTTTATAAATGCATGTAGCAATGATTACCTAGGGAGCCGCTAGAAATAATTGGGCTCTCCCAGCTGTCTCCTGGCTTCCTGTCCTGTATCTGGATCCATCAACTCAACAACAAACCCCTCAAAATAATCAGACTCCAGTCCATAGGGTGTTTTTACAGCTGCAGCAATGCCGAGATACAATTTTTTTGTGCCGGTGATTCTAAAACTGGTAAAAGTAATCAGAGCGGATAAAGAGCCGCTGGATTACTTTTCCAGGCAGCACAAGGGATTCAGCTCCTAACCCCCCCGGTGCATTTACTGGGCTCAAGCCCCGGCAAGGATGCAACCGGTGACATCTGCTTCCTGAGACACAGTGAGAGGAATGGATGTCATTCCTCCCCCACGTGATGTCAGAAACTACGAGGATTCAGTCACTTCCGGTTACGGTTTGTTGTTTACAGTTACCGGCTTGTAAAAGCATCCAAACTCATCTCTGTTTGATAAGATGCTTTGGAGGCCAGAGGAGACATCTGGGATCTAATAGACTCCAAATGTCTCAAGGACCTGCAACTGCTTATTGTTATCACCATGGATATTTATATTCATTGTGATAGCAATATAAGGCTGTGTTCACACTGCCATTAGGAGCAGGCGTTAGAGAAGTGTTTGACAAGCTTTAAAAACGCCCCTCAAACGCCTTTGCACAAGATATAATGGACAGCACACTAAGCATTAGCGTTGCCTCTCAACGACTCCCATTCAAGTCTATGGTAACGCTCCGCAAACTCTCAGGCATTTTCGGCACGGTTTTGGTGCGGTTGCGGCATGTTAAAATTTGTTTATTTCTGTCACTCTCCATTGTGGAGCAGTTTTAACGCTCATCACATGCTACAAAACTGCACATAGGCGTTTAGGGAGCGTTTTTAATGCTTGTAAAACGCCCCATATTAAAGCTCATTGACTCCTGTCTGACTCTCATACTAACGCCATACAAATGCTATAGGAGCGTTTGTTGAGTGTCAGAAATGTTGTAAAGTGTGAACAAGCCCTAAGTGATCAAAAAAATGTAATAAAATTAAGAAACAGTGTAAAAAATTTTTTTTCAAAGTGCCCCCGTCCCACTGTGCTTGCGCACAAATGAGAACACACGTGTCAGTCCAGCACAAATGTGTAAATGGTGATTGCACCACATGTGAGCTATTACCATGAACGTCAGAAGGAGAGCAATAATTCTAGCAGCAGACCTCTTGTGTAACTCCAAACTGGTAACCTGTAAAAGATTTTAAAGTGTCACCTATTCAGATTTTTAGGAAGTTTGGCGCCGTTCCACAAGCGTACGCAATTTTAAAGCATGATATGTTTGGTATCTATTTACTTGGTGTAATATCTTTTATATTTTACCAAACAATTGGGTATTATATTATGTTTTTGTGCATTATAGTTCATTAAAAGTATATTTTTTTCCCAAAAGCTTGCATTTAAAAAAAATGCTGCGCAAATACAGTGTGGCAGAAAAAAAAATGTTACACCCACCATTTTATTCTCTGGGGCCTCTGCTTAAAAACTATATACAGGGGGTCCCCGGGTAACAAACCCATTAGGGACTTTCCGCATGTTTGTAAATCGGAAATGTCCGTAAGTCAGGCGCGTAAACGACAATTCCGGACATTTCCGATGCTCCGTCGAATGCCGGTCTGCGCATGCGCTGCAAATTACGGTCATTTTTGATGTTCCGTCGAATGCCGTTCTGCGCATGCTTGACAAATTACGGACATTTTCAACATTTTTCGTCATTTTCCATGGCTCCGTCTGGCCGCGCATGCGCAGAGCGGCCGATGTCCACGCAGAATGGCAGAGGGTCCCAGCAGCGCCCAGTTCGTAAGTAGGAGTTGTTCGTAGGTCGTGGACCCCCTGTACTGTAACATTTTTTTGGGGTAAAATTGTGTTTTTTACATGTAGGAGAGGAATGTCAGAATTGGCCCAGACCGGAAGTGGTTACATTTCTTACATGCACATTTTTACTGTAACAATGTATATGTAAAACTATATAGTATGTATGGTAAAATTCTATTTTAACAATCATTTAAACTGTATTGGTTAACCCCAAAATAATCAAATCTAATAGAAATATTTCTGGCAGTTGTGTTTCATTTAAAAAGCAAGCTTAAAGCGGAAGTAAACCCATCGATTTAATAGTTTAAAAAAACAGTTACATTCCGGCATGCCAAAAATGCTAACTGTCACATTGGTTGTGCTCCCAACCAAACTGTCAAACCAGCCAATGGCTGGTGTCATAGCTGACCACATGTGCAGCACCATGGCAGTTGAAGATCAAACAGAGGCCAAGATGGCAGCTTCCTTGGCTTAAAACGATAGGAGGGTTTACTTCCACTTTAAAGTATAACTAAAGCCATTCTAACTAAGGCCTCATGTACACTGTTGCTGGTAAACGGACGTTTAGGTTCCATGCACACTGGACTTAAAAAACGTTGATTCTACAGGTGTTTGACGTTTTTTTCACCTGCCTCTAGAAGCACTTCTATGTGTCTTTGTACATTATGACTACTACAGGCGTTTTCTGTCAGGGACGTTTAGAGGCATGAAAAAAAAACCTTCTCTATCGCATTTTCGGGAGAAGTTTAGGAGCTGTAAAAATGTCAATCTCTCCTAAACTCCTCTTATCTCTCCTAAACGTCAAGTTTCAACGTTTTTTTAGTAAAAAAAAGGTCTGTTGTCACTTTACATCATTTCCTGGCTTTACAGGAAGTATCTTTTGACCCTGTCCATTGCCTCCATCTTTCTATGAGAGACCCACACGTTCAGACATGACCAGGAGGGAGGTCACACAACATCAGTTGATTGCAGCTGTGCAAGGACATGCCAACCTCTGGGATAAACCTCACCCAGATTATAAAGACAGATTTATAAAACATTCATCCTGGGAGGAGATAGCGTGAACTGGAGCACCCTGAGTATTCAGAAGAGTAGAATTGAAGAGTAGAGTGGCATGGCTCTTGAGGGCTCTGGAATCTCTGCTCACAATATCCTTTGCTCATTTTGTCCAAAATGGCACCCATCAAAAAAAGGCTGTGAAATGCTTATTTTGGGAGTAAAACTTTTGCAGAGGGGAGGGTAGTGCAAAAAATGCCTATAAACTAAAATGCTCTTAAACTCTCATAGACTCGCCTAAACTTTGTACAATATGCTTTTAATTTGCATCTTTTATGCCACGTTTTTAAGCTAATAACTTTGACGTTTTTTCTGCTCCTAGTGTGCATGGAGTGTTAGGCTGCATTCACACCTGAGCGAATACGGTCGTTTTTGCACATTTGCATACATCGTTTTCAGGCGTTTTTCAACTTCATTGTTTTTCTGGATAGCCAATAGGAAAAAGGATCATCACTGTCATCATTTGTTGCTATGTTTTTAGATTTTGTTCATCTGCTTCCTGGGTGAATACTGTACTACCGGTTCATCATTGTGCTTCCTGCTCCATATTGTACTATCTTCTGCACAAAGATGAGTGACAATGAGATGGCGTGTTTTCTGGCAGCAGCCACGGTTACCTCATACTTTCTACATGAAAGAGAGAGGAGAAAGAAGAGGGCACGCAGATATTGGATCCACCCAGTAATTGCCGAACGAGAAGAGAGAGGCCAATTTTGGGTCATGTATAGTGATCTACGTGAGCATGATGATAAATTCTTGGACTACACAAGGATGTCCATAAAAAGGTTAGTCAAAGTAATTTGGATTCATGATGTTTGACATTGTTCCTGTCTTATAATGTCCACTAATAAACCCCATATTTCTTGCTCACAGCTTTGATGAGTTACTGGGTTTACTGAGTAGCCGGTTGCAAAGAATGGACACCTATTTCCGGAACAGTATACCCCCAGTGGAACGACTAATCATCACACTGAGGTAAATTCTTCTTATTTCTTTTTGTCCCCAGTGCCACGTGTCCCCAGTGCCACGTATCAATACCACCTGTCAGTGTCATGTGTCATCATTGCCACCTGTTAGTGCCACGTGTCCCCAGTGCCACGTATCATCAGTGCCACGTATCAATGCCACCTGTCAATATCACGTGTCATCATTGCCACATGTTAGTGCCACGTGTCCCCAGTTCCACGTATCAGTACCCCCTGTCAGTGCCACGTGTCATCAGTGCAATGTATGTATTTTGGGGCATTATTAGTGGTATACACATTTCATCTGCGAAAAATAACATATTACAATGATTATTATAATAAAATTCCTACTTTTGTAAAGAATTGAGGGAAAAATAAACATCCGATCACACAATTTTAATATTAAACAAAAAACTTTATTTGTTACTATCAAATATTAACTAAATATTACTTATTCTCTTTTTTTTTTAATTTGAAAAATATACAGCTCAACCGGAGCTAACGTAGCTCATAAAAAAAAAAAAAAAAATCAGAGGTGCTGAAAGGTTTGGGAGGAGTTGACTCCCTCGTTAGGTGCATTGACCACATCCATTGCATGGCCATATTGTGACCAGGTGGAGGTAGATGCATGGTCATTGGGCTGCCAATTAGAAGGTGGTGGTGGTGTTGGCAGACGGTAGTAATTGGTTGGTGGCGGTGTAGGCAGAGGAGGGTAATTAGGATGTGGTGCTGAAAACCGAGGAAGTGCTGGCAGATGGGGCGGGGGGGGGGGGATTAGCATAAGGACCATATGGTGGGGGAGGTTCAGAGGACCTATATGTGGTGGTTGGCGGGATGAAGGTCGCAATGTAGCGTATAGTGCCTGACAGCATGTCTGCCTGGAGCTCTGATGGAACCTTCTCCATCAGACCTTCCAGACACCTAGCAGACACTTGAACATGGGACCTATTGCTGGTCATCCTGTCCGACATACCGGCCATAATGTCCAGCATTCTGTTAAAATCCGGTTCCGGAGCCCTCCTTCGTGTTCCTCTAGCTGGTACATGAACAATAGGTGGTGTGGACTCCTCGTCACGGTCTCCCACAGGTGTTGTTGCTGTAGAGCGTGCCGGAGTAGACAACTGGCTCTCCGGATCTTGTCCTTCTTGTTTACCGCCTGATGCCTGGCTTGCTTGTGGGTCCAAATTATTTTGGGAGCTGTCCTCCCAGCTGTTTTCAGTACTGAAAATAGGAATTAATTATTAGAACTTTCTCTTTACATTTTGTTTAATGACATTCGTACAGATGATAGCTTACTGCCCCAAAGCCACCAATGGCCGAAGGAACTCCAGTTCTCTAGCATACATGTACTCTCTTGGAGCACATGCTGCAGATCCACTCCTACATTCCCTGGTCAGGCGTACATGTCGTGTGTAGGCATCCCGTAAGCTTTTCCACTTGAGTTTTAGCATTTTAACTGTCAAAACACAAATTAAAATATATATATTTATTTCTTTGTAGGTACCTAGCAACTGGACAATCTATATCAAGTCTGCACTATAGCTTTCAGATAGGGAAATCAACAGCTAGTTATATAGTCCGTGACACCTGCTCTGCAATTTGGGAGATTTTGAAGGATATCGTGTTTAAAAAACCTACATCAGAAGAGTGGTCACAGATATCGGAGGTTTTCCTGCAACGCTGCAATTTCCCTAATTGTGTCGGAGCGATCGATGGGAAACATATCAGGATCATTAAGCCCATGGGAAGCGGAAGCCAATATTTCAACTATAAAAAATATTTTTCCTTTGTTTTGATGGCGGTTGCGGATGCCAATTATTGCTTCCGGTACATTGACATTGGTTCGTATGGCAGCAGGCCACTCCCGGGCACAAATGGCCCTCCCCTACCCAGTGTGTTTGTTGGAGATGAGGCCTTTGCTCTGAGTGAGCATCTACTACGGCCTTACTCAGGGCACAATCTAAATGAACAGAGGAGTGTGTTCAATTACCGTCTAACACGAGCACGTCGTGTGGTAGAATGTGCATTTGGCATATTGTCAAATAAATGGCGGGTACTGCACACTCCGATTGTTCTCAATATGCAAAATGCAGTCTCTGCTGTAAAGGCTTCATGTGCATTGCATAATTTTGTAAGGCAGCGGGATGGATATGATTTTGAGGAGCCAGTACTTGAGAGTATGGAAAGAGCGCATTGGACCGGTGTGCGTGGAAGCAGACAAGGGACACATGTCAGGGATCAATTTGCGTCCTACTTCATGTCTCCAGCAGGACAGGTCCCATGGCAGCTTGAGGCAATTCAATAAATTGAAGTCTTTATTTCTTTGTTATAATAATAAAACCGTATACTATGCTATGTGAATAATTAATAAAATTGCTTGATTTATTGTGAAGAAGTTCCGTGTTTTTTTTTTTTTTAAATATATATTTATCTTTGTGTGCAGTAGCCATACAATATACACTAGGGGTCAGAGTGTGCCATCACATACTCCTATGCATAGGCCCCTTTCACACTGAGGCGTTTTTCAGGCGCCTGTATAGCGCCTGACAAAAGCGACTCCTTTGACTCGGCTTTCACACTGGAACGGTGCGCTAGCAGGACGGTAAGAAAAAGTCCTGCTAGCAGCATCTTTGGAGCGGTGAAGGAGCGGTTTATTCACTGCTCCTACCAATTAAAATCAATGGGGCAGCTTGTTTTAACCCTTTTTTTTCGGCCGCTAGCGGCCGAAAAAGGGTTAGAAAGGCACGCAAATCGCCGCTGCAGAGGCTCTTTGCAGGCGGGTTTGGAGCGCTGCCACATTGTTTTCAATGGGAAGGGGCGCTTAGCGCTCCAAAGATGCGGCTTGCATGACTTTTTAACATGTTGGGTATCTATTTACTCGCCGTATCTTCATCTTTGACATTATGCTACAAAATTGGGCTAACTTTACTGTTTTTTTTTTTTTTTTAAAGCATGAAAAAAACGAATTTGAATAATTGCTGCGAAAATACAGTGCGATATAAAAAGTTGCAACGACCGACATTGTATTCTCTAGGGTCTTTTCTAAAAAATCATATATAATATTTGGGGGTTCTATGTCATTTTCTTGCCAAGAAATTATGGATTTTACATGTAGGAGAGAAATGTCATAATTGGCCCCGGGTGTGAAGTGGTACTGTTTTTCTATAATGTACTAATGTTTGCAGGGGTTTATCTTACCTTTTACATCCTTAACATGGCCAGTTAGGTCTGCCCAGTTTGAGAAAACTTTCATGGCAATCTGGGTCCATGCCCTCCTCTTGCTCGCTCTGAGTTTATACGTTGCATCTCTTGTATCATAGAGACAGGGGTGCTCCTTGACCATTCTAATAAAGGTCTCCTGATCCAGCAGGCATACAGTATCATCTACTTCATCCTCCATATTGCTGGTCTGTATGTCTGCTAAAATGGTGATCTGTGCACTTCCTGTTATGTTATGTCATTTCCTTCATGTAAAATATTACTTCACTTGAGCAGATGCAGCGACAAAACGCCCGTAGAAACGCTCGTTGTCGCGCTAGTCGCTTGAATCGAGCGTTTCCATTAGTTTCTATGGGGGTACGAACGCCCAAATCTGCCCGATTCGCGCGACAAAAAAAGGTCCGGAACTTGTTTGAGCTTCAGGCGTTCGGCTTCAGGCGTTTTGGAGTGGAGATGTGAACCATCTCCATAGAGAATAATGTATTTTATCCCCTCGAACGTTTTGTAGCTTCAGGCGTAGGGCGGCTTAGGGCGACAAAACGCTCAGGTGTGAATGCAGCCTTAGGAGCAGTTGGGCATTTTTTTCAACTTCTCCTGAACTCTCCCCTATGTTATCTTATCAGTACATCTACACAGGGTCGTTTATAGTCATTTCTAGGCAGTTGAGTTTAGAGGCTTTTTTTTAAACCCCAAAAAATGTGTTCAGAAGCTGCGTATAGAGGCATTTCAAGCTCTAAACTCGGTAACTTCTGAGTTACCACGTTTCGTTTACAGGCGTTTTTCATTTTTGGCTATTTTGAAATTAATTTTTTTTTTTAACGCTTCTAAATGCAAACGCGGAAAAACGCGGAAAAACCCTGGCAAAAATCGCTCTCAGTTTTGTTTTTCCTATCTGTATCTCATTAGGGAGAATTTCCTTTGCTACCTGTCTTATAGACTCCACAGGTTAGATTCGAAACCCTCATCACTCTACCCAACGCTAAAAAGAGTTTGCCTCTAATTATACTTTAAAACCCAACTCCAGAAACTTGAAAATTCTGTCCTGCTGTGGGTTAATTGGCCATTTAGGTCTAGGGGCGAAAAAAGCTGATTTATTTATGTTATCCTCCTTGCTGCTAGACTGGTCCCTACAGCATCTTCTCCCCCATGCTCTGCCAGAAGATTGGGTAAGTAAAAATCCTTTTCCTCTCCCCTGGACCTAAATGAGAAATTAACCCTTGCAGTGCATGCGCAGTCCCACTGCAAGGGAGCTTTTTCAAATTTCCCAGAGTTGGGCTTTAATCATTTACATTTGTGTCTTAATCCTTTTTTCTACATATTGTTTCATGTGTTAGTATCGTGTCCTCACTACAGTTGCAGATTTATAATACTGACACTAGGTGGCCCCATAACCCCACAAAAAAATTACAATGATTCCACACTTATCTCTGTAAATACATCTATTGTAAGACAGGAAGATTTTATGAGAATAAGTCATACTATTTAAAATGCATGTATTTATTCTTAAGCTACATGCTGCACAAAATATGATTGCATATAAAATAATACTTATGTACGCCAGATTATGCACAGATGAGTTATTTTGAAAGTATTTATGATTTATACTCCGCGTTCAAAACATGGTTTTAAAAAAAGAAAGAAAGGCATATTCCTTTCTGTAGCACTACGCCTGCAAGGGGTGCTGGTAACTAGCTCCTCTACTCCTGCACAGCCAGGCAACACGCATTTCCAACTTGCATCCAGATACAAAAAATCAGTCCATGGGCTTGCTTTATTGTTTTTTTTTGGAGAAAACAACTTGGATAGGCTATAGCAGTGGTCATCAACCCTGTCCTGCAGACTAGAATACTGTAATCACTGAGCAGCAAATTATATCACTTGTGATGCATTTCAGTTATCTTGCAAACCTGGCCTGTTAGTGGGCCCTGAGGACAGGGTTGATGACCACTGGGCTATAGGGATTATGGGATGCCCAACTTGACTTGAAGAACACAAATGAGGACAACTTTCTTCCTACCGTGTTTCCCCAAAAATAAGACCTACCTGATAATAAGACCTACCTAGATTTTCGGGAAGGGCTGCAATATAAGCCCTACCCCATAAATAAGCCCTAGTTTAAAGTGGTTGTAAACTGCTAGAATCCTCACTATTGCGGTGTTGTATGGTGTGGAAGGTGTGTGTTTTCTGTGGTCTGGTTTAATCAGGTGCCTTCTTGATCTCCAGCTGCTCTCCCCTTCTCTTCTCCTGGCTGTCAGTGGGGGATCTCAACCCCCCTCCCTCTGCATTGCTCGGAGCGAGCTATGGAAGCGCCGCTCATCTGATCTCCGCTGCTCTCCCCTTCTCCTGACTGTCAGTGGGGGATCTTGACACCCCCTCCCTCTGCATTGATCAGAGGGGGCCATGGAAGTGCTGCTCAGCTGATCTTCACTGCTCCCCCCTTCTCTTCTCCTGGCTGACAGCGGGGGATCTCGACCCCCCTCTTCTGCAGTGCTCGGTGCAAGGAAGGATACTATGTTTTTGGTGGCCAAAATTAATATAAAAAAACAAACAAGATATTTGGGGGGCACACCCTAAAAAAATGCATTAAAAATGGTGCTGCCATAAGACCATACAACGGAACAAAAATATTACAGCGCACACATGCAAAACAGACATTTACCTCCAGCAAGGCTTTTTAAAACTCCTAGACATTTTCAAAAAACATTATCAAAAAGGTGGACACTAATGAGAGGTACTTAATCCCTCATTAAGTACCTCTCATTAGTGTCCACCTGTGTCATGGGTGGAGACCTCATGTTCTCCCATATAGAGGAGTATAGCTCCCATGGTTCAGAGAAGCAGGATCTCCCAATCTATGAATAGTGTAGGACCCATTAATCATGGGGTACTTTGTCGCTGTAAATGGGCTTAAGCACCATATAGCAATATGGTGTGACCAAATCCCCATATTTTTTGATAATGTTTTTTGAAAATGTCTAGGTGTTTTAAAAAGCCTTGCTGGAGGTAAATGTCTGTTTTGCATGTGTGCGCTGTAATATTTGTGTTTAAAATGAATATAAGACCCGGGCTTATTTTCGGGGAAACGCGGTATGAACAGAGAAAGATCCTGGATTGCTCTCCTTGCTAGAAACACCCTGTCTCTTGGATCAGTGGCAAAGGACCTTACAGGCCAGGATCTCTCAGCCTCCTTTGGAAAATAGCACAAAATGTTGCAAAACTGCATGCAGGAGTATCTCCTCTCCTCTTGTAGAAGTACTTCCAGCTTCACTGCCTGAAGGTACTACCAGCCCTCCTGGCTGCTTGTCTACCAGCCCACCCGGCTGCTCCAAAAATCAGGGTTAAAAGGGTTAAGCACAGCACTATCCTTTAAAACCTTGCTACATGTGGCAGTCTTTTCCCTTGGGAATACCTTGGTGTGCTGGTGTACTCACTCTGTCTTCCTTGCTCCCTGCTGCTCTTAGGCAAGATTCCTTCTTAAATAGGATTCTTCCATTCCAAGCCAGCCTGAGCCCCCCCCCCCCCAGGACCTGTGGGTCCCCTCCTAGGCCACTGACAACCCAGGGACATGCAGCAAGGTCAGTGGCTGGTGAGGCACTGGCTAGTATCAGAGCCAGATACACAGGTTACATACACCACAAACGTTAGAGCGAGAGCAATAATTCTAGCACTAGACCTCCTCTAACTAAACATGTAACCTGTAAACAGTTTTAAAGCGTCGCCTAAGGAGATTTTTAAGTACTGAAGTTTGGCGCCATTCCACAAGTACATTTTAGGTATCTATTTACTCGGCGTAACATCATCTTTCATAGTATACAAAATAATCGGGCTAACTTGGGTGTTTTTTTGTTTTTTGTTTTTATTCATGAAAATTTGTTTCTTTCCAAAAAATTTTAAAAAATCTGCTCAAATATCGTGTAACATAAAAAGTTGCAACGACCACCATGTTATTCCCTAGGGTGTCTGCTAAAACAATATATATAATTTTGGGGGTTCTAAAGTAATTTTCTAGCAAAGAAATTATGATTTTTACATGTAGGAGAGAAGTGTCAGAATTGGCCTGGGTGGCAAGGGGTTAGTAAGTAATATACAAATAATTATTATATATTATTTTTAAGGTAATTTACTATTTTCAAAATCTGTACTCAAGCAGGTGGCTTAATGGACAAATTACTGAAGTTTGAAGTTATAACTTCCAACCGGTAATTTCACAGTAAATAGATAAATAATAAATGATTATGTTATAACATATAACATAATAATATATGATTTAGCTTGTACCTTTTAAGCAGCAGAAGATTCTCATTCTCCCTCTTAACTGTGTGAGAAAAACATGGGATTGTGGGTAAATCTTGTGGGATTGAGGGCTAGGTTGGAAGGGAGTATGTGTCTTTTAGACATATTCCCCCTTCTATGAAACTGCAGTGAGAGGACAGCCTCCACTGCAGCATTTTTATTGGACAGCTGGGCCCAATGGTACTTTACCATTGGTTCAAGGCTCCAAGCTGTCCATTGAGCTCAGTGCCTCTGACAAGTAGTCACTGTGAGCTCATCCTCTCAGTCTGCTGCAAACAGAGTGTGCCAGAGTGTTTGTATTTAAACTGGCTGCTCTGTATGTAGCTTTTGACAACCATAGGTCCGAGGAGCCCCAAATTTTGACCAGTGGTGTGGTAGGACTTTGGCTATCTACCCCCAATTTGGGGTCTCTGTGACCTCAGGTTGCCGAGCTACGACCCTCGAAGCCTCGGTCATTTTTTTTTATGTTCATGGCAGGTGAGCCTCTGCCTCCCCTGACTGCATGTCCCTGCGACAACCTCCTCAACACTCCATCTTCCACCCGAATCCCTGTTGCTTAGGCTCCACCATATTTATGGGCTAGTTTAGCCACCCTGCCAGGCCCTTTGCCTGGGGATTGGCCCAAACTCCCATCAACATTCTGACCCAGCCTCTTTACCACCGCCCACTAGCTTTTAGAAGTTTCCAGTGACCTCCAGAACCAGGGGGAGATGATGGAGGACTGGTCTGCAGAGCTTTACAGGCTTACACAGTTACCATGAGTCATACCCCCCCATCCATCGCTGCCTCCCCCATCCATGTGTCCAGCCCCTTGCAGGACGCAAGATGCATAGATTCCAATGGGGAGTGGGTGTTTTTTGAAGCACCTTATTAAAGCCAGAGGCTCTAATAGGCTTCAAAATAGGGTGGGATAGGGGCACAGAGAATCCGCTCTGAGCCCACCCAGGTGTGTTACAACAGCAAATTAATATTCGCTATTGTAACACTGATTCTCCTCCCGGAAGTGCATTTTGAGACCCGTCACTTGATTGGCTGAAAGGACAGGCGATCCGATTGGATGCCTAGGAAGAGGGGGAGGAGCTGCATGCTGGAAGCCACAGATGGAGGAGAGGACATGGAGCTGCTGCCCGCCACCTGCCTAGATGGCAAACAGCTGGGGGGGGGGGGGGTTGCTGCTGGCTACTCCCCAAAAAAACACCATATTATTTCCATACACTTGGCGGCAAGATTCAAATTTACAAGATCTATGAGCAGCTTTTCCTCAGCACACACTTTTCATTTTGGATATAACCATTTAATGATTTTCTTGATGTTGCTTATCGGACTGTTCTTATAGAGTCTTATTCTAGAGTATCTCATCCTCTCCTACACTACTATGTCAATATGGCTCAAAGTTTAGTTACTTTTTACACCTCTCTTGGCAGACTGATCTCTTTCATTGGCCTCCAATACCACTTGCTCCCAGATATTACCAAGATCAACTCACCCACTCCTGACCCTCTTTGTTCTGTTCTAAATTTTATTTTATACCATCTTATCTTTTTGGATACCTGAGATGTGCCTAAAAGTCAAGCTGTATAAAACTGGGTTAAGGTATGCATAAACCTGAAGTGAATAAAGCACTGTGTATCAATCACTTACCATGTTTTTTTTTTTTTAAATCAATTACCAATTTCACATTTTTTCATCATGTTGTATCTTAGTGCAGTCGCTTTGCAGGCAATTTTGTCTATATTCATGCACTCCAGCAAAGGCTGCATGACATTTCTCAAGGCCGTTCCTTGATGGTGAATGAGAACAGTGAACGATACCTGCAAAATATATGTTGAAGCATGAAACTGATAGTCTCCATTGGAAGTCTGTGTCACAAGAAGTGCCTGAACAAGAACCTTCTTGGTAGAATAGCAAGGTATTATTTTAATGAAAGCTGCAGACTTAAATAAATTAAAAATACTTTTGAAATTGCACTCACATGTTAAAGCATGTATGGGCTTTTAGTGATTGGCTTTAAAAATTGCTTTAATCATCTTCCCACCATTATTTCCCAAGCCATCGCTTGAGACGTCTCTAACCATAAATGGTACCAGCAATCTAGCTACCTCACAAGTTCATCCTTTTCTCTTTCCCTACCTTCACTCCTTACATCTCCAATTCCTGTAAATTCTACTTGTGCATTACCAGAATATGCCCCTTCCAAGTCTAAAGACCTCCAAAGTCATTGTAGACAATTTTCTCACTTTGGCTACTGCAGTATTTTCTTATAGGCGTTTCCACTAACCAGAGAACATTTCAGTACTAATTGTATCTAGGCTTGTCCCCCTGCCCCCTGCCTACTCTTTACTCTGGTAAATAATTTTTTGATTGGAATGGAATTTTTCCATACTTTCACAATTTTTTTCCTCCTCCTTTGCCTAATTCAAACTTGTGTGTTTGTACAAACACAGCTCTTTCGAATAGTTGGCAGGATCTGGGGGTACTTAGCCAGCCATCAAAGTCTATAGGTTTCTTTACAGTATTTATCCCTCTCACTACTTCTTATTTACTGTCCCTGTTTGCATATCACTTAAAAAGCTTCAAAAGATACTAATCTTTATCTTCAAAACACTTTGAGAAGATCTAAAAAAAATAGGGTATGCAAAGAATTTAACCACCTCAATACTGAACACTCCCCCCCCCCCCCCCTTCCGGCCAAGGCCAATTTTCAGCTTTCAGTGCTGTCACACTTTGAATGACAATTGCACGGCCATGCAACACTGTACCCATAAGAATTTATTTTCACACAAATAGAGCTTTCTTTTGGTGGTATTTAATCACCACTGTTTTTTTTTTTGCTCTATAACCTAAAAAAGACCAAATAAAAAAAAAAAAAAAGTTTTTATTAGTGTCTGTTATAAAATGTTGCAAATAAGTAATTTTTCTTCATACATTTTGACCAAAATTTATGCTGTTACATTCCTTTGGTAAAAATAACCCAAATCAGTGTATATTATTTGGCCTGTGTGAAAGTTATAGAGTCTACAAGCTATGGTAGCAATCATTGAAAATTTATCACATCTGATGTACTGACTGCCTATCTCATTTCTTGAGGCCCTAACAAGCCAAGACAGTACAAATGTCCCCCAAATTACCCCTTTTTTTGAAAGTAGACAGTCCAGGGTATTTAGTGAGGCATGGTGAGTTTTTTGAAGCTGTAATTTTTTTCCCACATTTGTTTGGAAAATAAAGAAATTAAGTTAAAACATTTTTTTTCACAAAAATGTCATATTAACAAGTTATTTCTCACACACGGCATAGGCATACTTGCAAATACACCCCAAAATACATTCTGCTATTCTGCCTGAGTATGGCAATACCACATGTGTAAGACTATTTCACAGCCTAGCCACATAGAGAGGCCCAACATCCAAGGAGCCCCTTAAGGCATTATCTTCTTTAAGACCAGGTCTTCTTCTGACATTCTTTGTTTACAAGTAAAAATCTGTATTATATATTTATTTGTACAGAGGCCCTAGAGAATAAAAGGGTGGGTTTTGGAATTTTTTATGTCATATGGTATTTGTGCAGCGGTTTTTGAACGCAATGTTTTGGGAAAAAATACACTTGAATCAATTTTTTTTTTTTTTTTTTTAACAAAAACTGTTTTTATTTTCAAATTAAGGGAAACAGTACAGAGAAATAAAACGGTACAATCGGTATTCTTCATGTGCAACATAGTGATTCGTACATACAGGGTACACAACTAACTATAGGTTATAGCTTAAACACAGGCAACATGCATATACATACATAGGATCTTCGAAAAGGGGAGGGGAAATGGGGCAGGAATGATTCCAAGCACAGATCCGGGGAAGGGGAGAAGGGGGGGGGGGGAGAGAAACATGCCTGTGCTAAAATTCCGCTTATTTCACTCTTCCCATATCACACCGTATATTAAAGGTGTATAGTTAACTGTCGTGCACCCACCGTCTCCACAACCGTCCCTATGAGGTCGTCCTCCACTATCCCGTCCCGGGCCCCCAGCAATCCAACACCAATGCGTCTGTACCATACCCGTCTCGTCCAGGTAGGGTCTACGTCACACCCCCCATCTAGTCCAGCGTCAGCCTCTCTTCCTGCACCCAGGGGTTCCAGATCTTATTAAATTTGTTGGGGCAATTTCGGCCCATATATGTCAGTTTATACAAGGGAAGGGCCTTGTTAATAAGGGCCCTCCAAAATTGTGTCGTGGGCGGGGCAGCTCCCTTCCAGTGCAGCAGTATTGTTTTCCTTGCATAGAATGCAGCGTAGAATACAAAGAGTTTCTTGGCCTGGGGTCCCTCCAGCGTGTCTACTACTCCCAACAGCAGCGGAATTGGGTCACAGGGCATTCTAAGTTTACTAACCAGGTTTATTTTGTCAACCACCCCCCTCCAAAACGTCTGGACAATGCTGCATGACCACACCACGTGGAAGAAGGAGCCTTCCTCCAATCCACATTTATTACACAGTGGGCTATATGTAGGGTATATCTTAGCCAGCCGCTGTGGCGAGAAGTAAGCTCTATGAATGAATTTTAATTGAATAAACCTATCCCTGGCAGAGATTGTCAGGGGGAGGTATTGCTGAATGCCCTCTTCCCAATCGTCGTCAGCCAGCGAGGGTATGTCGCCCTGCCAGACTGAGAACAGCTGGGACACCTTGGAGGTGTCCAGTCCCGCCAAGGCTGTGTATAGTGTAGAAAGGGTCCCCTTCCCACCCTCCTCCTGTAGTATGGTTTCAATTCCCGTAGTGCCCAAAACCGGCGGCTCTGGAAACTGGGAGCCGTAGGCATGGCGAATTTGCAGGTACCGGAAAAACATGTTGTTTGGGAGCCCTTTACATTGTTTCAGTGTATCAAAGGAGAGCAGCCCCGTTGCGTGAGAGATATCTGCTAGTGTTGTTATCCCATGTCGCGCCCACAGGACTGGGTCGGGTATAGACTGGAAATGGGGCAGCCTAGGGTTTCCCCATAGCGGGGTGCGGGGTGACCAGCCTTTGTACTTCAGAACCTTATCCCTGACAATTTCCCAAACCTTAAGGGTAGTCTTCATTGAGTAGGTAGCATCCGGGTTGGACCTGGGTCCCCGATGTATTAGATTTCTCAATTCTGAGAATGACCCGAGTAACGCCGCCTCCAATGTCGAGGCAGGGTTAGCCGGCTCCTCTGACAGCCACCACCGAAGAGTTACCAAGACCGCCGCCCAGTAGTATTTTTGAAAGCATGGGAGGGCCAGGCCCCCTAACGAGAGTGGCAGGTGAAGGGTAGTCTTGGCTATTCGGGGGGTGCTGCCATTCCATATAAAGGTCGTGAGCTGTGAATCCAGCTTCTTAAAGAACGCATTCGGTATATGCATTGGAGATTGCCTAAATATGTACAAGAATTTGGGCAGAAGTGTCATTTTAATCAAATTTATTCTCCCAACCGGAGTCAGGGGTAGTGTCTTCCATGCCGTGCATCTCTGCACCAGGGATGACATGGCTGGCGTCAGGTTGAGGGGAATAAACTGTGATTTGTCCCTATGGATCTCTATCCCTAGGTATCTAAATTGCGAGACTCTTTTGAGGGGAGTGTTGTCTAAGAGGGAGGCCTTCCCTGGATGGAGTGCAAAAATGACCGACTTATTCCAGTTAATGCAGACGCCAGAGTACTTGCCAAATTCGTTGATAATTGCAAGGGCAGTATCTAGGGAACCCGAATCATTTCTCAGGTAAAGCAGGGTATCGTCTGCGTATAGCGATATTTTTTCCCGTGTGGATCCGATTGGGATACCCTTTACCAATGGGGATGACCTCACCAAGATAGCCATGGGCTCGATGGCTAGGGCGAACAGGGCAGGGGACAATGGGCACCCCTGTCTAGTGCCCCTGTACAGCGGAAATGGTGACGATAGGATTGAGCCCGTACGAACCCTGGCGCGTGGCGCCCTATATAGGGCCTGCACCCAAGAGATAAAGTTTGGGCCAAACCCGAATCGACGCAGGACCTCCCACAGATATTCCCACTCCACCGAGTCAAAAGCTTTCTCCGCATCAAGGGAGGCCACTGCGTCGAATTCGGAGAGTTGTCTCGTGGCACCCATGACTGTGTATAATCTGCGGAGATTTATGTCCGTACCTTTGCCGGGCATAAACCCCGATTGATCTTCGTGGACCAACGTTAGAATAATCTCATTAAGCCTTTTTGCAAGTATTTTTGTTAAGATCTTGGCGTCTGCATTAAGAAGGGAAATAGGTCGATATGAAGTGCACAGTTCCTGATCCTTTCCAGGCTTAGGAATAACCACTATGATGGCTTCTGCCATAGACTCCGGAAGGGTGTCCGAGTCCAGGGAGCATAGCATCATTTCGTGTAGCCTTGTAGTAAGCTGGTCCCCATATTGTCTATAAAATTCTGGGGGAAGTCCATCTGCCCCGGGGGTCTTTCCTGCCTGTAGTTCGCCCAGCGCCATTTTAACTTCTTCTATAGTTATCTTTTTATCGAGATCCTCCCTGGCTTCTGGGGTCAATACGGGGAAGGTGATCCGCTCCAGGAAGGAAACAAGTTCCTCCCTAGAGTATTCCACCCTGGAGGCATACAAGGAAGCATAGTACGTAGCAAAGCAGGCATTGATGGCCAGTGGATCGGTTACCACTGATCCATCTTCCTGTCTAATGCGGGCGATGGACGTCGTGGGTTGTTGCTCTCTTGCTAACCAGGCTAGCATACGTCCAGTTTTTTCCCCCTGCTCAAATATGCGCTGGGTCTGCGATACCTGGTGTTTTTTTGCTCCCGCCACTCTTAGCATCGTTAGTTCCCGATACGCAGACCGCATGTCCAGTAAGGTAATGGGGTTTTGGGTCGAGACACATTGGGATTCTAGACCCTGGGCCTTTGCCTCTGCCTCCTCAATGGATTGTTTTGCGTTTTGTCTGACCTGTGCGATAGCTGTCTGATAGCAGCCCCGGGTATAAGCCTTGAACGCGTCCCACCTGCCCTGAGGCATAGCGGGTTGTGCATTGGCCAGCCAATAGTCGGAGATACATTGGTCGATGTCTGCCTCAACAGTCTCCTCTGAGATCCAGTACCTGGATAGTCTCCAGATCTTGTCTGACCGGGGAAGCTGTGTTTGCAGCGTAACATACATGGGGGCATGGTCCGATATACCTCTTGGCAGCATGGAGATCTCCCGTACCCGTGATAGCAATCCTCCACTTACATACACTAGGTCTATTCTGGACATTGAACGGTACGAGGCCGATTGGCATGTAAACGCTCTATCTGTTGGGAATCGCCACCGCCACACGTCAGTCAGTCCGTATACCTTTGCCCACTTGTCCAGTTGAGAGTCAGTACCTGTCCCTGGTGTCAACCTGTCCATTGATGGGTTGGGAGCCATGTTAAAGTCTCCCGCAAGGAGAATATTGTCCGTGGGGTATGAGGCCAGAATGGGAGTGAGATGTCTAAGGAGTGACATAGTAGCCGGGGGAGGGATATACACCCCTAGAATCAACATTTCTATCTGTTCAATCATTGCATGTAGTAATACATATCTACCCTCCGGGTCAACTTTAACATCTAGCAGGTGGAATGAGAGGGCTTTATGTATCAGTATACTAATCCCTCTGGCGTACCCAGAATATGTGGAGTGAAAGTAGTGCCCCACCCATGGCTTTTTAAGACTGAGGACCCTACTCCCCACAAGGTGTGTTTCTTGAAGTATACATACATGTGGGTTGTATTTCTTTAAGTATGTCATTACCAATGACCTCTTGATTTTGTCATTTAACCCCCGGACATTCCAGGAGACAATTTTTATGGGGGCCATATTGATACCGTCAGAGGGCAAATTTCAGGGGTGGTATTGCTGAGCCAGCCCAAGGCGGGACAGACATCAGAAAAGTAATATCTGGACGGGGGTTGCCTGTGTGTCTCCCGGTCCTCAGCTATTCCAAGGGCCAGGAGAGACCACCAGTCCACACCGCTGCACAAAACAGTTGCATCCTGAAGGGAACAGTACCGTACATTCTCAATAGCGAAAATAAAAACAAAAAACAAACTAAACTCAACCCCCCCCCCACCCCCACCCCACACATCCGCCAATAAACTCGGAGTGTCTGATCCCATAACCAAACCCATCAAACTGTAGGAAAGTCTCCTATGGGGGCGAACAGAGAAGCCGCCGGCCTTCCTGTGCGCGGGCGAGCTGACAAGTCCTGCAGGTTCGGGGGCCTCCGCCCCCCGCCTATCACACATGTGTTGACTTAATAAGATGTCGTTCAGGTCCCATACATCACCGGTAGGGCGACATATTAGCAGGAGAGCGATTCGGGCACCCGCAACAAAGAAAAAATGAAAATATGAAAAAAGGGGAAAAAAAAAAAGGAAGGGTAAAACGTCAACCAATTAGGTGTGTAAGATCCTTGTTTTTCTTCTCCTGGAATCCTCCAGGGGCACATCCTTTGAGCTGACCACCAAGTGTAGACATGGTCCATCTACTTTCCTCCCCCCCTCCCCCCCCCCCCCCACCCGCATCGAGGGCCCCTGAACACAGTCCTCTCTTCACCACAAGAATCCCTGCATCTCAGCCCAGTGGGGGATCAGTTCCTGTAGAGCTGCAATCCAGACAGTTCTGTGCTGTAATAACTTGCTTCTAGCGTGTCTTGAGCATATGATCCCCCCACTGCATGTATGTTAGATAGTACACGTGGGAAGGAGAAAATAAGACAGCAGGCGTAGCTATGCGGGGGTTTTTCCCTTGAGCAAAAAGGGGGGGAGCACATAACCGGAGAGGGGTGTCAGGGAGGGAGCCTGGTTAAAGTTAAAGTATTTGATTGTACATACGGTTATCTGGGTCTAGGTAGACCTTCCAGCCATTGTAGAGCATCTTCCGGGGAGGTGAAGTAACGGGTAGATTCCCCATCTACCACACGGAGCTTCGCCGGGAATAGCATGCTGTATTTGATGCCCTTAGTGCGTAGCTGTGCTTTGACTGGGTCAAATGTGCGCCGGAGCCTCTGTGTGTCAACGGAGTAGTCCGGAAAGAGCATGATTTTGGAGTTTTCAAACTTTAGTTCCTCCATCTTGCGGGCTTCACGTAGGGACAGATCCCGGTCCCGAAAGTTTAGGAGCCGGAAGATAAATGTACGTGGAGGAGTACCCGGGGGGCCTCTCACAGGCGGCATTCTGTGTGCCCTCTCCACGGCGAAGTATGGCGAGAACCGGGCCTGCGGTAGGAGCGTGCGGAGCAGCTGTTCCGTGAAGGCAGTGGGGTCCTGGCCCTCGGCCCCCTCCGGGAGGCCGACCACCCGCAAGTTGTTTCTTCTGCTCCGGTTCTCGCTGTCTTCTGCCCTCGACTCCAGTGCCTTGACCCTGACTTGCAGTGTGTGTATGGCCGCACGCTGATCCCGGATGGCGTCCTCTGCATCCCCTACTCTCCGCTCCGCCTCACCCATCCTCCCTCTGATCTTATCGAGGTCCCTTCTTACCAGGCCAACATCCAGCTGTAGGGTGTCGATTTTTGCCGTTAGGGTGGACTGGCATCCCGAGATCGCCTTCATCAAAGCCTGGAAGCGATCCTCCTCAGCCGTCTCCGGCGCCGGATCCTCCATGTTGGCCTGGGACGCCACGTGTGCTCGGCCCGCGGCGTGCTGTGTTTGCGACCTTAGAGACGGTCTGGTGGTCGCTCCTCTTTTCCCTCTCGAGCCTTTTTTCATGCCCTGTTACCGCAGGGCTTCTGTGTGTGGAAGCGGGTGTAGGTAGGACCCGAAATCCGGATAATATAGGCAGGTAGGACCGGAGCTCCCCTCACACACGTCCTATCAGGCCGCCAGCTTAACCACGCCCCCGAATCAATTTTAATGTACACAAAAACAATATAATACCCACTTGATAAAGTATAAAATATGGTGTTGCACCGAGTAAATACATAACAATGTCATGCTTAAAAAAAAAAATGGAGAGTGCTTGTGGAATGGTGCCAAACTTTTGTGTTTACAAAATCTCCATAGGCGACAATTTATAAGCCTTTATGGGTTACCAGTTTAGAGTTACAGAGGAGGTCTGATGCTAGAATTATTGCTCTCGCTATGATGTTCACGGCAATACCTCATATGTGTGGTGAAATTGCCGTTTACGTTTGCATGTGGGACCAAAGCATATGTTTGCCTTTGCATGTGTAGCGCTACCCCCAGTTAAGAGAGCCGCTGGTTTGTTTTGGGTCCCTGAGTACAGCTCCACCAACCCCCGGCAATTTGGCTCTACCCGCTCTGGCACAGTTAGTAAAGGGGTATGTATCTATGCACATATAATATCACTTATACTCTAAGTGTAATGGGTATGAACTCACAAGCAGACTGCTGAAATAAGAATAACTGGCTTTACTTTGGCAGTAAGGAAAAGAAATAGTAACATGCACTTAAACATATGACTTACAACACATTAGCAGGTCCCTGCAATATGCACTTTAACATGTACACATATATGTAACAACTAGCAATGGGGAAACGGAGCGCCAAGTGTGGCGACCGTCTGCTATGCACCCCTGAGGTGCAATAAATCTATCTGCGCCTACCTAACGGACCAGGCCTGATCCCTAGCAATAGAGCTCAGTCCTTGTACAAGTACAGTGTTCTTCACCGGCAATAAATCTGTAGAGGTGGTGCACATGTAGCTTTAAATGGTGTATTTGTAATCCACAGAAAGTGACATTTGCTGCTCTGAGGTAAATTGTGCCTAGGCAGTTCAATAGGCATAAACGTGTGTATCAATGCAGGATGAGCCTTCCGGCTCTCTCACCAATCCTGGGGTACCGTCCTCAGCTCCGACCGACCGACTGTAGGGAAAAGTCTCCGCTCCGCTGCTGCAGACTCTGAGGGGTGAGAGTCTCTCTCCACCTGCTGCAAGGCCCAGGCTTCAGGCCTTCAGCAGTCCCGGTCCGCACAGGTGTCTCTCTCTCAGTGATGTCTGTGTCTGAGTCACCAGCCCAGTCAGAACAGGAAGAGGCGGTCTCTCCTCTTCCTTTTTATATCCTCCCCCAGCAGCCTCTCGGGCGGAAACAGACATCCTCCCGGGAGCCTGGGGAATTATGGGAATTGTAGTCTCTTCCCCTAAAAGGGGTACGACCCCGCTACACACTCCCCCCACTTTGAATCTTTGGTCCCCAAAGACATTGTTCAAACTACAAGCTTTCTTGGAGACAACACGTTCACATAATTCAGACAGAGGAGCTTCCCACCAATTAGCATAAGATGGGGAGCTGTCCTGTCTACAGGTCACTTCAGTGTGGGCGACCTGTTTAACTGTGCCAGAGAGTGAGCTGGGGTTGCCCTCCACCAAATGAACAGTGGATGGGTCAGGGCGTTCAGCACTTCTCCTTGCTGTGGTAACAGAGTCCTCTGAACTTTCTCCCATCTTGGGGTAAGTTAACTTCTTGGGAGGCTTCACAACTCTGCGAGCTCTCTGTTCTCTTGGGACTTCTTCAGGAACACATTCTGGCAACATCTCTGGTTCTGGAACATCCACTTCTTCTTCTTCTGAGCAGAGACCAGGGACATCTTCCCAGCACTCAGGCACAACACTGAATGGCACAAACTCTGTGGCTTCTGGGTTCAATGTGTTATCTTCCACATCTTCAGTAGGTGGAAGATCTATGGCAGAATTTCCTGGAGTTGAGGAAGGCCATAGCCATTCAAGTTCTCCTCGTTCTTCCTCTGGTTGGGGGTCCTGTCCACCCCTAACTTGGGAGGTCTGGGACCGAGTATTAGGCCTGGGGGTATCCAGAATGGAAACAGATTCAGGTACGTCTCTTGCTGGAGGCATTCTGACTGCTTCAGTGAGTGGGAGCAAGTGATTCCTATGCCAGGTCTTCAAAGGCCCCACTCTTCCTTCTGGCTTTAACTTGTAGACAGGCAATCCTGGAAGTTTCCTACAGATGATATATGGCTCTGATCTCCATCTATCAGCAATCTTGTGTTTTCCAGGGATCCCTAGATTTCGTAACAGTACACGGTCCCCAGGCTGTAGGTCCTGTACTCTAACTTTCAAATCAAAGTTCCTCTTATTTCGGGCCCCCCTCTGGTCAGAGGCCGCTTGAGCTTTCTCATAAGCTATCTTCAGACTGCGCCTCAGTCTGTCCACATATCCTTTGTGGGAGGCAGCAGAGGCATGGTCTAGGGAAATGCCAAAGGCCAAATCCACTGGCAATCTTGCTTCTCTCCCAAACATAAGTCGGTAAGGGGAAAAACCTGTCACATCACTTGTGGTGCAGTTATAAGCATGCACTAGAGCTGAAATGTGTTGACTCCAATGTTGCTTCTTCTCTGTTTCTAAAGTTCCCAACATGTTCAATAGTGTCCTGTTGAACCTTTCAGGCTGGGCATCACCTTGGGGGTGATATGGTGTAGTCCTAGTCTTCTCTACTCCCAGAGAATCTAGTAGCTTCCTGATCAGGCGACTCTCAAAGTCCCTTCCTTGGTCTGAATGGATTCTCTGTGGCAGTCCATAGTGAACAAAGTACTTCTCCAGAAGTACCTTGGCTACTGTAGAGGCCTTCTGGTCCTTGGTTGGGAAAGCCTGAGCATAACGAGTGAAATGGTCGGTTACCACCAGAACATTTCCCACTCCACTCAAATCGGGTTCAAGGCAGAGAAAATCAATGCATACCAGATCCATTGGGCCTTCACTTTGCAGGTGGCCCATTGGGGCAGCTTGATGGGGTAAAGTCTTCCTCTGAATGCATCTTGCACAGGAATGGCAATACTCCTCCACTTCGGCCCTCATGCAGGGCCAGTAAAACCGGTCTCTGACAAGTTGGAAGGTTCTCTCTGCTCCTAAGTGACCATGCTGGTCATGTAAGGCAATCAGCACAGTCTCTCGATGCTTCTCGGGGAGAAACAACTGCCACTTGTCTTCTGAGCTATCAGAGGGGCCCCTTCGGTAGACTACCCCCTGATGCACCTGTAACTTGTCCAATTCTCTCCTCAATAGGCGAGCTTCTTTGGAAGGGTGAAGGCGAAGTCCCTCTGGACTCTTGTCTTCCAGGGCTTCCAGGACCAATTTCCCCATGGGATCTTCCAATTGGTCACACCTTAACTCCTTCTTGGACAGCTTCGGTAGACACTCTTCTTCTAGTTGAGTTACCCCACAGTAACACCTTGGGACTCCCACTGTGGTAACTCCTATTTCTTCAGCTCTGGATCCTCCTCTGGCTTGGAGTTCAGCCCCCTGACAAAGGGCTCGCACTCCTTCTGGTGCCACTTGGGTCCAGTCCTCCCAATCGTCGACCATGACATGGGATCTTCGGGACAGGGCATCTGCATCCCTATTTCCAGCCCCTGGTCTGTACTTGAGGCTGAAGTTGAATCCAGACAACGCCGCCAACCATCTGTGTCCAGTTGCATCCAGCTTGGCGGTGGTGAATAGATAGGTCAAGGGGTTGTTATCTGTTTTTACAGTAAACTCGGCCCCATACAAATAGTCTCTCAATTTGTCAACAACTGCCCATTTGAGGGCTAAGAACTCCAACTTGTGGGTGGGATAGTTCTTCTCGGAGGGGGTCAGGCTCCGGCTCACATAGGCCACTGGTCGTAGCTGGTCTTCATACTCCTGGTAGAGTACTCCACCTAGGCCCTCATGGCTGGCATCAACATGTAGCTCATATGGTCTAGTGGGATCAGCGTAGGCCAAAACTGGGGCTGTGGTGAGACTTCTCTTCAAGGTTCTGAAAGCCTCTTCACACCTTGAGTTCCATTGGTCTTGGACCGACTCACCGGACCTCCTAGGCCCCAATCCATCTTCCTCTCCTTCTGTCTTGAGCAGCTCGTTTAGGGGTTTGGCAATGCGGGCAAACCCATCCACAAACCTGCGGTAGTAGGAGCAGAACCCCAAGAAAGACCGAAGTTCTGTAACTGTTGTGGGCCTTGGCCACGAAGTAACTGCCTCCAACTTCTCAGGGTCTGTGGCCACTCCTTTTTCAGACACTATGTGTCCCAGATAGTTCACAGAAGACTGATAGAACCAACACTTCTCGGGAGAAAGTTTTAGTCCCTCTTCACTGAGCCTCTTCAGTACTTTCTCCAATCTGGCTTCATGTTCTTCCAAAGTCTTTCCAAAGACAATGACATCGTCCAGGTACACAAGGACTTCTATGAGGTTCATGTCTCCAACTGTCCTTTCCATTAGGCGTTGAAACGTAGCAGGAGCTCCAGATAGGCCCTGAGGCATCCTGTTGAACTCAAAGAATCCCACTGGGGTTATGAAGGCAGTCTTTTCTCTATCTTCTGGATGCATGGGGATTTGGTAATACCCACTCTTGAGGTCCATCACACTGAACCACTTAGCTCCAGATAAACTCTGTAAGGCATCCTCTATCCTTGGCGTGGTGTACTGGTCAGGAATGGTCCTCCTGTTGAGAGTTCTGTAGTCAATGCAGAGCCTCAGTGACCCATTCTTCTTCCTGACTACCACTATTGGGGAGGCATAGGGGCTTCTGGACTCCCGAATCACTCCCGTCTTCTTCAGTTCCGCAAGCTGCTCCCTCAGATCCTCCAGATCTGCTAGCGGGACTCGTCTGACTCTTTCTCTGAATGGCTTGTCCTCTTGCATGCGGATTCTATGGGTGGCACTCCTTGCACACCCCACATCAAACTCATCTTTAGAGAAAATCTTCTCCCATCTGGTCAGCTGGGCCTTGGCTCTCTCTTTCCAAGCTCCAGGTAGGTTAGGGTTTTCCATGGAGAGTTTCTTCCAAACATCTTCTCCTTCACTCGTCCCCTTCACTTCTGACCAGCCAACTGGGACAGCAGGACTCACCTGTCCCAGAAGCATCCTGGCAGGGATCTCCACGGGCTGCTCCGTGGGGTTCCTCACACTGACAGGGACTCTTCCTCTTGCCTTCTTCAGGTCCTTCAATGAGATTACTTCTGGTATCACTTCCAGACCTGAGTGACCCTCCATTGGGTCAGGTTCCAACATTACAAAGGGGCCAGGCTGCTCCCAGGTAAGTTTCACCGTAGCTCTCATGCAGGTCACCTCTCCAGGCTGTAGCACTGCTCCTTCTTTTCCAAGCCTCCATACCCTTCCTATCCCCTCACTTGGGGTCTTCTGCTCCAGGACCAACCGCTGATAGGCTGCCTTCAGCATGGGATGGATCTTGGGAGGTGAAAGATTCTCTTTCTTCACCATGGGGGTCAGAAGCCTTCTGACTAGATCCGTGTTTGTCCCTATGATCAGGGAGGTCTTGCTGGTTCCAGGCGGGCGAGGGCACACCACTGCCAGGGTGTCGAACACTTCAGCCTTTCCAGCCACGGATGGGTCAAAGGTCAACCGTATGGGTAGGTAGCCATCATAGGGGAAACTCTGCGTTCCCAGTCCCCTTATCTCCAACTCCTCTATCTTCTGTATTGGCAGATGACTCAGGTATCTGTCATAGAAGTCCCTGTACAATAGGGTCACTTGGGCTCCAGTATCTAGGAGGGCCTTCGTGTACACTCCTTCCACTTGGATGGGTACAGTAGGAGATGGACCAACTAGCTCTTCTGGGTAAGGCCGAGTTGATGCTGTCCTCTTCTTTGGACTCTTCTCTTTACCAGCACTGGATTTGCGCTTGATCCTTTCTTGAGCCTGGTATGCATAAATCTTCTCCCTCTTAGTGGGAGTGTGAACCCGTTGAGGGACATTGTTATCTCTCACTTTTAAGGGTTCTCGTTTAGGAGTACTGTGTCTCCTCGGAGGGGTCTTGCCCCCTTTCTCTGGAGTGCACCTTGGTTGAGGATCCCTGGGCCCCTTTTGAGGGGTTTGATCTCCTCGCTTTCTCTTCCTGTTATGCTTCTTGGAGCTCACTGAAGGTGATGGGCACCCGGTTGACTCCTTCACCGGGGCCCTTTGGCGTTTCCCGCCGGCTGGCGGCTTTCTGCCTTCTTCTTCTTGGGACTGGAACATACAGCTGCAATATGACCAATTCCTCCACAATTAAAGCAAATCATCTCACCGTAGTCAGGTGGGGATGCTGGTGCTGGAACAGCTGGAAACAATTCCCTCCTGCTTGTTTCTTTCTTGGGACTGGGCGTCTCTTTCGCCACTAGAGATGTCAGTATCTCCATCATCTGGGACATCTGCAACTTCAGGGCATCTACCTCTGTGTCTCCTTCAGGGGTTAAGGCCGACCTGACCGTGGCCACTGGAAGTTTTGTAGACCCCATCACTTGCTTTTCCCGTTTCTCTTCCAACAGGGCCTCTTCTTCTCTGACCACTCGAATGAGATCGGGGTAGTCCAGGCTCTTCCCATCCTGCCGGGTGCGTAGAATTAGTGCGACAGGGTCTAGGGGTTGGGCTCCCCTGACCACCTGCTGGGCACGGGCTTCATCTACCTTCCCCGGATCTATCCCCTTCTTCAGGATAATCCTATGCAGGATCTTGTCTATGCGTCCCATATACTCTGACAGCTTCTCCCCTGTCTTCTGGTAACAGTGTTCCAGTTGATAGGTAAGTTCTGTGATTTTTTCTGTCCCACCAAACACACTTTCCAGGATGTCTATGTAGTCCTGGGCAGTGCAATCCTTTTTACTTGTCTTCAGATTGCGTATGGCCTCTAAGGCAGGTCCTTTTAGGCTCTCTACAATCCTTTGCTTCTTTCTGCCTTCTGAGACCTCCCATTCTTCTAAGGCCTGCGTGGCGCCATCTAACCACTCTTCAAATCCCTCTTCTCCCGAGGGCACAGGTGTCCTCCCTGAAAACATCCGGAGTTTCCTGTATCCCGACATTGGGTAATCCCCGGGGTCTCTTCTGCACTGAGTCACAATCTCCCCTAGGACAGCACACAGTTCTGCACTAAGAGTAGTTTGTGCGGGTGCGGGACTTTCCGCGCCCTTCTGCTCTTCCTCCTTTGGGGATAGCATGGCTTCCATAGGAGAACAGTCTCCCTTGCGCGGCAGCGCATGCAGCACTTGATAGGCCTGACCATTCGGTGCTTGTATGCTTTGGCTCCTGAACTGCTCTGGAGTCTCTTCCTGCCATTCTATTAAGGCATATGTATGCCCGGCATCATTTCTCATGTCCATTATCCATGGCTTTTGGCATGGGGATAGGGACATTATAAGCTGCTTGACTGCCTCTCTCTGCCATATCCCTGGCAGTTCAATGACTGATGCTGCGGCTGGGTCAGTGGCCCATAGTGTGTACCACTGTCCCACTTCTATCGGGTCCATGCCGGTACCTTCTGGCGGGTTTTCCCGCTGACTCAGGATCCCGGATTACGAGCCCCCACGTGTAGCGCTACCCCCAGTTAAGAGAGCCGCTGGTTTGTTTTGGGTCCCTGAGTACAGCTCCACCAACCCCCGGCAATTTGGCTCTACCCGCTCTGGCACAGTTAGTAAAGGGGTATGTATCTATGCACATATAATATCACTTATACTCTAAGTGTAATGGGTATGAACTCACAAGCAGACTGCTGAAATAAGAATAACTGGCTTTACTTTGGCAGTAAGGAAAAGAAATAGTAACATGCACTTAAACATATGACTTACAACACATTAGCAGGTCCCTGCAATATGCACTTTAACATGTACACATATATGTAACAACTAGCAATGGGGAAACGGAGCGCCAAGTGTGGCGACCGTCTGCTATGCACCCCTGAGGTGCAATAAATCTATCTGCGCCTACCTAACGGACCAGGCCTGATCCCTAGCAATAGAGCTCAGTCCTTGTACAAGTACAGTGTTCTTCACCGGCAATAAATCTGTAGAGGTGGTGCACATGTAGCTTTAAATGGTGTATTTGTAATCCACAGAAAGTGACATTTGCTGCTCTGAGGTAAATTGTGCCTAGGCAGTTCAATAGGCATAAACGTGTGTATCAATGCAGGATGAGCCTTCCGGCTCTCTCACCAATCCTGGGGTACCGTCCTCAGCTCCGACCGACCGACTGTAGGGAAAAGTCTCCGCTCCGCTGCTGCAGACTCTGAGGGGTGAGAGTCTCTCTCCACCTGCTGCAAGGCCCAGGCTTCAGGCCTTCAGCAGTCCCGGTCCGCACAGGTGTCTCTCTCTCAGTGATGTCTGTGTCTGAGTCACCAGCCCAGTCAGAACAGGAAGAGGCGGTCTCTCCTCTTCCTTTTTATATCCTCCCCCAGCAGCCTCTCGGGCGGAAACAGACATCCTCCCGGGAGCCTGGGGAATTATGGGAATTGTAGTCTCTTCCCCTAAAAGGGGTACGACCCCGCTACACATGCAAGCATTGACAGGGGTGCTTAAAATGTATTTATTTATTTTTTATTTTTATACTGTTTAAAAATTTGTATTATTTGTTACACTGTGACATAAGTTTTTGTGCACTGTACACTGTGACAGAAGTTGATGAGACCCTAGTACAGATGTTGATATGCACTGTGGACAGGTATAGATAGTGCTTGGTGCGCTGTTGACAGATGGCTGCAGTCTGTGTGTAGCTGAACAGTAAAATCATCAGCTACATACAGATCGCTGACAGGCTACAGTGATCCCCCACCCCCTCTGAGATCGGGAGGAGAGCTGACACAGAGGCATGTGCCTCTGTTTACATTGGGAGGGCCAATCAGAGAGCCCATATCCCGATCTGTGATGTGTTTTGTCTGAGGGACACAGCGATCACGAGGTTGCGCCAGCGCGCCGCAACACTTCTGACAGGACATACGGGTACATTCAGTCAGAACGGCGCTTGTCTCACCCAGCCAGGAGAGAAGTGGTTAAATGCTGCAAATAGCTACACACATTGTACAGGACGCCAGCATTGGGCCCTGGACAGCAGGTATATTTCCCCACTATTTGGATTGTGGTTCCTTTAGGGATCATGGTTTGAAGGTAATGTTAAAAACTCAAGGGTTCTCACCCATGCAGGGTAAAGGGGTTCCAGGGTAGTCAGAGTGGAGAGGATTGATTTTCAGTCCTTATTAGGGACCTGAAATTACAGAGGTTCGAAGAGTTTTGGGTGCGAAGAAGCTCCAAGCCCTGGTTACAAGGACTCTGCTCCTGAACAGGTTAGGCTACAAGTAAGGAAAGTCCTGAAAAGGAACAGAAAATCCCTGAAGCAGCAGAGAAAGCCCGAAACCCCAGTGTGGGACCAGTAGAGCAGCAGTGACCTATTGCTTTGATTTCCATTTGAACTAGAGTTATATAATGTTTTGTGTTTGTTAGCTAAAGTAAGCCATTTTGTTTTCTTGACTGGTTGTCTGTTTTGGAGAGACCAATAAAGACTTCTTACTTTTACAAGCTGCTTGCTAGTGATCTTAGGCTACCATTTGATATTATTATTTGTCTAAACTAAATATTTGTAAAGGGGCCTTTGAAGTAATTTATTTATTTTTTTGATAAGGGTCATTCTCTTCATGAATCCCCACCTAAATTGTATACTTTGTACACATACAATACAATTTCCAAATTGTCACTCTTCCACTGCCCTACTAATGTCCTTCTCACTCATTACATCCTCCCATGCATGCTTACAAAATCTAGCATACCCTATCCTCTATTCTTCTTTAATCTTATTTTATTAGATTAGCATCTAGCTTTAAAATCTTTAAATAATTTCTTAAATTCTACTTACATAGGCATCTTCTTTGCTGCTAAACTGTAGGGTAAAAGTAGTGACCAGAAAAGTTTTTTAATTGCTTCCTCTAAAGCCACGTACACACGATCGGAATTTCGCCTAGCAAAAGACCTATGAGAGCTTTTCATCGGAAAATCCAACCGTGTGTACGCTCCATCGGACTTTTGCTGGCTGAATTTTCCCCAGCAAAAGTTTGAGAGCATGTTCTCAATTTTTCGGTCGGAAAAAGTTCCGATCGGAAATTCCAATCATCTGTAGCAATTCCGACGCGCAAAATTCCTAAGCATGCTTGGAAACAATTTGACGCATGCTCGGAAGCATTGAACTTAATTTCTTGGCTCGTCGTAGTGTTGTACGTCACCGCGTTCTTGATGGTCGAAAGTTCAGAGAACTTTTGTGTGACCGTGTGTATGCAAGCCAAACTTGAGCGGAATTCCGTCGGTAAAAAACATCCAAGATTTTTCCGACGGAAAATCCGCTCGTGTGTACGGGGCATAAGAGCATTTGGATGGACATATGCTGCCACCAGTTGTATGATCAAGCTTAAAACAGCTGTCATCTCTTTTCTATGATCAACTTTTTCTTTGCCCATGGTGGAGTTCAGTCTTCACTCTTGGGTGCACTCCTATATTGGCTATTGTCTTCTCTGTTTGACCTTGACTTCTGACCTCTAAAATTTTAGCCATCTGCAGTGACTCTTTGCTGTCTGACTTCTCTGTCTGGATTGTTGTTTGGTTGTGGTCTTTTTTGTGTCTGACTTTGGCTCATGCCATTTTTGAATTACTTTAACTGCTGTTTTCCATATTTTTTAATCCTTGAGGGTCACCAAACACCAGTAGGTCTATCAAGCTGCTAATAGTGCAGACTGCAGCTAGATTCGTCTGGACTAGAAATGTATTTACTGGAGAAATTAGGAATTGGAATTCAAACAGAGAAAGCCCTTATTAAGTAAGGTTCTGTTGGCTTTATTTACTACATATGAAGTATTTTAGTTTTCATATAGAAGGAAAATCACAGCTGTTGTGTAAGAGTTTGGTTGATGAGAAGGAGGAAATGACACTGTCCATACATAACTCCTTTTCCTCATGTAGAATTTCACAAAATATACTAATGCTTAACAGCAGTGAATTGACCTCTGCAGCCCATATTCACTGGAAATTGCCAGATCCGTTTCTGAGATCATTCTGGGAATAGCTAAAATTTAAATGAGCACTCACAGTTGAACGTTCAAGAGCAGATGGGCCAGTTAGTTCAGAATAAACAAATCATGATATTACATTAAAATGTTAAGCAGCATGTATCACATAGTGACTTCATTTGGGCTCCAGGGTATCACTGAATGTGGGATAGGGATGATATCATCAAGCTTACCAACAGACCCTTCAACCATGAACCACTTTATACTCTGCCCCTGAAACTCCCACTACTTGGAGAAAATCTGCTGCTATGTCAGCAAACCCTTCACAAGAGTTGACTGGTTACAAAAGATTGCAATCAGGAAAGCAAAAAAAAAATGAGGAGTAAAGAATGTTTCGTGAAAATGTTCCCAAGAAAGCAAAAGTTATGGCCACAAAAAGTCTCCACATAAAAACAGTCACTGTTGGGAATCTCCAGGCTCAGTTCCATTTCATGACCTTGGATTAATCAGCGCTTCTTATAGTACTACCACATGGTTTTGTTTTTCAATCCAAATGCAATTAAATGTACACTTGAAAATGTACAATTGAAAACCTGTAAGATACGTAGCACAGCCTACACTCACAGCACCTTTTAGTTTTTATTATCCAGACAGTAATGTAGTGCACCCGTCTACCTTGGTCCCTTGTAAGTAGTATATTGAGAAAAAAAAACCTGCTTGTGATGCAGGAGACACATCCACTTCGGGCTCCTTGCTGACTCTCACATTCAGAAAGCCTGCCAGATGCCTTACCTCCACCAATCAAGCTCCAACCTGCTTTGGTAGTTTGTAACTGATGATAATAGGAGCAAAAGGAATGGAAGCTGTTCAGTACATGCTTTAACAAATATACTCCCAGTGACCCAGTGAGGCAATTTCTGGATTGTGTCCACAATGGATTACACACAACTAGTATAACTACACTATACCAGTGTAAGTTCTAATAAAGTACACCTAAAGCCATGACTGTCACGTATCAGATGGAAGAGTCTGATATGCAGAGGCCGGCCTCTCTTACAGCTTTGACTCGGAGCCCCTGATAGAGCTGACAGGGAGCACCAAGATGCAGAGTCGCACGAGTGCCTGGCAGGATCCCTGAACCTAGGGCTGGACTAGAACTCCTGGCCGAACTGTAGAGGTGTAGGTATTGTAGAAGTCCAGGAACAACAGTAAGCAGGGAGCTGGAACAAGCTGGCACTGGGACCCCACAGGCAGAAGTGCTGATGCAGCTGCAGAATGGATGGTGTCACCTCCAAAACTGAAGAGAAGGCAGGTACAGGCAGGCCGGGTCATAAACAAGAGTGCACGTCAGGAACTGAGGCAGAGGCAGGAGCGGAGTCAGGATACAGGCCGCATCGGCAACGGGCTGGCAGCGAAGTGGCAGAAGGAGTCAGGGGACCTATAATACTTGTGCTTCCCCTTTTTCTTGGTCCCTGCTAGGATCATTTCATTTTTGTACTACCAAATGCCTTACCTTATTAATGAAAGCAAGCTAAAAAAAAATCCTTTCTTCCAATTATTACCATAGTTGAGGACTGACTGGCAAACTGTAAGCCTCATCCAAAAACTCGATTTTGAAAAACACTCTAGAACGGTTGGTCAAAATAACCATTATTTCTTTTTATGACAATTTTGACACACCAGTAAGACTGAGTGCATAGTGTTCGGACCTCCAGGAGCTGTAAAAAAGCTTTGTGTGTAATAGTCATATGAGGTGACATGAGTTGTGTTGGTAGACTAAAGCCATCAGTCACCACCTAATCTGTATGGTGATGGAGCAGCACATTGAGAATTGCTTTGCAATGTGCTACATGACCTCCTACCACTTGAATAACAGGATTAAATACATTCCGATGAGGTTTATTGGAGCTTAAAATTGCATTAATTGCCATTAACCTGTAGGATCAAGCCTGACATATCTTATCATATCCTCACACCAAAGAGAGGCCTTGCTTATTACTATGAAATATGAGATTTCTAAAGCTGTACAGACTCCTCACTTAATGCACAAACACATAAGGCTCTCTTGTATTTTCTAATTCACACTTGCTTCCTCTTTGCTTTACTTTGTTTTAAAATGTCATTGTGAGAATGGTGGAAGTAGGCAAGATGTGGCTAGTATGATCTGTCAGGATAACATACTTGAATGAGAGGATTTTGCAGCAGAAATTGGTAATGATGTAGATATTGCATTATTTCTTCAATAGAGCAACATTGCAACTACTAAAAGGTGTCCTGGCCCTAAACCCTCTCTCCCACAGTTCTGTTTAAGAGACAATAAATCTCTTTTCATTCAGGAAGTGTCTGGCACCCATTAATCTACCTTACATTGCACCCACCATGCCTCGTAACCCACTCTACACAGAAGGATGTCAGCTGTCCCCAACTCTGGAGGTCACCATTAGGCCTGAAGAGGCCCGGGACTTGACTGCACACAAATGCCCACGTAGTGTAAGAGAAAGGAGACTAAGAGGGTCTGAGGAAAAGAGAGGCGGTCGGGAGTTCTGAGGTATAGAGGGGGGTTCTGAGGAGGAGAGGGGAGGGTCTAAGGCTTAGTTTGCCCCCCCTTCCCCTTGTACTCCCAGTTAACACACAGGGAGCTTCTGCCCCCTCTCCAGTCATGTGACAAGGGGTAAGAGGAAGAAGGGCAGCCTGAGTTCTCAGTCTCAGTGCAGGCTCTCTATCTTCCCCTACAGGCTGGAGGGAGGAATAAGCCAAATCCTTTCCTGCAGTAGAAGCCGGCCAGTGGCTCCTTGTAACAGGAGTGAATCACTCCTGTCAGTGAGGAGCGGCACAATCGGCTAAGTCGCAAGCGCCCCCCCCCCAGCACGGTAAGCAGGGCAGGTGCCTGTTTAGCCCCTCCCTCATCCCAGCCCTGCTAAAGCCTAAAGGTTTTTTAATTTAATGCATTGTATACATTAAAATGTTAGGGAGATTTCCCTTCACTACCTGTCCCAAAGGAGGACAGAAGGAGGAATGTTAGGTCCATACGCAGTACGGACCTGACAGTGAAAGCGTTAAAAATTCATATACTTGTTAATATAGAAATAATCATAAATCTAGACATAATCATAACAAATAGCCCCTGAAAGCTGGTTACAGCAGCGCTTCCAAAGAATAGTCTGGTGTGGTTAGTGGGGTACCCCAAGGCTTTGTCCTGGGACCAATTCTGTTTAATTTATTCAAAAATGATATTGAATATGACATAAATAGCTCTAATCATTTGCTGGCGATACAAAGACAATAACTTCACAGCAGATTACAGAAACCTTACAAGAAGAGGGGCAGGCAACTACATGGCAACATTAATGCAAGTTACTAGTTAAGGGGAGAAACATTGGAGGATTTCAGGATGGAAAAAAAAGATAGTATAAAACTATTTATAAAATTTGGGCCAAATCAACCCATTGGTCAAGGTACAAAAGTGTGATTGCCTCTACATGTTTCACCACAAATGTGGCTTCTTCTGGAGCTTTTGTAGGACCTTGTTATTAATACATTACCACTAAAACAAAGAAAAATAAAATCAATTTTAATAATCAACAATACATCCATATAGAGACCCAAAAGGTACCTATTGACTTTACACAAAAATTTACATAATTAACATCATATATAGATCATCTGATGGATATGCATCGAGGGGTGGGCAGGCACTGATTCCCCTTCCAGTGATCGGCCACGAAACTGTGGGGAAGGGAGAGTAGAGGAAGAAGAGAGCCGGCCGGATCACACAGAGAGGGGAAATCCACTGTCAAAGTCCCACCTCCTGGACTGGCTCCTATAATAGACAGTAAACTGATCCAATGCCAGGAAATTTAAATAGTGTGACGTCTATCATAGGAACCGGTCCTGAAGGCGGGACTTTGTTTGACAGAGGCTGTCGTTTTAGATCCGAGTTGTGTCACAGAAGGAGATCCCCTCTCTGTGTGATGTGGCCGGCTCTCCTCTCCCTCTCCCTTCTCCACAGTTTCCTGGCTGATCACTGGGAGTATAATCGGCACCCGTCCCCCCGATGCCAAATGTGAGCAGGCTAGTGGAAATTTTGAGGGCTGGCTGATCGCTGGGAGGAGAATCGGCTCACATGAGGCTGCATTGATGGGCACTGATGAGACTGCATTGATGGGCACTAATGGGCTGCATTGATGGGCACTGATAGGCTGCACTGATGGGCACTGATGAAGCTGCATTGATACAGTTGTTTTTAATATTTATTTCTGTAACTTAATTCTGCATAAAACATTTAACAGTGTAATTTCATGAGATAATTTCCGAATGCGTATTTAGGGGCAGAATTAGGGGCGGGGCAGGATAGGGTTTGGGTGGGGCAACTGGTGGCGAGGCTGCATTGATGGGAACCGATGAGGCTGCATTGATGGGTGCTGATGAGGCTGCACTGATGGACACTGATAGGCTGCATTGATGGCCACTGATGAGGCTGCACTGATGGGCACTGGTAGGCTGCGCTTATGGGCACTGATGAGGCTGCACTGATGGGCACTGATGAGGCTGCATGATGGGCACTGATGAGGCTGCATTGATGGGCATTAATAAGGCTGCACTGATGGGCACTTATAGGTGGCACTGATAAAGTTGTTGTTAATATTTATTTGTGTAACTTTATTCTGCATAAAACATTTAACAGTGTAATTTCATGGGATAATTTACGAGGGCATGTTTAGGGGTGGAATTAGGGGCAGGACAGGGTAGGGATTGGGTGAGGCAACTGGTGGCGAGTAAATATTAAGGCCTGGCTAGTAGCTCAGGACTTGAAATTTTGAGCCCTGGTCTACAGAATATGCCCATTGTACATTGCATGCCTCACACAGCAATAATATTTTTTTGTATATTAGTTCTCCATTTAATGGTGGTGTGTTCTTTGCCTACATACTTTTTGCTAATAGGTGTCCCTCTTTCCCATCTCAGAAAGTTGGGAGGTATACCGTCTGAATTTTAGCCAAGCAAAGCTGGGCTGGAGCAAGAGGGGCCATGAATAATTTGTATGAAAGAAAAATGTAATTGTTGTGTAAGCAAGTACAACTGAATTATGAAAGATAACATTTTATTAACACACAACACCAGTACAGCACCCAACGCCAATAAAATAATCACGGCTTTTCTTTTTTATTAAACACTCTGAGTCCCTGGTTGTTAAAATGTTTGTAACAATACTGACTGCATTGACAGAATGATTCAAAGCTGATTCATTCTTAGTAAATCTTCTTATCCATACTATGCATCATGCCTTGACTGTGATTGCAGGCCCTGCTTTGTGCCCCTCATGCTCCATAATACTTTGATTTCAGTTCATCAATATATGCTGATTGAAGAGTGAAAGCCATGACTGACACAATTTTCCATACTTTGGTTGAAGCTTTTCAAGCATCTTAGCACCCTTTCACACCTTACAGAATCATGGAATGGAAATGTGCAGGAACCATCTTGCCTCTTGTTTCTCACATGGGCCATTATGGCATTCCAACAACAGCAGATTTCATATAATGCACATACCATATAATAAAGTATGTCAACTGCACAATTACTAAGGGGCCTTTCAAGCTGGACTCTTAATCTTGTCTAAATTGAAGAGATTGCATATTTCATTATAGTTTTTGAGCAAAAATCCTAAATGTGATTTCACTTGATGTGGTCCCTATTCTATATCACTTATTTATTTAAGCATTTTTCTGTTCATTTACATTTTCATTATTATATCAGTAGTTTATATGAAAACGGTTTGGTAAAACTTTGATTGCCCCCATCCAATATTCTATGTCATAAATGTTCATATTTTAATTTGGAAGTCTGCCTATTGCTGTCTACTGTCATCTAAGGCAGAGGACCTTCAATCATTAAAATATAGTAAAGGCACCTTTAAAAATTCTGTAGAAAGTCAATAAAAACACATAATTACCGTTCACTGCAGGCTTTAGTTTCCTGCAATTCTTTAAAGCTGAATTCCAGTTATACATATTTCTGCATAGTTACATTGATCCAGGTTGGACCAATATATGTATGCATGTGTCATATCTTTCTTATCCTCACGGAACCTGCTAGCTCCCGAGTCCGGTGCTGAGCAGCTGTAAACGCACATTGGTTCACTCTATTCAGAGAACACTTTCTCAAAAAATTCAAAGCATTCTCTGATTGGTCATGGTGGAGATTGTGATGTCACCTGCCCGCCTGTCCACCTTGTCCAATCAGAGAACACTTTGTATACATTAAGAAAATGTTTCTATATGTTGCCAGGACTGAGCAAGCCAACCATGATATTCACTAAGCAGCAGGGCAGCTGCTTGGCATGGGACCCAGAAACTAGCTATTATCATTGTAGTAGCAGTGCCAACTACAGTGATTCCCAGCCTCCACAGGGATCGGCTAGGTATGACACATGCATACTTATATTGGTCCAAGCTATACCAATGTAACTAGGCAAGATTATGCATACCTGAAAGCTTTAACTTTTCTTATCTTTAGCACTTTTCCCCAGGTGACCATATCTGGAAGGGGCAGAAGATTCCCTTTCCTTTAACTTCCTGGAGTTATAATCTGATCCCCTATGACAATGCACATAAACAGTAGTAGGAGGGATAAACAGACTGATGAGTTGCAGGATTTTGTTCATTTATGAATAGCTTTGTGTCTGTTTCCTTAAACATGTCACAGAATACTTCATCTGAGAGAGAAAAAAAACTTCCCCTGAAAGGCACTGGTGATGTAGCCTTCCTGGGGGCACATGCGAGTCCCTGACTATGACACCATTGCTTCAACAGACCAGGAAGAGACATTCAGTTATATGTAAATAACAGACAAAATATTTGATTTAAAACAAGACTTGAAAAGTTGCAAATGTTTTTCTATCAGCAAGCAGAAACGATTTTAGTCTAGGGGCAAGGTCCACTTCAGAGCTGAACTCCTGGCTGTCATATGCAGTGTGCAAACAGTATGCCAACCCCTACTCCCCCCCCCCCCGTCAGTCGGTCGACCGGTCAGTAGGTAGGTAGCACTTACCCCATCACCGACGGCTTCCCTTGCTTGGCAGCGGCCTCCTGGTCATCACGGCGACGGCAGCGGCTTCCGTTTCCTCCCTCCTCCTCGGATTGAATATTGAATATTCACTGTTGAAACACTCATCTTCAATCCGGCCAATCAGAAGCGGGTGTGTGACCCATTTTCCGAAAAAGAGAAGACTCCCGATTGACTGCCGAGGAGGGAGGTAACACACCTAGGTGGGCTCCAGATGCATCCTCTGTGACTCAAGCCCACCCTATTTTGAAGCCTATTAGAGCCTCTGGCTCTAATTAGGTGCTTCAAAAAATAAAAAAACTGGCCGCTGTAATTCATGCGCCCGATTCCCTGAAAGGGGCTGGGCGCATGAATAGGGGGTGGCCTGCAGCGGCCATGAATAGATTCATGCTATGCATGAATCTATCCATTATGCATATAGGGGGGGTGGTGAGGAGAGAGGGGGCGGCGCCTGGACGCCCCTAATGGACGGGCTGCCACTGGTCATATGTAAAAAAGGCCTTGACATTGTAGAGGAGAAATTGCTGATACAGTATATGGTGTCACTGTAGTCAACAATGGAATATCAACTTTGGATCTTTTTAAAAATCAACATCTTTACAAAAGGGAGGAGGAGAGGGGAGAGGGAAGGGGAGGAAGCAGAGGCAAAAGAGGGGCACAATCCCCAAAAAAAAAAGAAATTCTAAATAAATTTATAAAAAAAATTTACATGAAGCCTACCATCAATGACGGGGAAGAAAAACAAAACAAGAAAAAAAAAACATTTTAAGACCCCTGTAAAAGAGAACATAACCCCTAACTTATGTACAATCGTGTATCTATTATAAGTGTATTACTTTGTGTTTGTGTGTTTGTGCCTTTGACCATATATATTCCATGTTTTTGCTGCATTTAGCAAATGTGGGATAACACTTTTTTTAATATGATTTAATAGAAGCCGGCATTCCATGGAATAGAAAATGTAGAGGCGACACTTCAATAGGTTTGTTGGATAACTTTTCCATCCATGGGTTTACCTCTTCCCAGAAAGATCAAATTTTTGGGCAATCCCATCATATATGAAGATATGTGCCCCTCTGACCACAGCCCCTCCAACAGTTATCATTTGATATCCGATATATTTGTGCCAATCGTGTTGGTGTTCTATACCATCTGGCCATAAACTTATATGACATTTCTTGTGTCGAAGAGTTTATTGAGGTATAATGTGTTGCCTCCAATAACTTCTTCACCTGTGACGAGGTAAACATATCATTTAGTTCTTTTTCCCATTCCCTAATAAAATAGGGAATTGGGCTATTTTCACCACTAAGTACTATCTTATACATTCTCGACAACAAATGATTAGTATCTGAAGTTTCACACACATATTCTCAAATATAGTAAGAGAAGAGAATTCAAAGGCCTTAAAGAGGAAGTAAACCCTGATGGGTTTTACTTCCTCTTTTGCTCCCTGTATAGCCTGCAAATGAAAAGCAGAATGGGCTAGTATGCATCGCATACTAGCCCATTATGTACCACTTACCTGCAAAAGAATCCAGCGACTTCCCCTGTGTGGGCAGCGTCCATCTTCTTGCCCTTTTCCTTTGGGTCCGACATCACTCCCGCGCATTGTGCACGGGAGCCGCGACCTGCCGCATATGCTAGGGAAGAAACGGCCTTTAGTTTCGTTTCTTCCCTGCGCATGCGCTGTAGCAATTTCCGGCAGACTACAAGTGAAATATGTCCTAAACGGCGCACGTTTAGGAAATATTTCCACTACCTATAGGTAAGCCTTATTCTAGTTTACAACCACTTTAATTGGTTCTTTAATTTCCCAAAGAAATTAGATATTTGATAATATCTCCGCCTTGCCATAGGTATGTTCCCCAGGGATGCCGCCACCTCCTCAAAGGGAGATAGGGTTCCCTGCGTGGCATACCGGGCACAGATTGTATTCTCCTCCAATCTCCATGAGCCCCATACCCCAACCTCCTCTCGTGGTGGGAACCAAGGATACCCTCCTAATGGTGCCAGCGGAGATACCCAAGGGGCATATTTGCCGTTTTTTTTGCATTCTGTCCCACACCGATAAATAGCCCCGTGTTATTGGGGAAGTCCACCTTGCAAGACCTCTTGACGCCGTTGGTATCCAAGGTGCCCCTTCTAAGTTTCTACCTGCCATTGTTTTTTCTAATGGGACCCAAGCCTTACTTGTGTTATCATGGCACCAATTTAGAATACGTACTAGTGACATCGCTCTATAAAACATGGCCATATCTGGGAGCCCAATTCCTCCTTCTCCTTTACTTCTGCGTAATATATCATGTGCTATTCTGGGGCTTTTATGCTTCCATACAAAGGATACAAAAGCTTTGCATATCTGTTTGAAAAAGTTCTGAGGGAGGAATAGTGTAAAACATAAATTATTCTAGGTATTATGTTCATTTTTTATCCCATGTTTTTTATTTCCGACGGATGTTGGCTCAAACTTGTCTTGCATACAAACATAAATTATTCTAGGTATTATGTTCATTTTTATGCCCTGTACACACGATCGGACATTCCGACAACAAAATCCCATGTTTTTTTTCCGAAGGATGTTGGCTCAAACTTGTCTTGCATACATTCGGTCACAAAAAGTTGGTTGGAAATTCCGAACGTCAAGAACGCGGTAACGTACAACACGTACGACGAGCCAAGAAAAATTAAGTTCAATAGCCAGTGCTGCTCTTCTGCTTAAATCCGAGCATGCGTGGCACTTTGCGCGTCGGAATTGTGTACACACGGTCAGAATTTGCATGAACGGATGTTGTCGGAAAAATTGAGACCCAGATCTTAAATTTTGTGCAACGGTAATTCCGATGGAAACTGTCCGATGGAGCCTACACATGGTCGGCATTTCTGACAACAAGCTCCGATCGCACATTTTCCGTCGGAAAGTCCAACCGTGTGTACGGGGCATAAGTGTATACTCTACCAAACACTGTTTCATACTTGGATCCTGCAGATAACTATTCAGAATGGACAGTTTCAGAGTAAATTTTGTATTATGCTTAATGTTCTACCAGACACAGATACTTACTTTATCTAATTATTGGGCTGAAGCATGTACAAATGCACTTTTCCTTTTGAGCTGTACAAAACTGTACTGCAACTTTGTCACAGTCATAAAAGCCCTGATATATTGTTGCACAATTTAGATCTACCACACGCTGTTAGATGAATGAAAAGACATCGTTATCAGACAGAACAACCTGTATAGCTTGCAACATTCTCCTTCCTTTTCTATCATAATTTAAAACACTTCACATGGCCCAACTGCAGGAAATCCATTGATTGTTTGAATTTACAACTTCCTCCTCTAAATAGCCATTGTGACATCTGTCTGTTTTACGTCATTCCCACAGCGATCTAGGGTTCTTCATATACAGTGCCTTGAAAAAGTATTCATACCCCTTGACATTTTCCACATTTTGTCATATTACAACCAAAACCTTTTATTGGGATTTTATGTGATAGACCAACACAAAGTGGCAAATAATTGTGAAGTGGAAGGAAAATGATAAATGGTTTTCCTAATTTTTTTCAAATAAAAATCCGAAAAAGTGTGGCATGCATTTGTATTCAGTCCCCATACCCCTAACTAAAATCGAGTGGATCCAATTGCCTTCAGAAATCACCGAATTAGTAAATAGAGTCCACCTGATGCAAGGCACTGTATCTCAAGGAGACTCTTGTATTTGAGTGCACGCCTTCCACCGCATTTATGAGTAGTTCCCAATCTTCCTGAAGCATTCTAAATATATTGCATATTGTTAAAGCGGAACTCTAGCTATGTAAAAAATACCGGCTCCCCTATTTCTCCAGGTCTACTCAATCACTAGCATGATTTTTATATGAGTGTTCTGACAACAAAACTAATAAAGGGTCTGGAGGACATTAGTTATGAAGAAAGGTTATGAGCACTGAACTTGTTCTCTCTGGAGAAGAGACGCTTGAGAGGGGATATGATTTCAATGTACAAATACCGTACTGGTGACCCCACAATAGGGATAAAACTTTTTTTTGCAAAAGGGAATTTAAAAAGACACGTGGTCATTTACTAAAATTAGAAGAAAAGAGGTTAAACTACATAGAGGGTTCTTTAATGTAAGAGTGGTAAGGATGTGTAATTCTCTTCCACAGGCAGTGGTTTCAGCGGGGAGCATCGATAATTTAAAAACACTTTTAGATAAGCACCTGAACGACCACAACATACAGGGATATACAATGTAATACTGACATAAAAGCACACACATAGGTTGGACTTGATGGACTTGTGTCTTTTTTTAACCTCGCCTACTATGTGACATCAAGTAAAACTAACCTTAAAGTATAACTAAAAGCAAAACTTTTTTTTTTTTTTTTTGGGTACAGTGAAGAGGCACTTTTCTAGTTTTTATTGCTGTCTGTGTCCCTGTTAGGAAGATTCATCCTCTCTATTTGTCCTGTTTACCCTTATCATTGGAAGTGAAAGTAAAAGAATTTCCTAGGTTGTCCCCAAAAAAGTAAGTCTTCCAATGGGGACACTAGGAATTCCCTAAATTTGCAGAGATTTCCTTTCACTTCCAGTTTGGCTATGGGACAGGAAGTGAAGGGAAATCTCCGCAATGGGACACAGATGGCAAAGAAAATCTGACAGGGGTTATAACTCTCCCTTGCTCTATCCAAAATTACATTTTTTTTTTGCCTATAGTTCTACTTTAATATGCAGTGCCATGACAGATGGCACCCATGTCCTCAGCCCTTCAGGTTGAGAATGTGGTGGACACTTTTAGCAGGGCTCATCAGGGGCAGCCCGTCCATTAAGGGCACACGGGCGCGGCCCTCCATCCATGCGTCCAACCCCTTTCAGGACGCCGGATGCATGGATTCCAATGCGGGATGGGCAGGGCAGGACTTAGGGTGATGGGGGCCCCTGGGCTTAAGTCACTTTCGGGCCCTACCTTCTATACATTACCATATCTATCAGCGTATAACACGCGCCGGCATATGACACGCACCCCAAGTTTAGGAGGGAATTTTAAGGAAAAAAACTTTTAGGAGGGGAGTTTAAGGAAAAAACTTACATTTAAATGCCCATCAATGCAGCCTTATCAGTGTCCATCTGCAGCCTTGCCATCCGTCTGCAGTCTTGTCTTGTGTCATTGCAGCCTTGTCAGTGTCATTTGCAGCCTTGTCAGTGTAGCCTTGTCATTTGCAGCCCTGCCCCAGTGTCATTTGCAGCCTTGTCATTGCAGTCTTGAAGTTTAAAAATGGCGCCGCCGAGATACAGAGTCCCGTGTATCTCGGCGGCTCTCGGTCCTCTCAGCAGCTCTCGGCAGCTCTCAGGTCCTCTCGGCAGCTCTCGGGTCCTCTCGGCGGCACTCGGGTCCTCTCGCAGTCCCTAGTGGAGCCGAGAGTAGCCGAGAGTAGCCGAGTGTACTTGGCTCGGCTCACAGTCACGCCCAGTGTTATGTCCATCATAGGGCGGGACTGGGCGTGACTGTGAGTGGAGCTGAGCTGAGTACACTCGGCTATTTATCTTGGCGGGGCCCATGGGCTTGAGCCCAGTCAAGCCCAATGGTAAGTCCGGCCCTGGGGGTGGGTGTTTTTTTGAAGCACCGTTTAGAGCCAGAGGCTCTAATAGGCTTCAAAATCGGGTGGGCTCGGGTGCACAGAATACGCTCAGAGCCCTCCCAGGTGTGTGAGAATAGCAAATTAATATTCACTATTCTCACACTGAATCTCCTCTCAGTGTGTCTAAGACCCGTTTCCTGATTGGCCGAAAGAAGAAGCATTCTGATTGGCCACCGAGGAGGAGGGAGGAGACAGAAGCCGCCAAGCAGGTGAAGGAGAAGCTGCTCATGATGCCCACCGCTGTGATGCCTCCAGGTGAGAGCAGGGGCCCATGATGCCTGCTATGGATATGGTAAGTTCACCGACCAACCCAACCAGGGGCTCGTGTTCTGAAGACGTGGATGTTGGTCTTTTATAGATTACAGTGCAGGTGTGATGTTTTGATGAATGGGGCAGCAACACAACTGGTTCGAGTCCAACATTGGCAGAGTGGTGATCACAACCATAACTATCAGGGTGGAAGATCATTGGAGTATTACTGTGTTGTTAAAACACTCATATGTATTTGCTCATCCAATCCTCTGCTCTCCCAGGAGACAACCAGGTCCGGTGCTACCATAAGGCGGCTTAAGCAGCCAACTTAGGGCGCCACGATGGGTGGGGGGGGGATTTACAGTAAAATCTGAATTAGATTTTTACAGTGCTACATAAAGAGAACCTGTCACCTATATGCTATCAGCTATAAGCATATAGAAAGACATATAAAAAAAAGCCACACCTACAAAAATGCGTGCCTGTGCCGATCAATTGCAGCCACTGTGCCCATCAAACACAGCCACTGTGCCCATCAATTGTAGCCACTATGCCCATCAAACGCAGCCACTGTGCCCCATCAAATGCAGCCACTGTGCCCATCAATTGCAGCCAGTGTGCCCATAAAATGCAGCCACTGTGCCATCAAATGCTGCCACTGTGCCCATCAATTGCTGTCACTGTGCCCATAAAATGCTGTCACTGTGCCTATAAAATGCTGCCACTGTGCCCATCAAACGCTGCCACTGTGCCCATCAAATGCTGCCACTGTGCCCATCAAATGCAGCCACTGTGCCCATTTAAAACTTAACACTGTAACCCCCCCACCCACTCACTGTCTGCCCGGCACTTACCCTATCTCGGTGGGGCAGCAGGTGATGGCAGCAAGCTGTGTCCTCCATGCGTCTCCTCTCCTCCTCCCGATAGGCGTCCAATCACAGCGCCTGCCGTTTTAGCCAATCGGGTGACGGGTAACACACCCACGCTTCCTGATTTGCGGAGAGGTGGTTCAGTGTTAGAACAGCGAATATTCATTTGCTATTCTAACACACCTAGCCATAGCCTATTAGAGCCTATGGCTCTAATCAGGTGCTTCAAAAAATACATGCCCACCACTGTAATTCAGGCGTCCAGTGTCCGAAAACGGGCCGGACGCCTGAATAGGGGGTGTCTACAGCAGCCATGGATAGATTCATGCAATGCAATGCATGAAACTATCCATGATACATAGAGGGGGTGGCTGGAGAGAGGGGGCGGTGCCTCGTGCGCCCTTAATGGGTGCACCGCCACTGCCTGTATATATGCCAGCCCAGCCCCCCACACACACACCTGTATATATATGTCAGCCCCTCACACACACACCTGTATATATATGTCAGCCCCCCACACAAACAAATCTGTAAACACACAAGGCTCTGGCCCCTCCCTGTACACAAACAGCACTTTCCTTCACAGCCCATACTTGTAAAGAATTTTTTCCTACCTGGTCCCAGCTCGTTTTCACAAAGCTGACATGTTGTTGACACAGAAAAGCCCAGTACATGAGGGGTGCACATGCACATAGTAGCCAGAGGTGGCAGTAAAGAGCTTGATGTCTGAGCTCAATACCACAGAGAGCACAGCACGGCTCCCCTTCACCCGTCCTGCCTTCTTCTGGCCCGGGCAGGCCCCCTTAAAGTTGTAATGGCTGTACCCTCCTGATGGCGGCCCTGCATGCACCTAAAAAGTCCTGCATTTCCTATCCTCGTTCTAGTGTTGTATTTATTCACCCACCTCTATCATACGGACCACACACACGTTTTTCCCTGTGAGAGTTTGACAGATTATTAGAAGACGAGGTAAATGTGTCAGGAAGCAGCTGGTTACGGGAAGAGTGTGAGCTGAGAGGATGCTGTGCGACAGAATGTAATTATTGTTATGTGGATATCTCACTTCTGTCTTCTGCAGCACTGAACAATGGCGACTACATGGCATTTCACAGACAAACACAGACACAAATGGGCCCTATTTACACATTGTCAGTAGAGTGAAAAAGACACCTATTACTGGCCTTGAGCAAGTGATAATTATTTAACAAGCCTTTCATTACCCTGGTACACATATCCTTACTGATCTTATAATGAACTGAAAAAAGACCATTTACATATAATATGTAGAATGTTTACTTATCTAAGGAACCATTCACACCTCTTTGTTTTCCTGCAGTTAAACATACATTTTATTGCATGAAAAAGTATTTGAAGTAGAAACCCCATTTAAAATATTATGCACCTAGTTTACAATACCATTACAGCTTTCCGGGCGTTAAAGTGTAGGTCAGGTCAAAATGATTATTTTTGGATTTAAATGGAGTAGAAGAGGATTGACTTGGTAAGTGATAATAACTTTCCTTTATTCGCTAAGCCTAATGAATATTCTTTAACAACCTAACAAGAAAATGGGAAATCCAACATCAATCACAATGGGAGTTATTTACTAAAGGCAAATCCACCTTGCACTACAAGTGCACTTGGAAGTACAGTCGCCGTAAATCTGAGGGGAAGATCTGAAATGAGGGGAAGCTCTGCTGATTTTATCATCCGAACATGTGCAAGCTAACATGCTGTTTTTTATTTTCCTTGCATGTACCCATCGGTTCTACAGCGACTGCACTTCCAAGTGCACTTGCAGTGCACCTTTTAGTGCAAAGTGGATTTGCCTTTCGTAAATAACCCCCATTGTCCAGCGGTATAGACTCATCGTCTGTCATGATGACCTGTGGACACAACGATGATGCAGTCCCTCCAGACTCCTGTCGCAAATGACAGCTCCCTGGTCAGCTGCTGAATGCCAACAAACTGATGCTGGCTGATGTCACTGACCACGTATGATCATGACCACATGTGATCAATTATGTTACCTGGTATCCCATGGCCTTCTTGTTACAAACAGAATTGGGGCCAGGGAAGAAACTGACAAAAGTTTTTTGTTTTTAAATGTCCCTTTCATTAGAGTATATCCTACAGGTGCACCACTTCATAGGCAGGTTTAAAGAAACCCCCAAGCATGTTATTTCAATTAATTGTGTATTTTTATTGTTGCTCTTTAGGCCCTATTGTAAGAACCAGATACGCACAAGCTTGCAAATGACCTTGAAAAAGACCAAAAAACAAACAAACATTTGGCTCCCATATAATTCAAATGGGTTTGGGCACAATGTGTGAGGTTTGAAGATTTCAGGCTGAATTTGTGGATCCTCCTGCAATAGCCATTAGCTACTGCCTTATGCTGTTGTTCATACTGTGCTGTGTCCAGGTCTATTTTTATATCAGTTAGGCCCCTTTCACACATGTGGACTGTTTGTCCATTTTTCATCCATCCGTTGACGGATGAAAAACGGACATCAGCACATCTTCGTTGAAAAACACTCCAAAGACATGCTGGTAGGTTAATTGGCTCTGTCTAAATTGGCCCTAGTCTATGAATGTGAGTTAGGGACCTAATGACGTGTACACACGAGCGGAATTTCTGTCGGAAAAAATCTTGGATGGTTTTTCCGACGGAATTCCGCTCAAGCTTGGCTTGCATACACACGGTCACACAAAAGTTTGCTGAACTTTCAACCGTCAAGAACGCAGTGACGTACAACACTACGACGAGCCGAGAAAATGAAGTTCAATGCTTCCGAGCATGCGTTGAATTGTTTCCGAGCATACGTAGGAATTTTGGGCGTCGGAATTGCTACAGAACTTTTTCCAAACGAAAAATTGAGAACCTGCTCTCAATCCTTTGCCAGCTGGAATTCGGCCAGCAAAAGTCCAATGCAGCATACACACGGTCGCATTTTCCGGCCAAAAGCTCTCATCGGTCTTTTGCTGGCCAAATTTCCGATCGTGTGTATGCGGCATTAGATTGTAAGCCCCTTGTGGGTAGGGACCAATGTGAATGTACAATGTATATGTAAAGCGCTGCATAAATTGATGGCGCTATATAAGTACCTTAAATAAATAAATAAATAAAAAACGAGTGTGGAGAATAGGCCACTCTGGATAACAAGGAGACTTTAACAAACAATACATGACTGGCTCAGAAAAATAGGGTTTTGATCCGTTTCAAAGAAACGGATGTTGATGAAAGCGGGTGTAAATGGATGATCATTCCTTTACATCCAAAGCAGAGAAGAAGGCGCTTGAAATGGGATTAATGCACCACAGCAGCACTTCAGAAGAGGTAAGCACACACTTTATAGGAAAAACAAAGCAGAGAAGAAAGCGCTTGTAAGTGCAGTAAACAAAAACAAAAAAACACTTTAAGGACAAGAAAGGGTTAAAAATTCGTACAAGATGGAAGTGAAAAACAGGCGTATCATTGAAACCATAATGTCTGGCGGAATGCCTCCTGGGAGTATAGACAGCTGCAGGTGGAAATTCCAGCTAACCACTGGGCTTACAGTGGCTTTGTGGTTGAATTATTGTTGTTCATTCTGAATAACAATATATTCACTTTTGATCGATCGCACTACCTCCAGATACAGGGGGTGGTGAGGGGGACTAAGTGTGCCCCATCGTACGCCAACCTGTATCCTGGGGGGGTGGGAGCGAGAGATATTCTCCTCTTCCGAATATGCTAAGATCTTTCCAAAGATATTAATTTGGAAACGTTTTATCGATGACAAATTTATTGTTTGGACGGGGACTCGGGATGAGCTAACTGCTTTTTTGAGCCAATTGGAGATAAACTCTTATAACTTGAAATTCACAATGACTTGTGACCAAATGAGTATGAATTTTCTTGACATCAATGTCTATGTAAATCAAGATGGAACAATTGGCTCTTCTTTATATAGAAAATCGCTAGCAGGGAATACAATCCTGCATGCAACCAGTTCTCATACCGAGTCCCTTGTCTAAAGCATTCCTTATAGTCTAGTCAGTATATCAGAATAAGGAGAAATTGTAGTAGGGATGAAGACTTTGAGTCTGAGGCTAAGGCCGATTAATACGATTATCTAATAGGGGTTATAGAAAATTCCTATAAAAGGGCAAAACAAAAAGATAGACGACTGTTGATTCATTCAACAATAGACATGTGCACAATAGAAAAATTAGTTTAGTTTCGTTTCTGTTCGTTTCCGTTGATTCGTAACGATTCGTAATTTCATAAGACGTATGTTTTCGTATTCGGACTCGTTCGTATTTTCATAAGAGTTATTTTTTCGTTGATTCCTATTTCCGTAAATCTCATTTTTGTTGATTCGAAATTCGTATTTTCGTAGATTTAATTACATTCGTACTTTTGTGAGATTGACTGCCTCATATATTCGTACTTTCGTAACATTGTTTTCGTAGATTCGTAATCAGAGCATAATTCATAATTTTACGTAATGTGTATGCTATTTAAATGTTTAAGAAACAAAGAATTTCTCTCTTACAAGTCAGAACTTAACTCAAAAATCCACCAAAACAGTGCCTCTGACCCAACCACACCCTATCTGGACTCTGGATGGAATATTTCAGAATCAGAACTAACATTCGTTCTTTCGAATTCTCGATCAGCAGAATTTTCGTTATTTCGTATTTTCGTTGTTTTGATTTCCGTTTTCCGAAAATTCGTAATTTCGATTTTTCGTTCATTTTGATTTTCGTTATTTTGAATCTTTGTTTGGTATTTTCGTTGTTTCTGTTTTAGTTTTTTGGATTTTCATTCTTTCGTAGTTTTGTTGTTTTTAATTTAATTATTTCGTATTTTTGTTGTTTTCCATATTCGTTCTTTTTGATAGTTCATTTTTTGTTAGAAATTTTAGTAAACCATTTGCTCATTCGTATGCTTACGAGTTAACGAATATAACGAATTTTAACGGAAAACTAATTCGTAACTAAACGAATTGCACATGTCTATTCAACAAAAAGATTAAAAAGTGAACAAAAAGTTTGCTTGATTACTAGATATGCAGGTGAACACAAGAAGGTCCGTCGTATTTTTGAGAAATACTGGCATCTCTTTTCCACGGTTGAAGTATTATCAAGATATGTCGGTACCTACCCCCAGATAACCTATCGCAAGTCAAGTTCGCTCAAGGACAAACTCGTCCATAGCCATCTGACCTCTCGAGTTAAATTTTTACATTTGGTAAATGTAATTTCTGTGGTCTTCTAATGAACACTACTGAAGTGACTCTCCCTAATGGGCAGCTGTATAGACCCAATTTCTATGCAACCTGCAAAAACCTAGGGGTTGAAATGTGACTGTGAAATGTGACTGTCAGGCCTTCTATATAGGTAAAACTATAAGGCGCTTTTTTCACAGAAAAAGGGACCATGTTTGCCTTATCAATAAGAAAAAGATGGAAACCCCAATTAGCAGACATATGGGATTGCATTCCTTTGATATCTCAAAAATTTTATTTTTTGCTCTTGAGTATGTTCCTGATTTCGATAGGGGGGAGACATCGATAAGATTCTCCTCCAACGAGAATCTAAGTGGATTCACAGAGGTTATTTACTTTTTTAGTTATTGTTTTGAGTTTTTTTTTGTTATTTCTAGAGTATAATTGTTCATTTTAACCGTTCATTTTGATTGCTGTGATGACTTGTTTTGATTCCTGAGCTGACCATAGGTTCCTTTAAACTTGTATATTCCAGATTAAATTTTGTAAAAAATTTGAGGGGTTACATATTATAGTTACAACGGATGATATCTATGTCTTACAGTTTTTGTTTGACTTTTTTTTAAAATAGTGGTAGGATTTGGGATTTGATGTGCCATATGGACACCCAAGGCGCTCCTCTGTTGGTAGTTTCAAAAGAAGCTCCAACAGGGGGCACCAATTTAGTAATTCCGGGGGGCATCCCTTTCATTTGCTGTTACTAACTTAACGGCATCTGACTGTCTATATCTAGTTGTGGTGACTGCCACTCACCTCAGTAGCTGTTATAGTCACTTGCGTTTCATCTATTTAATTCCTCTATAAGTTCTTGGCGCTGGCGTCACTTCTGGTGCGACGGCGCCTCTGCTCTAAAGCTCAGGGTGTCCTCACTTGGCGCCAAACGTGGTGGAGAGGGATATAAAGATCTGCTGAGACCAGTTCTTCTGCCTGGTCCACCGGAGAGCGATCCTTTTTGTCCTAATAGGTAAGAAAAATACCCTTATAATGAGGCACTAATACAGTCTAAACTCTGTGCAGCCATCTCTATTTTGCAATTTAAAATATTTTGCTTTGTATCTTTCCAGAAGGGGACTCTGGTATATTCATATACCTTGAGTTCAATTTTCTTTTGGACAACTTTGCAAATTCAGGATTTAGTATATCCAGGTAATAGTATTGTAATAGTATTGTCCTATTTAGGACTTTTTTGTATAATAAATTGGATGTCTGGTTGTTGGGACTAATTGGATGTTTATCCATTATATTATCCTTTTAAGGGCTTCTTGTTAACATCGATACTTTGAAGTCCTTGAAAAGGTTTCTTATAATCATTTCCATTTGGATGGCCGGCAGTGCCATCTTAGATGATGATTTGAGGTAGGCACCTGTCAGGGTTTGGTTGTCCTTATAGTGGTGCTGTTTCAGTGCTATATATATATATATATATATATATATATATATATATATATATATATATATAATCTGTTTTCTGTGTTACTTTGAACCTATTAGATGGATCCCATTGGGTGTAACTTTCCTTGACAATTTATCCCTCTCTATGGTATCATCAATTTTGATCCCCCTTCTTTTCCAACCACTCCTGGAGTCTAATTGGGTTTCATTGAATACACAGGTCAGCTATGGAAATCAATTCTTGTTTACACAGGGTCCTGTTGGGCTGTAAATTGTATCACATTGATTGTTTTTTGTTTTTGTGCGTTTTTGAAATGGTATTTTTCTCATTCTAGTGATTATATGCATATGCGATATTAACAGTTCTCCTGAAGAAGCCCTATTATTTATGGCAAAACATGTAGAGATTTATCAGCATTGCAACTGTTCTTATGTACTCAGTGATGTATTCCTTTGAACGATTCAAAATTATGTATTTATATGTTCTTTTTCAATTGTATTAAAAAATGTATATTATTCTATAAACCGGTGTATTGGCGCTTTTAAAGTCCCATAAACAAACCTTTTCAGATATTTTATATTTAAAGGGATGTGGCGCTATAATGTTTATTTCGGTATTTCAGCTCTTTTAAAAATCTTTATACTGGGCTAGTTTAGAGGGACCTTATATCAGGTACTGCCCTCTGCTATAGTCTATACTATGCTTCCTAGAGGGACCTTATATCAGTTACAGCCCTCTGCTATTGTTTATATTGTGATCTCTACAGGGCCGGTGCAAGGATTTTTGACACCCTAGGCGAAACCTAATTTTGCAGTCCCCTCTGGCTCCGCCCCTGACTCCACCCCATTTTCAGTGTTAAATGGTTTGATTCAACCATCTAACTGCTACATCTTCAAGACAGCTTGTTCTTTTGAAAAAACAACAGACTTACTAGCAGGATCACCAGGTGAATATAAAAGAGAAAACCTAAAAGCAAAAAACAAAACTAATGCAGCCACCCATCTAAGAATTGGTAAGCTGCAGTATAATACATATTTTGCTTTGCTTTAATACCACTTTAGGTGGATACAAATTAATCAAATAATTCTGTTATACATCAATGTATAGGCAGATGATGGAAAGGAAGGAGTTAAAACAAGAGATAAACAGACTGGAGTAAAGCTACTTCCAGTGCTGGCAAGGAGAGAGAGAGAGGGGGGGGGGGCAGAGAGAGAAAAAGAGAGAGCAAGGGGGCCAGGGAGAGAGAGATGGGGGTCAGGGAGAGAGGAGGGGTCAGGGAGAGAGAGAGAGGGGGGGGGGGGTCAGGGAGAGAGAGGGGAGTCGGGATAGAAAGGGGGTGGGGTCAGGGAAAGAGAGGGGTGGGGACAGGGAAAGAGAGGGGGGTCAGGGAGAGAGAGGGGTGGGGTCAGGGAGAGAGAGAGGGGTGGTGTCAGGGAAAGAGAGGGGTGGGGTCAGGGAGAGAGAGGGGTGGGGTCAGGGAGAGAGAGGGGGGTCAGGAAGAGAGAGAGAGAAGGGAGCAAGGTCTGGTGTGAAGTTGCTCGGGCAGACATGCTGGAGGTGGATTGGACGGAGCACACAGGAGGGGCGGGACTCAGGAGAAATGTGTGGCTGATTTGACATCATGATCTCAGAGCAGAGAGGGGGGGATTGCTGGACACACATCAGAGCGTAGAGTGCCCTGCTAGGGGGGGGGGGGGGGCTGGGTGGTTGCTGGACACATGATGTCAGAGCGGAGAGCCGTGCAGGGGTGGCACTGCTTGACACATGTCAGAGCGGCTGCCTGGTGGATAGTTGCAAGCTCTGTGGACAGTGCAGGAATAAAATAACTATGGTTTCCAAGCAGGGTTGCTGGCTGCAGTTTTCCAAGCTGTTAGTGTCTGTTACACTCTCTTTCATGCTGTCCAAAGCCAGCACTAACACCCCCCCCCCAAACACACACACACTGACAGGAGAGGAGAGAGGGCTCGGTCTGCATCTCTTCCCCTTGCCCCTACCCCTTTGTGTCTGCCCACACTCCAATCTCCAGGGCTGTGCCTCAGAAAAGGAAAGAGGGGGCTGGAAATTTGAAGTCCAGCAGCCCCAGATACATCTGGATGAGAGGTTCTGACTGCCAAGGGGTAAGTGAGCTCTTCATTCATCCCTGTCTGTGACTGAAGTCTCCCCCTTCTCTCTCCTGCCTCTGAGTGAGTACACAAAGGTAAGTCAGGGTTCTCAGAGTACCCCTTACATCAGAATTCCCCTTTACACCAAAGGCCACAGTGTTTTCCCTAACATCAGAATCCTCTCTGTACATGAGAGTTCTCAGTGTTCCCCCTTAAATCAGGGTTCCCAGAGCATCCCTTTTGTTAGAGTCCCCAGAGTTCTCCTTTACATCAGAGTCTGCAGAGTCCCCCCTTACAGTGAAAGGGAACTCTGCAAGTTCAGATGTAAAAGGGGAACCCTGTGAACATATGATTAGAAATGTTATTTATTAGCAGAATATATGAATAAAAAAAATTGCTGTGCACCGCTAAAATGTTCGGGTTTTACTTGAAGAAAAGGTGGCAACCCTATTGCCTAGTCCACCTAGTGGTAGCACCGGCCCTGGCTCTCTAGAGGGACCTTATATCAGTTACTGCCCTCTGCTATAGTTTATACTGGGCTAGTCTAGAGGGACCTTATATCAGTTATGGCCGTCTGCTATTGTTCATACTGTTCTCTGACCATGTTGTCTCCCTCCTAGATGTAATGTGATAGCAGACACGAGTCTAAACAAGGCTTGGGTCAGGAAAAGGCCACTCTACAGATTTGTTAAATAGTATATTTAGAAAACAGTGAAAAATCTTTCTTCCTTTATCTTTGTCTCTTCAGTTCTGAACTGCACTTCCTCCAAATCTACTGCTGCAGGGCAAATTGTTTGACAAGGCTACTCCTTTACTTATCTGATGACCCTAAGCTGGCTCAAGGTGCTGAAAAAGTTGTATGTCCTTCCTTTTGAAGATCTACAACATTGTCACATATCTAGAATGCATGTCCTGAACATGACACCCTTTATATATACACTGCTAGCCACTACGTTTCTTCTATATAAAGTCATTGCTCAAATAAATCATCACTGTCGCTGAATATAACTCAGACTACTATTGCAATGCAAACTATGTTATGTACAGTTAAGCTGGCCATATATATATATATATATATATATATATATATATATATATATAAACTTCTGAACTACCTGCTGAACCAGCCAAATTTCAATCCATGTATGGGCAGGCTGGTTGTACAAAAGTCAATCTGCTGCTTGATTAGCACCGCTGGCTATAACTGATTAGTGTATTCTGATGGCAGGGAAGTCTCCCCCATCAGAATACAAAGACTCAGTGGGGAGGATTCATTTTCCACCTCAAATGTGTGGATGGGTGAATTGAGTCATTTTTTTTCCATTCAACCTGCCGGTTAAAAATTACTAATCTTTGGGCTGCTTTAAAGTGAATGTAAACCCAAAAAATTTCATAATGTAGAGAATAAGATTTCCTTTCATTTGAGCTCAGTCTTTCCACACAGATTTACTGAGAAATCCTCTTTTATTGTTCAGTTAGAAATATCTTGACAAAGTGCTGAAAACTTTGTCAAAAACGCCCCCTTGCTGTAAGTGACAGGTGATTTACATATCTCATGCACTAGCCTGAGACAGACACATCCTGTGTAATTATAAAAAGTGAGAAATTCACCCCTCCCCCACATAACAAATCCTGGTGGTGATGGAAAGGAATGTCATCTGTGATCAGGTGACCTCAGACACACACACTGCACTATAACAATCATCAGATCACTGGATGTTCTACTATGCCCAACTCTGACTACATTCATCTCCCCTATATTCTTCTTGCTGTTTACTCGAGAATACGTTTTCTTTCACTCTGGTCTGTGGATCTGTGATCTGTGGAATGCAAAAAGAATATACCGCGCTACCTAAAAGATGTGCAAAAAAAAATGGCTGCAGCTAAAAATTGCGAGATATGCACAATCACAGGAAGTTATAATAGAATGAAGCTGCGCACAAATTAAATAAAATGTAAAACATATGATATCAAGAGTGACTGTTGATGTGACCATATAAACCAATACAACAAATATATGATGCAATATTGCTATGTGCCAGGGAGGCGTGCTGACGCCATCGCTGTCTAGGACGGGTGTCTACAAGCCGGCCGGCTTACTTCATTTTACATACATGCGTTTTTAAAGATTTTAAATGTAAGTGCATTACTTTTTTGTATAATAAATTGTTTCCTGAAATTGAGTTACACTATGGTGAGCTTTCTTTCCTTGCTGAGATCTTGATTGCTGTTTTTGGACTGCCTATCGATTTGGGACTCCCTGGTTTGCTCTCAGTGTATTCGCAAGAGGTGATCTGAGGTCTTGATGCTGTGTTGATACTACAGGCTCTATATCGCTTGCCTTCTGGTAAGCGCATATGCTGCATGGTGGTGGTTCACTCATTTGGTGGTGTTTTGTGTTAATCACAGAGAAGATAATTCACTCATATAATTTTCTGTCAGCTTCATCACTGGACTTTAATATATATAAATATATATATATATATATATATAATTTATTTATTTTTTTATTATTATTTCATCTATATGAGTATTTTGTTTTTTGTTACTTGCTGGGTTTCATCTAACATTTTTTGCACATAGCAATATTGCATCATATATTTGTTGTATTGGTTTATATGGTCACATCAACAGTCACTCTTGATATCATATGTTTTACATTTTATTTAATTTGTGCGCAGCTTCCATTCTATTATAACGATCTGTGATCTGTGCCTGTCTCAGGCTAGTGCATGAGATATGTAAATCATCTGTCACTCACAGCAAGGGGGCATTTTTGACAAAGTTTTCAGCACTTTGTCAAGATATTTCTAACTGAACAATAGAAGAGTATTTCTCAGGGCTGGAGTAAATCTGTGTGGCAAGACTGGGCTCAAATGAAAGGAAATCTTATTCTCTACATTATGACATCCATTTTAAAAGTGAAAAATTTCTATTTAGAACTATTGGCTAAAGCTCCTGTGAACTCAGAGGGAGGCGCCAGGAGTAGTGCAGAGAACAGGAGGTGAAGAAGGAGGCGACTTCCAATGATCTGTGACTGTGGGAGCAAGCATGGAGCTTTAGCACATGGCTGGATAAGGAGGTAAGATTCAATGATGAGTCTGTGTATGGCAGCAGTGTGATGCACAGAGGGAGGGGGGGGGCAGAGAGACGGAACATTGTGTGTATAAGGCAGCAGTGTGATCCAAGAGGAGTGGGGCAGAGATCCAGAACAATGTGTGTATAAGGCAGCAGTGTGATCCAGGGGGAGGGGGGCAGAGAGCCAGAACATTGTGTGTATAAGGCAGCAGTGTGATCCAGGGGGAGGGGGGCAGAGAGCTGGAACATTGTATAAGGCAACAGTGTGATCCAGGGGGAAGGGGGCAGAGAGCCGGAACATTGTATGTATAAGGGCGCAGTGTGATCCAGGGGGAGGAAGGCAGAGAGCCAGAACATTGTGTGTATAAGGCAACAGTGTGATCCAGGGGGGGGGCAGAGAGCCTGAGAGGGAGGCACCAGGAGTAGTGCAGAGAACAAGAGGTGAAGAAGGAGGCGACTTCCAATGATCTGTGACTGTGGGAGCAAGCATGGAGCTTTAGCACATGGCTGGATAAGGAGGCAAGATTCAATGATGAGTCTGTGTATGGCAGCAGTGTGATGCACGGGGGGAGGGGGGGCAGAGAGCTGGAAAATTGTGTGTATAAAGCAGCAGTGTGATCCAGGGGGAGGGGGCAGAGAGCCCGAACATTGTGTGTATAAGGCAGCAGTGTGATCCAGGGGGAGGGGGGCAGAGAGCTGGAACATTGTGTGTATAAGGCAACAGTGTGATCCAGGGGGAGGGGGGGGCAGAGAGCCGGAACATTGTGTGTATAAGGCAACAGTGTGATCCAGGGGGAGGGGGGCAGAGAGCCGGAACATTGTGTGTATAAGGCAACAGTGTGATCCAGGGGGAGGGGGGCAGAGAGCCGAAACATTGTGTGTATAAGGCAGCAGTGTGATCCAGGGGGAGGGGGGCAGAGAGCCGGAACATTGTGTGTATAAGACAGCAGTGTGATCCAGGGAGGGGGGGCAGAGAGCCGGAACATTGTGTGTATAAGGCAACAGTGTGATCCAGGGGGGGGGGGGGCAGAGAGCCAGAACATTGTGTGTATAAGGCAGCAGTGTGATCCAGGGGGAGGGGGGCAGAGAGCCGGAACATTGTGTGTATAAGGCAACAGTGTGATCCAGGGGGAGGGCGGTAGAGAGCCGGAACATTGTGTGTATAAGGCAACAGTGTGATCCAGGGGGAGGGGGGCAGAGAGCCAGAACATTGTGTGTATAAGGCAGCAGTGTGATCCAGGGGGAGGGGGGCAGAGAGCCGGAACATTGTGTGTATAAGACAGCAGTGTGATCCAGGGGGAGGGGGGGGGCAGAGAGCCGGAACATTGTGTGTATAAGGCAACAGTGTGATCCAGGGGAAGGGGGGTAGAGAGCCGGAACATTGTGTGTATAAGGCAACAGTGTGATCCAGGAAGAGGGGGGAAGAGAGCCTGAACATTGTGTGTATAAGGCAACAGTGTGATCCAGGGGGAGGGGGGCAGAGAGCCGGAACATTGTGTGTATAAGGCAGCAGTGTGATCCAGGGGGAGGGGGGCAGAGACCCGGAACATTGTGTGTATAAGGCAGCAGTGTGATCCAGGGGGAGGGGGGCAGAAAGCCGGAGCATTGTGTGTATAAGGCAGCAGTGTGATCCTGGGGGAGGGGGGGCAGAGAGCCAGAACATTGTGTGTATAAGGCAGCAGTGTGATCCAGGGGGAGGGGGGCAGAGAGCCAGAACATTGTGTGTATAAGGCAACATTGTGATCCAGGAAGAGGGGGGCAGAGAGCCGAAGCATTCTGAGTATAAGTGTTTGCAGGATTCAAAATTGTGAGTTTAGTGGTCTGTGAGGTCCGAAAGGTTAGGGATCATTGGTCTAGATTGGTCTTTAAGCTGCAGCCTGAGGGCCGGACGTGGCCCTTTGCTAGCCTTTTTTTCGGTCCTTGAGTCACTATTCCTCCCACTTATTTGAGGCACTGTTGCTAACACTGTCAGTAACAGTGGGGCATAATTCCTGCCACACCAATAAGGGGCATTATTATTCCTGGTAATACCAATGACGGGGCACTATTCCTCCTTCTACTGATCACAGGTACTGATGTTGGGCCTGAGACATTTTCTACCTTCACTGGCCACAATCCGGCCACCCTAAAGTCTGAAGGAAAGTAAACTGGCCCTTTGTTTGAAAAGTTTGGATCTAGATGGTGGGACACATACATTTGTAACAGGTCCATTTTTGTTGCAGTTTTATTTTCCTAGTCCATAATTCAGGCCCAGTGAATTGTAAACTCTTGTGGACATAGAGTGCTATTTTGCCTTGGATCACTAACTGTCTTTTCTTTGCATTGCAGAAACACTGTGATGCATTAGTGATATGACAATCACATTGAATGTTTTCTTACCTTGTTATTTCGTGGTTCATGTAAAACATGTATTTATTTCCTCAGAATGGTGTCACTTTAAGTGCTTTATGTTTGCAGTTTACGACAATGTATTCAGTTGCTGACTTGTTAACTGCCGAAGGGGATAAATAACTATTTCCTATGTCCATCTCCAATGATACAGTTCATTACATCAGTCCTGTCTTGTGCACGAAAAGACTCTTTACTCCCATCACTCACCAAGTACTCCAGAGAGGCTGCAAAGCTCATTTGTAATGCCAAGACAGAGGGAAAACATTGCAATGATTTATTCAATACATTTGACAAAGTCATGCTCCTAGTTTAAGTGGTTTGGCGCAAAGGTTCCTAAAAACATGAGACATCTTTTATTCCTTGGGAAGACAATGCTGTTGACATTCCAGGTTGACTTTCTGACAACTGAAACAGCAAGTAAAGAGCTGGAGGGAAATACCTGAAATCCTTTTGTAATAATCCCTGTAAGGAATATGGGATGCTTTCTGAATGATTTCACCGTGAAGTCTTCCGTTGCTACAGGGACACATTTCTGCTATGTGCTCATTCACTGCAGCTATGCAAAGTATTTCTTTCTTTCTTTTTTAAGATATGTAATGACTTTTATTGGCTTTTAAATGAGACTCCTGAGGGCATCTGTGCAGAAAAAAAGACTTGCTTTCAGCCACGCCACTGTTGTCCCAGTTGTCTACCATCTTGGAAAGTTGCCACTTCTCAGGATGCATGTGTCACAGACATCTTCATTTTTTCCTTACCGTGTCTTGTAATCAGGACCAGAATCATATTTCCTGGCCAGCTGTCTTGTGCTGTCTCCTTCCTAGCCCAGTTGGTTGGCTAGCCTTATTGTCACACTAACTAGATCAGCCACCATAACCAAACAAGCATAGGCATGTGCAGGGGTTGTGCTGGGTGTGCCCCATGAAGTGCAGATTCCCCCTGCTCCCTGGGCCCCCCTCCCCTCCCCAGTGTCCCCCTTTTTAGCAGCGCAGACAGTCTCTCTCCTGCTGACTGCTGCTGTGGGCGCACAGGTATGGGCGTCCGCAGGTAGGGGCAAGGGGGGTCAAGTGCCCCCCCTGGAATCTGGGATCGGATCGGCACATTCAGCACAGTGGCATCACTATGGGGGTACGAGCAGCCAGCAGAGTGACACCATCAAGGTGCTGTCAAGCCCCCGATCAGTGTAGTGCAACTGCGGGATCTTTTTCCTGCTCAGTCCAGCAGAGAACTCGGCGGCGCTGTGTCAGGGGAAAGGTAGGCTGCGGGCTGTCAGAGGTTTCCCCCAGTCGCTCCCCCCTTTCTCCTGTCAGGCTCTCACCAGGTTTCCCGCCCAGCTTCCTGCCCGCAGCTCAGTTCCTTCCCCATTGGCCATAACTGAGGGCCAATCAAAGGAGACTAGGAGAGGAGAACATCATGGGACATGTAGTCCCGAAGATTGGCGGCCCCATTTTCCACAGGACAGAGGCTACAGCTCGATCAAGAGAGAGATTGAGAGACTGCAGCCTGGAAAAAAGCCGAGGGAGTGAGTGGTACAGGACAAAGAAAGAGGCATGTGCTGGGCGGAAGCCAGAGAGAGAGCCATATTAAAGTGGTGGAACACCCTGAAAATGAAAACTAGTAAAAATGTTAGTAACAATTTAAAAAAATTAAATAAAAAAATTTTTTTTTTTTACTTACCAGAAATGGCTGTTGCTAGGCAGATCGTCCTAATCTGCCTCCTCCAGCGCCGCGGTGATCTTCTCTTCTTCCGTCTTCAGGTGAATGGGGCGCGGTGTGTTATGGGAACTGTGTCCCACAACACACCGCGTTCCCCATTCACAAATGACACGCGCACATGCGCAGTAGGCCGCGCGCCGACTCGCGCATGCGCAGTAGGCCGCGCGCCGACTCGCGCATGCGCAGTAGGCCGCGCGCCGACTCGCGCATGCGCAGTAGGCCGCGTGAAGCCGTTTCCCTTACGGAGGATGGCGGCGCTGGATCCGGTTCGCCGAGGGACATCTCGGCCTCCACGAAGGACATCGCGGGCGCCCTGGAGGGTAAGTGTACTTATTAAAAGTCAGCAGCGACTTTTTTTTTAGCTGCTGACTTTTAAAAAAAATTTTTTGAAGGTGAAACCCCGCTTTAAACATCCAAATAAAACCTACGGTTCCTAAAAGATTCACCAAGAACCTTGCATGTTTCTGAAAAGCAATAAAAAAGAATAATTATGTAACTGGCTCACTAAATAGTTACATTTTACTAGCACCAATCTAACCGGCATGACCAAAAGCCCCTGCTTTGCTGTTGGAGGAAAAAGGCAATGTATGGACAGGTATTTATTGTATTTATCACTGGAATCTCTTATCCAAGCACATGAAATCTCACAAGCTAGCTAGTGATAGAATTTCTGTGCATGAATAATACAATAACCCTCCATGTATGGCTTACTCAGGCTTTTTTCTACAGACTCCTTCAATGACAGCCATGGGCACTTGATACAGTTTTATTCCTACATTTAAAAATGGTAGCAATGGTTAGACAAAAATCATATTTTAGGCGCACCTTAGCTGCTGTTTGTTCTGCTTGTTCGTTTTGCGCTGCTGATGCGTACATTCTATAGCAAATCACACTTGGTCAATTCTGCATCTAGCTGTAGCCTTTGCTTATGAATATATGTATTATGCATGTAGTTGCTTAGTAAATTCTGTAAGTATATGATTTTTTGGGTTTTTGAGTGATCAATGCATTAGTGTACATGTACTGTATATTCTTTAATAAATCAGGTGTTCTAGAAATCTAAAAAGTGCATCAAGATTACCCTGTATTTTGTAAAGTAAGGAACTATCATATGACCTCCAATTCCTTTCTTTTGATTCACATGCAGGTGAGGGGACAACCATCTAATTAGTCTGAAATGATGACCCGACAGATAATACTTTAGAGACTTAAGTACCCACTTAATGGCTAAGCAGTCTCTCCCTCCAGTATTACAGTATTTCAGCAATAAGTAAGCTTTCTATTTAAACATACCACTGGGTGTTTCTCCCCACTGGCTACTTGTGACAGTACAACTCTAAAAGCATATGTTTGTACTAGTATTTCTGTAATTAATCAAGGGCTGACTTTAGAGGGAAACTATAATGGTTTTGGATCAATTTTATTTAATTATTTATTGTTTTAAAACTGATATTGTATATGTATAAGAAAACTTACATAGTTTGTTATGTATTGTATAGTAACAATTTAATTTGGTGTAACAGAGCATTATTGGGTTTCTAAAGAGAGAGCGCAGCAGAAGCTATTTGACTTCAGGCTCTCTCTCTCTGATTAAAGGTTCTAATGAAGCGATTTGAAAAGAGCAGGCAAAAAAGGAGGGCTGAGCAACAGCACAGGATTGTTTTGTTTTAAAGTAAAACAGTGATGTAATTATAGCCATCTCACATGGTTGCTATGGGGCTCAAGGATTTTAGAGGTGCCCCATTATTGGGGCTTTTGATGAAAATTAAACATAAAAATTCTGTGTGTATATGCTCATAACATAAATCCAATACTGTAATTTTAAGGGTTGGAGTGGTTGACAACTTGATGCTAACCCTAAACCTCGGTGAAGAGGAGGGGCTGACATCAAACACCCAGGATGTGTCATCAGGATCATCTCACAGATCATGAATAACCTTTCCCCAATCAGAATTAAAAACAGGACAACGTTGTCCTACTTTTGATTGTACATAAGAAAAAGTATAATTTTGATCTTTAAAAATATAATTTTTATAATATTCAATAGAGATTGCTACTCAATTGTGGTGCCACAGTCACCATATATTTTTTGCAACATGTGTATATTTGTGGTCAGGGCATCTACCATGGAATTTTTTTTTTTTTTTTATCAATGAGACCCCTTCCTTGAACAAATTGATATCCACTGGGTTATACATAATTTTTTATGTGTGTATAAACAGCAGATAAGATGCCAGGGAGTCTGGGCTATGGAATTGCTCTTTATTGCATGGCTGTCTTTTTAATGTTATTCATATTCAGCCTGGCCCCCAACTGAACACTAATGTCCTACAGTTTGCACCACTGTCCCCCTTTTTCCCTCATGAACACCAGTGCCATCACCCAACAAATACAAACACACACATGCTAAACACCAATGTTTATTTTTTTCCTCCTGAAAACAGGGCATTTCTTCCTCCTACTGACCAGCATTGTTTGACATTTTTATCTCCCCCCTGTCCTCAGAGGTCGAGTAATTTTTCCTCTCGCTGACCACTGGGGCCTGGCCTGGCACTATGTCGTATACTGCTGACCGCTGTACTGTACATTAAGTTGTACATTACTTAACACCAACAATTTTATTTTACGTAATTCTGAACAAAATGCATTGCCATTCCTGGGGGCGGGGGCGTTGGCAGGTTCAGTCTGCTGTGGTACAACCACTTTTAAACAGTGTGTTGGTGCAGTTGCCGATGAAATGCAGAGTAGCAGCAGTGTGCCGGATGCTGGAACTCAAAAGTATTCCACCAAAAAATATATATTCTTTACCATGTATTTTTGTCACACAAATATGCTCTTCATGTCATATCTTCAGGACACACTAGTCAAGCAAATAGTAACAAACCCTTGGCAAGTGCAAAGCTCTAATTGCTCAATAGAAAGAGGGCAACTAGCAGAAACGTGTACAGTTATGACACACCGCCTGTACTGTATTTGGTGTAGTTGCCCACTAGATGTACAAATCAAGGTTTCTAGCTCCTTGTAGCCTGCTTCTGTGCTTTCATCTGCACCACTCTACACCACTCTACACTTAATCTGCCCCACTCCTTTAAGGTTCTTTCTCTTCTCTTTCACAATAAGAACAGGCTTACTGGTTTCCACAGAAGAGGTAGAGGCACACAGAATAGTAGGCAAACAATCCTCTGCTGTCAGAGCATTCTCACTATTAGCTACAATTGTTCACCCAATTTAAGGTCTGCAGGGCTCTCAAAAACAGGTACATTTTGACCCTCTCCACAGTTTGTGAACTGGATAGCAATGCAGGGTGTAACTTCTTCCTTACATGATGCAAGAAGTCAAGCTAATGTGAAAGGCACAATTTATCTATCTGATTAGTTCACCTGTGCATACGCTGGGCCCATGCAGAGTTAGTAAAACCCATCCATTTAAGTATTTCTATTTTATATTTTCCATGGTTCTTGGAATATAAACATATGAAGGAAGACCTTTCAATTCATAATGCGGTGCTAAATATTGGGGGGGGGGGGGGGGGCAAACCATCGCCTATCCCCTCATGGGAGACGGACGGGAAGGTGGCGATCCCCACACCCCCCGCAGGAGATGGACTGGAAGACAGCGATCCCCAAAATTGCTATTGTCACACAACTGGGTGGGCTCACCTGAGCCCACCCTTTTTTGAAGACAATTAGAGCCTCAGGCTCTAGTCATGTGCTTAATAAAAAAAATGCAGTTGAAATCCATGCGTCCAGCGGCCTACATGTAGATTAGGGGCCAGGCGCATAGATTAGGTGGGCAGCGCCCCTCCACCCCGTATGGATGGATGGGCACTGTGCGGTGTGAGCTTTTGTAAGAAGTTTCTTCCCTTAATCAAGCCTGGGTTGCCATGTAAGGCTGGGTTCACACTGATGAGAATTGGATACGGGTTTCTCCTCATCCAATTCGCATGACAGGAGTCTGTGACCGGTTTTCAATGGAGCTGGTTTACACAAATTCAGGCGACCAAATTCAGGCAAAAATTCCTGCCTGATTCGTCCCTGAAATGGAGAACAGGAACGTACCAGACCCCTGCTGTGAGCCGCATCCGAAGACCATGTGAACCTAGCCTAAAGCTGCAGGTTTAACTTAATTATTTGTGGTCAACTTCTGCACCAACTTGGCTAAAATGTTTAGGGCTTTCTCTGCTATTCCTGCAAAAGCTTGTTCAGAAACTAGCTGGACAGTCAGCTGCTTATTTGAGCCATGGCATTTTAGACACAGAATTATAACCCTTTAAATGTTTCTGTGCTTACACAATTTTGTGCCTTGCAAAAGTGTTTACCCTCCTTGCCATTTTATTTCGTGTTTTGTTGCCTCACAACCTGGAATTAACATGGATTGTTTGAGGATTTGCATGATTTAATGCCACAACTTTGAAGATTTTTTTTTTTATTATTGTGAAGCAAACAACAAATAGGACAAAATAACAGAAAAAGTCAATGTGCATAACCCCCCCCCCCCCTAAAGACAATACTTTTTAGAGGCACCTTTTGCGGCTATCACAGCTCCAAGTCGCTTTGGATAAGTCTCTATGAGCTTGCCACATCTTACCACTGGCATTTTTGCCCATTCCTTCTTGAAAAACTGCTCCAGCTCATTTAAGTTGGATGGTTTGCGCTTGTGAACAGCAATCTTTAAGTCTGACCACATATTTTCTATTGGATTGAGGTCTGGGCTTTGACTAGGCCATTCCAACACATTTACATGTTTCCCCTTAAACCACTCAAGTGTTGATTTAGCAGTGTGTTTGGGGTCATTGTCCTGCTGGAAGGTGAACCTCCATCCTAGCCTCAAATCACACACAGAGTGGTACAGGTTTTGCTCAAGAATATCCCTGTATTTAGCACCATCCATCTTTCCTGCAACTCTGACCAGTTTCCCAGTCCCGACTGCTGAAAAACATCCCCACAGCATGATGCTGCCACCACCATGTTTCACTGTGGGGATGGTGTTCTTTGGGTGATGTGATGTGTTGGGTTTGCGCCAGACATAGCGTTTTCATTGATGGCCAAAAAGTTAAATTTTAGTCTTATCAGACCAGAGCACCTTCCTCCATACATTTTGGGAGTCTCCCACATGCCTTTTCGCAAACTCAAAACGTGCCATTTTGTTTATTTGCTGAAAGTAATGTCTTTCTTCTGGCCACTCTGCCATAAAGCCCAACTCTATGGATCGTACGACTTATTGTCATCCTATGTACGAATACTCTAGTGTCTGCTGTGGAACTCTGCACCTCATCCAGGGTTACCTTGGGTCTCTGTGCTGCCTCTCTGATTAATGCCCTCATTGCCTGGTCCGTGAGTTTTTGCCGTCTCTTGGCAGGTTTGCTGTTGTGCCATGTTCTTTCCATTTGGTTATAATAGATTTGATGGTGCTCCTAGGGATCATCAAAGATTTGGATATTTTTTTATAACCTATCCCTGACTTGTACTTCTCAACAACATTGTCCCTTACTTGTTTGGAGAGTTCCTTGGTCTTCATGGCAGTGTTTGGTTAGTGGTGCTTCTTGCTTAGGTGTTGCAGCCTCTGGGGCATTAAAAAAAGGTGTGTATATGTAATGACAGATCATGTGACACTTAGATTGCACACATCATTTGGACACCATTTCACTAATTATGTGACCTCTGAAGGTAAATGCTTGCACCAGAGCTTTTTATGGGCTTCATAACAAAGGGGGTGAATACATACGCACATGCCAATTATCAGTTTTTTATTTCTGAAAAATAGTTTTATGTATATATTTTTCTAATTTTACTTTACCAACTTAGACTATTGTGTTCTGATCCATCACATATAATTCAGATTAAAAAAACATTGAACTAAAGGCTGTAATGTAACAAAATAGGTAAAAAGCCAGGGGGGTGAATACTTTTGCAAGGCACTGTATTTGCAAGATCAACTTGAAATAGAAACAGTAGGGTCAATCCACAAACAGTCTTGCCATTGTCTAAGCAATTTCAGATTTCCACATGCAATTTATTATGAGGAGATCACAGCTCAAGTGCATAACAGAAGCTCTATACTGGCAGCAAAACAGTTTTACAACAAAAAACCTCCAAAGCGAAAATTAATTATGTTGGTTTGAGCAGTAAACATACGGGTTTCTTCAGGGACATTTTAGGACATGGGTGGGCCCAGAATAAACATCTCATGAAGATGCAAAGTCTTTGAGATCCATAATTTTAAGGTGGGGATGGGAAGGCAAGACCACCATGTAAACTGCTAAGGTTCCCTTTACCACTACACTAAGCAGACTGGATTTTCTGGCAGATCGGTGGGTTGCAACAAGCAAACCCTGAATGAGGTGATTCACATTCTTTAAAAAGGTAAAATGTAACAGCCTGTCTGCTTTAAGTGGACATAGACTGGGCAAACTTATCTTTCAAATAATGTGAGAATTACTGTTAACTAGTTGTAAATGATATAGCATTTACAGTAAGCATTCTGGAACTGCTAATTTGCCCAGGCTTACTTTGACATCCATTGGAGAGTGTCTATGAAACAGCTCTTCTTGGTCCTGGACCCCCTGGCTCCTGTGAGGCTAGGAATACATAGTGCGCCTAGGCATAGATCCCGGAATCTGAAAATGGCAGGACAGTGTTAGTGCTCTGCTTCCTGTGAGGTAAATTTATGTACTATGGAATGGAAGTCTCAAATATCCTCCAACATATGCTCTGCCACGCAGACAAGAGGACGAGTAGAAATGTTAAGAGCGCACATGGTACAGGACAGAAAATCATCTTTAGAATCAGCATCTCATAAGATGGCAAGTGGAGAATATGAGCAAGCATTAAATTAGGGCAGCATTAAAAATCTCAGGTCCCTACAGCAACATCTGTGCAAAATCGCTGCAGAGAGCATAGGAATACACTTGTATTGTGCTGACAAAGAAACTTTAATGAAGCTTGGCAAATGCCCCGTGTGTGCTGTTTTTTTATTTATCTTAAAGGGGCCCAGTAGAACCCTGGGTCAGTAGTACCCCCCACTCAGCATATTCCCAGCTCATTAGTACCCTCGTTCAGCAGATACCTAGCTTATTAGTACCCTCGTTCAGCAGATCCCTGCTCAGTAGTAACCCCCAGCTCTGCTGATGTTACACTCAGTAGTAACCCCCAGCTCTGCTGATCCCCCACCCAGTAGAAGCTCCCAGCTCTGTTGATCCTCTGGCTTGCTGATCCTTCTCGCTCTCCTGTCCCTGGTCACCTACTTCTATATTGCTCCTACACTGCTCACCAATTGTGACATCTTCTAGTTTCTCCTGCTCTGGTCCCCCAGCTCTGCTGATCCTCTGCCGCTCAGTCCTCTCCTTCTGGTCCGCGCTCACCTTCTGCGTTGGCATAACCATGTTGCACACCATGTGTGCCATCTGCTCTGCTCCAGTCTGAACCCTGCTCAACTTCCAGCTGCACCACACTGCACACCGGATGTGAGGCCTGCACCAGACACTTCCAAAATATATACACATGAAGTGACTTCTGATGACATATTTACGGTTTTCTTGTTGGTTTTCCAGTGTATCCTGGGATATATTATACCTGCAATAGCTCCAAAACAAAGCAACGCTAACACTGAATTAAAAGGCCCCTCAAAGGTTTCAGGTGCTGTAAGCAAGCATTGTCATAGACTTCTATGGAGGCTTTGGAAATGCTTTGAAGCACCATGAAAGCGACATGGAGTATACTTTTTGAAGCAAATCAAACGCAGCATGTGAACAGGACTCTAAGGTTCCCATTTTATTTAGTGACAGGAGCTTTGATTGGTAATCAGAGTGCTTTGAAAAAGCATGTCCAATGCCACATTCTGAAGCAAGTGTAAACAAGCCCTAAAAGGAAACTGGTGCAGAAAAGCAAGTAAAAGACTAAGGTGCAAAGAAAGACACAGAGGTAATGAAAGACAAAATGTAGGTCAGAGTGCACAGCAGAGGCGTAACTAGAACCTTCAGGGCCCCCGTGCAAGAAACCGTGATGGGCCCCCCTGCCCCCTTCCATCCGAGCCCCGAGCTTCCAATTTTGGGAGGGTGTCCATGGACATCCTCCCAGAACCCTGCTTCCGGCATGCCCCCTGGGATGTGCATCCAGCACAATCACAGCGGCCCTTTACCATGTGATCAGCTGATCACATGTAAACAGACTTGTACCTGCTGTTCCATGAGAAACACGCTCTCCGCTCAGAGCCGTGCGAACAGCAACCCGGCTGGGGCCCCCCTAGATTGATGGAATGCCAGTGCCCAGTCACAAGTGCGACTGTTGCGACCCTGGTAATTCCGCCACTGGTGCACAGAGAGACAAGACCAGGATACCGACTGAGGAACAGAAAGCTGAGACAAGCTGGGACATGCTGGGAATACACCGTGCTGGAAACAGGCTGGACGTACTGGGAGCAAAAGGCTGGAATTTAGATGGGACATCATGAAGACACTATGAATGCTGGCAATCACTGGAGGTACAGGAAAATATTTGATGAGAACAGTAGAGTGAGAGGCAGAAAGCGTCAAGCCAGGCACTGTACTAACTAGCACAAAACTGCAGGGGAGACAGGGGAACATATCAAGGGCACAAATATGGAAAAAAAAAAAACAGGTTGCTGTGACAGCACACTATCAGTAGATACCACCATAATAATGCAATTACATTACAACAATATGAAATATCACATAAAAAACTATGAATGATAATGATGGACCTGAAAAACATAAAAGAAAGAGAAAGGCATACAAACATATTTACATAAGTCCAAAAAGGAAGGATAAGCTTTCAGATAAGTCTTTGGTTTCCTGAACTTGGCTCATCCTAGAACAGTCCATGAAGACATCACGTCACTTCTCCAAAGGTGGTAAAGCTGCAAGGTCCATTATGGGTAGAAGTAAGATAGACTCTCTAGTTGGTTGAAGGAACATCTTGACAAGTTGATCTTTAGAAGACTCGGCTTCCTGTTTGCGAGGAAAAAGACTTTCACAATGGCTGGTGTAGGTGACACTAATAAGCATCTTATGCCTTTCATGGGTAGTACTGGTGTGATAGCTGTATCAGTTTGGGTCTTGACTGATGTATCTGAAGCTGAATTAGAGCTTAGGTCAAGACTGTTGCAGTAATGTAAAGGTAAAAGTAATGGGATTCTCTAATGCCCTGTACACACGGTCGGATATTCCGATGGAAAAAGCCAAATCGGATTATGTTGTCGGAAAATCCGATCGTGTGTGGGCCCTAGTGGGCTTTTTCCATCGGAAACACATGCTCAGAAGAAATTTGGAGACAAAAGCTATTGGCTACTGGCCTCTACGTAGTCCCGTCGTCAGAGCTGGACTTACCATTGGGCTTGACTGGGCTCAAGCCCATGGGCCCGCCCAATAGGGGGCCCCGCCGAGATACATAGCCGAGTGTACTCGGATCAGCTTGGCTCACAGTCACGCCCAGTCCCGCCCTATGATGGACATAACACAGGGACTGGGCGTGACTGTGAGCTGAGTCGAGAGCCGCCGAGAGGACCCGAGAGCCGCTGAGTGCTGCCAAGAGGACCTGAGAGCCACAGAGAGGACCCGAGAGCCGACAAGAGCCGCCAAGGGGACCGGAGAGCCACAGAGAGGACCCGAGAGCCGCCAAGAGCCGCCAAGGGGACCTGAGAGCTGCCGAGAGGACATGAGAGCCACCAAGAACCGCCGAGAGGACCCGAGAGCCACCGAGAGGACCCGAGAGCCGCCAAGAGGACCTAAGAGCCGCTGAGAGCGACCCGGGAGCCGCCGAGAGCCACCGAGAGCTGCCAAGAGCCGCCGAGAGGACCCGAAAGCCGCTGAGGGGACCTGAGAGCCACCGAGAGGACCCGAGGGCCGCCAAGATACACAGGACTCCTAAACTTGGGGTGCGTGTTATACGCCGGCATGTGTTATACACCGATAAATACAGTAATGTATAGAAGGTAGGGCCCGAAAGTGACTCAAGCCCAGGGGCCCCCACCACCCTAAGTCCTTCCCTGCCCGTCGTACGTGTTGTACGTCACCTCGTTCGGAATGATCGGATTTTCCGACAAATTTGTTCGACCGTGTGTGGGCAACACCAGTTTCGGACAAAGTCCGTCGGAAAATATCCGACGGATTTTGTGGTCGGAATGTCCAACCCTGTGTACGGGGCATTAGTGAAGACATGTAATTGTTTTGTAGTTGACTGCTTTCGTTTCATCAATGACAGGATTAGCCTGAGGTTGCAGTTGGTCCTCTGTGAGCAATTCTGCAAAAATCTACTGAATTAGACAGTGATTTAGAATAACTAGTTACACAGTTCATGAACTGATGAACATCAGAATTGTCATTCAGGATCTTGATATTAGTAGATTCCTGGTCACCTGTTGAAGGCTTAGTCCTGCTACTGTCAGTGGCAGTTTAAGATGGTGTCTCACTGATGCTGCTGTTGGATGATTCTCTAACATAGACTTGATTGCTTATGGGAAGTCTGATTTTCAGAGTGGGTGACATGTAGTAAAAGTTTTGTGAGATGAAATTGGTGTCTTGAAGGTGTAGGATACTACTTCTCTTTTCAATACACATTAAAGAAGTGAAGTGGCAAATGAATGATGGCACCGGTTGTCTAAAACAACATACATTCTGACAGCTTATTCTGGTTGTCCCTGAGTAAACACTTTCACCTGAAATATTTTAGCACTGTCTTTCTCTAAACTCACTGCATTTCTGAACTTCACTGCTCTCCTACCCATGGCCTGAAATGGATGTAAAATCTTCAGTGGATAGTCTAAGGCTGAAGTGTGAACGTCAATGTCACTTTCTGCACACTTAATTGTAGTCTTGAAGTCTCTTGGGGAGGGCTTTGTGGACACACATCATCTGAAGCAAATGTTCTAAGAAACATTTTTCATTATTTAACCACTTCAGCCCCGGACCAATCGGCAGCCAAAGGACCAGGCCCCTTTTTGCAATTCGGCACTGCGCCGCTTTAACTGACAATTGCGCGGTCGTGCGACATGGCTCCCAAACAAAATTGGCGTCCTTTTTTTCCCACAAATAGAGCTTTCTTTTGGTGGTATTTGATCACCCCTGCGGTTTTTATTTTTTGCGCTATAAACAAAAATAGAGCGACAATTTTGAAAACAATGCAATATTTTTTGCTTTTTGCTATAATAAACATCCCCAAAAAATATATAAAAAAACATATTTTTTCCCTCAGTTTAGGCCAATACGTATTCTTCTACATATTTTTGGTAAAAAAAATTGCAATTAGCGATTATTGATTGGTTTGCGCAAAAGTTAGAGCGTTTACAAAATAGGGGATAGTTTTATAGCATTTTTATTATTTTTTTTTTTACTGGTAATGGCGGCGATCAGCGATTTTTATTGTGACTGCGACATTATGGTGGACACATCGGACATTTTTGACACATTTTTGGGACCATTGTCAGTGCTATTTAAATGCATTGATTCCTGTATAAATGACAGTTGTAGTTAAACGTCTGACGTCATTGATCGGCTTTCCCGATGACCGGGAACAGCCGATCAATGACAGGCAGTGTAGGAAGCGCAGGGAGAGGTTTGTTTACACAAACCTCTCCCCGTTCTTCAGCTCTGTGACCCGATCGCGGGACACCAGCGGCGATCGGGTCTGCTGGTCCCACGGCCGGGGTCACGGAGCTCCCGACCGGGTCGCGAGCGCGCCGCTGGCGCGCACGACCCATGGGCAGGCATTTAAAGGGCCACGTACAGGTACGTGATTTTGCCTGCCCGTGCCATTCTGCCGCAGTATATCTGCGTGAGGCAGTCGGGAAGCGGTTAAAGGACTTTCTCTTAAAGTGATTGTAAAGTCTCGTTTTTTTTTTTTAAAACAATCATGTTGTACTTTCCTCCTCTGTGCATTTGGTTTTGCACAGAGCAGCACTGATCCTCCTTTTCTCGGGTCCCTCTTTGCTGCTCCTGGCCCCTCCCTCCTATTGAGTGCCCCCTCAGCCAGCAGCTTTCTATGGGGCACCCAAGCCGAGTCAGAGCTCTGTGTATCCCTTCAGACTTGAAGCCTGACCTGGCACCGCCCCCTCTCTCCCCTAATTGGCTCACTGACTTTGATTGACAGCCACAGGAGCCAGTGGCACTGCTGCTGTGTCTCAGACAATCAGGAGGAATGTCCCGGACGGCTTAGGCAGTCGTGGACATCGCTGGAGAGAGAAGGGGCACAGGTAAGTAACTAGGGGGTGCTGGGGGGGCTGCTACAAACAAAAGTTTTTTTTATCTTAAATGCATTGAGATAAAAAACCTTCTGCCTTTACAACCCCTGTAAACATGCAACACTTTCTGAGAGGGTGTGGTTTGTTTTGAATGGAACAGTTTGGGTCCTTTTTCCTTTCTTTGCAGTTGCTGTTGATAGTAAGCTGAACAGTGGAGAGTGTGAATAAGTTTTGCTTTTGACTGCTGGTGATTGCTGTGTTGCATTTTTAGTTTTTAGTATTTTTTTTTGGGGGGGGGGGGGGTTTCCTTGAAGCTTTTTTAACACCCTTTCTGTCACTTTTTAAACAGACTTTTTTTTTCCTTCCTTCAGCCTACTAATTAAGGGGAGGGGTTAATTGGTCACAGGTGCTTGAGGCCTATATGACTTTTTGTAGAACTAATTTTGAGCTTGCCACCTTTTTGCTGCAACTGGACTAAGTGGTGAGTTAAAAACCAGAGTTAAAAAAAAAAAGAGGTTACAACAGGGGTCAAAGTACCTGTATATTGTAAGTACACAAGTTCTGCAAGTGCACGTGGGCTGTATTGAGTATTAGTGTCAGGTAGTACCTGAGTATTTTAGTGTTGGGGGTACTGGTGTACTGTGAGTACCTGAGTGTTGTCTGAGTAGTGTGTGTATCGTTAGTACCTGTGTATTGTGTGTGTACCTGTGTATTGTGTGTGTACCTGTGTATTGTGCGTGCACATGGTCTGCAAATGCATGTAGGCTGTGAGTGCACGTGAGCGGTGAGTACCGGTGTATTGTCTTTTCGAATACCTGTGTATTGTATTGTTGAGTATTAGTGTCAGGAAGCTAGTTGTTAGGTAATTTTGGACAGGGTATAATCCCCAATCCTCATTAAATTAGTAGGTACTAGGGATGAGCCGAACACCCCCGGGTTCGGTTCGCACCAGAACCTTCGAACCGACCGAAAGTTCGCGCGAATTTTCGAACCCTATACGTTATAATGGACGCGAACGTTCGAAATCAAAAGTGCTAATTACAACGGCCAATATGCATGTTAATGTCATAAAACAGGTTTGGGGACCCGGGTCCTGCCCCAGGGGACATATATCAATGCAAAAAGAACTTTTAAAAACTAACGTTTTTTCGGGAGCAGTCATTTTAATGATGCATAAAGTGAAAAAAAAAAAAGTGAAATTTTCCTTTAAATATGGTACCTGGGGGGTGTCTAAAGTATGCCTGTGAAGAGGCATGTGTTTCCCGTGTTTAGAACTGTCCTTGCACAAAATGACATTTGTAAAGGAAAAAAAGAAGCCATTTAAAACCACTTGCGGCTTTAGGTTTGTTCTTAAGTAGAATCTGAACAGGTACATTATGAAGTGTAGCTCCATCCCAAAAAAATCTATTTTTAAGCTTTTTGGAGAACATAGGGAGGGGTTATCACCCCTGTAACATTTGCTGTCTTTGCACATCTGTTCAGAACATGTCACCTCACTTTCCGTCCCAATGACAAATGTTTTTGGAAAAGTGGGGTTTTAATTGAAACAAGGATTGGTGATAATAAAGTATCAGTAGAGAGGAGATACCTTTTTCCCAAATTAAATCTAACAGGATAGAATTTCCCTTCCTAGGGGTAGATTTCCTCTCACTTCCTGTTTTCTCTTTCCATTTGCAAGTAGGAGTCGTTTGTAAGTTGGATGTTTGAAAGTAGGGCCCTGGCGTATATACTCTGCAGAAATTTGCCCTATTAGATGTTGGTGTAGCCACAAGACTGGTGGGCACAGGAATGGGCCCTGCTATGAGTTAATAGATCAAGATTTGTAATTCCATGCACCTGTTGAACAGGGCAGAAAAAATTGGGGGTGGTGGTGGTGGTGGACGGTGTTGCCACAAGACTGTAAGCTCTCACAGTTACTCTTGGTGGGCGCAGGAATGGGCCCTGCTGTGAGTTATTAGATCAAGATTTGTAATTGCAAGCACCTGATGAACAGGGCAGAAAAATTGGGCCTTTGGCGGTGGTGGTGGACGGTGTTGCCACAAGACTGTAGGCCCTCATAGTTACTCTTGGTGGGCGCAGGAATGGGCCCTGCTGTGAGTTATTAGATCAAGATTTGTAATTGCAAGCACCTGATGAACAGGGCAGAAAAATTGGGCCTTTGGCGGTGGTGGTGGACGGTGTTGCCACAAGACTGCAGGCCCTCATAGTTACTCTTGGTGGGCGCAGGAATGGGCCCTGCTGTGAACTATTAGATCAAGATTTGTAATTACCCACCCCTGTTAAACAGGGGCTGAAAAATTGTGCCTAAGGCACTGGTGCTGGTGCCACAACACTGCAACCCCTCACAGAGACTGTACTTGGAGCACAGCAGTCACACGTGTTTGCGAAGCATTTTTTTAAAAAATTGTAAGTACACGCCCCTGTTAAACAGGGGCTGAAAAATTGTGCCTTAGGCACTGGTGCTGGTGCCACAACACTGCAACCCGGCCCTCACAGATACTGTACTTGGAGCACAGCAGTCACACGTGTTGCGAAGCATTTTTTTAAAAAATTGTAAGTACCCGCCCCTGTTAAACAGGGGCTGAAAAATTGTGCCTTAGGCACTGGTGCTGGTGCCACAACACTGCAACCCCTCACAGATACTGTACTTGGAGCACAGCAGTCACACGTGTTGCGAAGCATTTTTTTTAAAAAATTGTAAGTACACGCCCCTGTTAAACAGGGGCTGAAAAATTGTGCCTTAGGCACTGGTGCTGGTGCCACAACACTGCAACCCCTCACAGATACTGTACTTGGAGCACAGCAGTCACACGTGTTGCGAAGCATTTTTTTTAAAAATTGTAAGTACACGCCCCTGTTAAACAGGGGCTGAAAAATTGTGCCTTAGGCACTGGTGCTGGTGCCACAACACTGCAACCCCTCACAGATACTGTACTTGGAGCACAGCAGTCACATGTGTTGCAAAGCATTTTTTTAAAAAATTGTAAGTACCCGCCCCTGTTAAACAGGGGCTGAAAAATTGTGCCTTAGGCACTGGTGCTGGTGCCACAACACTGCAACCCCTCACAGATACTGTACTTGGAGCACAGCAGTCACACGTGTTGCGAAGCATTTTTTTATAAAAATTGTATGTACACGCCCCTGTTAAACAGGGGCTGAAAAATTGTGCCTTAGGCACTGGTGTGGTGGCATGGATCATTGAGGAGGAGGAAGAGGATAGTCAGTGAACATAAGAGGACAGTCACTCAGCATCAGCATAGGCAGTCTTGAAGGGATGTGACATTAAAAATTATTCGGTTATATCCGCCTCAGGTGCCTGGTAGCTGGTGGTGATCCAAGACTGATTCATTTTGATGAAGGTCAGTCGATCAACCGAGGCGGTGGACCGGCGCACCCTATGATCAGTCACAAATCCTCCAGCAGCACTGAATGTGCGTTCGGAAAGAACGCTGGAGGCAAGACAGGCCAGTAGCTCAATTGCATACTGTGCAAGCTCTGGCCAGTGATCCATCCTCAGGACCCAGTAAGCCAGAGGATTTTCGGTGGGAAAGGTGTCCAAGTCTGACCTTGCCCCAAGGTATTCCTGCACCATGTATATCAGACGCTGGCGATGGTTGCTGGAACCGATCATACCTTGGGGCTGCGGACTAAAAAATTGTCTGAACGCATCGGTCAGACGTCCACCTTCCCCACCGCTCCTTCTGCCACTGACCGAAGCCTCAGCAACTCGTCGCCCAGGACCAGGAGTTTGTAGCCTCCCAGTTTCTGGAACGCGTTGCACAGACCTTTCTGCAAGGCCTCCCTGAGATGTCTCATCCTCTGCTCCCTCTGCGACGGCAAGATAAGGTCCGCAACCTTACCCTTGTACCGCGGATCAAGGAGAGTGGCCAGCCAGTAATGGTCCCTCTCCTTGATCCGAAGAACATGAGGATCCTTCCGCAGGCTTTGCAGGATCAGGGAGGCCATGCAGCGTAGGTTAGCTGAGGCATTCGGTCCGGAGTCTTCTGGGTCACTGAGGATGACATGATCGCCAGCCACCTCCTCCCAGCCACGTACAAGTCCACTGGTTTGTTGGGACTGTACATCATCCCTAAAAGACTGCTGCTGCTGATGCTGAGTGCCAGGCTCCACCTCCATGCTCACACAATCCTCCTCCTCCTCCTCCTCCTCCTCCTCATCCTCTTCCTGTGTGATGGGTGGGACAGAAGGAACACTGTCCGGATAAAGGGGGCCTTGAGAGGCAAGGAAGTCCTCCTCTTCCTGCCTCTGTTCTGCCTCAAGTGCCCTGTCCATTATCCCACGCAGCGTATGCTCCAACAGGTGGACAAGAGGGACAGTGTCACTGATGCATGCACTGTCACTGCTCACCATCCTCGTGGCCTCCTCAAATGGTGAGAGGACAGTGCATGCATCCCTGATCATGCTCCACTGACGTGGGGAAAAAAAAACAAGCTCCCCTGACCCTGTCCTGGTGCCGTAGTCGCAAAGGTACTCATTGATGGCCCTCTGCTGCGTGTGCAGTCGCTGCAGCATGGCCAACGTTGAGTTCCACCTGGTGGGCATGTCACATATTAGGCGGTTCTTGGGCAGGTTCAGCTCCTTTTGCAGCTCAGTCAGCCGAGCACTGGCATTATAAGATCGGCGGAAATGCACACAGACTTTCCTGGCCTGCCTCAGGACATCCTGTAAGCCTGGGAACCTGCCCAAGAACCGCTGCACCACCAGGTTGAGGACGTGAGCCATGCAGGGCACATGGGTGAGCTGCCCCTGTCGCAGGGCGGAGAGGAGGTTGGTGCCATTGTCAGAAACGACCATTCCTGGCTTAAGCTGACGTGGCGTCAACCACCTCTCGGCCTGCCCCTGCAGAGCTGCCAGAACCTCTGGCCCAGTGTGGCTCCTGTCCCCCAAACACACCAGCGCAAGCACGGCATGGCATCTTTTTGCCTGCGTACTTGCGTAGCCCCTTGTACGCCTACGGAGCACCGCTGGTTCCAAGGACAGAGCACTGGAGGAAGAAGAAGAGGAGGGGGTGGAGGAGAGAGGTGTGTCACAACCAGTAGCAGTAGTAGCGTTTTGGAGGCGTGGTGGCGGAACAACCTCCAACACTACTGCACCTTGTCCTGCATCCCTCCCAGCTGCCAATAGAGTGACCCAATGGGCCGTGAAAGAAAGGTACCGTCCCTGTCCATGCCTGCTGGACCATGAGTCAGCGGTAATATGCACCTTACCGCTGACCGCCCTGTCCAGCGAGGCATGGACATTGCCCTCCACATGCCGGTAGAGAGACGGAATCGCCTTCCGTGAGAAAAAAGTGGCGTTTGGGAACCTGCCACTGAGGAACCGCACATTGAACAAACTCACGGAAGGGGGCCGAGTCTACCAACTGAAAAGGCAGCAGTTGAAGTGCTAGCAATTTAGCCAGGCTAGCATTCAACCGCTGGGCATGTGGATGGCTGGGAGTGTACTTCTTTCTACGGTCCAGCAGCTGGGGCAGGGAAATTTGCCTGCTGCAATCGGACGTCGGTGTACTGCAAGTACTTGGTTGTGACACACCTAATTCTACACCTTCAGTCCTCTCAGAGCAGCTTTCAGAGAGGACTGAAGGTGTAGTGGGGATGGAGATCCCAGCTGAGGAGGAGCAAGGAGAGGTCCGCTTAGTTCTTTGGTGTGGGTCTTTTATGTGTGCCTGCCAACGAGCTGCATGGCAGGTCGCCATATGTCTGGTCATGCTTGTGGTGCCCAAGCGGCTGATGTTTTGGCCACGCGAGATACGCTTGAGACAAATATTGCAAATAGCAGTGGTGCGATCTGCTGCACTCGTCTCAAAAAAGGCCCACACCAAAGAACTTTTCTGATAACGTGCAGAGGCAGCGCCCTGCACAGGCGGAGCTCTGCGGTGTTGTACAGTTGCTGTGCTGGCCTCTACCTGGCCTCCAGGGGGCATCCTGCCTCGTTGGACATGTGACGCCGCATCCTCCTCCTCCTCGTCCTCCTCCTCATCCTCTCTCCCCTTCAGGCACCCACGTGGAGTCAGTGACCTCATCATCCCCTCCCTCTTCACCACTAGAGCAAACCTGGCAGTAAGCTGCAGCTGGTGGAACAGTACTGCCAGATTCCTCAAGCTGGGTATCATCATCCGAGCCTTCGAATCGTTGGGCATCCTCCTGGAGCATGTACCCAACACTGTGCTCAAAGAGTTCGGGGGACTCCTCAGGAGGACATGGTGGGTCTAGGGAAGGGGTGGCTGATGATGCTCTGTCAGTACCCTGAGCCTGGGTGAGAGAGGATGAGGAGGATGAGGAGGGCTTGGTCATCCATTCTACCAAGCCTTCAGCATGATGCGGCTCCACATGTCCAGCTGCCGAAAACAAAGACGCGCGTGTCCCATGGCCACGTGCTGATGACGATGCACGACCACGTCCACGTCCACGGCCACGTCCACTAGAAACAGAGCCTGCCTGCCCTGTGTTCTTGGCTCTGCACGCTCTGCCTCCCCTTGGCGGTCTTCCAGCCATTGTAGTCGGTAGTCCTGTGGGTGCTGCTGAGAAGAATATATAGGAGCTCTGTGTGATGCCACTAACACACTAGAAGTCCTATGGGTGCTTCTGCAAAGAAAATAGAGGAGCTCTGTGTGATGCCACTAACACACAAGAAGTCCTGTGGGTGCTGCTGAGAAGAAAATATAGGAGCTCTGTGTGATGCCACTAACACACTAGAAGTCCTATGGGTGCTTCTGCAAAGAAAATAGAGGAGCTCTGTGTGATGCCACTAACACACTAGAAGTCCTGTGGGTGCTTCTGCAAAGAAAATAGAGGAGCTCTGTGTGATGCCACTAACACACTAGAAGTCCTGTGGGTGCTTCTGCAAAGAAAATAGAGGAGCTCTGTGTGATGCCACTAACACACTAGAAGTCCTGTGGGTGCTGCTGAGAAGAAAATATAGGAGCTCTGTGTGATGCCACTAACACACTAGAAGTCCTATGGGTGCTTCTGCAAAGAAAATAGAGGAGCTCTGTGTGATGCCACTAACACACTAGAAGTCCTGTGGGTGCTTCTGCAAAGAAAATAGAGGAGCTCTGTGTGATGCCACTAACACACTAGAAGTCCTGTGGGTGCTGCTGAGAAGAAAATATAGGAGCTCTGTGTGATGCCACTAACACACTAGAAGTCCTATGGGTGCTTCTGCAAAGAAAATAGAGGAGCTCTGTGTGATGCCACTAACACACTAGAAGTCCTGTGGGTGCTGCTGAGAAGAAAATATAGGAGATCTGTGTGATGCCACTAACACACTAGAAGTCCTATGGGTGCTTCTGCAAAGAAAATAGAGGAGCTCTGTGTGATGCCACTAACACACTAGAAGTCCTGTGGGTGCTGCTGAGAAGAAAAATATAGGAGCTCTGTGTGATGCCACTAACACACTAGAAGTCCTATGGGTGCTTCTGCAAAGAAAATAGAGGAGCTCTGTGTGATGCCACTAACACACTAGAAGTCCTGTGGGTGCTTCTGCAAAGAAAATAGAGGAGCTCTGTGTGATGCCACTAACACACTAGAAGTCCTGTGGGTGCTGCTGAGAAGAAAATATAGGAGCTCTGCGTGATGCCACTAACACACTAGAAGTCCTATGGGTGCTTCTGCAAAGAAAATAGAGGAGCTCTGTGTGATGCCACTAACACACTAGAAGTCCTGTGGGTGCTTCTGCAAAGAAAATAGAGGAGCTCTGTGTGATGCCACTAACACACTAGAAGTCCTGTGGGTGCTGCTGAGAAGAAAATATAGGAGCTCTGTGTGATGCCACTAACACACTAGAAGTCCTGTGGGTGCTTCTGCAAAGAAAATAGAGGAGCTCTGTGTGATGGGACTAACACATTTCAAGTCCTATGGGTGCTTCTGGGAAGAAAATATAGGTCTGTGTGATGGGACTAACACACTTCAAGTCCTATGGGTGCTTCTGGGAAGAAAATGTAGGTCTGTGTGATGGGACTAACACACTTCAAGTCCTATAGGTGCTTCTGGGAAGAAAATGTAGGTCTGTGTGATGGGACTAACACACTTCAAGTCCTATAGGTGCTTCTGGGAACAAAATATATGATCTCTGTGTGATGGGACTAACACACTTCAAGTCCTATAGGTGCTTCTGGGAAGAAAATATAGGTCTGTGTGATGGGACTAACACACTTCAAGTCCTATGGGTGCTTCTGAGAAGAAAATGTAGGTCTGTGTGATGGGACTAACACACTTCAAGTCCTATAGGTGCTTCTGGGAAGAAAATGTAGGTCTGTGTGATGGGACTAACACACTTCAAGTCCTATAGGTGCTTCTGGGAACAAAATATATGATCTCTGTGTGATGGGACTAACACACTTCAAGTCCTATAGGTGCTTCTGGGAACAAAATATATGATCTCTGTGTGATGGGACTAACACACTTCAAGTCCTATAGGTGCTTCTGGGAAGAAAATGTAGGTCTGTGTGATGGGACTAACACACTTCAAGTCCTATAGGTGCTTCTGGGAACAAAATATATGATCTCTGTGTGATGGGACTAACACACTTCAAGTCCTATAGGTGCTTCTTGGGAAGGAAATATAGGTCTGTGTGATGGGACTAACACACTTCAAGTCCTATAGGTGCTTCTGGGAACAAAATATATGATCTCTGTGTGATGGGACTAACACACTTCAAGTCCTATAGGTGCTTCTGGGAAGGAAATATAGGTCTGTGTGATGGGACTAACACACTTCAAGTCCTATAGGTGCTTCTGGGAACAAATATATGATCTCTGTGTGATGGGACTAACACACTTCAAGTCCTATAGGTGCTTCTGGGAAGAAAATGTAGGTCTGTGTGATGGGACTAACACACTTCAAGTCCTATAGGTGCTTCTGGGAACAAAATATAGGAGCTCTGCCTGCCTGCCACGAACACACTACAAGTCCTATAGGTGCTTCTGGGAACAAAATATAGGAGCTCTGCCTGCCTGCCACGAACACACTACAAGTCCTATAGGTGCTTCTGGGAACAAAATATAGGAGCTCTGCCTGCCTGCCACGAACACACTACAAGTCCTATAGGGGCTTCTGGGAACAAAATATAGGAGCTCTGCCTGCCTGCCACGAACACACTACAAGTCCTATAGGTGCTTCTGGGAACAAAATATAGGAGCTCTGCCTGCCTGCCACGAACACACTACAAGTCCTATAGGTGCTTCTGGGAACAAAATATAGGAGCTCTGCCTGCCTGCCACGAGCACACTACAAGCCCCTCTTTCTAAATCAATCTAAATGAATGAATCTATCTAACTCGATCTCTCTAAGTAAATCTCTCTAACTAACTAAATCCAGCAGAGTGTCACAGATCTAGCCTGCTCTATCTGCGCCGGAACAGCATGTGACCGGCGCAGACGGCGTGGCGGCCTTTTATAGGGGGGGGCGTGTACTACAGCCCCTGAGCTGTAATTGGCTACAGGCGTCCTGCCTGTAGCCAATTATGGCTCTTCGAGTTTCCGGGGCTGTGATTGGCCAAGCATGCGGGGTCACAGTGCATGCTTGGCCAATCATCAGCCAGCAATGCACTGCGCCGGCCGCGCCGGCCGCAATGCATTGCGGGGCCGCTCGCATCACACGAACGTGATGCGAGCGGACAAAATAGTTCTGGGCTCGCCGAGCGAGCGAACGCCCGGTGCTCGATGCGAACGTGGGTTCGCATCGAGCACCGGGCCCATCCCTAGTAGGTACGATGCCTGACGAGTGTGGAGATGTGACTCGTGTACATCTTGTGGCATGTATGCGTTCCTTGATCATCTGAGGATAAAACGTTTCCGCGGAAGGGAGTTTAATAAGACACGTGGCCACTCATTAAAATGAGAAGAAGTTAGATTTAACCTTGAACTGCGTAGAGGGTTCTTTACTGTAAGAGCAGCAAGGATGTGGAATTCCCATCCACAGGCGGTGGTTTCAGCAGGGAGCATCGATAGTTTCAAAAAACTATCAGATAATTACCTGAACGACCCCAACATACAGGGATATACAATGTAATACTGACATATAATCACACACATAGGTTGGACTTGTGTCTTTTTTCAACCTCACCTACTATGTAACTATGTAACTTCAGTCCTCTTAAATTAGATTTTTTTTAGAGTCTCTGTGTTTAGTGGTTAGGTTTTCTCTTCTTGTAGTTAGAGGGTTAGGAATGCTTAATCAATATCATCAAAGCCAATAATTGAGAAGCTTGAATCGTTCTTACAGTATCTCACAAAAGATACACCCCTCACATTTTTGAAAATATTTTATTATATCTTTTCCTGTGACAACACTGAAGAAATTACACGTTGCTACAATGTAAAGTAGTGAGTGTACAGCTTGTATAACAGTGTAAATTTGCTGTCCCCCTCAAAATAACACAACACACAGCCATTAATGTCTAAACCGCTGGCAACAAAAGTGAGGACACCCCTAAGTGAAAATGTCCAAATTGGGCCCAAAGTGTCAATATTTTGTGTGGCCACCATTATTTTCCAGCACTGCTTTAACCCTCTTGGGCATGGAGTTCACCAGAGCTTATACTGGAATTGTAAAATATAACTTATGCTTATGTTCTAAAATGAAAGTGTATGATATGACCATAGATCTCCTTTAACTTTTGATCAAAACCCAATTCCCCGTGTGTGACATATTGATCTATTAGGATGTTGACTACAGATCAGTTATTCCTATTGGAAGAGATCAATTGGAAAAAAAAAATACATAATTTATCAAAGTGAGTATGCCCCCCCCCCCCCCCAATTAGAATTAATACTGACAATCAAACAAAACCAATTCACTGTGATAAAACTAATTGATGATATCTTGGCCCTTACTGAGGGCACATCAGCTACCATTATATTGTGACTGATTAAAACTCTTGGTGCAAAGTTTGTGAATATTTGCACTGTGCAAAATGGTAAAAATCGAAAATAAATTCTGGTTCATGCATGTCAGTTTGCTTTTTTTCCAATCAGAATTACCTATAGGCTAGGATTATGATCTTATTTTTTCTTTATTTGGTACTGTATTTCCTTTTTATTGGTTCCTATTATTTGGTTATAAATTACTTCATTTACTAAAGGAACATCAATTGTTCACTTGAAAAATAAGGTGAAGCTGTGTTTACTTAAATTAACCAAATCACATGCTAGCAAAAATCCTGTTTTTTTTTGTATCATTTGTCCAGATAAAATTTGTTTGATGGTGATCATATTGAACAAATAGGACAAGGAATTTCCAGCACAGGTAAAAAGATTTTCACTGTAATGGCTTTGCCTCAGAGAAGAACTATGCCAAGTACACAAGCCAATAAACCACTAAAAGAGTACAGGCTGTTCAATTAGGAAAGGGAATTTTAGTAATTAGGGTGAACCTGTATTTACTTTAAATACCTAATCATGCGCAAATTAAATTAAAAAAACAGGATTTTTGCTAGCATGTGATTTGGTTAATTTAAGTAAACACAGCTTCACCTTATTTTTCAAGTGAACAATCCATGTTCCTTTAGTAAATGAAGTAATTTATAACCAAATAATAGGAACCAATAAAAAGGAAATACCAAATAAAGAAAATTATACATTTTAATTGGTTGTGACAAGTTGCATTAAGCTAGTGCAACTCCTAATAATTATATTTGCATTCCTATCTTAAACTGCTGAAACCTAATTCTAATTTTGGTTCTGTGAATGTAGATTCTAGGCTAAGCAGATAAAGTAGGGCACTCACTTAGACCCCATACACACTATTAGATTTTCTGCAGATTTTTGTCTTCAGATTTACCAAAAACATACAATATGAGGTCAAACCTTAATGCCGCGTACACACGACCAGACTTTCCAGCAAACTAGGTCTGATGGTCTTCCCGACTGACTTCTGGCGGAGTTCCGATGGACTTTTCGAATGAACGGACTTGGCCACACACGAACGGACTAAGTCCGTTCGAAAGTCCGTTTGTTTTGAACGTGATGACGTAAACGGGACTAAAAAAGTAAGTTCAATAGCCAGTAGCCAATAGCTTCCCTTGCATCGTATTTTGGTCCGTCGGACCATCACACAGACAAACGGTTTTCCTGATTTTAGTCTGTCGGCATTGAGTACGTCGGATAGATTTGAAACGTGTTTTACCTCTAGGTCCATCTGACCCGTTTTTCCCAGAAAACGATCGGATTAGCCCACACACGATTTAATTGTCTGATGGACTAATCCCTTCGGACTTAGTCTGCCGGAAAGTCCGGTCGTGTGTACACGGCATAAGGGTTTCTATTTGTTTGCAATCAGGCAGACCCTTGCTCTACATGGTTTTGGTAGATCTGAAGACAAAAATCTGCATAAAAACACATTGTTAGTTATTGGCAACTCACCAAATCTGAAAACATTAGGCATATTAGAATTTCTCCCAAACAAACTTGACCATGGTTTTCGTTTTTACCCCCTACAGGGGCATACAGCATACAGCACTAGGGTGAATAGGAATACCATGTTTTACAAATGCATGTAGCAATGATTACCTAGGGAGCTGCTAAAAATATTTGAGTTCTCCCAGCTGTCTCCTGGCTTCCTGCCCTGGATCTGGATCCATCAACTCAACAACAAACCCCTCAAAATAATCAGACTCCAGGCCTTAGGGTGTTTTTCCAGCTGCAGCAATGCCAAGATACCATTTTTTTGTGCCGGCGATTCTAAAGCTGGTAAAAGTAATCAGAGCGGATAAAGAGCCCCTGGATTACTTTTCCAGGCAGCACAAGGAGGTTCAGCTCCTGACCCCCCCTCCCGGTGCATTTACTGGGCTCAAGCCCCGGCAAGGATGCAACCGGTGACATCTGCTTCCTGAGACACAGTGAGAGGAATGGATGTGATCCCTCCCCCACGAGATGTCAGAAACGACGAGGATTCAGTCACTTCCGGTTATGGTTTGTTGTTTACAGTTACCGGCTTGTAAAAGCATCCAAACTCATCTCTGTTTGATAAGATGCTTTGGAGGCCAGAGGAGACATCTGGGATCTAATAGAATCCAAATGGACCAATAAAGAGGACCTGCCACTGCTTATTGTTATCACCAGGGATGTTTATATTCTTTGTGATAGCAATATAAGGCTGTGTTCCCACTGCCATTAGGAGCAGGCGTTTGACAAGCGTTAAAAACGCCCCTCAAACACCTTTGCACAAGATATAATAGACAGCACACTAAACATTAGCGTTGCTTCAAAATTGAAGCCTCATGTCGAGTCAGGAGGCATTTGAAGCCTTTCAGCGACTCCCATTCAAGTCTATGGTAATGCTCCGCAAACTCTCTGGCAGGCATTTTCGGCACGGTTTTGGTGCGGTTGCGGCATGTTAAAATTTGTTTATTTCTGTCACTTTCCATTGTGGAGCAGTTTTAATGCTCATCACATGCTACGAAACCGCACATAGGCGCTTAGGGAGCGTTTTTAATGCTTGTAAAACGCCCCATACTAAAGCTCATTGACGCCTGTCTGATGCTCATACTAACGTCATACAAATGCTATAGGAGGGTTTGTTGAGCGTCAGAAATTTTGTAAAGTGTGAACAAGCCCTAAGTGATCAAAAAAATTCAATAAAATTAAGAAACAGTGTAAAAAGAAAAAAAATATATATTTTTTCAAAGTCGGACCCGTCCCACTGTGCTTGTGCACAAATGAGAACGCACGTGTCAATCCAGCACAAATGTGTAAATGGCAATTGCACCACATGTGAGCTACTACCACGAACGTCAGAGCGAGAGCAATAATTCTAGCAGCAGACCTCTTGTGTAACTCCAAACTGGTAACTGGTAAAAGCTTTTAAAGTGTCACCTATTCCGATTTTTAGGAAGTTTGGCGCCGTTCCACAAGCGTACGCAATTTTAAAGCATGATATGTTTGGTATCTATTTACTCAGTGTAATATCTTTTATATTTTACCAAACAATTGGGTATTATATTATGTTTTTGTGCATTATATTTCATAAAAAACATATTTTTTCCCCAAAAGTTTGCATTTAAAAAACCGCTGCGCAAATACAGTGTGGCAGAAAAAAATAAATGTTACACCCACCATTTTATTCTCTGGGGCTTCTGCTTAAAAACGATATACTGTAAAATGTTTGGGGGTAAAATTATGTTTTTTACATGTAGGAGAGGAATGTCAGAATTGGTCCAGACTGGAAGTGGTTACATTTCTTACATGCAACATCCTCATCTAATTACTGTCAGTTATTTGGGAGGCACATTTTTACTGTAACAATGTATATGTAGAACCATAGGTGTAGGCAGCCTATTGCATTAGGGTGTGCACCCCAAGGCTCAAACACACATGTGTCATATATATATATATATATATATATATATATATATATATATATATATATATATATATATATATATATACACATTATACATATACACATTATACAAACACATACAGGTCCATCTAAAAAAAAAAATAGAGTATATATATATATATATATATATATATATATATATATATATATATATATATATATATATATATTTATATTTAGCAGTAGGGCAGTAGGCAGTGGCAGTAGAGCACTGCTTAGGACAGAGAATGGTGTCAAAATGTTTTTTTTTTTTTTACTTTTAATTTAGTTTTTTTTTTTGTTAAATAATTTTTTATTATTATTTTTTTACAACTTTTTCTAGGAGCCCCGTTGGGGGGCTTTGGTGAAATATCAGGGGTCTGATGTCTCACATTTGAGACAAAGAAAGGGAATGAGGGCATAGATTCCCCAGTCCCTTTCTCTGCAGCCAGGCAGCAGGGGGATTAGGGTGTGCCCAGGCACGCCTGCCACCCTATGTGCGCACGCCTATGTGTACAACTATATAGTATGTATGGTAAAATTCTATTTTAACAATCATTTAAACTGTATTGGTTAACCCCAAAATAATCAAATCTAATAGAAATATTTCTGCCAGTTGTGTTTCATTTAAAAAGCAAGCTTAAAGTATAACTAAAGCCATTCTAACTAAGGCCTCATGTACACTGTTGCTGGTAAACGGACATTTAGGTTCCATGCATACTGGACTTAAAAAAACGTTGATTCTACAGGTGTTTGACGTTTTTTTCACCTGCCTCTAGAAGTACTTCTATTGTGTTCTATGTGTCTTTGTACATTATGACTACTACAGGCGTTTTCTGTCAGGGACGTTCAGAGGCATGAAAAAAAAAACCTTCTCTATCGCGTTTTCTGGAGAAGTTTAGGAGCTGTAAAAACGTCAGTCTCTCCTAAACTCCTCTTATCTCTCCTAAACGTCAAGTTTCAAAGTTTTTTTAGTAAAAAAAAAAAGGTGTGTTGTCACTCTACATCATTTCCTGGCTGTACAGGAAGTATCTTTTGACCCTGTCCATCGCCTCCATCTTTCTATGAGAGAGCCACATGTTCAGACATGACCAGGAGGGAGGTCAGACAACATCAGTTGATTGCAGCTGTGCAAGGACATGCCAACCTCTGGGATAAACCTCACCCAGATTATAAAGACAGATTTATAAACCATTCATCTTGGGAGGAGATAGCGTGAACTGGAGCACCCTGAGTATTCAGAAGAGTAGAATTGAAGAGTAGAGTGGCATGGCTCTTGAGGGCTCTGAAATCTCTGCTCACAATATCCTTTGCTCATTTTGTCCAAAATGGCACCCAGCAAAAAAGGCTGTGAAATGCTTATTTTGGGAGTAAAACTTCTGCAGAGGGGAGTGTAGTGCAAAAAACGCCTATAAACTAAAATGCTCTTAAACTCTCATAGACTCGCCTAAACTTTGTACAATATGCTTTCAATTTGCATCTTTTATGCCACGTTTTTAAGCTAAAAACGTTGACGTTTTTTCTGCTCCTAGTGTGCATGGAGTGTTAGGAGCATTTTTTTCAACTGCTCCTGAACTCTCCCCTATGTTATCTTATCACTACATATACACAGGGTCGTTTATAGTCATTTCTAGGCAGTTGAGTTTAGAGGCTTTTTTTTGAAACCCCAAAAAATGCATTCAGAAGCTGCGTTTAGAGGCATTTCAAGCTCTAAACGCGGTAACTTCTGAGTTACCACGTTTCGTTTACAGGCGTTTTTCATTTTTGGCTATTTTGATTTATTTTTTTTTTTAAACGCTTCTAAATGCAAACGTGGCAAAACGCGGAAAAACCCTGGCAAAAATCGCTCTCAGTTTTGTTTTTCCTACCTGTATCTCATTAGGGAGAATTTCCTTTGCTACCTGTCTTATAGACTCCACAGGTTAGATTCTAAACCCTCATCACTCTATCCAAAGCTAAAAAGAGTTTGCCTCTAATTATACTTTAAATCCCAACTCCAGAAACTTGAAAATTCTGTCCTGCTGTGGGACTGCGCCAGCACTGCAAAGGTTAATTGGCCATTTAGGTCTAGGGGCATAAAAAAAGCTTATTTATTTATGTTATCCTCCTTGCTGCTAGACTGGTCCCTGCAGCATCTCCCCCCCCATGCTCTGGTTGTCTATGGTCCTGATGTCACCAACAAACGAAGGATTTGCCAGCACACTTACCAGCCAGCCTGAAAACAACCAAATTGGCCTTGTCTAACAGTTTATGTTAAAAACAAATGGATGTTCATAGCCCTGCATTGGATATGATGAGGCTGGGGGACAGGAAGTACAGTCTGCCAGAAGATTGGGTAAGTAAAAATCCTTTTCCTCTCCCCTAGACCTAAATAAGCAATTGACCCTTGCAGTGCATGCGCAGTCCCACTGCAAGGGAGCTTTTTCAAATTTCCTAGAGTTGGGCTTTAATCATTTACATCTGTGTCTTAATCCTTTTTTCTACATATTGTTTGATGTGTCGTGTCCTCACTACAGTTGCAGATTTCTAAGACTGACACTAGGTGGCCACATAACCCCACATAAAAATTACAATGATTCCACACTTATCTCTGTGAATACATCTATTGAAAGACAGGAAGATTTTATGAGAATAAGTCATACTATTTAAAATGCATGTATTTATTCTTATGCTACATGCTGCATAAAATATGATTGCATATAAAATAATACTTATGTACGCCAGATTATACACAGATGAGTTCTTTTGAAAGTATTTATGATTTATACTCCGCGTTCAAAACAAGGTTTTAAAAAAAGAAAGAAGGGCATATTCCTTTCTGTAGCACTACGCCTGCAAGGGGTGCTGGTAACTAGCTCCTCTACTCCTGCACAGCCAGGCAACACGCATTTCCAACTTGCATCCAGATACAAAAAATCAGTCCATGGGCTTGCTTTATTGTTTTTTTTTGGAGAAAACAACTTGGATAGGCTATAGCAGTGATCATCAACCCTGTCCTCAGGGCCCACTAACAGGCCAGGTTTTATGTATTACCTTGGGGAGATGCAGACTAGAATACTGCAATCACCGAACAGCAAATTATATCACTTGTGATGCATTTCAGTTATCTTGCAAACCTGGCCTGTTAGTGGGCCCTGAGGACAGGGTTGATGACCACTGGGCTATAGGGATTATGGGATGCCCAACTTGACTTGAAGAACACAAATGAGGACAACTTTCTTCCTACCGTGTTTCCCCAAGAATAAGACCTACCCGATAATAAGACCTACCTAGATTTTCGGGAAGGGCTGCAATATAAGCCCTACCCCGTGAATAAGCCCTAGTTTAAAGTGGTTGTAAACTGCTAGAATCCTCACTATTGCGGTGTTGTATAGTGTGGAAGGTGTGTGTTTTCTGTGGTCTGGTTTAATTAGGTGCCTTCTTGATCTCCAGCTGCTCTCCCCTTCTCTTCTCCTGGCTGTCAGCGGGGGATCTCAACCCCCCTCCCTCTGCATTGCTTGGAGCGAGCTATGGAAGCGCCGCTCAGCTGATCTCCGCTGCACTCCCCTTCTCCTGACTGTCAGTGGGGGATCTCGATCCCCTCTGCATTGATCAGAGGGGGCCATGGAAGTGCTGCTCAGCTGATCTTCACTGCTCTCCCCTTCTCTTCTCCTGGCTGACAGCGGGAGATCTCGACCCCCCTCTTCTGCAGTGCTCGGTGCAAGGAAGGATACTGTGTTTTTGGTGGCCAAAATTAATATAAAAAAACAAACAAGATATTTGGGGGGCACATGCATTAAAAATGGTGCTGCCATAAGACCACACAACAGAACAAAAATATTACAGCGCACACATGCAAAACAGACATTTACCTCCAGCAAGGCTTTTTAAAACACTTAGACATTTTCAAAAAACATTATCAAAAAGGTGGACACTAATGAGAGGTACTTAATCCCTCATTAAGTACCTCTCATTAGTGTCCACCTGTGTCATGGGTGGAGACCTCATGTTCTCCCATATAGAGGAGTATAGCTCCCTTGGTTCAGAGAAGCAGGATCTCCCAATCTATGAATAGTGTAGGACCCATTAATCATGGGGTACTTTGTCGCTGTAAATGGGCTTAAGCACCATATAGCAATATGGTGTGACCAAATCCCCATATTTTTTGATAATGTTTTTTTGAAAATGTCTAGGTGTTTTAAAAAGCCTTGCTGGAGGTAAATGTCTGTTTTGCATGTGTGCGCTGTAATATTTGTGTTTAAAATGAATATAAGACCCGGGCTTATTTTCGGGGAAACGCGGTATGAACAGAGAAAGATCCTGGATTGCTCTCCTTGCTAGAAACATCCTGTCTCTTGGATCAGTGGCAAAGGACCTTACAGGCCAGGATCTCTCAGCCTCCTTTGGAAAATAGCACAAAATGTTGCAAAACTGCATGCAGGAGTATCTCCTCTCCTCTTGTAGAAGTACTTCCAGCTTCACTGCCTGAAGGTACTACCAGCCCTCCTGGCTGCTTGTCTACCAGCCCACCCGGCTGCTCCAAAAATCAGGGTTAAAAGGGTTAAGCACAGCACTATCCTTTAAAACCTTGCTACATGTGGCAGTCTTTTCCCTTGGGAATACCTTGGTGTGCTGGTGTACTCACCCTGTCTTCCTTGCTCCCTGCTGCTCTTAGGCAAGATTCCTTCTTAAATAGGATTCTTCCATTCCAAGCCAGCCTGAGCCCCCCCCCCCCCCCAGGACCTGTGGGTCCCCTCCTAGGCCACTGACAACCCAGGGACATGCAGCAAGGTCAGTGGCTGGTGAGGCACTGGCTAGTATCAGAGCCAGATACACAGGTTACATACACCACAAACGTTAGAGCGAAAGCAATAATTCTAGCACTAGACCTCCTCTAACTAAACATGTAACCTGTAAACAGTTTTAAAGCGTCGCCTAAGGAGATTTTTAAGTACTGAAGTTTGGCGCCATTCCACAAGTACATTTTAGGTATCTATTTACTCGGCGTAACATCATCTTTCATAGTATACAAAATAATCGGGCTAACTTGGGTGTTTTTTTGTTTTTTGTTTTTATTCATGAAAATTTGTTTCTTTCCAAAAAATTTTAAAAAATCTGCTCAAATATCGTGTAACATAAAAAGTTGCAACGACCACCATGTTATTCCCTAGGGTGTCTGCTAAAACAATATATATAATTTTGGGGGTTCTAAAGTAATTTTCTAGCAAAGAAATTATGATTTTTACATGTAGGAGAGAAGTGTCGGAATTGGCCTGGGTGGCAAGGGGTTAGTAAGTAAGTAATATACAAATAATTATTATATATTGTTTTTAAGGTAATGTACTATATTTTCAAAATCTGTACTCAAGCAGGTGGCTTAATGGACAAATTACTGAAGTTTGAAGTTATAACTTCCAACCGGTAATTTCACAGTAAATAGATAAATAATAAATGATTATGTTATAACATATAACATAATAATATATGATTTAGCTTGTACCTTTTAAGTAGCAGAAGATTCTCATTCTCCCTCTTAACTGTGTGAGAAAAACATGGGATTGTGGGTAAATCTTGTGGGATTGAGGGCTAGGTTGGAAGGGAGTATGTGTCTTTTAAACATATTCCCCCTTCTATGAAACTGCAGTGAGAGGACAGCCTCCACTGAAGCATTTTTATTGGACAGCTGGGCCCAATGGTACTTTACCATTGGTTCAAGGCTCCAAGCTGTCCATTGAGCTCAGTGCCTCTGACAAGTAGTCACTGTGAGCTCATCCTCTCAGTCTGCTGCAAACAGAGTGTGCCAGAGTGTTTGTATTTAAACTGGCTGCTCTGTATGTAGCTTCTGACAACCATAGGTCCTAGGAGCCCCAAATTTTGACCAGTGGTGTGGTAGGACTTTGGCTATCTACCCCCAATTTGGGGTCTCTGTGACCTCAGGTTGCCGAGCTACGACCCTCGAAGCCTCGGTCATTTTTTTTTATGTTCATGGCAGGTGGGCCTCTGCCTCCCCTGACTGCATGTCCCTGGGACAACCTCCTCAACACTCCATCTTCCACCCGAATCCCTGTTGCTTAGGCTCCACCATATTTATGGGCTGGTTTAGCCACCCTGCCAGGCCCCTTGCCTGGGGATTGGCCCAAACTCCCATCAACATTCTGACCCAGCCTCTTTACCACCGCCCACTAGCTTTTAGAAGTTTCCAGGGACCTCCAGAACCAGGGGGAGATGATGGAGGACTGGTCTGCAGAGCTTTACAGGCTTACACAGTTACCATGAGTCATACCCCCCCATCCATCGCTGCCTCCCCCATCCATGTGTCCAGCCCCTTGCAGGACGCAAGATGCATAGATTCCAATGGGGAGTGGGTGTTTTTTGAAACACCTTATTAAAGCCAGAGGCTCTAATAGGCTTCAAAATAGGGTGGGCTAGGGTGTGTTACAACAGCAAATTAATATTCGCTATTGTAACACTGATTCTCCTCCCAGAAGTGCGCTTTGAGACCCGTCACTTGATTGGCTGAAAGGACAGGCGATCCGATTGGACGCCTAGGAAGAGGGGGAGGAGCTGCATGCTGGAAGCCACAGATGGAGGAGAGGACATGGATCTGCTGCACGCTGCCCGCCACCTGCCTAGATGGCAAACAGCGGGGGGGGGGGGGTTCTGCTGGCTACTCCACAAAAAAACACCACATTATTTCCATACATACTTGACGGCAAGATTCAAATTTTCAAGATCTATGAGCAGATTTTCCTCAGCACACACTTTTCATTCTGGATATTACCATTTAATGATTTTCTTGATGTTACTTATCGGACTGTTCTTTTAGAGTCTTGTTCTAGAGTATCTCATCCTCTCCTACACTACTCTGTCAATATGGCTCAAAGTTGAGTTACTTTTTACACCTCTCTTGGCAGACTGATCTCTTTCATTGGCCTCCAATACCACTTGCTCCCAGATATTACCAAGATCAACTCACCCACTCCTGACCCTCTTTGTTCTGTTCTAAATTTTATTTTATACCAGTCATATCTTTTTGGATACCTGAGATGTGCCTAAAAGTCAAGCTGTATAAAACTGGTTTAAAGTATGCATAAACCTGAAGTGAATAAAGTTTTATTTTCTAAAGCACTGTGTATCACTTACCATGTTGTTTTTTTAAATAAAATACCAATTTCAAATTTTTTCATCATGTTGTATCTTAGTGCAGTCGCTTTGCAGACACTCCAGCAAAGGCTGCATGACATTTCTCAAGGCCGTTCCTTGATGGTGAGAACAGTGAACGATACCTGCAAAATATATGTTGAAGCATGAAACTGATAGTCTCCATTGGAGTCTCCTGTGTCACAAGAAGTGCCTGAACAAGAACCTTCTTGGTAGAATAGCAAGGTATTATTTTAATGAAAGATGCAAACTTAAATATATTAAAAATACTTTTGAAATTGCACTCACATGTTAAAGCATGTATGGGCTTTTAGTGATTGACTTTAAAAATTGCTTTAATCACCTTCCTACCATTATTTCCCAAGCCATCGCTTGAGATGTCTCTAACCATAAATGGTGCCAGCAATCTAGCTACCTCACAAGTTCGTCCTTTTCTCTTTCCCTACCTTCACTCCTTACATCTCCGATTCCTGTAAATTCTACTTGTGCATTACCAGAATATGCCCCTTCCAAGTCTAAAGACCTCCAAAGTCTTTGTAGACAATTTTCTCACTTTGGCTACTGCAGTATTTTCTTATAGGCTTTTCCACTAACCAGAGAACATTTCAGTACTAATTGTATCTAGGCTTGTCCCCCCGCCCCCTGCCTACTCTTTACTCTGGTAAATAATTTTTTGATTGGAATAGAGTTTTTCCATACTTTCACTATTTTTTTTCCCCCTGATAAAGATACCCAGAGCTTCTCCCTCCTCCTTTGCCTAATTCAAACTTGTGTGTTTGTACAAACACAGCTCTTTCGAATAGTTGGCAGGATCTGGGGGTACTTAGCCAGCCATCAAAGTCTATAGGTTTCTTTACAGTATTTATCCCTCTCACTACTTCTTATTTACTGTCCCTGTTTGCATATCACTTAAAAAGCTTCAAAAGATACTAATCTTTATCTTCAAAACACTTTGAGAAGATCTAAAAAAAATAGGGTATGCAAAGAATTTAACCACCTCAATACTGAACACTCCCCCCCCCCCTTCCGGCCAAGGCCAATTTTTAGCTTTCAGTGCTGTCACACTTTGAATGACAATTGCGCGGTCATGCAACACTGTACCCATAAGAATTTATTTTCGCACAAATAGAGCTTTCTTTTGGTGGTATTTAATCAGCACTGTTTTTTTTGCTCTATAACCTAAAAAAGACCAAATAAAAAATAAAAAAAGTTTTTATTAGTGTCTGTTATAAAATTTTGCAAATAAGTAATTTTTCTTCATACATTTTGACCAAAATTTATGCTGTTACATTCCTTTGGTAAAAAAAAAAAAACCCAAATCAGTGTATATTATTTGGCCTGTGTGAAAGTTATAGAGTCTACAAGCTATGGTAGCAATCATTGAAAATGTATCACATCTGACGTACTGACTGCCTATCTCTTTTCTTGAGGCCCTAACAAGCCAAGACAGTACAAGTGTCCCCCAAATGACCCCTTTTTTTGAAAGTAGACAGTCCGGGGTATTTAGTGAGGCATGGTGAGTTTTTTTGAAGCTGTAATTTTTTTCCCACATTTGTTTGGAAAATAAAGAAATTAAATTAAAACATTTTTTTTTCACAAAAATGTCATATTAACAAGTTTTTTCTCACACAAGGCATAGGCATACTTGCAAATACACCCCAAAATACATTCTGCTATTCTGCCTGAGTATGGCAATACCACATGTATAAGACTATTTCACAGCCTAGCCACATAGAGAGGCCCAACATCCAAGGAGCCCCTTCAGGCATTATCTTCTTTAAAACCCGGTCTTCTTCTGACATTCTTTGTTTACAAGTAAAAATGTGTATTATATATTTATTTGTACAGAGGCCCTAGAGAATAAAATGGTGGGTTTTGGAATTTTTTATGTCATATGGTATTTGTGCAGCGGTTTTTGAACGCAATGTTTTGGGAAAAAATACACTTAAATCAATTTTAATGTACACAAAAACAATATAATACCCACTTGATAAAGTATAAAATATGGTGTTGCACCGAGTAAATAGATAACAATGTCACGCTTAAAAAAAAAAAAGGAGATCGCTTGTGGAATGGTGCCAAACTTTTGTGTTTAAAAATCTCCATAGGCGACATTTTATAAGCCTTTATGGGTTACCAGTTTAGAGTTACAGAGGAGGTCTGATGCTAGAATTATTGCTCTCGCTCTGATGTTCACGGCAATACCTCATATGTGTGGTGAAATTGCCGTTTACATTTGCATGTGGGACCAAAGCATATGTTTGCCTTTGCATGCAAGCATTGACAGGGGTGCTTAAAATGTATTTATTTATTTTTTATTTTTATACTGTTTAAAAATGTGTATTATTTGGTACACTGTGACATAAGTTTTTGTGCACTGTACACTGTGACAGAAGTTGATGAGACACTAGTACAGATGTTGATATGCACTGTGGACAGGTATAGATAGTGCTTGGTGCACTGTTGACAGATGGCTGCCGTCTGTGTGATCTGTGTGTAGCTGAACAGTAAAATCATCAGCTACATACAGATCACTGACAGGCTACAGTGACCCCCCACCACCCCCTCTGAGATCAGGATGGTGCCTCTGTTTACATTGTGCGATTTCTGTGATTGGACACAGTCATCACATGATTGGGAGGGCCAATCAGAAAGCCCATATCCCGATCTGTGATGTGTTGTGTCTGAAGGACACAGCGATCACGAGGTTGCGCCAGCGTGCTGCCACACTTCTGACAGGACGTACGGGTACATCCAGTCAGAACGGTGCTTGTCTCACCCGGCCAGGAGAGAAGTGGTTAAATGCTGCAAATAGCTATACACATTGTACAGGACGCCAGCATTGGGTCCTGGACAGCAGGTATATTTCCCCACTATTTGGATTGTGGTTCCCTTAGGGATCATGGTTTGAAGGTAATGTTAAAAACTCAGGGGTTCTCACCCATGCAGGGTAAAGGGGTTCCAGGGTAGTCAGAGTGGAGAGGATTGATTTTCAGTCCTTATTAGGGACCTGAAATTACAGAGGTTCGAAGAGTTTTGGGTGCGAAGAAGCTCCAAGCCCTGGTTACAAGGACTCTGCTCCTGAACAGGTTAGGCTACAAGTAAGGAAAGTCCTGAAAAGGAACAGAAAACCCCTGAAGCAGCAGAGAAAGCCCGAAACCCCAGTGTGGGACCAGTAGAGCAGCAGTGACCTATTGCTTTGATTTCCATTTGAACTAGAGTTATATAATGTTTTGTGTTTGTTAGCTAAAGTAAGCCATTTTGTTTTCTTGACTGGTTGTCTGTTTTGGAGAGACCAATAAAGACTTCTTACTTTTACAAGCTGCTTGCTAGTGATCTTAGGCTACCATTTGATATTATTATTTGTCTAAACTAAATATTTGTAAAGGGGCCTTTGAAGTAATTTTTTTTTTTTTTTTGATAAGGGTCGTTCTCTTCATGAATCCCCACCTAAATTGTATACTTTGTACACATACAATACAATTTCCAAATTGTCACTCTTCCACTGCCCTACTAATGTCCTTCTCACTCATTACATCATCCCATGCATGCTTACAAAATCTAGCATACCCTATCCTCTATTCTTCTTTAATCTTATTTTATTAGATTAGCATCTAGCTTTAAAATCTTTAAATAATTTCTTAAATTCTACCTACATAGGCATCTTCTTTGCTGCTAAACTGTAGGGTAAAAGTAGTGACCAGAAAAGTTTTTTAATTGCTTCCTCTAATGCAACGTACACACGATCGGAATTTCGCCTAGCAAAAGACCTATGAGAGCTTTTCATCGGAAAATGCAACCGTGTGTACGCTCCATCGGACTTTTGCTGGCTGAATTTCCCCCAGCAAAAGTTTGAGAGCATGTTCTCAATTTTTCGGTCGGAAAAAGTTCCGATCGGAAATTCCAATCATCTGTAGCAATTCCGACGCGCAAAATTCCTAAGCATGCTTGGAAACAATTTGACGCATGCTCGGAAGCATTGAACTTAATTTCTTGGCTCGTCGTAGTGTTGTACGTCACCGCGTTCTTGACGGTCGAAAGTTCAGAGAACTTTTGTGTGACCGTGTGTATTCAAGCCAAGCTTGAGCGGAATTCCGTTGGAAAAAACATCCAAGATTTTTCCGACGGAAAATCCGCTCGTGTGTATGGGGCAAAAGAGCATTTGGATGGACATATGCTGCCACCAGTTGTATGATCAAGCTTAAAACAGCTGTCATCTCTTTTCTATGATCAACTTTTTCTTTGCCCATGGTGGAGTTCAGTCTTCACTTTTGGGTGCACTCCTATATTGGCTATTGTCTTCTCTGTTTGACCTTGACTTCTGACCTCTAAAATTTTAGCCATCTGCAGTGACTCTTTGCTGTCTGACTTCTCTGTCTGGATTGTTGTTTGGTTGTGGTCTTTTTTGTGTCTGACTTTGGCTCATGCCATTTTTGAATTACTTTAACTGCTGTTTTCCATATTTTTTAATCCTTGAGGGTCACCAAACACCAGTAGGTCTATCAAGCTGCTAATAGTGCAGACTGCAGATAGATTCGTCTGGACTAGAAATGTATTTACTGGAGAAATTAGGAATTGGAATTCAAACAGAGAAAGCCCTTATTAAGTAAGGTTCTGTTGGCTTTATTTACTACATATGAAGTATTTTAGTTTTCATATAGAAGGGAAATCACAGCTGTTGTGTAAGAATTTGGTTGATGAGAAGGAGGAAATGACACTGTCCATACATAACTCCTTTTCCTCATGTAGAATTTCACAAAATATACTAATGCTTAACAGCAGTGAATTGACCTCTGCAGCCCATATTCACTGGAAATTGCCAGATCCGTTTCTGAGATCATTCTGGGAATAGCTAAAATTTAAATGAGCACTCACAGTTGAACGTTCAAGAGCAGATGGGCCAGTTAGTTCAGAATAAACAAATCATGATATTACATTAAAATGTTAAGCAGCATGTATCACATAGTGACTTCATTTGGGCTCCAGGGTATCACTGAATGTGGGATAGGGATGATATCATCAAGCTTACCAACAGACCCTTCAACCATGAACCACTTTATACTCTGCCCCTGAAACTCCCACTTCTTGGAGAAAATCTGCTGCTATGTCAGCAAACCCTTCACAAGAGTTGACTGGTTACAAAAGATTGCAATCAGGAAAGCAAAAAAAAAAAAAATCAGGAGTAAAGAATGTTTTATGAAAATGTTCCCAAGAAAGCAAAAGTTATGGCCACAAAAAGTCTCCACATAAAAACAGTCACTGTTGGGAATCTCTAGGCTCAGTTGCATTTCATGACCTTGGATTAATCAGCGCTTCTTATAGTACTACCACATGGTTTTGTTTTTCAATCCAAATGCAATTAAATGTACACTTGAAAACCTGTAAGATACGTAGCACAGCCTACACTTACAGCACCTTTTAGTTTTTATTATCCAGACAGTAATGTAGTGCACCAGTCTACCTTGGTCCCTTGTAAGTAGTATATTGAGAAAAAAAACCCTGCTTGTGATGCAGGAGACACATCCACTTCGGGCTCCTTGCTGACTGTCACATCCAGAAAGCCTGCCAGATGCCTTACCTCCACCAATCAAGCTCCAACCTGCCTTGGTAGTTTGTGACTGGTGATGATAGGAGTAAAAAGAATGGAAGCTGTTCAGCACATGCTTTAGGAAATATACTCCCCGTGACCCAGTGAGGCAAATTCTGGATTGTGTCCACAATGGATTACACAAAACTATATAACTACACTATACCAGTGTACTAAAGTTCTAATAAAGTACACCTAAAGCTGTGACTGTCACGTACCTGAAGGTAGAGGCTGATATGCAGAGGGCGGCCTCTCTTACAGCTCTGACTTGGAGCCCCTGATAGAGCTGACAGGGAGCGCCAAGATGCAGAGTCGCACGAGTGCCTGGCAGGATCGCTGAACCTGGGGCTGGACTAGAACTCCTGGCCAAACTGTAGAGGTGTAGGTATTGTAGAAGTCCAGGAACAACAGTAAGCAGGGAGCTGGAACAAGCTGGCACTGGGACCCCACAGGCAGAAGTGCTGATGCAGCTGCAGGATGGATGGTGGCACCTCCAAAACTGAAGAGAAGGCAGGTACAGGCAGGCCGGGTCATACACAAGAGTGCACGTCAGGAACTGAGGCAGAGGCAGGAGCGGAGTCAGGATACAGGCCGCATCGGCAACGGGCTGGCAGCGAAGTGGCAGAAGGAGTCAGGGGACCTATAATACTTGTGCTTCCCCTTTTTCTTGGTCCCTGCTAGGATCATTTCATTTTTGTACTACCAAATGCCTTACCTTATTAATGAAAGCAAGCTAAAAAAAAATCCTTTCTTCCAATTATTACCATAGTTGAGGACTGACTGGCAAACTGTAAGCCTCATCCAAAAACTCGATTTTGAAAAACACTCTAGAACGGTTGGTCAAAATATCCATTATTTCTTTTTATGACAATTTTGACACACCAGTAAGACTGAGTGCATAGTGTTCGGACCTCCAGGAGCTGTAAAAAAGCTTTGTGTGTAATAGTCATATGAGGTGACATGAGTTGTGTTGGTAGACTAAAGCCATCAGTCACCACCTAATCTGTATGGTGATGGAGCAGCACATTGAGAATTGCTTTGCAATGTGCTACATGACCTCCTACCACTTGAATAACAGGATTAAATACATTCCGATGAGGTTTATTGGAGCTTAAAATTGCATTAATTGCCATTAACCTGTAGGATCAAGCCTGACATATCTTATCATATCCTCACACCAAAGAGAGGCATTGCTTATTACTATGAAATATGAGATTTCTAAAGCTCTACAGACTCCTCACTTAATGCACAAACACATAAGGCTCTCTTGTATTTTCTAATTCACACTTGCTTCCTCTTTGCTTTACTTTGTTTTAAAATGTCATTGTGAGAATGGTGGAAGTAGGCAAGATGTGGCTAGTATGATCTGTCAGGATAACATACTTGAATGAGAGGATTTTCATTTGCAGCAGAAATTGGTAATGATGTAGATATTGCATTATCTCTAATCATTTGCTGGCGATACAAAGACAATAACTTCACAGCAGATTACAGAAACCTTACAAGAAGAGGGGCAGGCAACTACATGGCAACATTAATGCAAGTTACTAGTTAAGGGGAGAAACATTGGAGGATTTCAGGATGGAAAAAAAAGATAGTATAAAACTATTTATAAAATTTGGGCCAAATCAACCCATTGGTCAAGGTACAAAAGTGTGATTGCCTCTACATGTTTCACCACAAACGTGGCTTCTTCTGGAGCTTTTGTAGGACCTTGTTATTAATACATTACCACTAAAACAAAGAAAAATAAAATCAATTTTAATAATCAACAATACATCCATATAGAGACCCAAAAGGTACCTATTGACTTTACACAAAAATTTACATAATTAACATCATATATAGATCATCTGATGGATATGCATCGAGGGGTGGGCAGGCGCTGATTCCCCTTCCAGTGATCGGCCACGAAACTGTGGGGAAGGGAGAGTAGAGGAAGAAGAGAGCCGGCCGGATCACACAGAGAGGGGAAATCCACTGTCAAAGTCCCACCTCCTGGACTGGCCCCTATAATAGACAGTAAACTGATCCAATGCCAGGAAATTTAAATAGTGTGACGTCTATCATAGGAACCGGTCCTGAAGGCGGGACTTTGTTTGACAGAGGCTGTCGTTTCAGATCCGAGTTGTGTCACAGAAGGAGATCCCCTTCTGGTGGCGAGGCTGCATTGATGGGAACCGATGGGGCTGCATTGATGGATGCTGATGAGGCTGCACTGATGGACACTGATAGGCTGCATTGATGGCCACTGATGAGGCTGCACTGATGGGCACTCGTAGGCTGCGCTTATGGGCACTGATGAGGCTGCATGATGGGCACTGATGAGGCTGCATTGATGGGCATTAATAAGGCTGCACTGATGGGCACTTATAGGTGGCACTGATAAAGTTGTTGTTAATATTTATTTGTGTAACTTTATTCTGCATAAAACATTTAACAGTGTAATTTCATGGGATAATTTACGAGGGCATGTTTAGGGGTGGAATTAGGGGCAGGGCAGGGTAGGGATTGGGTGAGGCAACTGGTGGCGAGTAAATCTTAAGGCCTGGCTAGTAGCGCAGGACTTGAAATTTTGAGCCCTGGTCTACAGAATATGCCCATTGTACATTGCATGCCTCACACAGCAATAATATTTTTTTGTATATTAGTTCTCCATTTAATGGTGGTGTGTCCTTTGCCTACATACTTTTTGCTAATAGGTGTCCCTCTTTCCCATCTCAGAAAGTTGGGAGGTATACCATCTGAATTTTAGCCAAGCAAAGCTGGGCTGGAGCAAGAGGGGCCATGAATAGTTTGTATGAAAGAAAAATGTAATTGTTGTGTAAGCAATAGGGATGGGCCCGGTGCTTGATGCGAACCCATGTTCGCATCGAGCACCGGGTGTTCGCTCGCTCGGCGAGCCCAGAACTATTTTGGCCGCTCGCATCACGTTCGTGTGATGCGAGCGGCCCCGCAATGCATTGCGGCCGGCGCGGCCGGCGCAGTGCATTGCTGGCTGATGATTGGCCAAGCATGCACTGTGACCCCGCATGCTTGGCCAATCACAGCGCCGGAAACTCGAAGAGCCATAATTGGCTACAGGCAGGACGCCTGTAGCCAATTACAGCTCAGGGGCTTTAGTACACGCCCCCTCTTATAAAAGGCCGCCACGCCGTCGGTGCCGGTCACATGCTGTTCCGGCGTAGATAGAGCAGGATCGTTCTGTGTCACTCTGCTAGATTTAGTTAGAGAGATTTACTTAGAGAGAGAGATTGAGTTAGATAGATTCATTTAGAAAGATTGATTTAGAAAGAGGGGCTTGTAGTGTGTTCGTGGCAGGCAGGCAGAGCTCCTATATTTTGTTCCCAGAAGCACCTATAGGACTTGTAGTGTGTTCGTGGCAGGCAGGCAGAGCTCCTATATTTTGTTCCCAGAAGCACCTATAGGACTTGTAGTGTGTTCGTGGCAGGCAGGCAGAGCTCCTATATTTTGTTCCCAGAAGCACCTATAGGACTTGTAGTGTGTTCGTGGCAGGCAGGCAGAGCTCCTATATTTTGTTCCCAGAAGCACCTATAGGACTTGTAGTGTGTTCGTGGCAGGCAGGCAGAGCTCCTATATTTTGTTCCCAGAAGCACCTATAGGACTTGAAGTGTGTTAGTCCCATCACACAGACCTATATTTTCTTCCCAGAAGCACCTATAGGACTTGAAGTGTGTTAGCCCCATCACACAGAGATCATATATTTTGTTCCCAGAAGCACCCATAGGACTTGAAGTGTGTTAGTCCCATCACACAGACCTATATTTTCTTCCCAGAAGCACCCATAGGACTTGAAGTGTGTTAGTCCCATCACACAGAGAGCATATATTTTGTTCCCAGAAGCACCTATAGGACTTGAAGTGTGTTAGTCCCATCACACAGACCTATATTTTCTTCCCAGAAGCACCCATAGGACTTGAAGTGTGTTAGTCCCATCACACAGACCTATATTTTCTTCCCAGAAGCACCTATAGGACTTGAAGTGTGTTTAGTCCCATCACACAGAGATCATATATTTTGTTCCCAGAAGCACCTATAGGACTTGAAGTGTGTTAGTCCCATCACACAGACCTATATTTTCTTCCCAGAAGTACCTATAGGACTTGAAGTGTGTTAGTCCCATCACACAGAGATCATATATTTTGTTCCCAGAAGCACCTATAGGACTTGAAGTGTGTTAGTCCCATCACACAGACCTATATTTTGTTCCCAGAAGCACCTATAGGACTTGAAGTGTGTTAGTCCCATCACACAGAGATCATATATTTTGTTCCCAGAAGCACCTATAGGACTTGAAGTGTGTTAGTCCCATCACACAGACCTATATTTTCTTCCCAGAAGCACCTATAGGACTTGAAGTGTGTTAGTCCCATCACACAGAGATCATATATTTTGTTCCCAGAAGCACCTATAGGACTTGAAGTGTGTTAGTCCCATCACACAGACCTATATTTTCTTCCCAGAAGCACCCATAGGACTTGAAGTGTATTAGTCCCATCACACAGAGAGCATATATTTTGTTCCCAGAAGCACCTATAGGACTTGAAGTGTGTTAGTCCCATCACACAGACCTATATTTTCTTCCCAGAAGCACCCATAGGACTTGAAGTGTGTTAGTCCCATCACACAGAGATCATATATTTTGTTCCCAGAAGCACCTATAGGACTTGAAGTGTGTTAGTCCCATCACACAGACCTATATTTTCTTCCCAGAAGTACCTATAGGACTTGAAGTGTGTTAGTCCCATCACACAGAGATCATATATTTTGTTCCCAGAAGCACCTATAGGACTTGAAGTGTGTTAGTCCCATCACACAGACCTATATTTTGTTCCCAGAAGCACCTATAGGACTTGAAGTGTGTTAGTCCCATCACACAGAGATCATATATTTTGTTCCCAGAAGCACCTATAGGACTTGAAGTGTGTTAGTCCCATCACACAGACCTATATTTTCTTCCCAGAAGCACCTATAGGACTTGAAGTGTGTTAGTCCCATCACACAGACCTATATTTTCTTCCCAGAAGCACCTATAGGACTTGAAGTGTGTTAGTCCCATCACACAGAGATCATATATTTTGTTCCCAGAAGCACCTATAGGACTTGAAGTGTGTTAGTCCCATCACACAGACCTATATTTTCTTCCCAGAAGCACCTATAGGACTTGAAGTGTGTTAGTCCCATCACACAGAGATCATATATTTTGTTCCAAGAAGCACCTATAGGACTTGAAGTGTGTTAGTCCCATCACACAGACCTATATTTTGTTCCCAGAAGCACCTATAGGACTTGAGGTGTGTTAGTCCCATCACACAGACCTATATTTTGTTCCCAGAAGCACCTATAGGACTTGAGGTGTGTTAGTCCCATCACACAGACCTATATTTTCTTCCCAGAAGCACCTATAGGACTTGAAGTGTGTTAGTCCCATCACACAGAGATCATATATTTTGTTCCCAGAAGCACCTATAGGACTTGAAGTGTGTTAGTCCCATCACACAGACCTATATTTTGTTCCCAGAAGCACCTATAGGACTTGAAGTGTGTTAGTCCCATCACACAGAGATCATATATTTTGTTCCAAGAAGCACCTATAGGACTTGAAGTGTGTTAGTCCCATCACACAGACCTATATTTTGTTCCCAGAAGCACCTATAGGACTTGAGGTGTGTTAGTCCCATCACACAGACCTATATTTTCTTCCCAGAAGCACCTATAGGACTTGAAGTGTGTTAGTCCCATCACACAGAGATCATATATTTTGTTCCCAGAAGCACCTATAGGACTTGAAGTGTGTTAGTCCCATCACACAGACCTATATTTTCTTCCCAGAAGCACCTATAGGACTTGAAGTGTGTTAGTCCCATCACACAGAGATCATATATTTTGTTCCCAGAAGCACCTATAGGACTTGAAGTGTGTTAGTCCCATCACACAGACCTATATTTTCTTCCCAGAAGCACCTATAGGACTTGAAGTGTGTTAGTCCCATCACACAGAGATCATATATTTTGTTCCCAGAAGCACCTATAGGACTTGAAGTGTGTTAGTCCCATCACACAGACCTATATTTTCTTCCCAGAAGCACCTATAGGACTTGAAGTGTGTTAGTCCCATCACACAGAGATCATATATTTTGTTCCCAGAAGCACCTATAGGACTTGAAGTGTGTTAGTCCCATCACACAGACCTATATTTTCTTCCCAGAAGCACCTATAGGACTTGAAGTGTGTTAGTCCCATCACACAGAGATCATATATTTTGTTCCCAGAAGCACCTATAGGACTTGAAGTGTGTTAGTCCCATCACACAGACCTATATTTTGTTCCCAGAAGCACCTATAGGACTTGAGGTGTGTTAGTCCCATCACACAGACCTATATTTTGTTCCCAGAAGCACCTATAGGACTTGAGGTGTGTTAGTCCCATCACACAGACCTATATTTTCTTCCCAGAAGCACCTATAGGACTTGAAGTGTGTTAGTCCCATCACACAGAGATCATATATTTTGTTCCCAGAAGCACCTATAGGACTTGAAGTGTGTTAGTCCCATCACACAGACCTATATTTTGTTCCCAGAAGCACCTATAGGACTTGAAGTGTGTTAGTCCCATCACACAGAGATCATATATTTTGTTCCAAGAAGCACCTATAGGACTTGAAGTGTGTTAGTCCCATCACACAGACCTATATTTTGTTCCCAGAAGCACCTATAGGACTTGAGGTGTGTTAGTCCCATCACACAGACCTATATTTTCTTCCCAGAAGCACCTATAGGACTTGAAGTGTGTTAGTCCCATCACACAGAGATCATATATTTTGTTCCCAGAAGCACCTATAGGACTTGAAGTGTGTTAGTCCCATCACACAGACCTATATTTTCTTCCCAGAAGCACCTATAGGACTTGAAGTGTGTTAGTCCCATCACACAGAGATCATATATTTTGTTCCCAGAAGCACCTATAGGACTTGAAGTGTGTTAGTCCCATCACACAGACCTATATTTTCTTCCCAGAAGCACCCATAGGACTTGAAGTGTGTTAGTCCCATCACACAGAGAGCATATATTTTGTTCCCAGAAGCACCTATAGGACTTGAAGTGTGTTAGTCCCATCACACAGAGATCATATATTTTGTTCCCAGAAGCACCTATAGGACTTGAAGTGTGTTAGTCCCATCACACAGACCTATATTTTCTTCCCAGAAGCACCTATAGGACTTGAAGTGTGTTAGTCCCATCACACAGAGATCATATATTTTGTTCCCAGAAGCACCTATAGGACTTGAAGTGTGTTAGTCCCATCACACAGACCTATATTTTGTTCCCAGAAGCACCTATAGGACTTGAAGTGTGTTAGTCCCATCACACAGACCTATATTTTCTTCCCAGAAGCACCTATAGGACTTGAAGTGTGTTAGTCCCATCACACAGAGATCATATATTTTGTTCCCAGAAGCACCTATAGGACTTGAAGTGTGTTAGTCCCATCACACAGACCTATATTTTGTTCCCAGAAGCACCTATAGGACTTGAAGTGTGTTAGTCCCATCACACAGAGATCCTCTATTTTCTTTGCAGAAACACCCATAGGACTTCTAGTGTGTTAGTGGCATCACACAGAGCTCCTATATTTTCTTCTCAGCAGCACCCACAGGACTTCTAGTGTGTTAGTGGCATCACACAGAGCTCCTATATTTTCTTTGCAGAAGCACCCATAGGACTTCTAGTGTGTTAGTGGCATCACACAGAGCTCCTATATATTCTTCTCAGCAGCACCCACAGGACTACCGACTACAATGGCTGGAAGACCGCCAAGGGGAGGCAGAGCGTGCAGAGCCAAGAACACAGGGCAGGCAGGCTCTGTTTCTAGTGGACGTGGCCGTGGCCGTGGACGTGGTCGTGCATCGTCATCAGCACGTGGCCATGGGACACGCGCGTCTTTGTTTTCGGCAGCTGGACATGTGGAGCCGCATCATGCTGAAGGCTTGGTAGAATGGATGACCAAGCCCTCCTCATCCTCCTCATCCTCTCTCACCCAGGCTCAGGGTACTGGCAGAGCAGCTGCCAACGCGTACTCAATGGCATCATCAGCCACCCCTTCCCTAGACCCACCATGTCCTCCTGAGGAGTCCCCCGGACTCTTTGAGCACAGTGTTGGGTACATGCTCCAGGAGGATGCCCAACGATTCGAAGGCTCGGATGATGATACCCAGCTTGAGGAATCTGGCAGTACTGTTCCACCAGCTGCAGCTTACTGCCAGGTTTGCTCTAGTGGTGAAGAGGGAGGGGATGATGAGGTCACTGACTCCACGTGGGTGCCTGAAGGGAGAGAGGAGGAGGAGGACGAGGAGGAGGAGGATGCGGCGTCACATGTCCAACGAGGCAGGATGCCCCCCTGGAGGCCAGGTAGAGGCCAGCACAGCAACTGTACAACACCGCAGAGCTCCGCCTGTGCAGGGCGCTGCCTCTGCACGTTATCAGAAAAGTTCTTTGGTGTGGGCCTTTTATGAGACGAGTGCATCAGATCGCACCACTGCTATTTGCAATATTTGTCTCAAGCGTATCTCGCGTGGCCAAAACATCAGCCGCTTGGGCACCACAAGCATGACCAGACATATGTCGACCTGCCATGCAGCTCGTTGGCAGGCACACATAAAAGACCCACACCAAAGAACTAAGCGGACCTCTCCTTGCTCCTCATCAGCTGGGATCTCCATCCCCACTACACCTTCAGTCCTCTCTGAAAGCTGCTCTGAGAGGACTGAAGGTGTAGAATTAGGTGTGTCACAACCAAGTACTTGCAGTACACCGACGTCCGATTGCAGCAGGCAAATTTCCCTGCCCCAGCTGCTGGACCGTAGAAAGAAGTACACTCCCAGCCATCCACATGCCCAGCGGTTGAATGCTAGCTTGGCTAAATTGCTAGCACTTCAACTGCTGCCTTTTCAGTTGGTAGACTCGGCCCCCTTCCGTGAGTTTGTTCAATGTGCGGTTCCTCAGTGGCAGGTTCCCAAACGCCACTTTTTCTCACGGAAGGCGATTCCGTCTCTCTACCGGCATGTGGAAGGCAATGTCCATGCCTCGCTGGACAGGGCGGTCAGCGGTAAGGTGCATATTACCGCTGACTCATGGTCCAGCAGGCATGGACAGGGACGGTACCTTTCTTTCACGGCCCATTGGGTCACTCTATTGGCAGCTGGGAGGGATGCAGGACAAGGTGCAGTAGTGTTGGAGGTTGTTCCGCCACCACGCCTCCAAAACGCTACTACTGCTACTGGTTGTGACACACCTCTCTCCTCCACCCCCTCCTCTTCTTCTTCCTCCAGTGCTCTGTCCTTGGAACCAGCGGTGCTCCGTAGGCGTACAAGGGGCTACGCAAGTACGCAGGCAAAAAGATGCCATGCCGTGCTTGCGCTGGTGTGTTTGGGGGACAGGAGCCACACTGGGCCAGAGGTTCTGGCAGCTCTGCAGGGGCAGGCCGAGAGGTGGTTGACGCCACGTCAGCTTAAGCCAGGAATGGTCGTTTCTGACAATGGCACCAACCTCCTCTCCGCCCTGCGACAGGGGCAGCTCACCCATGTGCCCTGCATGGCTCACGTCCTCAACCTGGTGGTGCAGCGGTTCTTGGGCAGGTTCCCAGGCTTACAGGATGTCCTGAGGCAGGCCAGGAAAGTCTGTGTGCATTTCCGCCGATCTTATAATGCCAGTGCTCGGCTGACTGAGCTGCAAAAGGAGCTGAACCTGCCCAAGAACCGCCTAATATATGACATGCCCGCCCGTGGGGAGAGTCAATCTAGTGAAAATGGCAATTCTCCCCAAGTTCACTTACCTGTTTAGACATACACCAGTGCCCATCCCACAAACCTTCTTCAGGAAACTAAATAGTATACTTATACCATTTATCTGGAACGGGGCCACACCTAGAATAGCACACAGCACACTGCAGCTCCCCATGTCACTGGGGGGCCTCGCACTGCCCTGCTTCCAGAAATACTACTGGGCGGCGGTCCTAGTGACGGTCAAGTGGTGGTTGGCAGAGGACCTGCCTAACCCTGCGGCTAAATTGGAGGCGGCACTGCTGGGATCGCACTCGGCACTACAGAACCTGATTCATAGGGGCCCCAAATCAAGCCCAAACGTGACCCCCTCAATGCGGGTGACGCTGCGGGTCTGGGATACAATTAGAGGGAAGATAGAGGAGCCACATACCTGGTCCCCGAACACCCCGCTATGGAATAACCCAAGACTCCCTCAATTTAGCACCATCCCTGACCCGACAATATGGATACGCAATGGGATCACTACCCTGGCTGATATCGTCTCGGGTAATACACTACTCCCCTTTAACGACTTAAAAAGGAGGCACGAACTCCCTAATTATATGTTTTTCAGATACTTCCAACTGAGGCATGCATACTCCGCGCAGTTTCCCCAGCCTATCACTTTGAAAACTAACCCCATAGAAGATCTCCTTAACGGAGACAGAGATGTGAAACCACTCTCGGCTCTCTACACGGTACTTATAGGTCTGGATACGTCCCCAGTGTCCAGGCTGTTTGACAAATGGAAGGCAGCTATCCCAGACATGGCGGATGACGATTGGGAGGAAGGTATACAGCAATACCTCCCGCTCATGATATCCTCCCGGGATCGCTATACGCAGCTCAGATTTATCCACCAGGCATATTATTCTCCAAAACGACTAGCTGGTATATACCCCAATAGGAGTGACCTCTGCCCTAAATGTATGTTGGTCACGGGGACCTTTATGCATGTGATTTGGTCCTGTGACCGTCTTCAGACTTACTGGAGGGCGGTCACGGCTGAAATCAATGCAATAGGGCAGATACATGTGCCGTGTAGCCCACTGCCTCTCTTATTGGGGATAGTAGACACCATACAAACAACCCAAGCAAAGAAGCTTTTTGTCTTTTACACAGCCTTCTACGCCAGGAAGGCGATCCTACTTAAGTGGAACGACCCCTGTCCCCCCACAATTTCCCAATGGAAGGCACTAGTGGATGCAGCACTCCCAATGTATAAACTGACATATATGGGTCGTAACTGTCCCAAAAAGTTTGACAAAATATGGGCGGCCTGGGCACAGGAAAGGCAGATAGATCTCCCAGGGAGCCCTGGCTGACGCCATCCCTGCCCCAACAGCGAATGGTGAAGACACAAAAGAGGACTAGGAGGGTCTTATGTCCCAAGGGACGGGTCTCCATGGCATACCGATATCTAGGTGGTGGGCCCTGTGGGGATGTACCCTGCGGCATGCGCAAAAAAGCATAGGATATCATAGCTATTTCCTTGACCACTAACTACAAAGGGAGAACAACTGCTAATGACTTTGAAACTGGCTGTATGTACCTGTGGAATGTCACTGACTAATAACACCTAACGTTGTAATAGAAGCTGGCTGTTAGATGAATAACTGTTCATTTATTGTACAACCCTTTTTCCTAAAGTGATACCTCTTGAAACGCATGAAAAGTGTACCAATGTCATAACCTGTTCTGAGAAAATTTGAATAAAGTTTTTTGTTAAAAAAAAAATATATGACATGCCCACCAGGTGGAACTCAACGTTGGCCATGCTGCAGCGACTGCACACGCAGCAGAGGGCCATCAATGAGTACCTTTGCGACTACGGCACCAGGACAGGGTCAGGGGAGCTTGGTTTTTTTTCCCCACGTCATTGGAGCATGATCAGGGATGCATGCACTGTCCTCTCACCATTTGAGGAGGCCACGAGGATGGTGAGCAGTGACAGTGCATGCATCAGTGACACTGTCCCTCTTGTCCACCTGTTGGAGCATACGCTGCGTGGGATAATGGACAGGGCACTTGAGGCAGAACAGAGGCAGGAAGAGGAGGACTTCCTTGCCTCTCAAGGCCCCCTTTATCCGGACAGTGTTCCTTCTGTCCCACCCATCACACAGGAAGAGGATGAGGAGGAGGAGGAGGAGGAGGAGGAGGATTGTGTGAGCATGGAGGTGGAGCCTGGCACTCAGCATCAGCAGCAGCAGTCTTTTAGGGATGATGTACAGTCCCAACAAACCAGTGGACTTGTACGTGGCTGGGAGGAGGTGGCTGGCGATCATGTCATCCTCAGTGACCCAGAAGACTCCGGACCGAATGCCTCAGCTAACCTACGCTGCATGGCCTCCCTGATCCTGCAAAGCCTGCGGAAGGATCCTCGTGTTCTTCGGATCAAGGAGAGGGACCATTACTGGCTGGCCACTCTCCTTGATCCGCGGTACAAGGGTAAGGTTGCGGACCTTATCTTGCCGTCGCAGAGGGAGCAGAGGATGAGACATCTCAGGGAGGCCTTGCAGAAAGGTCTGTGCAACGCGTTCCCAGAAACTGGGAGGTTACAAACTCCTGGTCCTGGGCGACGAGTTGCTGAGGCTTCGGTCAGTAGCAGAAGGAGCGGTGGGGAAGGTGGACGTCTGACCGATGCGTTCAGACAATTTTTTAGTCCGCAGCCCCAAGGTATGATTGGTTCCAGCAACCATCGCCAGCGTCTGATATACATGGTGCAGGAATACCTTGGGGCAAGGTCAGACTTGGACACCTTTCCCACCGAAAATCCTCTGGCTTACTGGGTCCTGAGGATGGATCACTGGCCAGAGCTTGCACAGTATGCAATTGAGCTACTGGCCTGTCCTGCCTCCAGCGTTCTTTCCGAACGCACATTCAGTGCTGCTGGAGGATTTGTCACCGATCATAGGGTGCGCCTGTCCACCGCCTCGGTTGATCGACTGACCTTCATCAAAATGAATCAGTCTTGGATCACCACCAGCTACCAGGCACCTGAGGCGGATATAACCGAATAATTTATAATGTCACATCCCTTCAAGACTGCCTATGCTGATGCTGAGTGACTGTCCTCTTATGTTCACTGACTATCCTCTTCCTCCTCCTCAATGATCCATGCCACCACACCAGTGCCTAAGGCACAATTTTTCAGCCCCTGTTTAACAGGGGCGTGTACATACAATTTTTATAAAAAAATGCTTCGCAACACGTGTGACTGCTGTGCTCCAAGTACAGTATCTGTGAGGGGTTGCAGTGTTGTGGCACCAGCACCAGTGCCTAAGGCACAATTTTTCAGCCCCTGTTTAACAGGGGCGTGTACTTACAATTTTTTAAAAAAATGCTTCGCAACACGTGTGACTGCTGTGCTCCAAGTACAGTATCTGTGAGGGGTTGCAGTGTTGTGGCACCAGCACCAGTGCCTAAGGCACAATTTTTCAGCCCCTGTTTAACAGGGGCGTGTACTTACAATTTTTTTAAAAAATGCTTCGCAACACGTGTGACTGCTGTGCTCCAAGTACAGTATCTGTGAGGGGTTGCAGTGTTGTGGCACCAGCACCAGTGCCTAAGGCACAATTTTTCAGCCCCTGTTTAACAGGGGCGTGTACTTACAATTTTTTTAAAAAATGCTTCGCAACACGTGTGACTGCTGTGCTCCAAGTACAGTATCTGTGAGGGGTTGCAGTGTTGTGGCACCAGCACCAGTGCCTAAGGCACAATTTTTCAGCCCCTGTTTAACAGGGGCGTGTACTTACAATTTTTTAAAAAAATGCTTCGCAACACGTGTGACTGCTGTGCTCCAAGTACAGTATCTGTGAGGGGTTGCAGTGTTGTGGCACCAGCACCAGTGCCTAAGGCACAATTTTTCAGCCCCTGTTTAACAGGGGCGTGTACATACAATTTTTATAAAAAAATGCTTCGCAACACGTGTGACTGCTGTGCTCCAAGTACAGTATCTGTGAGGGGTTGCAGTGTTGTGGCACCAGCACCAGTGCCTAAGGCACAATTTTTCAGCCCCTGTTTAACAGGGCGGGTAATTACAAATCTTGATCTAATAGTTCACAGCAGGGCCCATTCCTGCGCCCACCAAGAGTAACTATGAGGGCCTACAGTCTTGTGGCAACACCGTCCACCACCACCGCCAAAGGCCCAATTTTTTCTGCCCTGTTCATCAGGTGCTTGCAATTACAAATCTTGATCTAATAATTCACAGCAGGGCCCATTCCTGCGCCCACCAAGAGTAACTGTGAGAGCTTACAGTCTTGTGGCAACACCGTCCACCACCACCGCCAAAGGCCCAATTTTTCTGCCCTGTTCATCAGGTGCTTGCAATTACAAATCTTGATCTAATAACTCACAGCAGGGCCCATTCCTGCGCCCACCAAGAGTAACTGTGAGAGCTTACAGTCTTGTGGCAACACCGTCCACCACCACCGCCAAAGGCCCAATTTTTCTGCCCTGTTCATCAGGTGCTTGCAATTACAAATCTTGATCTAATAACTCACAGCAGGGCCCATTCCTGCGCCCACCAAGAGTAACTGTGAGAGCTTACAGTCTTGTGGCAACACCGTCCACCACCACCACCACCCCCAATTTTTCTGCCCTGTTCAACAGGTGCATGCAATTACAAATCTTGATCTATTAACTCACAGCAGGGCCCATTCCTGTGCCCACCAGTCTTGTGGCTACACCAACATCTAATAGGGCAAATTTCTGCAGAGTATATACGCCAGGCCCCTACTTTCAAACATCCAACTTACAAACGACTCCTACTTGCAAATGGAAAGAGAAAACAGGAAGTGAGAGGAAATCTACCCCTAGGAAGGGAAATTCTATCCTGTTAGATTTAATTTGGGAAAAAGGTATCTCCTCTCTACTGATACTTTATCACCAATCCTTGTTTCAATTAAAACCCCACTTTTCCAAAAACATTTGTCATTGGGACGGAAAGTGAGGTGACATGTTCTGATACAGATGTGCAAAGACAGCAAATGTTACAGGGGTGATAACCCCTCCCTATGTTCTCCAAAAAGCTTAAAAATAGATTTTTTTGGGATGGAGCTACACTTCATAATGTACCTGTTCAGATTCTACTTAAGAACAAACCTAAAGCCGCAAGTGGTTTTAAATGGCTTCTTTTTTTTCCTTTACAAATGTCATTTTGTGCAAGGACAGTTCTAAACACGGGAAACACATGCCATACTTTAGACACCACCCAGGTACCATATTTAAAGGAAAATTTCACTTTTTTTTTCACTTTATGCATCATTAAAATGACTGCTCCCGAAAAAACGTTAGTTTTTAAAAGTTCTTTTTGCATTGATATATGTCCCCTGGGGCAGGACCCGGGTCCCCAAACCTGTTTTATGACATTAACATGCATATTGGCCGTTGTAATTAGCACTTTTGATTTCGAACGTTCGCGTCCATTATAACGTATAGGGTTCGAAAATTCGCGCGAACTTTCGGTCCGTTCGAAGGTTCTGGTGCGAACCGAACCCGGGGGTGTTCGGCTCATCCCTAGTAAGCAAGTACAACTGAATTATAAAAGATAACATTTTATTAACACACAACACCAGTACAGCACCCAACGCCAATAAAATAATCACGGCTTTTCTTTTTTATTAAACACTCTGAGTCCCTGGTTGTTAAAATGTTTGTAACAATACTGACTGCATTGACAGAATGATTCAAAGCTTATTCATTCTTAGTAAATCTTCTTATCCATACTATGCATCATGCCTTGACTGTGATTGCAGGCCCTGCTTTGTGCCCCTCATGCTCCATAATACTTTGATTTCAGTTCATCAATATATGCTGATTGAAGAGTGAAAGCCATGACTGACACAATTTTCCATACTTTGGTTGAAGCTTTTCAAGCATCTTAGCACCCTTTCACACCTTACAGAATCATGGAATGGAAATGTGCAGGAACCATCTTGCCTCTTGTTTCTCACATGGGCCATTATGGCATTCCAACAACAGCAGATTTCATATAATGCACATACCATTTAATAAAGTATGTCAACTGCACAATTACTAAGGGGCCTTTCAAGCTGGACTCTTAATCTTGTCTAAATGGAAGAGATTGCATATTTCATTATAGTTTTTGAGCAAAAATCCTAAATGTGATTTCACTTGATGTGGTCCCTATTCTATACCACTTATTTATTTAAGCATTTTTTTCTGTTCATTTACATTTTCATTATTATATCAGTAGTTTATATGAAAACGGTTTGGTAAAACTTCGATTGCCCCCATCCAATATTCTATGTCATAAATGTTCATATTTTAATTTGGAAGTCTGCCTATTGCTGTCTACTGTCATCTAAGGCAGAGGACCTTCAATCATTAAAATATAGTAAAGACACCGTTAAAAATTCTGTAGAAAGTCAATAAAAACACATAATTACCGTTCACTGCAGGCTTTAGTTTCCTGCAATTCTTTAAAGCTGAATTACAGTTATACATATTTCTGCATAGTTACATTGATCAAGGTTGGACCAATATATGTATGCATGTGTCATACCTTTCTGATCCTCACGGAACCTGCTAGCTCCTGAGTCCGGTGCTGAGCAGCTGTAAACGCACATTGGTTCACTCTATTCAGAGAACACTTTCTCAAAAAATTCAAAGCATTCTCTGATTGGTCATGGTGGAGATTGTGATGTCACCTGCCCGCCTGTCCACCTTGTCCAATCAGAGAACACTTTGTATACATTAAGAAAATGTTTCTATATGTTGCCAGGACTGAGCAAGCCAACCATGATATTCACTAAGCAGCAGGGCAGCTGCTTGGCATGGGACCCAGAAACTAGCTATTATCATTGTAGTAGCAGTGCCAACTACAGTGATTCCCAGCCTCCACAGGGATCGGCTAGGTATGACACATGCATACTTATATTGGTCCAAGCTATACCAATGTAACTAGGTAAGATTATGCATACCTGAAAGCTTTAACTTTTCTTATCTTTAGAACTTTTCCCCAGGTGACCATATCTGGAAGGGGCAGAAGATTCCCTTTCCTTTAACTTCCTGGAGTTATAATCCGATCCCCTATGACAATGCACATAAACAGTAGTAGGAGGGATAAACAGACTGATGAGTTGCAGGATTTTGTTCATTTATGAATAGCTTTGTGTCTGTTTCCTTAAACATGTCACAGAATACTTCATCTGAGAGAAAAAAAAAACTTCCCCTGAAAGGCACTGGTGATGTAGCCTTCCTGGGGGCACATGTGAGTCCCTGACTATGACACCATTGCTTCAACAGACCAGGAAGAGACATTCAGTTATATGTAAATAACAGACAAAATATTTGATTTAAAACAAGACTTGAAAAGTTGCAAATGTTTTTCTATCAGCATGCAGAAACGATTTTAGTCTAGGGGCAAGGTCCACTTCAGAGCTGAACTCCTGGCTGTCATATGCAGTGTGCAAACAGTATGCCAACCCCTACTCCCCCCCCCCCGTCAGTCGGTCGACCGGTCAGTAGGTAGGTAGCACTTACCCCATCACCGGCGGCCTTCCTTGCTTGGCAGCGGCCTCCTGGTCATCACGGCGACGGCAGCGGCTTCCGTTTCCTCCCTCCTCCTCGGATTGAATATTGAATATTCGCTGTTGAAACACTTATCTTCAATCCGGCCAATCAGAAGCGGGTGTGTGACCCATTTTCCGAAAAAGAGAAGACTCCCGATTGACTGCCGAGGAGGGAGGTAACACACCTAGGTGGGCTCCAGATGCATCCTCTGTGACTCAAGCCCACCCTATTTTGAAGCCTATTAGAGCCTCTGGCTCTAATTAGGTGCTTCAAAAAATAAAAAAACTGGCCGCTGTAATTCATGCGCCCGATTCCCTGAAAGGGGCTGGGCGCATGAATAGGGGGTGGCCTGCAGCGGCCATGAATAGATTCATGCTATGCATGAATCTATCCATTATGCATATAGGGGGGGGTGGAGAGGAGAGAGGGGGCGGCGCCTGGGCGCCCCTAATGGACGGGCTGCCACTGGTCATATGTAAAAAAGGCCTTGACATTGTAGAGGAGAAATTGCTGATACAGTATATGGTGTCACTGTAGTCAACAACGGAATATCAACTTTGGATCTTTTTAAAAATCAACATCTTTACAAAAGGGAGGAGGAGAGGGGAGAGGGAAGGGGAGGAAGCAGAGGCAAAAGAGGGGCACAATCCCCCCAAAAAAAAGAAATTCAAAATAAATTTATAAAAAAAATGTACATGAAGCCTACCATCAATGACGGGGAAGAAAAACAAAACAAGAAAAAAAAAACATTTTAAGACCCCTGTAAAAGAGAACATAACCCCTAACTTATGTGCAATCGTGTATCTATTATAAGTGTATTACTTTGTGTTTGTGCCTTTGACCATATATATTCCATATATCAGTGTTTTTGCTGCATTTAGCAAATGTGGGATAACACTTTTTTTAATATGATTTAATAGAAGCCGGCATTCCATGGAATAGAAAATGTAGAGGCGACACTTCAATAGGTTTGTTGGATAACTTTTCCATCCATGGGTCTACCTCTTCCCAGAAAGATCAAATTTTTGGGCAATCCCACCATATATGAAGATATGTGCCCCTCTGACCCCAGCCCCTCCAACAGTTATCATTTGATATCCGATATATTTGTGCCAATCGTGTTGGTGTTCTATACCATCTGGCCATAAACTTATATGACATTTCTTGTGTCGAAGAGTTTATTGAGGTATAATGTGTTGCCTCCAATAACTTCTTCACCTGTGACGAGATAAACATATCATTTAGTTCTTTTTCCCATTCCCTAATAAAATAGGGAATTGGGCTATTTTCACCACTAAGTACTATCTTATACATTCTCACAACAAATGATTAGTATCTGAAGTTTCACACACATCTTCTCAAATATAGTAAGAGAAGAGAATTCAAAGGCCTTAAAGAGGAAGTAAACCCTGATGGGTTTTACTTCCTCTTTTGCTCCCTGTATAGCCTGCAAATGAAAAGCAGAATGGGCTAGTATGCATCGCATACTAGCCCATTATGTACCACTTACCTGCAAAAGAATCCAGCGACGTCCCCTGTGTGGGCAGCATCCATCTTCTTGCCCTTTTCCTTCGGGTCCGCGGACTCCGGCTCTGTGATTTGCCGGAGCCGCGTGACATCACTCCCGCGCATTGTGCACGGGAGCCGCGACCTGCCGCATATGCTAGGGAAGAAACGGCCTTTAGTTTCGTTTCTTCCCTGCGCATGCGCTGTAGCAATTTCCGGCAGACTACAAGTGAAATATGTCCTAAACGGCGCACGTTTAGGAAATATTTCCACTACCTATAGGTAAGCCTTATTCTAGTTTACAACCACTTTAATTGGTTCTTTAATTTCCCAAAGAAATTAGATATTTGATAATATCTCCGCCTTGCCATAGGTATGTTCCCCAGGGATGCCACCACCTCCTCAAAGGGAGATAGGGTTCCCTGCGGGGCATACAGGCCACAGATTGTATTCTCCTCCAATCTCCATGAGCCCCATACCCCAACCTCCTCTCGTGGTGGGAACCAAGGATACCCTCCTAATGGTGCCAGCGGAGATACCCAAGGGGCATATTTGCCGTTTTTTTTGCATTCTGTCCCACACCGATAAATAGCCCCGTGTTATTGGGGAAGTCCACCTTGCAAGACCTCTTGACGCCGTTGGTATCCAAGGTGCCCCTTCTAAGTTTCTACCTGCCATTGTTTTTTCTAATGGGACCCAAGCCTTACTTGTGTTATCATGGCACCAATTTAGAATACGTACTAGTGACATCGCTCTATAAAACATGGCCATATCTGGGAGCCCAATTCCTCCTTCTCCTTTACTTCTGCGTAATATATCATGTGCTATTCTGGGGCTTTTATGCTTCCATACAAAGGATACAAAAGCTTTGCATATCTGTTTGAAAAAGTTCTGAGGGAGTGGAATAGTGTAAAACATAAATTATTCTAGGTATTATGTTCATTTTTTATCCCATGTTTTTTATTTCCGACGGATGTTGGCTCAAACTTGTCTTGCATACAAACATAAATTATTCTAGGTATTATGTTCATTTTTATGCCCTGTACACACGATCGGACATTCCGACAACAAAATCCCATGTTTTTTTTCCGAAGGATGTTGGCTCAAACTTGTCTTGCATACATTCGGTCACAAAAAGTTGGTTGGAAATTCCGAAGGTCAAGAACGCGGTAACGTACAACACGTACGACGAGCCAAGAAAAATTAAGTTCAATAGCCAGTGCTGCTCTTCTGCTTGAATCCGAGCATGCGTGGCACTTTGCGTGTCGGAATTGTGTACACACGGTCAGAATTTGCATGAACGGATGTTGTCGGAAAAATTGAGACCCAGATCTTAAATTTTGTGCAACGGTAATTCCGATGGAAACTGTCCGATGGAGCCTACACATGGTCGGCATTTCTGACAACAAGCTCCGATCGCACATTTTCCGTCGGAAAGTCCAACCGTGTGTACGGGGCATAAGTGTATACTCTACCAAACACTGTTTCATACTTGGATCCTGCAGATAACTATTCAGAATGAACAGTTTCAGAGTAAATTTTGTATTATGCTTAATGTTCTACCAGACACAGATGTTACTTTATCTAATTATTGGGCTGAAGCATGTACAAATGCACTTTTCCTTTTGAGCTGTACAAAACTGTACTGCAACTTTGTCACAGTCATAAAAGCCCTGATATATTGTTGCACAATTTAGATCTACCACACGCTGTTAGATGAATGAAAAGACATCGTTATCAGACAGAACAACCTGTATAGCTTGCAACATTCTCCTTCCTTCTCTATCATAATTTAAAGCACTTCACATGGCCCAACTGCAGGAAATCCATTGATTGTTTGAATTTACAACTTCCTCCTCTAAATAGCCATTGTGACATCTGTCTGTTTTACGTCATTCCCACAGCGATCTAGGGTTCTTCATATACAGTGCCTTGAAAAAGTATTCATACCCCTTGACATTTTCCACATTTTGTCATATTACAACCAAAACCTTTTATTGGGATTTTATGTGATAGACCAACACAAAGTGGCAAATAATTGTGAAGTGGAAGGAAAATGATAAATGGTTTTCCTAATTTTTTTCAAATAAAAATCCGAAAAAGTGTGGCATGCATTTGTATTCAGTCCCCATACCCCTAACTAAAATCGAGTGGATCCAATTGCCTTCAGAAATCACCGAATTAGTAAATAGAGTCCACCTGATGCAAGGCACTGTATCTCAAGGAGACTCTTGTATTTGAGTGCACGCCTTCCACCGCATTTATGAGTAGTTCCCAATCTTCCTGAAGCATTCTAAATATATTGCATATTGTTAAAGCGGAACTCTAGCTATGTAAAAAATACCGGCTCCCCTATTTCTCCAGGTCTACTCAATCACTAGCATGATTTTTATATGAGTGTTCTGACAACAAAACTAATAAAGGGTCTGGAGGACATTAGTTATGAAGAAAGGTTATGAGCACTAAACTTGTTCTCTCTGGAGAAGAGACGCTTGAGAGGGGATATGATTTCAATGTACAAATACCGTACTGGTGACCCCACAATAGGGATAAAACTTTTTTTGCAAAAGGGAATTTAAAAAGTGGTCATTTACTAAAATTAGAAGAAAAGAGGTTAAACTACATAGAGGGTTCTTTAATGTAAGAGCAGTAAGGATGTGGAATTCTCTTCCACAGGCAGTGGTTTCAGCGGGGAGCATCGATAATTTAAAAACACTTTTAGATAAGCACCTGAACGACACAACATACAGGGATATACAATGTAATCCTGACATAAAAGCACACACATAGGTTGGACTTGATGTCTTTTTTTAACCTCGCCTACTATGTGACATCAAGTAAAACTTGATAGAGTTAAAGTATAACTAAAAGCAAAACTTTTTTTTTTTTTTTGGGTACAGTGAAGAGGCACTTTTCTAGTTTTTATTGCTGTCTGTGTCCCTGTTAGGAAGATTCATCCTCTCTATTTGTCCTGTTTACCATTATCATTGGAAGTGAAAGTAAAATAATTTCCCAGGTTGTCCCCAAAAAAGTAAGTCTTCCAATGAGGACACTAGGAATTCCCTAAATTTGCAGAGATTTCCTTTCACTTCCAGTTTGGCTATTGGACAGGAAGTGAAGGGAAATCTCCGCAATGGGACACAGATGGCAAAGAAAATCTGACAGGGGTTATAACTCTCCCTTGCTCTATCCAAAATGACATTTTTTTTTTTTGCCTATAGTTCTACTTTAATATGCAGTGCCATGACGGACGGCACCCATGTCCTCAGCCCTTCAGGTTGAGAATCTGGTGGACACTTTTAGCAGGGCTCATCAGGGGCAGCCCGTCCATTAAGGGCACACGGGCGCCGCCCCCCCATCCATGCGTCCAACCCCTTTCAGGACGCCGGATGCATGGATTCCAATGCGGGATGGGCAGGGCAGGACTTAGGGTGATGGGGGGCCCCTGGGCTTAAGTCACTTTCGGGCCCTACCTTCTATACATTACCATATCTATCAGCGTATAACACGCGCCGGCGTATGACACGCACCCCAAGTTTAGGAGGGAATTTTAAGGAAAAAAACTTTTAGGAGGGGAGTTTAAGGAAAAAACTTACATTTAAATGCCCATCAATGCAGCCTTATCAGTGTCCATCTGCAGCCTTGCCATCCGTCTGCAGCCTTGTCTTGTGTCATTGCAGCCTTGTCAGTGTCATTTGCAGCCTTGTCAGTGTAGCCTTGTCATTTGCAGCCCTGCCCCAGTGTCATTTGCAGCCTTGTCATTGCAGTCTTGAAGTTTAAAAATGGTCGCCGCCGAGATACAGAGTCCCGTGTATCTCGGCGGCTCTCGTCCTCTCAGCAGCTCTCGGCAGCTCTCAGGTCCTCTCGGCAGCTCTCGGGTCCTCTCGCAGTCCCTAGTGGAGCCGAGAGTAGCCGAGTGTACTTGGCTCGGCTCACAGTCACGCCCAGTGTTATGTCCATCATAGGGCGGGACTGGGCGTGACTGTGAGTGGAGCCGAGCTGAGTACACTCGGCTATTTATCTTGGCGGGGCCCATGGGCTTGAGCCCAGTCAAGCCCAATGGTAAGTCCGGCCCTGGGGGTGGGTGTTTTTTTGAAGCACCGTTTAGAGCCAGAGGCTCTAATAGGCTTCAAAATCGGGTGGGCTCGGGTGCACAGAATGCGCTCAGAGCCCTCCCAGGTGTGTGAGAATAGCAAATTAATATTCACTATTCTCACACTGAATCTCCTCTCAGTGTGTCTAAGACCCGTTTCCTGATTGGCCGAAAGAAGAAGCATTCTGATTGGCCACCGAGGAGGAGGGAGGAGACAGAAGCCGCCAAGCAGGGGAAGGAGAAGCTGCTCATGATGCCCGCCGCTGTGATGCCTCCAGATGAGAGCAGGGGCCCATGATGCCTGCTATGGATATGGTAAGTTCACCGACCAACCCAACCAGGGGCTCGTGTTCTGAAGACATGGATGTTGGTCTTTTATAGATTACAGTGCAGGTGTGATGTTTTGATGAATAGGGCAGCAACACAACTGGTTCGAGTCCAACATTGGCAGAGTGGTGATCACAACCATAACTATCAGGGTGGAAGATCATTGGAGTATTACTGTGTTGTTAAAACACTCATATGTATTTGCTCACCCAATCCTCTGCTCTCCCAGGAGACAACCAGGTCCGGTGCTACCATAAGGCGGCTTAAGCAGCCAACTTAGGGCGCCACGATGGGTGGGGGGGGGGGGATTTACGGTAAAATCTGAATTAGATTTTTACAGTGCTACATAAAGAGAACCTGTCACCTATATGCTATCAGCTATAAGCATATAGAAAGACATATAAAAAAAAGCCACACCTACAAAAATGCGTGCCTGTGTCGATCAATTGCAGCCACTGTGCCCATCAAACACAGCCACTGTGCCCATCAATTGTAGCCACTATGCCCATCAAACGCAGCCACTGTGCCCCATCAAATGCAGCCACTGTGCCCATCAATTGCAGCCAGTGTGCCCATAAAATGCAGCCACTGTGCCATCAAATGCTGCCACTGTGCCCATCAATTGCTGTCACTGTGCCCATAAAATGCTGTCACTGTGCCTATAAAATGCTGCCACTGTGCCCATCAAACGCTGCCACTGTGCCCATCAAATGCTGCCACTGTGCCCATCAAATGCAGCCACTGTGCCCATTTAAAACTTAACACTGTAACCCCCCCACCCACTCACTGTCTGCCCGGCACTTACCCTATCTCGGTGGGGCAGCAGGTGATGGCAGCAAGCTGTGTCCTCCATGTGTCTCCTCTCCTCCTCCCGATAGGCGTCCAATCACAGCGCCTGTTGTTTTAGCCAATCGGGTGACGGGTAACACACCCACGCTTCCTGATTTGCGGAGAGGTGGTTCAGTGTTAGAACAGCGAATATTCATTTGCTATTCTAACACACCTAGCCATAGCCTATTAGAGCCTATGGCTCTAATCAGGTGCTTCAAAAAATACATGCCCACCACTGTAATTCAGGCGTCCAGTGTCCGAAAAGGGGCCGGACGCCTGAATAGGGGGTGTCTACAGCGGCCATGGATAGATTCACGAATGCAATGCATGAAACTATCCATGATACATAGAGGGGGTGGCTGGAGAGAGGGGGCGGTGCCTCGTGCGCCCTTAATGGGTGCACCGCCACTGCCTGTATATATGCCAGCCCAGCCCCCCACACACACACCTGTATATATATGTCAGCCCCTCACACACACACCTGTATATATATGTCAGCCCCCCACACACACACCTGTATATATATGTCAGCCCCCCACACAAACAAATCTGTAAACACACAAGGCTCTGGCCCCTCCCTGTACACAAACAGCCCTTTCCTTCACAGCCCATACTTGTAAAGAATTTTTTCCTACCTGGTCCCAGCTCGTTTTTACAAAGCTGACATGTTGTTGACACAGAAAAGCCCAGTACACGAGGGATGCACATGCACATAGTAGCCAGAGGTGGCAGTAAAGAGCTCGATGTCTGAGCTCAATACCACAGAGAGCACAGCACGGCTCCCCTTCACCCGTCCTGCCTTCTTCTGGCCCGGGCGGGCCCCCTTAAAGTTGTAATGGATGTACCCTCCTGATGGCAGCCCTGCATGCACCTAAAAAGTCCTGCATTTCCTATCCTCGTTCTAGTGTTGTATTTATTCACCCACCTCTATCATACGAACCACACACACGTTTTTCCCTGTGAGAGTTTGACAGATTATTAGAAGACGAGGTAAATGTGTCAGGAAGCAGCTGGTTACGGGAAGAGTGTGAGCTGAGAGGATGCTGTGCGACAGAATGTAATTATTGTTATGTGTATATCTCACTTCTGTCTTCTGCAGCACTGAACAATGGCGACTACATGGCATTTCACAGACAAACACAGACACAAATGGGCCCTATTTACACATTGTCAGTAGAGTGAAAAAGACACCTATTACTGGCCTTGAGCAAGTGATAATTATTTAACAAGCCTTTCATTACCCTGGTACACATATCCTTACTGATCTTATAATGAACTGAAAAAAGACCATTTACATATAATATGTAGAATGTTTACTTATCTAAGGAACCATTCACACCTCTTTGTTTTCCTGCAGTTAAACATACATTTTATTGCATGAAAAAGTATTTGAAGTAGAAACCCCATTTAAAATATTATGCACCTAGTTTACAATACCATTACAGTTTTCCAGGCGTTAAAGTGTAGGTCAGGTCAAAATGATTATTTTTGGATTTGAATGGAGTAGAAGATTGACTTGGTAAGTGATAATAACTTTCCTTTATTCGCTAAGCCTAATGAATATTCTTTAACAATTTAGTAGGTAACCTAACAAGAAAATGGGAAATCCAACACCAATCACAATGGGGGTTATTTACTAAAGGCAAATCCACTTTGCACTACAAGTGCACTTGGAAGTACAGTCGCCGTAAATCTGAGGGGAAGATCTGAAATGAGGGGAAGCTCTGCTGATTTTATCATCCGAACATGTGCAAGCTAAAATGCTGTTTTTTATTTTCCTTGCATGTACCCATCGGTTCTACAGCGACTGCACTTCCAAGTGCACTTGCAGTGCACCTTTTAGTGCAAAGTGGATTTGCCTTTCGTAAATAACCCCCAATGTCCAGGGGTCTAGACTCATCGTCTGTCATGATGACCTGTGGACACAACGATGATCCAGTCCCTCCAGACTCCTGTCGCAAATGACAGCTCCCTGGTCAGCTGCTGAATGCCAACAAACTGATGCTGGCTGATGTCACTGACCACGTATGATCATGACCACATGTGATCAATTATGTTACCTGGTATCCCATGGCCTTCTTGTTACAAACAGAATTGGGGCCAGGGAAGAAACTGACAAAAGTTTTTTGTTTTTAAATGTCCCTTTCGTTAGAGTACATCCTACAGGTGCACCACTTTATAGGCAGGTTTAAAGAAACCCCCAAGCATGTTATTTCAATTAATTGTGTATTTTTATTGTTGCTCTTTAGGCCCTATTGTAAGACCCAGATACGCACAAGCTTGCAAATGACCTTGTAAAAGACCAAAAAACAAACAAACATTTGGCTCCCATATAATTCAAATGGGTTTGGGCACAATGTGTGAGGTTTGAAGATTTCAGGCTGAATTTGTGGATCCTCCTGCAATAGCCATTAGCTACTGCCTTGTGCTGTTGTTCATACTGTGCTGTGTCCAGGGCTATTTTTATATCAGTTAGGCCCCTTTCACACATGTGGACTGTTTGTCCATTTTTCATCCATCCGTTGACGGATGAAAAACGGACATCAACACATCTTCGTTGAAAAACACTCCAAAGACATACTGGTAGGCTAATTGGCTCTGTCTAAATTGGCCCTAGTCTATGAATGTGAGTTAGGGACCTAATGACGTGTACACACGAGCGGAATTTCCGTCGGAAAAAATCTTGGATGTTTTTTCCGACGGAATTCCGCTCAAGCTTGGCTTGCATACACACGGTCACACAAAAGTTTGCTGAACTTTCAACCGTCAAGAACGCAGTGACGTACAACACTACGACGAGCCGAGAAAATGAAGTTCAATGCTTCCGAGCATGCGTTGAATTGTTTCCGAGCATGTGTAGGAATTTTGGGCGTCGGAATTGCTACAGAACTTTTTCCAAACGAAAAATTGAGAACCTGCTCTTAATCCTTTGCCAGCTGGAATTCGGCCAGCAAAAGTCGAATGCAGCATACACACGGTCGCATTTTCCGGCCAAAAGCTCTAATCGGTCTTTTGCTGGCCAAATTTCCGATCGTGTGTATGCGGCATTAGATTGTAAGCTCCTTGTGGGTAGGGACCAATGTGAATGTACAATGTATATGTAAAGCGCTGCATAAATTGATGGCGCTATATAAGTACCTTAAATAAATAAATAAATAAAAAACGAGTGTGGAGAATAGGCCACTCTGGATAACAAGGAGACTTTAACAAACAATACATGACTGGCTCAGTAAAATAGGGTTTTGATCCGTTTCAAAGAAACGGATGTTGATGAAAGCGGGTGTAAATGGATGATCATTCCTTTACATCCAAAGCAGAGAAGAAGGCGCTTGAAATGTGATTAATGCACCACAGCAGCACTTCAGAAGAGGTAAGCACACACTTTATAGGAAAAACAAAGCAGAGAAGAAAGCGCTTCTAAGTGCAGTAAACAAAAACAAAAAAACACTTTAAGGACAAGAAAGGGTTAAAAATTCTTACAAGATGGAAGTGAAAAACAGGCGTATCATTGAATCCATAATGTCTGGCGGAATGCCTCCTGGGAGTATAAACAGCTGCAGGTGGAAATTCCAGCTAACCACTGGGCTCACAGTGGCTTTGTGGTTGAATTATTGTTGTTCATTCTGAATAACAATATATTCATGATCGATCGCACTACCTCCAGATACAGGGGGTGGCGAGGGGGAATAAGTGTGCCCCATCGTAAGCCAACCTGTATCCTGGGGGGGTGGGAGCGAGAGATATTCTCCTCTTCCGAATATGCTAAGATCTTTCCAAAGATCTTAATTTGGAAACGTTTTATCGATGACATATTTATTGTTTGGACGGGGACTCGGGATGAGCTAACTGCTTTTTTGAGCCAATTGGAGATAAACTCTTATAACTTGAAATTCACAATGACTTGTGACCAAATGAGTATGAATTTTCTTGACATCAATGTCTATGTAAATCAAGATGGAACAATTGGCTCTTCTTTATATAGAAAATCGCTAGCAGGGAATACAATCCTGCATGCAACCAGTTCTCATACCGAGTCCCTTGTCTAAAGCATTCCTTATAGTCTAGTCAGTATATCAGAATAAGGAGAAATTGTAGTAGGGATGAAGACTTTGAGTCTGAGGCTAAGGCCGATTAATACAATTATCTAATAGGGGTTATAGCAAATGCCTATAAAAGGGCAAAACAAAAAGATAGACGACTGTTGATTCATTCAACAATAGACATGTGCACAATAGAAAAATTTGTTTCGTTTCGTTTCTGTTAGTTTCCGTTGATTCGTAACGATTCGTAATTTCATAAGACGTGGGTTTTCGTATTCGGACTCGTTCGTATTTTCATAAGAGTTATTTTTTTGTTGATTCCTATTTCCGTAAATCTCATTTTCGTTGATTCGAAATTCGTATTTTCGTACATTTAATTACATTCGTACTTTCGTGAGATTGACTGCCTCATATATTCGTACTTTCGTAACATTGTTTTCGTAGATTCGTAATCAGAGCATAATTCATAATTTTACGTAATGTGTATGCTATTTATATGTTTAAGAAACAAAGAATTTCTCTCTTACAAGTCAGAACTTAACTCAAAAATCCACCAAAACAGTGCCTCTGACCCAACCACACCCTATCTGGACTCTGGATGGAATATTTCAGAATCAGAACTAACATTCGTTCTTTCGAATTCTCGATCAGCAGAATTTTCGTTATTTCGTATTTTCGTTGTTTTGATTTCTGTTTTCCGAAAATTCGTAATTTCGATTTTTCGTTCATTTTGATTTTCGTTATTTTGAATCTTTGTTTGGTATTTTCGTTGTTTCTGTTTTCGTTTTTTGGATTTTCATTCTTTCGTAGTTTCGTTGTTTTTAATTTAATTATTTCGTATTTTCGTTGTTTTCCATATTCGTTCTTTTTGATAGTTCATTTTTCATTAGAAATTTTAGTAAACCATTTGCTCATTCGTATGCTTACGAATTAACGAATATAACGAATTTTAACGGAAAACTAATTCGTAACTAAACGAATTGCACATGTCTATTCAACAAAAAGATTAAAAAGTGAACAAAAAGTTCGCTTGATTACTAGATATGCAGGTGAACACAAGAAGGTCTGTCGTATTTTTGAGAAATACTGGCATCTCTTTTCCACGGTTGAAGTATTATCAAGATATGTCGGTACCTACCCCCAGATAACCTATCGCAAGTCAAGTTCGCTCAAGGACAAACTCGTCCATAGCCATCTGACCTCTCGAGTTAAATTTTTACATTCCCTTGTGGTAAATGTAATTTCTGTGGTCTTCTAATGAACACTACTGAAGTGACTCTCCCTAATGGGCAGCTGTATAGACCCAATTTCTATGCAACCTGCAAAAACCTAGGGGTGGTCTACCTTATGAAATGTGACTGTCAGGCCTTCTATATAGGTAAAACTAAAAGGCGCTTTTTTCACAGAAAAAGGGATCATGTTTGCCTTATCAATAAGAAAAAGATGGAAACCCCAATTAGCAGACATATGGGATTGCATTCCTTTGATATCTCAAAAATGTTATTTTTTGCTCTTGAGTATGTTCCTGATTTCGATAGGATTCCAACGAGAATCTAAGTGGATTCACAGAGGTTATTTACTTCTTTAGTTATTGTTTTGAGGTTTTTTTTGTTATTTCTAGAGTATAATTGTTCATTTTAACAGTTCATTTTGATTGCTGTGATGACTTGTTTTGATTCCTGAGCTGACCATAGGTCTCTTTAAACTTGTATATTCCAGATTAAATTTTGTAAAAAATTTGAGGGGTTACATATTATAGTTACACCGGATGATATCTATGTCTTACAGTTTTTGTTTGACTTTTTTTTAAATAGTGGTACGATTTGGGATTTGATGTGCCATATGGACACCCAAGGCGCTCCTCTGTTGGTAGTTTCAAAAGGAGCTCCAACAGGGGGCGCCAATTTAGTAATTCCAGGGGGCATCCCTTTCATTTGCTGTTACTAACTTAACGGCATCTGACTGTTTATATCTAGTTGTGGTGACTGCCACTCTCCTCAGTAGCTGTTATAGTCACTTGCTTTTCATCTATTTAATTCCTCTCTAAGTTCTTGGCACTGGCGTCACTTCCGGTGCGACGGCGCCTCTGCTCTGACGCTCAAGGTGTCCTCACCTCGTTTTTTGGCGCCAAATTTTGGCGCCAAACGTGGTGGAGAGGGATATAAAGGTCTGCTGAGACCAGTTCTTCTGCCTGGTCCACCGGAGAGCGATCCTTTTTGTCCTAATAGGTAAGAAAAATCCCCTTATAATGAGGCACTAATACAGTCTAAACTCTGTGCAGCCATCTCTATTTTGCAATTTAAAATATTTTGATTTGTATCTTTCCAGAAGGGGACTCTGGTATATTCATATACCTTGAGTTCCATTTTCTTTTGGACAACTTTGCAAATTCAGGATTTAGTATATCCAGGTAATAGTATTGTAATAGTATTGTCCTATTTAAGACTTTTTTGTATAATAAATTGGATGTCTGGTTGTTGGGACTAATTGGATGTTTATCCATTATATTATCCTTTTAAGGGCTTCTTGTTAACATCGATACTTTGAAGTCCTTGAAAAGGTTTCTTATAATCATTTCTATTTGGATGGCCGGCAGTTCCATCTTAGATGATGATTTGAGGTAGGCATCTGTCAGGGTTTGGTTGTCCTTATAGTGGTGCTGTTTCAGTGCTATATATATATATATATATATATGTGTTTTCTGTGTTACTTTTAACCTATTAGATGGATCCCATTGGGTGTAACTTTCCTTGACAATTTATCCCTCTCTATGGTATCATCAATTTTGATCCCCCTTCTTTTCCAACCACTCCTGGAGTCTAATTGGGTTTCATTGAATACACAGGTCAGCTATGGAAATCAATTCTTGTTTAGACAGGGTCTTGTTGGGCTGTAAATTGTATCACATTGATTGTTTTTTGTTTTTGTGCGTTTTTGAAAATGTATTTTTCTCATTCTAGTGATTATATGCATATGCGATATTAACAGTTCTCCTGAGGAAGCCCTATTATTTATGGCAAAACATGTAGAGATTTATCAGCATTGCAACTGTTATTATGTACTCAGTGATGTATTCCTTTGAACGATTCAAAATTATGTATTTATATGTTCTTTTTCAATTGTATTAAAAAATTTATATTATTCTATAAACTGGTGTATTGGCGCTTTTAAAGTCCCATAAACAAACCTTTTCAGATATTTTATATTTAAAGGGATGTGGCGCTATAATGTTTATTTCGGTATTTCAGCTCTTTTAAAAATCTTTATACTGGGCTAGTTTACAGGGACCTTATATCAGTTACTGCCCTCTGCTATAGTCTATACTATGCTCCCTAGAGGGACCTTATATCAGTGAAGATGGAGGCTTGGAGAGCTCTAATTAAGTTATACCTCGTCCCGGGTTGGATGGTAGGTGGAAGAGCAGGAATAGGAATAGGGGACTATAGCGGTAATGAACAAAAATGGTACTTGCAACTTTTTGAGAAGAAATTTTAACAAAGTAATTTATTAATAATCAATTTAAAAGACAAAGTCGACAACAAATATAATATACATACAGTAAAGAAAGGAGGGATACATCAGAATTGGTCCGCCAGTCATATCAACTCCCCGGCAAGCAATGGGGGCACAGGGGATTCAGAGCTGGCTGGGGGACCAAAAAGATACAAAAATAAGTGGGGGTAGGATAAAAAGGGTCTACAGGGATTAGGTAGATCCTGGGTACAATGGGGCTGTTAGAAATAGCTGACCGACATGTTTCGCCATACAATGGCTTCTTCAGGGTCAATGGGTAGTTTTGTACCAAATCGGAAAAGAGTCTATGAAAATTGAAAAACAGAAAGTTAGTTATATAGCTCAATCAGTGCATATAAATTTAATACGCAGGACTACAACAAACATGTCGCCCCAAAGCCACAAAGCCCCTCCCAAACTCGCAAACAACCGGCGCTGGTCCCAAGGAGTCCCCCAAAGGGGCAAACAGGGGGGCTGGTCTTTTTTATTCCCTATTGCATTGGAATTTGTTTGGGCACCCCAGGGCTGCGATCCCACGATCACAGCCCGCCCAGCCTCTTTGCCTTCACACCTCCCTGATGCTCCACCACCATCTGGTATCTCTCAGCTCTGTTTCCATCTCCCTTCCTTGGAATCATTGGTCTTCCACTCTTTCCATAGGAATCAGCACATTCGTTTTCTGGACCTATGTTGCTCGATACCCTCAGTACCCCTCTTGTCCACTGGAGGGCTCCTGAGCCTGGATCTATCTCGGTGCGCGCGCCGCTCTGCGGTCCCAAAGCATCTTGGGAACTGTAGGCAAACGTGCCGGCGCTTCTGCGCATGCGCGAATGGCTCTTTTGCCCGCCGCCTCATCATGGTTCACCATGATCAGGTGTGGAGGGCCTATAAAGCCTGCTCAGTCTTCACCTCTTCAGGTGATGGACACTGGACCGCCACTCTTGCTGGGATCTTTGTCAATGTAGGTATTATACTCTTTGCTTCTAGTCCTTTTTCTTTTCACATCCTGCTCATATTTTGCAAGTATAGTCTTACAATTTACTCATACCCTTTAATGGCTTTTATTCATAGCCACTGGTCTCCGGTCTTTTGATCAATCCTGAACCAATGATAGCAGACATCTGCTCATTTTTTTCAAACAGTCTGGCTTCAGGCTTCCAGCGTTCAGCTTAATCTATAGACATATTATTTGCAGGTGAGCTCCTTTACTCCCTATTTTTACATACGCAGTCTTGCAATTTATTTACTATAACTCAAATTGCTGTTTCTTGTTGCCCCATCAGTGGCCTTCTAATATCTTCATACAAGACTTCCCCAGGATTATCCTTGTTTGGCGCTCCATGTATATGATCAATTTATTTTATAGCGGTAAGTTTTTGTAAAATTTAGGCCATGTTAGCCATGCATGGCAAATCAACTTTTTTGATTCGCCATTTCATACTTTGTATTACTATCCACTATACTTTACCAGGCTCCCTTTAGGCCTTCGACAGTTCCTCGCATTATGGGAAATTGCACTTGACCACACCAGCGAATCTAGTGGCTGTTCCAGCGGCTTAGAGGTACGTTTTGTTTGCCCCTTTGGGGGACTCCTTGGGACCAGCGCCGGTTGTTTGTGAGTTTGGGAGGGGCTTTGTGGCTTTGGGGCGACATGTTTGTTGTAGTCCTGTGTATTAAATTTATATGCACTGATTGAGCTATATAACTAACTTTCTGTTTTTCAATTTTCATAGACTCTTTTCCGATTTGGTACAAAACTACCCATTGACCCTGAAGAAGCCATTGTATGGCGAAACATGTCGGTCAGCTCTTTCTAACAGCCCCATTGTACCCAGGATCTACCTAATCCCTGTAGACCCTTTTTATCCTACCCCCACTTATTTTTGTATCTTTTTGGTCCCCCAGCCAGCTCTGAATCCCCTGCGCCCCCATTGCTTGCCGGGGAGTTGATATGACTGGCGGACCAATTCTGATGTATCCCTCCTTTCTTTACTGTATGTATATTATATTTGTTGTCGACTTTGTCTTTTAAATTGATTATTAATAAATTACTTTGTTAAAATTTCTTCTCAAAAAGTTGCAAGTACCATTTTTGTTCATTACCGCTATAGTCCCCTATTCTTATTCCTGCTCTTCCACCTACCATCCAACCCGGGACGAGGTATAACTTAATTAGAGCTCTCCAAGCCTCCATCTTCACTCTTTATCCGCGCTTCAATGCGCTTTTCTTTTCTGGCTGGACATGCTCAAATTCCATCCTATTGAAATTCTTCATTATTTGGTCATACTTGCAACTTTTTGGTTTAAATTTAGTCTAATGCTCCACATATCGGTGTAGTGTATTAACTAAATATTTTGTATTCTAGCAAAAATAATTGTAACTCCACTTTTTCTGATATTTGACTGGCTGTCGGTGCCCGATCGCCCCTTGCTGGCCCTTACGCTATGGCGGATTACTGTGGTGAGGCATGGAAGGGTTTAATGGAAAAGATCCAATTCTCGCAGAATGCAGCTAACATCTCTGATGATGAGCTTTACAAATCATTTATGAGACTTCAACGCCTTCTGGAAAAAAAAGTCCGTGTTTTCTGGCATAAAACTTATTTTGATAAATATACCACTAACCAAATAGTTCCGTGTGGTCTTAGAGTACAAATTTTCCCAAAAATTAAAAAGATCAATGACACTCTCAAATCAGCCTGGGAATTCAACTTACAATCATGCTCTTTCAGCATGATCTCACTAATGTGCAAGCAATATGAACATGAGCTAGATCTTCTGGATGCAGCCATAAGTTCCTGGCATGATGACCATGCCCTTTTGGTTTCATCCACCAGATTCATAAAAAGAGACAAATTACTGCGCACCCATTTAGAAACCTATACCACTGACATCATCAACATGAAAGAAAACAAATACCAATGAGACAAATCTGCATATGACAACAACTATGCATACAAATGGCATGACACAAAACTTACCTACACAACCGAACACTCATGAACCTCCCAATACACCCTTTACCTCCTTTTCATCTAGCACATCCACTATTTACCAAGATCTGTCACGCGATCGTAATCTTAAGAAAAGAAAAGGAGATAGATCATCTCTATTGGATAATCATGTTCGCACTCCCATACCCACACCTCAAGTTCTTTCATCCACTTCACGGCTCAAAAACATAAAAATTTCTACACCTGCCTCACAAACGCCTCCTTTATCATCTAATTCACACGCGATCACCACTGCTATTTTACCTTCACTAACCGCGAGGCGCGGCAGTGAACCTGTGTTGCCTTCAATGTTTCCTCAAAATGGTTCCACAATGGACCCCAAAATAGCACCCATTTTTTTAGCATTAACCCCGGACACGTCACCTCACCCGACCTAGCAGTCCCCCCCACCATCCCTTTACATTCTGTAGGCCCAGATGTTCTGAATTTATCCTCTATTCCACTAACCAATGAACAAGAAAAAGTCCTACAATTAGGACTGACTTTCTGCCCATCCTCAGACTTTGACAAATTTGAATTCATTAAGGATATTCATTTGTTTGCTCGTAAGCTAATATATAAAGTCCTATATGACAAATCCACCACTAATTCCACCGACCCTGCTACTATTCCTTCTAACCAAGCGCCTACATTTGAAGAAATGCAGGCAATCGATGAACTTATGGCTCTCTGGGAGGAGGTGCGTCGCTTTCCGTCGCCCTTGGTGCCTCTTCCCCCCCCCCCCAGCTTCTTTTAAACCTAAATCTAAGAATTTTCCAGCATTGTCCACTAACCCCAACATTTCTGCCTTTGTCCAACAAACCTGTCTTGCGATTAGAAATCTTCAATATACCTCCTTTGGTCAATCCAATCTTTCACAGGAGAGTTTGCGGGCTCTAAAATCCCTTCAAACGCATCCTGACATTGTAATCAAACCAGCCGACAAAGGCGGCAATGTTGTGGTCATGGACATCAAAGCTTACGAAATTATGTGCCATAATATCCTCGACAACCGAGAATGGTATCGTCCAATTGCTCTGTCACTTATAAAAAACTTCTCTCACCAATATGATCAATTAATTTTCCATGCTTATCAGGCCACTGTTATTGACCTTAACACCTGGAACTTCTTGAAGATCAATGAACCTACCATACCTACTTTTTATGCTTTACCAAAAATCCATAAATCAACCATCAATCCCCCCGGACGCCCTATCGTGTCCGGCTGTCATTGCTTAACTGAAAACGCGAGTGCGCTTGTGGATAAATATCTCTCACCTCACGTTTTATGTTTACCTTCATACGTCAGGGACACACTTCACCTTCTAAAGCTACTGCAAAACATGACTTTACCTCCAAATACATGGCTTGTGACCTTGGACGTTGAATGTCTCTATAATTGTATTCCGCATGATAGGGGTTTAGATGTCATTCGTGACCTCCTCCTTGAACGCGGACCTCAATTTGATAGATATGCCAATTTTGTGTTGGACCTTCTCAAATTCATTCTTACTAAAAACCACTTTATGTTTGGCAATTCCCACTACCTCCAGGTGCAGGGTGTGGCTATGGGGACCAAGTGTGCGCCCTCATATGCCAATCTGTACCTGGGGGGGTGGGAACGACATCTTTTTTCACAACTAACTCCCACTCATAAATCATGTATATTACATTGGTTCAGATATATCGATGACATCTTATTATTTTGGTCAGGCCCACATAGTGATTTAGACCAATTCTTTGAGTCCTTAGGCATTAACAATTTCAATCTAAAATTTACTTTTGAATCCAGTCAACGGTCTGTCAACTTCCTTGACCTAACTATCAATATTGATAATTCAGGGCGGATAAGCACGTCCCTATTCAGAAAACCTACAGCTGGCAATACCATTTTACATGCTGAAAGCGCTCACCCTCAATCTTTACTCAACAGCATTCCCTATAGCCAATACCTTAGGATCAGACGCAACTGCACCTCTGATGCTGATTTCTATAAATCCTCCAATGAACTATACTTTAGATTAATCAATAGAGGCTATAGTCGTGCACTTCTCAAACGATCGTTTAATAAGGTCAAGAAACTTGACAGACTTCAACTGATTCACAACTCTAGAAATTCGACAAATACCCAACCTGTCAGACTTATTACCCGCTTTTCATCTATGCACACCCAAATACGTGAGGTTGTAAATAACTTTTGGCCCCTATTATGTGCTGACGCTACAGTCAGCAAGTTTATTGGCTTACGTCCTGACATAACCTATAAAAGATGCCCCTCACTTCGTGATCGCCTTACCAGAAGCCATCATGCTCCACTAACGACTCAGATTCGTCGTGACAATGGCACATACCCTTGCGGGTCATGTGACATGTGTCAATATGTTACAAACTCCAAGGTTACTCTGTTACCCAATGGATCTTTTCATGAAATCTCTCACCATGTAAACTGTAGAACAATAGGCGTTGTATACCTTGCCACCTGTACCTGTGGATGCTTTTATATCGGTAAAACCAAACGGCCCTTTCAGGTCCGAATACGTGATCATATGAAACCCGTTTTAAAACGCATCACCACTACAGCCATTAACAGACATCTTGGTCTAGCACATAACTATGATCCTCAACACATATGTTTTTCGGCACTTGAACATGTCGAGACACATGTGAGAGGAGGTGGCATTGATGAGAAACTCTTGCAACTTGAAACGAAATGGATACATAACCTTAATGCTGTTAAATATACAGGTTTGAACGAATACATAAGTTTCAAATCCTTCCTATGATTATCTGACACCTTATGGTTTTTTAAATCTACATCTTTTTTAGTTATCATTTGGCTATTTACATTAGCTTACTTACCTAGCTATACTCATTGCTATCTATTCATCCCTCCGTGCTGCACTCTGGGTCCAGGCTGCTGCGCCAGCTTGGTTACCTCGGGGCGCTCGGGCATTGTTACAGCTGTTTCTCATGGATTACTGTATGTTGGTATAATTCTTATGCATATCTTGACTTTAGCATTATTACTTTGTTTGCTATGTACACACCTCAATCAAATGCATTATAATATATATCCTTACTTGCCATACCCCGGGCCCTCGCTGTTGCGTCAGCTTGGCTACCTTGGGGCGCTCGGGCACCTTCACAGCTATATCCTATATATCATTGTACGTTTGCATAGGTTTTTTTATTTCATTCTTTGCACACCTTGTTTATAATATGACCTTGTTGTGCGTTTTCTCAATCAATTGCATCACTTTTCAAAGTGACTATCCTGACCCCCTGGGTTCCTATCATATCAGTAGACTACTAAACATATCATATCCTTCTTGGTCTCATGTGAATTTACCTCGGTCTACTTCATACTTTCTCACTATTTTCAAATATATGTGGTTGCCATTTGGAATTATTGTTCAGTGTATGCCCGGCAGGTGCACCTTCATGCCGCCCCATATGGGGCCCCATCAGCAATGGGGCAGACCGGGCCCTGGCCCCTTCTCCCCTCCCGCCTCATAACCTGCCGCTGTCTCCCCCTTTCTCCCTCATACCAACCATGTGGCACAAAACGTGGCCCGTTTTAGTCCTGGTTACCCCACCTTCGCTGTTTCCATCTCTGGTCTTTTTTATTCCCTATTGCATTGGAATTTGTTTGGGCACCCCAGGGCTGCGATCCCACGATCACAGCCCACCCAGCCTCTTTGCCTTCACACCTCCCTGATGCTCCACCACCATCTGGTATCTCTCAGCTCTGTTTCCATCTCCCTTCCTTGGAATCATTGGTCTTCCACTCTTTCCATAGGAATCAGCACATTCGTTTTCTGGACCTATGTTGCTCGATACCCTCAGTACCCCTCTTGTCCACTGGAGGGCTCCTGAGCCTGGATCTATCTCGGTGCGCGCGCCGCTCTGCGGTCCCAAAGCATCTTGGGAACTGTAGGCAAACGCGCCGGCGCTTCTGCGCATGCGCGAATGGCTCTTTTGCCCGCCGCCTCATCATGGTTCACCATGATCAGGTGTGGAGGGCCTATAAAGCCTGCTCAGTCTTCACCTCTTCAGGTGATGGACACTGGAGCGCCACTCTTGCTGGGATCTTTGTCAATGTAGGTATTGACCCTGAAGAAGCCATTGTATGGCGAAACATGTCGGTCAGCTCTTTCTAACAGCCCCATTGTACCCAGGATCTACCTAATCCCTGTAGACCATTTTTATCCTACCCCCACTTATTTTTGTATCTTTTTGGTCCCCCAGCCAGCTCTGAATCCGCTGCGCCCCCATTGCTTGCCGGGGAGTTGATATGACTGGCGGACCAATTCTGATGTATCCCTCCTTTCTTTACTGTATGTATATTATATTTGTTGTCGACTTTGTCTTTTAAATTGATTATTAATAAATTACTTTGTTAAAATTTCTTCTCAAAAAGTTGCAAGGACCTTATATCAGTTACAGCCCTCTGCTATTGTTTATATTGTGATCTCTACAGGGCCGGTGCAAGGATTTTTGACACCCTAGGCGAAACCTAATTTTGCAGTCCCCTCTGGCTCCGCCCCTGACCCCACCCCCTTTTCCAGTGTTAAATGGTTTGATTCAACCATCTAACTGCTACATCTTCAAGACAGCTTGTTCTTTTGAAAAAACAACAGACTTACTAGCAGGATCACCAGGTGAATATAAAAGAGAAAACCTAAAAGCAAAAAACAAAACTAATGCAGCCACCCATCTAAGAATTGGTAAGCTGCAGTATAATACATATTTTGCTTTGCTTTAATACCACTTTAGGTGGATAAACATTAATCAAATAATTCTGCTATACATCAATGTATAGGCAGATGATGGAGAGGAAGGAGTTAAAACAGGAGATAAACAGACTGGAGTAAAGCTACTTCCAGTGCTGGCAAGGAGAGAGAGAGAGAGAGAGAGAGAGAGGGGGCAGAGAGAGAAAAAGAGAGAGCAAGGGGGTCAGGGAGAGAGGAGGGGTCAGGGGGAGAGAGAGAGAGGGGGGGTCAGGGAGAGAGAGGGGAGTCGGGGAGAGAAAGGGGGTGGGGTCAGGGAAAGAGAGGGGGTGGGGACAGGGAAAGAAAGGGGGGTCAGGGAGAGAGAGGGGTGGGGTCAGGGAGCGAGAGAGGGGTGGGGTCAGGGAAAGAGAGGGGTGGGGTCAGGGAGAGAGATGGGTGGGGTCAGGGAGAGAGAGGGGGGTCAGGAAGAGAGAGAGAGAAGGGAGCAAGGTCTGGTGTGAAGTTGCTCGGGCAGACATGCTGGAGGTGGATTGGACGGAGCACACAGGAGGGGCGGGACTCGGGAGAAATGTGTAGCTGATTTGACATCATGATCTCAGAGCAGAGGGGGGGATTGCTGGACACACATCAGAGCGTAGAGTGCCCTGCTAGGGGGGGGGGGGCTGGGTGGTTGCTGGACACATGATGTCAGAGTGGAGAGCCGTGCAGGGGTGGCACTGCTTGACACATGTCAGCGGCTGCCTGGTGGATAGTTGCAAGCTCTGTGGACAGTGCAGGAATAAAATAACTATGGTTTCCAAGCACGGTTGCTGGCTGCAGTTGTCCAAGCTGGAAGTGTCTGTTACACTCTCTTTCATGCTGTCCAAAGCCAGCACTAACACCCCCCCCCCCCCAAACACACACTGATGGGAGAGGAGAGAGGGCTCGGTCTGCATCTCTTCTTCCCCTTGCCCCTACCCCTTGGTGTCTGCCCACACTCCAATCTCCAGGGCTGTGCCTCGGAAAAGGAAAGAGGGGGCTGGAAATTTGAAGTCCAGCAGCCCCAGATACATCTGGATAAGAGGTTCTGACTGCCAAGGGGTAAGTGAGCTCATCATTCATCCCTGTCTGTGACTGAAGTCTCCCCCTTCTCTCTCCTGCCTCTGAGTGAGTACACAAAGGTAAGTCAGGGTTCTCAGAGTACCCCTTACATCAGAATTCCCCTTTACACTGGAGGCCACAGTGTTTTCCCTAACATCAGAATCCTCTCTGTACATGAGAGTTCTCAGTGTTCCCCCTTAAATCAGGGTTCCCAGAGCATCCCTTTTGTTAGAGTCCCCAGAGTTCTCCTTTACATCAGAGTCTGCAGAGTCCCCCCTTACAGTGAAAGGGAACTCTGCAAGTTCAGATGTAAAAGGGGAACCCTGTGGACTCTGATGTAAAGGGGGACTCTTGTTATTAACTTCATATGATTAGAAATGTTATTTATTAGCAGAATATATGTATAAAAAAAAATAGCTGTGCACCGCTAAAGTGTTCGGGTTTTACTTGAAGAAAAGGTGGCAACCCTATTGCCTAGTCCGCCTAGTGGTAGCACCGGCCCTGGCTCTCTAGAGGGACCTTATATCAGTTACTGCCCTCTGCTATAGTTTATACTGGGCTAGTCTAGAGGGACCTTATATCAGTTACTGTCCTCTGCTATAGTTTATACTGGGCTAGTCTAGAGGGACCTTATATCAGTTATGGCCGTCTGCTATTGTTCATACTGTTCTCTGACCATGTTGTCACCCTCCTAGATGTAATGTGATAGCAGACACAAGTCTAAACAAGGCTTGGGTCAGGAAAAGGCCACTCTACAGATTTGTTAAATAGTATATTTAGAAAACAGTGAAAAATCTTTCTTCCTTTATCTTTGTCTCTTCAGTTCTGAATTGCACTTCCTCCAAATCTACTGCTGCAGGGCAAATTGTTTGACAAGGCTACTCCTTTACTTATCTGATGACCCTAAGCTGGCTCAAGGTGCTGAAAAAGTTGTATGTCCTTCCTTTTGAAGATCTACAACATTGTCACATATCTAGAATGCATGTTCTGAACATGACACCCTTTATATATACACTGCTAGCCACTACGTTTCTTCTATATAAAGTCATTGCTCAAATAAATCATCACTGTCGCTGAATATAACTCGGAGTACTATTGCAATGCAAACTATGTTATGTACAGTTAAGCTGGCCATATATATATATATATATATATGAACTTCTAAACTACCTGCTGAACCAGCCAAATTTCAATCCATGTATGGGCAGGCTGGTTGTACAAAAGTCAATCTGCTGCTTGATTAGCACCGCTGGCTATAACTGATTAGTGTATTCTGATGGCAGGGAAGTCTCCCCCATCAGAATACAAAGACTCAGTGGGGAGGATTCATTTTCCACCTCAAATGTGTGGATGGGTGAATTGAGTCATTTTTTTTCCATTCAACCTGCCGGTTAAAAATTACTAATCTTTGGGCTGCTTTAAAGTGAATGTAAACCCAAAAAATTTCATAATGTAGAGAATAAGATTTCCTTTCATTTGAGCCCAGTCTTTCCACACAGATTTACTCCAGCCCTGAGAAATCCTCTTTTATTGTTCAGTTAGAAATATCTTGACAAAGTGCTGAAAACTTTGTCAAAAACGCCCCCTTGCTGTAAGTGACAGGTGATTTACATATCTCATGCACTAGCCTGAGACAGACACATCCTGTGTAATTATAAAAAGTGAGAAATTCACCCCTCCCCCACATAACAAATCCTGGTGGTGATGGAAAGGAATGTCATCTGTGATCAGGTGACCTCAGACACACACACTGCACTATAACAATCATCAGATCACTGGATGTTCTACTATGCCCAACTCTGACTACATACATCTCCCCTATATTCTTCTTGCTGTTTACTCGAGAATACGTTTTCTTTCACTCTGGTCTGTGGATCTGTGATCTGTGGAATGCAAAAAGAATATACCGCGCTACCTAAAAGATGTGCAAAAAAAAATGGCTGCAGCTAAAAATTGCGAGATATGCACAATTACAGGAAGTTATAATAGAATGAAGCTGCGCACAAATTAAATAAAATGTAAAACATATGATATTAAGAGTGACTGTTGATGTGACCATATAAACCAATACAACAAGTATATGATGCAATATTGCTATGTGTCAGGGAGGCGTGCTGACGCCATCGCTGTCTAGGACGGGTGTCTACAAGCCGGCCGTCTTACTTCATTTTACATACATGCGTTTTTAAAGATTTTAAATGTAAGTGCATTACTTTTTTGTATAATAAATTGTTTCCTGAAATTGAGTTACACTATGGTGAGCTTTCTTTCCTTGCTGAGATCTTGATTGCTGTTTTTGGACTGCCTATCGATTTGGGACTCCCTGGTTTGCTCTCAGTGTATTCGCAAGAGGTGATCTGAGGTCTTGATGCTGTGTTGATACCAGTGGCGGCTGGTGCTGAAAATTTTTGGGGGGGCGCAAACAAACAGCCTCACTGTGCCATCAAACGCTGCCACTGTGCCCATTAAACGCTGCCACTGTGCCCATCAAACGCTGCCACTGTGCCCATCAAACGCTGCCACTGTGCCCCAAGTTCTGCCACTGTGCCCCAAGTTCTGCCACTGTGCCCCAAGTTCTGCCACTGTGCCCCTTAAGTGCTGCCATTGTGCCCCAAGTTCTGCCATTGTGCCCCTTAAGTGCTGCCATTGTGCCCCTTAAGTGCTGCCATTGTGCCCCTTAAGTGCTGCCACTGTGCCCCTTAAGTGCTGCCATTGTGCCCCAAGTTCTGCCATTGTGCCCCTTAAGTGCTGCCATTGTGCCCCTTAAGTGCTGCCATTGTGCCCCTTAAGTGCTGCCATTGTGCCCCTTAAGTGCTGCCATTGTGCCCCAAGTTCTGCCACAAGTTCTGCCATTGTGCCCCAAGTTCTGCCATTGTGCCCCTTAAGTGCTGCCATTGTGCCCCTTAAGTGCTGCCATTGTGCCCCTTAAGTGCTGCCACTGTGCCCCTTAAGTGCTGCCATTGTGCCCCTTAAGTGCTGCCATTGTGCCCCTTAAGTGCTGCTATTGTGCCCCTTAAGTGCTGCCATTGTGCCCCTTAAGTGCTTCCATTGTGCCCCAAGTTCTGCCACTGTGCCCCTTAAGTGCTGCCACTGTGCCCCCTGCCTGCCCTCTGCACTTACCTTGTCCCGGTGTGCAGCTGGTGACGGCGTCAGGCGACGAGCGGTGTCTCCGTCGGATGTCTTCTCCCGCGCTCCTCCTGTCTTCTTCTGCTGTGATTGGACGCTAGGTGATTGGACGCCTAGCGTCCAATCACAGCGCCTGTGACTTCAGCCAATCAGGTGTCAGGTAACAGACCTGGCAACCTGATTGGCTGAGAGGCGGGTCTGTGTTAGGGAAGCGATGTATTCGCTTCTCTAACACAATACTGTGTAATCAGCGAACGCACGGCCGTGCGCCCGCTGTTTACACTTAGGGAAGCCTATTAGAGCCCACCGCTCTAATAGGGTCCCCTATTAGAGCTTACAGCTCTAATAGGGGCGCTTCCAGCAACACCCCCCCCACTGTAATTCAGATGCCCGGCGCCCGATCAGGGGCCGGACACCTGAATAGGGGGCGGCAGAGGTGACCAATAGATAGATTCATGCAATGCATGAATCTATCTATTGGTGATAGAGCGGTGCATACTGCACTGTGCGCCCTTAAAGGGACATGGCGCCCTTAAAGGGACATGTTTAAATACCTTTTTTTTTTTTTTTGAACTTTTTTTTTTATTTTTTTTATTTTTTTTTAACTGCAAGGAGGGGGGGGGGGGGCCGGCGCCCGGGCGCCCCCTATGGACGGGCCGCCACTGGTTGATACTACAGGCTCTATATCGCTTGCCTTCTGGTAAGCGCATATGCTGCATGGTGGTGGTTCACTCATTTGGTGGTGTTTTGTGTTAATCACAGAGAAGATAATTCACTCATAGAATTTTCTGTCACCTTCATCACTGGACTTTAATATATATATAATATATATATATATATATATATATATATTTATTTATTTTTTTTTTATTATTTCATCTATATGAGTATTTTGTTTTTTGTTACTTGCTGGGTTTCATCTAACATTTTTTGCACATAGCAATATTGCATCATATATTTGTTGTATTGGTTTATATGGTCACATCAACAGTCACTCTTGATATCATATGTTTTACATTTTATTTAATTTGTGCGCAGCTTCCATTCTATTATAACGATCTGTGATCTGTGCCTGTCTCAGGCTAGTGCATGAGATATGTAAATCATCTGTCACTCACAGCAAGGGGGCATTTTTGACAAAGTTTTCAGCACTTTGTCAAGATATTTCTAACTGAACAATAGAAGAGTATTTCTCAGGGCTGGAGTAAATCTGTGTGGCAAGACTGGGCTCAAATGAAAGGAAATCTTATTCTCTACATTATGACATCCACTTTAAAAGTGAAAATTTTCTATTTAGAACTATTGGCTAAAGCTCCTGTGAACTCAGAGGGAGGCGCCAGGAGTAGTGCAGAGAACAGGAGGTGAAGAAGGAGGCGACTTCCAATGATCCGTGACTGTGGGAGCAAGCATGGAGCTTTAGCACATGGCTGGATAAGGAGGTAAGATTCAATGATGAGTCTGTGTATGGCAGCAGTGTGATGCACAGAGGGAGGGGGGCTGGCAGAGAGACGGAACATTGTGTGTATAAGGCAGCAGTGTGATCCAAGAGGAGTGGGGCAGAGATCCAGAACAATGTGTGTATAAGGCAGCAGTGTGATCCAGGGGAGGGGGCAGAGAGCCGGAACATTGTGTGTATAAGGCAGCAGTGTGATCCAGGGGGAGGGGGGCAGAGAGCTGGAACATTGTATAAGGCAACAGTGTGATCCAGGGGGAAGGGGGCAGAGAGCCGGAACATTGTATGTATAAGGGCGCAGTGTGATCCAGGGGGAGGAAGGCAGAGAGACAGAACATTGTGTGTATAAGGCAACAGTGTGATCCAGGGGGAGGGGGGCAGAGAGCCTCAGAGGGAGGCACCAGGAGTAGTGCAGAGAACAAGAGGTGAAGAAGGAGGCGACTTCCAATGATCTGTGACTGTGGGAGCAAGCATGGAGCTTTAGCACATGGCTGGATAAGGAGGCAAGATTCAATGATGAGTCTGTGTATGGCAGCAGTGTGATGCACGGGGGGAGGGGGGGCAGAGAGCTGGAAAATTGTGTGTATAAAGCAGCAGTGTGATCCAGGGGGAGGGGGCAGAGAGCCCGAACATTGTGTGTATAAGGCAGCAGTGTGATCCAGGGGGAGGGGGGCAGAGAGCTGGAACATTGTGTGTATAAGGCAACAGTGTGATCCAGGGGGGGGGGCAGAGAGCCGAAACATTGTGTGTATAAGGCAGCAGTGTGATCCAGGGGGAGGGGGGGGGCAGAGAGCCGGAACATTGTGTGTATAAGGCAACAGTGTGATCCAGGGGGAGGGGGGTAGAGAGCCGGAACATTGTGTGTATAAGGCAACAGTGTGATCCAGGGGGAGGGGGGCAGAGAGCCGGAACATTGTGTGTATAAGGCAGCAGTGTGATCCAGGGGGAGGGGGGCAGAGAGACGGAACATTGTGTGTATAAGACAGCAGTGTGATCCAGGGGGAGGGGGGGGGCAGAGAGCCGGAACATTGTATGTATAAGGGCGCAGTGTGATCCAGGGGGAGGAAGGCAGAGAGACAGAACATTGTGTGTATAAGGCAACAGTGTGATCCAGGGGGAGGGGGGCAGAGAGCCTCAGAGGGAGGCACCAGGAGTAGTGCAGAGAACAAGAGGTGAAGAAGGAGGCGACTTCCAATGATCTGTGACTGTGGGAGCAAGCATGGAGCTTTAGCACATGGCTGGATAAGGAGGCAAGATTCAATGATGAGTCTGTGTATGGCAGCAGTGTGATGCACGGGGGGAGGGGGGGCAGAGAGCTGGAAAATTGTGTGTATAAAGCAGCAGTGTGATCCAGGGGGAGGGGGCAGAGAGCCCGAACATTGTGTGTATAAGGCAGCAGTGTGATCCAGGGGGAGGGGGGCAGAGAGCTGGAACATTGTGTGTATAAGGCAACAGTGTGATCCAGGGGGAGGGGGGCAGAGAGCCGAAACATTGTGTGTATAAGGCAGCAGTGTGATCCAGGGGGAGGGGGGGCAGAGAGCCGGAACATTGTGTGTATAAGGCAACAGTGTGATCCAGGGGGAGGGGGGTAGAGAGCCGGAACATTGTGTGTATAAGGCAACAGTGTGATCCAGGGGGAGGGGGGGGCAGAGAGCCGGAACATTGTGTGTATAAGGCAGCAGTGTGATCCAGGGGGAGGGGGGCAGAGAGACGGAACATTGTGTGTATAAGACAGCAGTGTGATCCAGGGGGAGGGGGGGGCAGAGAGCCGGAACATTGTGTGTATAAGGCAACAGTGTGATCCAGGGGGAGGGGGGTAGAGAGCCGGAACATTGTGTGTATAAGGCAACAGTGTGATCCAGGAAGAGGGGGGCAGAGAGCCTGAACATTGTGTGTATAAGGCAACAGTGTGATCCAGGGGGAGGTGGGCAGAGAGCCGGAACATTGTGTGTATAAGGCAGCAGTGTGATCCAGGGGGAGGGGAGCAGAGACCCGGAACATTGTGTGTATAAGGCAGCAGTGTGATCCAGGGGGAGGGGGGCAGAAAGCCGGAGCATTGTGTGTATAAGGCAGCAGTGTGATCCAGGGGGAGGGGGGGGCAGGGAGCCAGAACATTGTGTGTATAAGGCAGCAGTGTGATCCAGGGGGAGGGGGGTAGAGAGTCAGAACATTGTGTGTATAAGGCAACATTGTGATCCAGGAAGAGGGGGGCAGAGAGCCGAAGCATTCTGTGTATAAGTGTTTGCAGGATTCAAAATTGTGAGTTTAGTGGTCTGTGAGGTCCGAAAGGTTAGGGATCATTGGTCTAGATTGGTCTTTAAGCTGCAGCCTGAGGGCCGGACGTGGCCCTTTGCTAGCCTTTTTTCGGTCCTTGAGACACTATTCCTCCCACTTATTTGAGGCACTGTTGCTAACACTGTCAGTAACAGTGGGGCATAATTCCTGCCACTGACACCAATAATGGGCATTATTCTTCCTGGTAATACCAATGACGGGGCACTATTCCTCCTTCTACTGATCACAGGTACTGATGTTGGGCCTGAGACATTTTCTACCTTCTCTGGCCACAATCCGGCCACCCTAAAGTCTGAAGGAAAGTAAACTGGCCCTTTGTTTGAAAGTTTGGAGACCCCTGATCTAGATGGTGGGACACATACATTTGTAACGGGTCCATTTTTGTTGCAGTTTTATTTTCCTAGTCCATAATTCAGGCCCAGTGAATTGTAAACTCTTGTGGACATAGAGTGCTATTTTGCCTTGGATCACTAACTGTCTTTTCTTTCCATTGCAGAAACACTGTGATGCATTAGTGATATGACAATCACATTGAATGTTTTCTTACCTTGTTATTTCGTGGTTCATGTAAAACATGTATTTATTTCCTCAGAATGGTGTCACTTTAAGTGCTTTATGTTTGCAGTTTACGACAATGTATTCAGTTGCTGACTTGTTAACTGCCGAAGGGGATAAATAACTATTTCCTATGTCCATCTCCAATGATACAGTTCATTACATCAGTCCTGTCTTGTGCACGAAAAGACTCTTTACTCCCATCACTCACCAAGTACTCCAGAGAGGCTGCAAAGCTCATTTGTAATGCCAAGACAGAGGGAAAACATTGCAATGATTTATTCAATACATTTGACAAAGTCATGCTCCTAGTTTAAGTGGTTTGGCGCAAAGGTTCCTAAAAACATGAGACATCTTTTATTCCTTGGAAAGACAATGCTGTTGACATTCCAGGTTGACTTTCTGACAACTGAAACAGCAAGTAAAGAGCTGGAGGGAAATACCTGAAATCCTTTTGTAATAATCCCTGTAAGGAATATGGGATGCTTTCTGAATGATTTCACCGTGAAGTCTTCCGTTGCTACAGGGACACATTTCTGCTATGTGCTCATTCACTGCAGCTATGCAAAGTATTTCTTTCTTTCTTTTTTAAGATATGTAATGACTTTTATTGGCTTTTAAATGAGACTCCTGAGGGCATCTGTGCAGAAAAAAAGACTTGCTTTCAGCCACACCACTGTTGTCCCAGTTGTCTACCATCTTGGAAAGTTGCCACTTCTCAGGATGCATGTGTCACAAGCATCTTCATTTTTTCCTTACCGTGTCTTGTAATCAGGACCAGAATCATATTTCCTGGCCAGCTGTCTTGTGCTGTCTCCTTCCTAGCCCAGTTGGTTGGCTAGCCTTATTGTCACACTAACTAGATCAGCCACCATAACCAAACAAGCATAGGCATGTGCAGGGGTTGTGCTGGGTGTGCCCCATGAAGTGCAGATTCCCCCTGCTCCCTGGGCCCCCCTCCCCTCCCCAGTGTCCCCCTTTCAGCAGCGCAGCCAGTCTCTCTCCTGCTGACTGCTGCTGTGGGCGCACAGGTATGGGCGTCCGCAGGTAGGGGCAAGGGGGGCCAAGTGCCCCCCCTGGAATCTGGGATCGGATCGGCACATTCAGCACAGTGGCATCGCTATGGGGGTACGAGCAGCCAGCAGGGTGACACCATCAAGGTGCTGTCAAGCCCCCGATCAGTGTAGTGCGACTGCGGGATCTTTTCCCTGCTCAGTCCAGCAGAGAACTCAGCGGCGCTGTGTCAGGGGAAAGGTAGGCTGCGGGCTGTCAGAGGTTTCCCCCAGTCACTCCCCCCTTTCTCCTGTCAGGCTCTCACCAGGTTTCCCGCCCAGCTTCCTGCCCGCAGCTCAGTTCCTTCCCCATTGGCCATAACTGAGGGTCAATCAAAGGAGACTAGGAGAGGAGAACATCATGGGACATGTAGTCCCGAAGATTGGCAGCCCCATTTTCCACAGGACAGAGGCTACAGCTCGATCAAGAGAGAGATTGAGAGACTGCAGCCTGGAAAAAAGCTGAGGGAGTGAGTGGTACAGGACAAAGAAAGAGGCGTGTGCTGGGCGGAAGCCAGAGAGAGAGCCATATTAAACATCCAAATAAAACCTACGGTTCCTAAAAGATTCACCAAGAACCTTGCATGTTTCTGAAAAGCAATAAAAAATAATAATTATGTAACTGGCTCACTAAATAGTTACATTTTACTAGCACCAATCTAACCGGCATGACCAAAAGCCCCTGCTACGCTGTTGAAGGAAAAAGGCAATGTATGGACAGGTATTTATTGTATTTATCACTGGAATCTCTTATCCAAGCACATGAAATCTCATAAGCTAGCTGGTGATAGAATTTCTGTGCATGAATAATACAATAACCCTCCATGTATGGCTTACTCAGGCTTTTTTCTACAGACTCCTTCAATGACAGCCATGGGCACTTGATACAGTTTTATTCCTACATTTAAAAATGGTAGCAATGGTTAGTCAAAAAAACATTAGAGAAAAATCATATTTTAAGCGTACCTTAGCTGCTGTTTGTTCTGCTTGTTCGTTTTGCGCTGCTGGTCCGTACATTCTATAGCAAATCACTCTTGGTAAACTCTGCATTTAGCTGTAGCCTGTGCTTATGAATATATGTATTATGCATGTGGTTGCTTAGTAAATTCTGTAAGCAAGCATGTGATTTTTTTTTTGTTTTTGAGTGATCGATGCATTAGTGTACATGTACTGTATATTCTTTAATAGATCAGGTGTTCTAGAAATCTAAAAAGTGCATCAAGATTACCCTGTATTTTGTAAAGTAAGGAACTATCATATGACCTCCAATTCCTTTCTTTTGATTCACATGCAGGTGAGGGGACAACCATCTAATTAGTCTGAAATGATGACCCGACAGATAATACTTTAGAGACTTAAGTACCCACTTAATGGCTAAGCAGTCTCTCCCTCCAGTATTACAGTATTTCAGCAATAAGTAAGCTTTCTATTTAAACATACCACTGGGTGTTTCTCCCCACTGGCTACTTGTGACAGTACAACTCTAAAAGCATATGTTTGTACTAGTATTTCTGTAATTAATCAAGCGCTGAATTTAGAGGGAAACTATAATGGTTTTGGATCAATTTTATTTAATTATTTATTGTTTTAAAACTGATATTGTATATGTATAAGAAAACTTACATAGTTTGTTATGTATTGTATAGTAACAATTTCATTTGGTGTAACAAAGCATTATGGGGTTTCTAAAGAGAGAGCGCAGCAGAAGCTATTTGACTTCAGGCTCTCTCTCTGATTAAAGGTTCTAATGGGGCTATTTGAAAAGAGCAGACAAAAAAGGAGGGCTGAGCAACAGCACAGGATTGTTTTGTTTTAAAGTAAAACAGTGATGTAATTATAGCCATCTCACATGGTTGCTATGGGGCTCAAGGATTTTAGAGGTGCCCCATTATTGGGGCTTTTGATGAAAATTAAACATAAAAATTCTGTGTGTATATGCTCATAGCATAAATCCAATAGCGTAATTTTAAGGGTTGGAGTGATTGACAACTTGATGCTGACCTTTCATATAACCTTTCCCCAATCAGAATTAAAAACAGGACAACGTTGTCCTACTTTTGATTGTAAATAAGAAAAGGTATAATTTTGATCTTTAAAAATATTATTTTTATAATATTCAATATAGATTGCTACTCAATTGTGGTGCCACAGTCACCATATATTTTTTGCAACATGTGTATATTTGTGGTCAGGGCATCTACCATGGAATTTTTTTTTTTTTTTTATCAATGAGACCCCTTCCTTGAACAAATTGATATCCACTGAGTTATACATATCTTTTTATTTGTGTATAAACAGCAGATAAGATGCCAGGGAGTCTGGGCTATGGAATTGCTCTTTATTGCATGGCCGTGTTATTCATATTCAGCCTGGCCCCCAACTGAACACTAATGTCCTACCACTGTCCCCCTTTTTCCCTCATGAACACCAGTGCCACCACCCAACAAATACAAACACACACATGCTAAACACCAATGTTTATTTTTTTTCCTCCTGAAAACAGGGCATTTCTTCCTCCTACTGAGCAGCATTGTTTGACATTTTTATCTCCCCCCTGTCCTCAGAGGTCGAGTAATTTTTCCTCTCGCTGACCACTGGGGCCTGGCCTGGCACTATGTCGTATACTGCTGACCGCTGTACTGTACATTAAGTTGTACATTACTTAACACCAACAATTTTATTTTAAGTAAATCTGAACAAAATGCATTGGCATTCCTGGGGGCGGGGCCGTTGGCAGGTTCAGTCTGCTCTGGTACAGCCACTTTTAAACACTGTGTTGGTGCAGTTGCCGATGAAATGCAGAGTAGCAGCAGTGTGCCGGATGCTGGAACTCAAAAGTATTCCACCAAAAAAAATATATTCTTTACCATGTATTTTTGTCACACAAATATGCTCTTCATGTCATATCTTCAGGACACACTAGTCAAGCAAATAGTAACAAACCCTTGGCAAGTGCAAAGCTCTAATTGCTCAATAGAAAGAGGGCAACTAGCAGAAACGTGTACAGTTATGACACACCGCCAGTACTGTATTTGGTGTAGTTGCCCACTAGATGTACAAATCAAGGTTAGCTCCTTGTAGCCTGCTTCTGTGCTTTCATCTGCACCACTCTACACTTAATCTGCCCCACTCCTTTAAGGTTCCTTCTCTTCTCTCTCACAATAAGAACAGGCTTACTGGTTTCACAGAAGAGGTAGAGGCACACAGAATAGTAGGCAAACAATCCTCCGCTGTCAGAGCATTCTCACTATTAGCTACAATTGTTCACCCAATTTAAGGTCTGCAGGGCTCTCAAAAACAGGTCAATTTTGACCCTCTCCACAGTTTGTCAACTGGATAGCAATGCAGGGTGTAACTTCTTCCTTACATGATGCAAGAAGTCAAGCAAATGTGAAAGGCACAATTTATCTATCTGATTAGTTCACTTGTGCATATGCTGGGCCCATGCAGAGTTAGTAACACCCATCCATTTAAGTATTTCTATTTTATATTTTCCATAGTTCTTGGAATATAAACATATGAAGGAAGACCTTTCAATTCATAATGCGATGCTAAATATTTTTTTTGGGGGGGGCAAACCATCGCCTATCCCCCCATGGGAGACGGACGGGAAGGTGGCGATCCCCACACCCCCCACAGGAGATGGACTGGAAGACGGCAATCCCCAAAATTGCTATTGTCACACAACTGGGTGGGCTCAGGGCGCAGTGCTCTGCGCCCTGAGCCCACCCTTTTTTGAAGACAATTAGGGCCTCAGGCTCTAATCATGTGCTTAATAAAAACAAATGCAGTTGAAATCCGTGCGTCTAGCGGCCTGCATGTAGATTAGGGGCCAGGCACATAGATTAGGTGGGCAGCGCCCCTCCACCCCGTATGGATGGACAGCCACTGTGCGGTGTGATCTTTTGTTAGAAGTTTCTTCCCTTAATCAAGACTGGGTTGCCATATAAGGCTGGGTTCACACTAATGCGAATTGGATACGGGTTTCTCCTCATCCAATTCGCATGACAGGAGTCTGTGACCGGCTTTCAATGGAGCTGGTTTACACAAATTCAGGCGACCAAATTCAAGCTAAAATTCCTGCCTGATTCGTCCCTGAAACGGAGAACAGGAACGCACCAGACCCCTGCTGTGAGCCGCATCTGAAGACCATGTGAACCTAGCCTAAAGCTGCAGGTTTAACTTAATTATTTGTGGTCAACTTCTGCACCAACTTGGCTAAAATGTTTAGGGCTTTCTCTGCTATTCCTGCAAAAGCTTGTTCAGAAACTAGCTGGACAGCCAGCTGCTTATTTGAGCCATGGCATTTTAGACACAGAATTATAACCCTTTAAATGTTTCTGTGCTTACACATTTCTGTGCCTTGCAAAAGTGTTCATCCCCCTTGGCATTTTATTTCGTGTTTTGTTGCCTCACAACCTGGAATTAACATGGATTGTTTGAGGATTTGCATCATTTAATGCCCACAACTTTGAAGATTTTTTTTTTTTTATTATTGTGAAGCAAACAACAAATAGGACAAAATAACAGAAAAAGTCAATGTGCATAACTATTCACCCCCCTAAAGACAATACTTTTTAGAGCCACCTTTTGCGGCTATCACAGCTCCAAGTCGCTTTGGATAAGTCTCTACGAGCTTGCCACATCTTACCACTGGGATTTTCGCCCATTCCTCCTTGCAAAACTGCTCCAGCTCATTTAAGTTGGATGGTTTGCGCTTGTGAACAGCAATCTTTAAGTCTGACCACATATTTTCTATTGGATTGAGGTCTGGGCTTTGACTAGGACATTCCAACACATTTACATGTTTCCCCTTAAACCACTCAAGTGTTGCTTTAGCAGTGTGTTTGGGGTAATTGTCCTGCTGGAAGGTGAACCTCCATCCTAGCCTCAAATCACACACAGAGTGGTACAGGTTTTGCTCAAGAATATCCCTGTATTTAGCACCATCCATTGTTCCCTCAACTCTGACCAGTTTCCCAGTCCCGACTGCTGAAATACATCCCCACAGCATGATGCTGCCACCACCATGTTTCACTGTGGGGATGGTGTTCTTTGGGTGATGGCCAAAAAGTAAAATTTTAGTCTTATCAGACCAGAGCACCTTCCTCCATACATTTTGGGAGTCTCCCACATGCCTTTTCGCAAACTCAAAACGTGCCATTTTGTTTATTTGCTGAAAGTAATGTCTTTCTTCTGGCCACTCTGCCATAAAGCCCAACTCTATGGATCGTACGACTTATTGTCATCCTATGTACAAATACTCCAGTGTCTGCTGTGGAACTCTGCACCTCATCCAGGGTTACCTTGGGTCTCTGTGCTGCCTCTCTGATTAATGCCCTCATTGCCTGGTCCGTGAGTTTTTGGCGTCTCTTGGCAGGTTTGCTGTTGTGCCATGTTCTTTCCATTTGGTTATAATAGATTTGATGGTGCTCCTAGGGATCATCAAAGATTTGGATATTTTTTTATAACCTAACCCTGACTTGTACTTCTCAACAACATTGTCCCTTACTTGTTTGGAGAGTTCCTTGGTCTTCATGGCAGTGTTTGGTGAGTGGTGCCTCTTGCTTAGGTGTTGCAGCCTCTGGGGCATTAAAAAAAGGTGTGTATATGTAATGACATGATCATGTGACACTTAGATTTCACACATCCTTTGGACATCATTTCACTAATTATGTGACCTCTGAAGGTAAATGCTTTCACCAGAGCTTTTTATGGGCTTCATAACAAAGGGGGTGAATACATATGCACGTGCCAATTATCAGTTTTTTATTTCTGAAAAATAGTTTTATGTATATATTTTTCTAATTTTACTTCACCAACTTAGATTATTGTGTTTTGATCCATCACATATAATTCAGATTAAAAAAACATTGAACTAAAGGCTGTAATGTAACAAAATAGGTAAAAACCCAAGGGGGTGAATACTTTTGCAAGGCACTGTATTTGCAAGATCAACTTGAAATAGAAACAGTAGGGTCAATCCACAAAGAGTCTTGCCATTGTCTAAGCAATTTCAGATTTCCACATGCAATTTATTATGAGGAGATCACAGCTCAAGTGCATAACAGAAGCTCTATACTGGCAGCGAAACAGTTTTACAACAAAAAACCTCCAAAGCGAAAATTAATTATGTTGGTTTGAGCAGTAAACATACAGGTTTCTTCAGGGACATTTTAGGACATGGGTGGGCCCAGAATAAACATCTCATGAAGATGCAAAGTCTTTGAGATCCATAATTTTAAGGTGGGGATGGGAAGGCAAGACCACCATGTAAACTGCTAAGGTTCCCTTTACCACTACACTAAAGCCCCATACACACGCTCGGACAATCCGCGGACCAGGTCAGTCGGACTTTGTCCGACGTACTTTGTCCGATGTTGGCGTTGCGTACACACGGTCGGACTACGTTGTCGGAATATCCGGTCCGGAAGAACGTCGTGACGTAAGTCGTCGTCCACGAGATTAGAAAAGGGAAGTTCAGCACCACGTCAGGCACCCGTTGGGCTCCTTCTGCTGATCCCGTGTTTATCGAGAGTTAGTGGAAGTTTGGTGACTTAAGATTCGCGCTTCTCAGTTTTCTGACTCAGATCGTTACTGCTCTTCAGTTTGTGCTTGTCGTGCGTATCTGTTTATTAGTGCGTGTAGTCAGTTCGCATTTGTTGGTCATTGCGGCCTATATCTTGATATAGGACGCTTTGATTTGCACTGCTTATTGTCTGCTCGTTGCTGGTATTCACTTCGTTCTTTCAGGCCTTGCTGTTTATCGGTGCTTTCTGTTTGTCCGTTCTGACCAGCCGACCTTTTGTGACCTTCTGAGCGATGTTTCCCGTGCGTACTCGTCGCCGAGTTCGTGCTGTACGCGGAATTGGTGTCGGGCTTTTAGCTTTGACCCAAGACCCGTCCATGAACAGAGTGACGAGGAGTATGTGGACCAAGAATTGGTTGCTTCAGCGTGACCAGTTCTCGCACATGCCTTTGCTTCGTGAGATCCGGGAGAATAATCCTGATGATTTCAGGAACTTTCTCAGGATGACGGACCCCGATTTTCACCGTCTTTTGGCTTTGCTGACCCCCTTTATCAGCCGGCAGGATACCTGCATGAGACAAGCCATTACTCCGGAGCAGAGGCTTGTTGCCACGTTGAGGTACTTGGCGACAGGGAGAAGTCTTCAGGATTTGAAGTTCTCTTCAGGTATCTCTCCCCAGGCCCTGGGAATCATTATTCCAGAGACCTGTTCTGCCATCATTCAGGTCCTGCAGGAGGACTATATTAAGGTAACATTTCTACTTTACTATTCCCTTCTATGTATGCTCTGTTTGCTAATGACTTGTATTTTTGACCTCCTTCCCTAATTACCATGATTGCAATATGTTCTAATATGCTGTGCCCCTTTTCTCCTTCATGCATTTTTCCCTTCACTTACCTCACCAGCATGCTCTTCTGCCCCAATAGACACCTATGGCCTAGTCACTTAAGCAATGTCTTTTGTCTGCTGCATAGTATTGTTTGCCCCAAAACACCCCCTAAAATATGCACAAATGTTTGCTGTGTGGTTTACTTCATGTAGAGCCCCCTTTTTTTGTTCTTTTGGTGGGGGGGGGGCAAACTCATTAGGAACCCCCTCCCCCAACTGCTCTGTCAGATGGTACCAATCCTTTATCTGCTGGCTTTCCCAAGGTCCATACACACTATATACCTACCTCTTTATAGTGCGCATCTTTAGGGATGAATTCAGCAAAGCATGTAGTGCAAGGGACTGCCTCCATACATTCCATTTCCTATTTTTTTGTCTTCTTTCCCTCCTATTAGCTTGCTTGGTAATTTAATAATGTCACACTGTGCCTGCCTTTTTTGGGGGGGGGGGGGGGGGGTTGAAATGTTATTTGATCTTTACTGTGGCCTGCCAAAAGTGTTAAGTACAGAGGGTCTGGCCAAAAAAGCCCACATTATTTACCCATTTGCCAATCAATGAAGTGCCGAGGGTTAGCTGTCCACCACCCCCCCCCCCCCAAAACCCCTAGTTATTGCCAATGGCCCATCAGAAGTGGGGGGATTGATGGGGGGGGTGAGTAATCTGTGAAGGGGAGCCTCTACTTTTCTGTGCAAATACTTTCCAGCCTCCAATTTTAGACAATGCTCTTGTTCCAAGATGTTGATTGTCTAATCTGTTTGCAATGTTTAGGTGCAAAGTGACTAATTTTTTTTTCTTGTTTCACTCCACAGTTCCCTTCCACGCCACAGGAATGGCAGACTGTGGCCTCCCACTTTGCCAGCCGTTGGGACTTTCCTAACTGCGGAGGGGCAATTGATGGGAAACACGTCCGCATCGTCCCACCGCCCAACTCGGGGTCCTACTATTATAATTATAAAGGGTTTAATAGTGTAGTGATGTTGGCGGTGGTGTCGGCAACATACGAGTTTATGTATGTGGACGTGGGGATGAACGGCCGGATATCGGATGGTGGGGCCATTACGCACACGGAGTTCTACTGGCGTCTCCAAAGTGGCAGTCTGTGCTTGCCACCTCCAGAGGAGAATGCCGAAGGACTCCCCTTCGTCTTTGTCGCAGATGAAGCGTTTGCGTTGACTCCCCATGTGATGAGGCCGTTCCCGATGAGGACCCTCACCCCGGACCAGAGGGTCTTCAACTACAGGCTGTCCAGAGCCAGAAGAGTTGTGGAGAACGCTTTTGGCATCCTGGCCAGCCGCTTCCGCCTGTTCCTGACGGCATTTAACTTGGCGGAATACAAACTGAACCACATAGTTCTTGCCTGTTGCATATTGCACAACTTCCTCAAAAGACATAACAGGAACTATGTGGTGCCCGTTGGCCCAGATGTGGAGGGCCCTCCAAATGCCGAACTCACAGCCCTTCGAGTGGCACGTCCAGGCTTGCCCCCTCTAAATGCCCGTGTGGTCCGGGACCAATATATGCAGTACTTTGTGGGTAGGGGGGCCATTGCTCTGCCTGACGATGTGTGAGAGGCATTTTTTAATAAATCTGATATTTTAACCAACCTATGATTTCATGTCATTTCAGTCTTCTTTTTAGCTTATTTTACTTTGACATTTTTTCCCTTTGCCTTCGACAGTGGGAATGCACTTTCTGGGCAAAAGGAGGTAACAGTCTCTTCTTCCCAAAAAGATTATTCTCATGTTGTGTGTTTGCTACCTAATCTTTGGTCTAGAGAAGGTTTGTACTGCATAACTGACACCCAAAATACTCCTTTTCATCACCAGGTCTGACATGTGTGTATTCTCCAAAATGCTGTGCTCCGTGTTTTCGTACAAAGCACTGTGGGTGTCATTTACATAAGTCAAATCCGCTATGCTCTACAAGTGCATTGAAAAAGTTCCCCGGGAAAGAAAATTGGAGTGCAAAGTGGATTTGCCTTTAGTAAATAACACCCATTGCCCCCCATATCCTTTTCATTTTACATACATAATGCATTGTGTTTTTTAAATAAGGAAGCCACACATTTAGAAAAATAAAAGTTTACTAGGAAAACATTCCAAGTGCGTTTACAATCTTCACGCCAAAACTGACAACATCTTGGTTATTTACAACATTGTTTACAAACATTCCGCAATTGGTAAAACCAGGCATGGAGCAAAACAGAACCTAGGAACTTGGAAAGTTCAACTTTGTAAAGTGAAGACAAGATCAGACATGACTATATGTTCAAAGTGTGTTTGATCTTGCCTTCATCACATGGGGGGGTCACCCCCGAAAAGTGGAAATTTGGAACATGCACACAATTTGGGTCTGAAAATGGTCATTAGATGGGAAAACACATGCCTAGAAGCTTCAAAAGTGCCATTTTCCATCATGGGGATGAATGGACGTTTTTTGGGGGTGCAACCCCTTCACCACAACCACTTTCGTAGTTCGTAAAGTGTTTGCACCCCCAAAAAAACGTTGCCATTCATCCACCATGGTGGGAGCTAGCACATGTGGACACAATGTGTGCATGTTCCAAATTTCACACAGTTTTTAAGTTGCAAATGTGTTCAGAAGCAGGCACAAATGTGTGTTAATTACTTGGTGCGTTTTCATATTTTTCCTAAAACATCAATGATGTTCTTCAATTTTTGTTGAACATCATTGATGTTTTGCTTTATGTAATCTAGATCTCGATTGCAGACCATTATCTCTCCGATGAGTACGTGGGCACTCTCTGTGGTAAAGTGCGATTTTTCTTCCACAACATCCACGTCACCTAAAAACCACAAACAAACAAAAATGGGGTGTTGGAAATGAGGCAGCCATACATGGATTAGCTTACCAGTAGCTGTGTTCTCCCACACTCACCTGTTGTGGTGACAATTTCTCCAAGTTCGATGATCTCTCCTTCCTCCTCCTCCTCCTCTGCTTCTGCTCTTTCCCCTTTTTTGGGAGGTGTTGGTTTGGGGGTTTCCTCAGACGGCCCAAGTTTTCGCTCCCCTATGAGAATGTCCAAAAGGAAGATTTAGCAACACAAACTATTGAGGGCAGAAATAGGAAATGACAAACATTGCTTGAAAGTGACGGACACTATTTTAGTTTGGCCAGTTACAAATGTCAACTACATGAATGTAGTCACTTTGTAAAGGTGCTAAACTGACTAGCTTTTTGGTAGAAGTTTGTGTGATGGAGACCCCCCTCTAGTATCCACTGGAGCACATGTGTGGAAAAGGCTAATAAAAAGGGGGTTTGGGTGTCCCAGCACTAGTGCTCTCGAGTCCAGATGGGTAAACAGCTACTGGGTGACCTCTCCTTTACATTGAATAAATTGGCTTTACATTCTGGATGACATTTCTAGGGAGAACAAACTTCCTTTCCCCCAAAAAAACACCAAACATCGTATTATAAGTGGCCGCACGATCGAGGTTGCGTACGATCGAATGGACACACACACGACCATGACAGTGGCAGAAAGATCGAGGCTGAGTACGATCGAATGCACAGACGAACATGAAAGTGGCCATTTTGGAATGTACAACTTTGTAAAAATCAAACCACATGGAGCAGTATGCAAGCAAGAAATCAAACACAAAACACAACTACTTACTTTTTTGAAGAATTCTCTTGATCTTTCTGTACTGATCGGCCTCCCTCAGTTTCAGGTCTGACCAGCGTTTCCTCAGTTGCTCCTTGGATCGTTGTACCCCAAAATGATTGTACAGCCTTCTCACAACTTTAGACATGATCTTGGCCTTGCGGACATTGGGGTTGAGGTAAGGCCCATACTTCCCATCATAGTCGCTCCTCTTTAATATGTCCACCATCTCCAAAAATTCTCCAAATGACATATTGGAGGCCTTGAATTTCAGGCTCCGGGATCGGGACGTTTTTGCCTCCGGACTTTCCTCGTCCACCTCCTCGTTGGGGGGATATTTGGGGCGCACCTGCTGTGTCCCCGCCATGTGCTCTCCCCACTGCGCCATAAAGAGAAGGGGTGGGGAATAGACGAGAAAGATCGTCAGGGGCGGGCGGAGTTTGACGCATGCGCACTGTATATAAAACGTCACACGCCTGTGTCGTAGCCACGATCTGGGAGACGAGGGGAGAGAAAGCTCACGCACGAGACGATCGCTACAAACGAAGGTACAATTTGACGTTGGTACATAACTAGCCTAGACTGATTAGAACTTGAGGCTTCTTTATGGAGAAGATTAGGAGAGTTTAGGCTGACATTATTTATATTGTTTTGTGTGGCGTTGTGTCTTGCAGAGGTGATGGATGCCTTCTACAACGTGAGCTTTCTACCACACTTCATTGATAAATACCGGCAATTCCCCCTCTTATGGCAGGCAAAACACAGGGATTATAGCAACAGACCAAAGAGGTACGCAGCCCTGCTGAAACTGGTGGCATTTGTAAAGCCTACCCTGCCCATGGCAACCGTCGCAAACTTAAAAGTGAAGATCACCAACATGAAGACTACCTATTTCCGGGAGCGCAATAAGGTCCTGAAGTCACAAGCATCTGGAGCTGCAGCAGCTGATGTCCATGTCCCCACGCTCTGGTACTATGACAGGCTCCACTTTCTCAAAGACCAGGCTACTGTCAGGAAGTCACTCTCGACTCTTCCTTGCACGCGTCCTTCCACGCACGCCACCCTTGATGAGGATTCCGAGGACCAACCTGGGCCTTCCAGTCAGGAATATGTGCAGGTGCCCAGCTTGTTCCAGGTATAGTAGTTTTGGAACCAGTTTGTTGAATAATGAATGATGTTCAGTTAATTCAGGATCCCCAATTGCTTATTTCCTAACGTGATTGACATATCAACAGACAGTGGTGTGGGAGACATTTTTGGGAAGAATCTAAACTGCAGGGCTGAGAATTGTATGGTTTTGTATTTGAAAACATTTTGCAACAGTCACTAGATGAGAATTGTGTGTGTTTGATGAACAAATAACTGAAACTATGTCCCTTTTTCAGACACAGGAAGACCTCAGCCAGGAGGTGGCTGTGGAAGGTGGCAGTCAGGAGGAGGCAGGGGGTAGTGGCAGCCAAGAGGGGGGTAGGCGTAGGAGCCTGACTGTCTCCCAAGTCTCTCCCCTCCGCCTTCCTTACAGAAGGGCGAAAAACATGGGGGAGGTGGGAGAGTCAGCGCTCCAGCTGATAAAAGATGCCTCAGCCTCCCTCTATGCCACACCCACCTACGAGGAGGCCTTTGCCTCCTTGGTTACAAGTAAATTTACGGGTATGGAGGCGGGGCAACGCAGCATGTGTGAGGAGGTCATCCTCAAAATACTAAATGAGGGGATGGCTGGGGAGATGACTCCCCTCACACATGTTTGCGAGAGTGACCTTGCTCCGCCTCCTCCTCCTCCTTCTGCCACCCCACCAGCACCAGCACCACGGCGTGGAAGGAAGCGTACAAGGAAGACAAGAGAGTGACAACCTGGACTCAGTCTGGTCTGAGAGAAGATGGAGCCTCTCGTAGTACCAGAGCCTGGGGACCTAGATGGCATCTGCTGCAGTTCCGGATGTTTTGGACTTCAGGACCAGATTGCGCTCCCTTATTATTTAGATAGGTAGTCTTCATGCCCCCAATTGTTTAAGTCTGTAAAATGATGGTTGCCATGGGTGTCCAAGGCTTTGCAAATTCCCCAAGTTTCACCATGGCTGCGTTCCTCTTTGGTCTGTTGCTGAGACCTAAATAAAGTTTTTTTTGATTTGAAATAATCATTGACTATTGTGTTTTACTTTTCTACAATGACAGTTTTTCTTTGAGTAGGCAGGTACATTTCACTAATCCTAGAATTAACAAGGGGCACCAACAACCAACAAACTCCTAGTAAATGTAAGCAAGAAATACAAATGTTAATAATGTGGTTTTGCTAAGTTGAGACATACAAACCCCCTCCAAAAAAAAAAAAAAATCTCCTTCAAATATGTATTCCCCCAAAAAAAAAAAAAAATCGGGGTAAAAAAATAAGAAAGATTGTATTACGATCTGTGTAAAAATAAACATGTAGTGTATAAATGCTGCAAAGTAATAAAGAAGTAAGTTTGTGAGAAGTGCGGGTGAATAGGAGCAGCTAAAAGATGTCATTCTTGTTGCATTGTAAAGAAAAAGAGAATGCGCTGCATTAAAGACATTTTAACATTGCAGCGTGACGAATGTGCTGTGTCGATTAGGAAAGGTAGTTTTACCTGACCGAGCGCTTCCGTCACAGAATTTCTTCTGAGCATGCGTAGCACTTTGTCCGTCGGACAAGCGTACACACGCTCGGATTTGGTGTGATCGGACCGGGTTGACGGGAAATCTTTCCAGCAGGAGATAAGACTTTGTCCGACGGACAAACCGACGAACACTGTCCGATGGTGCATACACACGGTCTGATTTTTCAACAACCTTGTCCGATCGGACCAAATTGATGAAAAAGTCCGACCGTGTGTATGGGGCTTAAGCAGACTGGATTTTCTGGCAGATCGGTGGGTTGCAGCAAGCAAACCCTGAATGAGGTGATTCACATTCTTTAAAAAGGTAAAATGTAACAGCCTGTCTGCTTTAAGTGGACATAGACTGGGCAAACTTATCTTTCAAATAATGGGAGAATTACTGTTAACTAGTTGCAAATGATATAGCATTTACAGTAAGCATTCTGGAACTGCTATTTTGCCCAGGCTTACTTTGACATCCATTGGAGAGTGTCTATGAAACAGCTCTTCTTGGTCCTAGACCCCCTGGCTCCTGTGAGGCTAGGAATACATAGTGGGCCTAGGCATAGATTCCGGAATCTGAAAATGGCAGGACAGTGTCTGCTTCCTGTGAGGTAAATTTATGTACTATGGAATGGAAGTCTCAAATATCCTCCAACATATGCTTTGCCACGCAGACAAGAGGAGGAGGAGAAATGTTAAGAGCGCACATGGTACAGGACAGAAAATCATCTTTAGAATCAGCATCTAATAAGATGGCAAGTGGAGAATATGAGCAAGCATTTAATTAGGGCAGCATTACAAATCTCAGGTCCCTACAGCAACATCTGTGCAAAATCGCTGCAGAGAGCATAGGAATACACTTAGAGATAAACGAGAAACACAGGCTGGGAGTGCATAGGTGCTGACAAAGAAACTAATGAAGCTTGGCAAATGCCCCGTGTGTGCTGTTTTTTTATTTATCTTAAAGGGGCCCAGTAGAACCCTGGGTCAGTAGTACTCCCCACTCAGCATATTCCAAGCTCATTAGTACACTCGTTCAGCAGATACCTAGCTTATTAGTACCCTCGTTCAGCAGATCCCTGCTCAGTAGTAACCCCCAGCTCTGCTGATGTTCCACTCAGTAGTAACCCCCAGCTCTGCTGATCCCCCACCCAGTAGAAGCTCCCAGCTCTGCTGATCCTCTGGCTTGCTGATCCTTCTCGCTCTCCTGTCCCTGGTCACCTACTGCTATATTGCTCCTACACTGCTCACCATGTGTGACATCTTCTAGTTTTTCCTGCTCTGGTCCCCCAGCTCTGCTGATCCTCTGCCGCTCAGTCCTCTCCTTCTGGTCCGCGCTCACCTTCTGCTATGGCGTACCCATGTTGAACACCATGTGTGCCATCTGCTCTGCTCCAGTCTGAACCCCGCTCAACTTCCAGCTGCACCACACTGCACACCGGATGTGACGCCTGCCCCAGACACTTCCAAAATATATACACATGAAGTGTGTTTTCTTGTTGGTTTCCCAGTGTATCCTGGGATATATTATACCTGCAATAGCTCCAAAACAAAGCAAAGCTAACACTGAATTAAAAGGCCCCTCAAAGGTTTCAGGTGCTGTAAGCAAGCATTGTCATAGACTTCTATGGAGGCTTTGGAAATGCTTTGAAGCACCATGAAAGCGACATGGAGTATACTTTTTGAAGCAAATCAAACGCAGCATGTGAACAGGACTGTAAGGTTCCCATTTTATTTAGTGACAGGAGCTTTGATTGGTATTCAGAGTGCTTTGAAAAAGCATGTCCAATGCCACATTCTGAAGCAAGTGTAAACAAGCCCTAAAAGGAAACTGGTGCAGAAAAGCAAGTAAAAGACTAAGGTGCAAAGAAAGACACAGAGGTAATGGAAGACAAAATGTAGGTCAGAGTGCATAGCAGAGACGTAACTAGAACCTTCAGGGCCCCCGGTGCAAGAAACCGTGATGGGCCCCCCTGCCCCCTTCTATTCGAGCCCCAAGCTTCCAATTTTGGGAGGGTGTCCATGGACATCCTCCCAGAACCCTGCTTCCCACGTGCCCCCTGGGACATGCATCCAGCGCAATCACAGCAGCCCTTTACCATGTGATCAGCTGATCACATGTAAACAGACTTGTACCTGCTGTTCCATGAGAGACGTGCTTTCCGCTCAGAGCCGTGCGAACAGCAACCCGGCTGGGGCCCCCCTAGATTGACGGAATGCCAGGGCCCAGTCACAAGTGCGACTGTTGCGACCCTGGTAATTCCGCCACTGGTGCACAGAGAGACAAGACCAGGATACCGACTGAGGAACAGAAAGCTGAGACAAGCTGGGACATGCTGGGAACACACCGGGCTGGAAACAGGCTGGACGTACTGGGAGCAAAAGGCTGGAATTTAGATGGGACATCATGAAGACACTATGAATGCTGGCAATCACTGGAGGTACAGGAAAATATTTGATGAGAACAGTAGAGTGAGAGGCAGAAAGCGTCAAGCCAGGCACTGTACTAACTAGCACAAAACTGCAGGGGAGACAGGGGAACATATCAAGGGCACAAATATGGAAAAAAAACAGGTTGCTGTGACAGCACACTCCCTGTCTGGTATCAGTAGATACCACCATAATAATGCAATTACATTACAACAATATGAAATATCACATAAAAAACTATGAATGATAATGATGGATCTGAAAAACATAAAAGAAAGAGAAAGGCATACAAACATATTTACATAAGTCCAAAAAGGAAGGATAAGCTTTCAGATAAGTCTTTGGTTTCCTGAACTTGGCACATCCTAGAACAGTCCATGAAGACATCACGTCACTTCTCCATAGGTGGTAAAGCTGCAAGGTCCATTATGGGTAGAAGTAAGATAGACTCTCTAGTTGGTTGAAGGAACATCTTGACAAGTTGATCTTTAGAAGACTCTGCTTCCTGTTTGCGAAGAAAAAGACTTTCACAATGGCTGGTGTAGATGACACTAATAAGCATCTTATGCCTTTCATGGGTAGTAGGGTTTCTGGTGTGATAGCTGTATCAGTTTGGGTTTTGACTGATGTATCTGAAGCTGAATTAGAGCTTAGGTCAAGACTATTGCAGTAATGTAAAGTCAAAGTCTTTGGAGCTCTCACTGGGATTCTCTAATGCCCTGTACACACGGTCGGATATTCCGATGGAAAAAGTCAGATCGGATTATGTTGTCGGAAAATCCGATCGTGTGTGGGCCCTAGCGGACTTTTTCCGTCGGAGTTCCGACTGAAAAAATTTGAGAGCTGGATCTCAAATTTTCCTACAACATGGTCTGATCGCGTCACTTCCGATCGTGTGTAATCTAGTCCGACGGACAAAGTGCCACACATGCTCAGAAGAAATTTGGAGACAAAAGCTATTGGCTACTGGCCTCTACGTAGTCCTGTCGTACGTGTTGTACGTCACCTCGTTCGGAATGATCGGATTTTCCGACAAATTTGTCCGACCGTGTGTGGGCAACACCAGTTTCGGACAAAATCCGTCGGAAAATATCCGACGGATTTTGTGGTCGGAATGTCCAACCCTGTGTACGGGGCATTAGTGAAGACATGTAATTGTTTTGTAGTTGACTGCTTTCGTTTCATCAATGACAGGACTAGCCTGAGGTTGCAGTTGGTCCTCTGTGAGCAATTCTGCAAAAATCTACTGAATTAGACAGTGATTTACAGTAACTAGTTACACAGTTCATAAACTGATGAACATCAGAATTGTCATTCAGGATCTTGATATTAGTAGATTCCTGGTCACCTGTTGAAGGCTTAGTCCTGCTACTGTCAGTGGCAGCTTGAGATGTTGTCTCACTGATGCTGCTGTTGGATGATTCTCTAATGAAGACTTGATTGCTTATGGGAAGTCTGATTTTCAGAGTGGGTGTCATGTAGTAAAAGTTTTGTGAGATGAAATGGGTGTCTTGAAGGTGTAGGATACTTCTTCTCTCTTTTCAATACACATTGAAGAAGTGAAGTGGCAAATGAATGATGGCACCGGTTGTCTAAAACAACATACATTCTGACAGCTTATTCTGGTTGTCCCCGAGTAAACACTTAAAGTGGTTCTGCACCCATTTCATTTAGTAAATCTCTTTGCCTTCCAAATCAGGCAAAGAGTACTAAATGAAATGTGTTTTATTTTTATTTTTTTACTTACCTTGTAATTGATGACTTCCGGTCTTCTGTCTCTTCGGCGGTGGGCAGGGTCTCTGCGTCGATCGTCGTCAGGCCGCACTGTCTCCTGGGATCTGGTGTCATTGTTCCCAGGAGTCAGTGCGGACATCTTCCGAAATCTCGCGAGATTTCGGCCACATCTTCCGATATCTCGTGAGATGTCGGCAGATGTGCCGTTACTGCGCACGCGCGAGTAATGGTGGTGCATGCTGGGCCATCTAAAGTGCCTGTGGGGGTTTCGCATGCCCACAGGCAAGATGGCCCCCAGCACAAAAGAAGAAGATGAAGAACTTCATCGGACGAAAACCGGCGGCGATCGAGATGGAAGATGGAACAGGTGAGTCCCCCAATTAAGGTAAGCATCCTTTGTATACCCCCCCAAAAAAAAAATATATATATACAGAGTGCAGAACCGCTTTAAATCACCTGAAATATTTTAGCACTGTCTTTCTCTAAACTCACTGCATTTCTGAACTTCACTGCTCTCCTAGCCATGGCCTGAAATGGATGTAAGATCTTCAGTGGATAGTCTAAGGCTGAAGTGTGAACGTCAATGTCACTTTCTGCACACTTATTTATAGTCTTGAAGTCTCTTGGGAAGGGCTCTGTGGACACACATCTGAAACAAATGTTCTAAGAAACATTTTGCATTCTTTAAAGGACTTTCTCTTAAAGTGATTGTAAAGTCTCGTTTTTTTTTTTTTAAATAACAACCATGTTGTACTTTCCTCCTCCGGGCAGTTGGTTTTGCACAGAGCCGCACTGATCCTCCTCTTCTTGGGTCCCTCTTTGCTACTCCTGGCGCCTCCCTCCTATTGAGTTCCCCCTCAGCCAGCAGCTTTCTATGGGGGCACACAAGCCGAGTCAGAGCTCTGTGTATCCATTCAGATATGAAGCCTGACCTGGCCCCGCCCCCTCTCTCCCCTGATTGGCTCACTGACTTTGATTGACAGCCACAGGAGCCAGTGGCGCCACTGCTGTGTCTCAGACAATCAGGAGGAGTGTCCCAGATGGCTTAGGCAGTCGTGGACATCGCTGGAGAGAGAAGGGGCTCAGGTAAGTAACTAGGGGTGCTGGGGGGGGGGGGGGGGGGCTGCTACACACAAGTTTTTTTTCATCTTAAATGCATTAAGATAAAAAAAAAACCTTCTGTCTTTACAACCCCTTTAAACATGCAACACTTTCTGAGCGGGTGTGGTTTGTTTTGAATGGGACAGTTTGGGTCCTTTTTCCTTTCTTTGCAGTTGCTGTTGATAGTAAGCTGAACAGTGGAGAGTGTGAATACGTTTTGCTTTTGACTGCTGGTGATTGCTGTGTTGCATTTTTTTTTTGGGGGGGGGGGGGGTTCCTTGAAGCTTTTTTAACACCCTTTCTCTCACTTTTTAAACAGCCTTTTTTTTTGTTTCCTTCCTTCAGCCTACTAATTAAGGGGAGGGGTTAATTGGTCACGGTGCTTGAGGCCTATATAACTTTTCGTGGAACTCATTTTGAGCTTGCCACCTTTTTGCTTGCTGGAACTCGACTAAGTGGTGAGGTAAAAACCAGAGTTAAAAACAAGAGGTTACAACAGGGGTCAAAGTACCTGTGTATTGTGTGTACCTGTATATTGTAAGTACACAAGTGCTGCGAGTGCACGTGGGCTGTATTGAGTATTAGTGTCAGGTAGTACCTGAGTATGTTAGTTTTGGGAGTACCGGTGTACTGTGAGTACCTGAGTGTTGTCTGAGTAGTGTGTGTGGATCGTTAGTACCTGTGTATTGTGTGTACCTGTGTATTGTATGTATCTGTGTATTGTGTGTGTACCTGTGTATTGTGAGTGCACGTGGTCTGTGAGTGCATGTAGGCTGTGAGTGCACGTGGGCGGTGAGTACCTGTGTATTGTCTTTTCGAATACCTGTGTATGTATTGTTGAGTATTAGTGTCAGGAAGCTAGTTGTTAGGTAATTTTGGACAGGGTATAATCCCCAATCCTCATTAAATTAGTAGATACGATGCCTGACGGGTGTGGAGATGTGACTCGGTGTACATCTTCTGGCATGTATGCGTTCCTTGATCATCCGAGGATAAAAAATTTCCGCGGAAGGGAGTTTAATAAGAGACGTGGCCACTCATTAAAATGAGAAGAAGTTAGATTTAACCTTGAACTGCGTAGAGGGTTCTTTACTGTAAGAGCAGCAAGGATGTGGAATTCCCATCCACAGGCGGTGGTTTCAGCGGGGGAGCATCGATAGTTTCAAAAAACGATTAGATAATTACCTGAACGACCCCAACATACAGGGATATACAATGTAATACTGACATATAATCACACATAGGTTGGGCTTGATGGACTTGTGTCTTTTTTTCAACCTCACCTACTATGTAACTTCCTTGCGCTCCTCCACCTTCCGTTTTGAGGATGCCCCACAGATGCTCAATAGAGTTTAGGTCTGGAGACATGCTTGGCCAGTAACGACCCCAAACACAGCTCCAAGACGACCACTGCCTTGCTAAAGAACCTGAGGGTAAAGGTGATGGACTGGCCAAGCATGTCTCCAGACCTAAACTCTATTGAGCATCTGTGGGGCATCCTCAAAACGGAAGGTGGAGAAGCGCAAGGTCTCTAACATCCACCAGCTCCATGATGTCGTCATGGAGGACTGGAAGAGAACTCCAGTGGCAACCTGTGAAGCTCTGGTGAACTCCATGCCCATTGGGGTGCCATGTGTGATGAGGATGACAGGGGGTAGGTTGTTAGCAAGGTTGCAGTGGGGTGCCGGGTGTAATGAACATGAGGATGAGGATGAGAGGGGGTAGGGTGTTAGCAAGGTTGCAGTGGGGAGCCGAGTGTGATGAACAGGATGAGGATAACAGAGGGTAAGGTGTTAGCAAAGTTGCAGTGGAGTGCCAGGTGTGATGAACATGAGGATGACAGGGGGTAGGGTGTTAGCAAGGTTTCAGTGGTGTGCCAGGTGGGAGGAGGATGATAGGGGTAGTGTGTTAGGAAGGTTGCAGTGGGGTGCCAGGTGGGAGGAGGATGAGGATGACAGGGGGTAGTGTGTTAGCAATGTGGCAGTGGGGTGCCAGGTGGGATGAGGATGACAGGTGAGAAAGAGGAAGGGCACAGAAAGTAAAAGAAGGATCACAAATATGAAAAAAGAAAACAACACATTTTTGGCACGATCTGTATTATTTATGAATTTAGGGAATTGGGAAATAAATTTATTTTTAGAAGTTTAGAAATATCTATTTGCACGTCTGCAGACTGTAACTGATGCATGTACTGTATAGTGGTGTTATCTAGTTCATGGGAAGCACTGCCTCTTGAAATCCACTATAGCATGTGCCCTCATGCTGTTATTGGAGGCTGAGCATCCATCAATCAAGATGTGACATCCCATCCACTGTGTTCTTTTTTTAGTTACTGGGCATGGAGAAGGAGGGAGGGACTGGGCGGTCATTTAGGATCTGTATACACACCCACATGTGTGATGTCAATACCATGTGACCTGAAAAGCTCAACTGAAACAGGAAATGTTTTCTCCAGCAATAGAGACCAAACTGAGCATGTGCAGCAGGACTACTCTGGAGGAAGTAACACTAGTAGCATTAGCTGTAGAAAGCTGTAGCTGTAGAATGAGTTCTGCAAAGTTTTTTTGTTTTGTTTTGCATTTTTTTAGCTGTAGCGTTTTTTTAACTTTTTTTTTAGCAAAACTATACTCCCTAAGGTTATGGCTCAAAAACGCTGATAACCGCCAAGAAGCTACACTTTTCAGCGTTTTTTTAGCTTTTATTAGAGTTAGAGCATTTTTACAGCTGAAAAACTCCTCTTAAAATCCACTAGTTCTGAGTGTTTTTCCAGCCAGAAAGAATCCCCTGCCAAAAAATGCTGATAACAGCCTATGTGTGCATGGACACGATAACATTCTGGGGAGTTTATTGGCTGCAGAAAAAAACACCTGAAGCCAAAAACAGCAGCTGTAAAAACGTCCAGTGTGTACGAGGCCTTATGGTTGTATTTCCATGCGCCTTTTCACAATACAAATCTAGGAGTCAATTGAAAACAATGTACTCGATGTGCAGCTAATATGTTTCAACAATTTTTTAAATTTAAAACCATAACAAAAATATAGAATAAGAGATCTGGTAAATATTCTAGTCATATCAAAAGCTATTTCCCTCACACTGCATGCCTACAAAAGGCATTCTTTGGACGGTTACGCCAATTTAATGCTCACTATACCATTTATACTTTTTTCTCTCCAAAATCCTTGTTAGGGTGATAAGGAACTGTGCCGTGATCGATAAGTAACAGCAATTTGTCAGAAGCAGGATACAGTTCCGTTGACTGAGAAGAACTTGTATTATTACCATGGAGAGGTGATGGAGAAAAGCTTTGTTTTTTGCCAATGACTACCATCTCCCAAGGTGCTGATAGGAGCACTATGGCACACCATGTGAACTCCTTTAACAAAGGACTTTTTTTTTTCAGATGGAATTATTGTTGATAGACTACAGACAATGTTCTGCCTCATGAACTGCTGAGTGCAGGGAGGGCTGTGCTGCCACTCTGAATCATTACTACACACCTCTAGAAGTTGAAACCTCTCCAAGACTATCTAGTTACAGCTAAATCTTGACATGAGCCATTTAGGAAGGGAATCACAAGGGGCACTGATAAAATCTAAAACACTGCTCGTCTATTATTTTCCAGGGCCTTAAATATTAGGTTGCATTTATTTAAAGTGTAATCTTACATCCACACTTCTAGGATTTGTGTTGAAAAATACAAGATAAATGCTATTTTCCTTACAAGTGCTGACAGTGCTGGCATGTATGCAATTGTTCAAAATGTTTTATTAAAAAAAAAAAAAAAGTCAGGGTCTGTAATGGAGCCAAAAAATATTGCATTCTTAATAAACATTTGCACAGTGTAAGTACAGTCGGTGTGTAAGATGGTGACAGGAAAGTGATGGAAGGAAGTGATATCTCTAGGATGTTATCATATATAAAATACTCTCCAAAAAGTTATAGGTGGTGACAAAACATTTAGTTTTTTAGGTGTTTGGCTTTAAAGGCATAGTAACCTGGGCCTTAAAGCGGGGTTCCACCCTAAAGTGGAACTTCCGCTCATCGGAACCCTTCCCCCCTCCGGTGTCACATTTGGCACCTTTCAGGGGGGTGCAGATACCTGTCTAAGGCTGGATTACACCTATGCATTTTTTGTGCTTTTTGCATTTTGCAGATTTGCACTACAGATCGTGTTCCATAGGAAACCATGTTAAATGCAAAAAGCACTCATTAAATGTAAAAAGCACTAAAACTGCATAGGTGTATTTGCACCCACTTCTGGGCATAGACTCCCGCGGGAGTCTATGCCTCTTTCTGTCCCGCCGCGCTGTCTGCTGGGACACACACGAGTCCCAGAGACAGCGAGGGGCTTTCCTATTGCATTGCGTGACTCGCGCATGCGCAGTAGGGAACCGGGAAGTGAAGCCGCAAGGCTTCATTTCCTGATTCCCATACCCAAGATGGCGGCGGCAGCATCCGAGGACCGAGGGACGGTTCGGGCTCGGGTGCCGACATCGCTGGACCCTGTGACAGGTGAGTGTCCTTATTATATTTAAAAGTCAGCAGCTGCAGTATTTGTAGCTGCTGTGTTTAAAAAAAAAAAAAATTTGCCGGACTCCCTCTAAAGCCCCATACACACGGTCGGAAAATCCGACCACCAAATCCATCGGATTTGGTCCGACGGATTTAGTCCGACACTTGGTGTTGCATACACACGGTCGGACAAAGTTGTCGGAAAATCCGATCATTCTGAACGTGGTGACGTTTGTTGCCTACGACAGGACTACGTAGAGGCTAGTAGCCAATAGCTTTGGTCTTGTAATGTGATCTGAGCATGCGTGGCACTTTGTCCGTCGGAATTCGCTACACACGATCGAAAATAAAATAAGATATGTTTTTTTTGAATTCGCTACACACGATCGGAATTGGTATGATCGGACTTTGTTGTCGGAATATTTATAGAGCAGGAGATAGAACTTTGTCCGTCGGACAATCCGATGGAAACTGTCCGATGGTGCCTACACACGGTCGGAATTTCCGACAACATTGTCCGATATGACAGAATCCATCGGAAAATCCGACCGTGTGTATGGGGCTTTAGTTTTTCACCTGCATAAGATGTGCATTGAACGTGTAGTATTATTTGTTGCCCTATAGTCACAGCCTATAGTAAATGTTCACATCCCTGTATCAGCAATTCCAGCTTGTGTTGAAAAATGAGGCTTTTGCCAGCACACCATGGATCAACAAGATAGCATCCAAACGGATTGTTTATTGCATGATCACATCACAAGAACAGTGCAAGGTTTCTGAGTCACACAGGACCCCTTCGTCAGGCCCCATGCCTGGTGAAGGGGTCCTGCAGGACTCCGAAACAGTGCACTGTTCTTGTGATGTGATCATGCAATAAACAATTTGTTTGGACGCTATCTTGTTAATCCATTGTGTGCTGGCAAATATTTCCTTTGTGACTTTCTGAACCAGTTTTCAGCTGTGTTGCAGTGTTTCTGCAGCACCCAAACTTTTAAGGGCTTATCCAGGATCGTGTGCGATGGGAAAATAGAGTATTATATGAAACATGAGGCATGACGCATGGCACTGCACAGGTTAATGCATGACCTTTGTCTGTAGGGGCGGATCCAGAGTCTAGTCCCAAGAGGGGCACTGCCACAAAATAAGGTGTTGCTTACAGATCTGGACTTAATATATCATACAATCCTAACCTTGTTTAAAACAGTATCACGTTTATCATTCCAGATTAGATTATTACATTACAAGCTTTATTATTACACTTGTCCCCCACTTGTGTCACCTTTCTTGTTCATTACTGTCACCCACTTATGTCACCTCCTTCTTCATTACTGTCCCCTGCTTGTGTCACCTTCTCCTTTATGCCGCGCACGTTAGATTTGCTATTTTTCCCAGATGCTACAGTACATTGTTTCCCCGTGATTGCTTTGCAGTGTTTCTGTGCTGGTGTGTCGTCTTGGCAACATTATGCCATTACACATCCATGCGCGTCATCCCTCTGCGACGCCTGTTACTCGCCGTCACGATTACGTCACTTCGCCCTTCAGCATCATTGCGCATGCTTGGGTGTTTTGGAAGAAGGGCATCAAGCCGGAAATGATAGTTGGGTCTTACTAAGAGCCGTTTTTTATGTATTTAATTTATATTCCAATTGGATTTGTATATTCCACATTAATTATTTTTAACTCATGAATGTTTGTACTATATAAAATAAACTTTATACTTTTTACATACTCCATTGTTTTCAGTCACTTTCAAAATCCCATTCCCTAGGGCAGTGATGGCGAACCTGGGCACCCCGGATGTTTTGAAACTACATTTCCCATGATACTCGTGCACTCTGCAGTGTAGTTGAGCATCATGGGAAATGTAGTTCCTAAACATCTGGGGTGCCAAGGTTTACCATCACTGCCGGAGATGGAGCGAAGCGGTGAAGACACTAGCATGAAGAATATCACACACACCGACCAGTCCTTTCCTACTGCCAAGTCACTCCCTCTCATGCTGCTGCATGTCGGAGAAGGAGGGTAGAGACAGCTGTGCAGTGCACTCTGAGTGAGACTGTCACATCAATGGTTGCTAGACGCCAGGCATGGCGGCCCTAGCATCCAGTTCCGGCAATCTAGTTTAGAAGGGTGGCTGTGTCTAAGAGTCGGTAATATTTTCTCGGGGGGATTGCACCCTTGCCTCCGCCCCTGGTCTGTAGTATATGAACTAACAATTGCTGTGAAAAAAACAACATTTTCCACAATCCATGGTTCTCTTAGTCCAGCACTGGTGCAAGTAAGAGTTGCACAGTTATCATATTAGCACTCCCATATTTTGTAATGCAACACAGGGGGGATGAAGAGGCAAGCATTGGACGCTGTGTGACCCAGAATAGGAAGTTGCTCTGTCCCTTTGATGGATAGGGACCAGCTAGCTGAAACAATACATGGACATAAGGGAATTGATCAGCCTTGAGACTACGAACTGCAGCCAAAACATGTGAGCCCTTCATTACAAGAAAAGGCAAACAAACAACACCAGGATATATAACTACACTAATGCCTAGTTAAAACATCAGACAATTGAAAGTAAATTCCAACCTCACCAGTCTATGTTAACTTCTATGTCCCCAAATAAACCCTGACCTTGTGGTTGTGGGGGTCTGCAGGTTAGGGGCATATAGGAATATAGAAGCCCACTTTAAAAATAAGGAAGCTCCCACATACTGCCCCTCCCACATGAATGAGTAAGGGATACATAGGACCCCTACTTATTCACAAAAAAAGGATTGAAATAGTAAATAAACACATCACACTTTTTTTATAAAAAAAAAGAAAAGCCTACTGATAGACATGTCCAATCCAGTTTCACCATTTTATGCAAATGCAGCTTGGGTCCCTGCCACAAAATGTAAACATGGAGCAGGGTAAACCAAGTGACGTCATTGACCAAATATGGCCATGGCCTGGCCACATATGAACAATGTCACTGCCCAAAAATGGCCATGAAGGCCCTATTTAGACAATGACATCAGCCACTTTTCCTAGACTATTTATAAGTTCTGCATAGAATAATTGCTGAAATATCGCATGATTCTGCTTATTGACTTGGTAAATCACTGCTTGTTAATTGAGAACCTCTGCTTGTTCTTGACACTGATCCTGCATATGATTTGGTGCCTTCCTGCTAAGCCGTTCCTGAACCCAACTTATGACTTGACTTCACTCATAGCTGAATGTGCTGTATTCATGGTGTACCACTAGCTGTATTCCTGTCCATCTGATACCAGCACTCTCAAGTTCCAGTCTTCAGTGTCTGCAACCTGGCACTTGTGCCTTTCCATCACTCTCGGAGACCAGCATCTCATCTTCCAGTGTTGCTGGGACAGGAATTGTGCAGGAAGCCACACTATCTCAGGATCTGTATACAGGTTTGTGACACAAATATAAAAGTGGTAAAAAAAGCTAACTTAAATGTGTGGCTACTGCCTAATGAGCTAGAGGTCCGATGTTCAGGCGAAAACCTAAACAAACAACGTTCCGTCTGAACCCAAGAACTCATCCCTAAATATCAGATAACAGATACCACTGCCTCCACAAACAGTAAAGGGGTACCTGTCACAACAAGGCCTGGAAGAACTAATATGTCAAACCTTCTAAAATCCATGACCCCGAGAAGTTATTAATACTGATCTTAGAAAGTTCAACAATCACCCATTCAACAAGCTGGAAGTCCATGTTCTAGTCAGTAGTTCAGGACCTGAGCATCCCACCTATGCAAGAAGTGGATTTGCTAATCACATGGTTAAGCCCTCAGTCTTCGTACTATGTATGGAGACTCAAAACTGTTTGCATCACCCAGAAGCTGAACCCTGAAGTTACTGAGCTTGCGCTGTGTAAGAGAATGCAGAGCTTGAAATCGCCAAGAAATACTCACATCTACATAGACACTGCATATTGCTTTGCAATATCAAAGAAAAAAGAGTGATCATGCAATAAACAATTTGTTTGGACTCTATCTTGTTAATCCATGGTGTGAGGAGAAAACATTTTTTTTTTCTCCTTCTTCTCGAAGTTCATGAGAGACTTAGAGCTCCAGTATCTCACAAAAGTGAGTACACCCCTCACATTTTTATAAATATTTTATTATATCTTTTCAAGTGAAAATTTGCTGTCCCCTCAAAATAACTTAACACACAACCATTAATGTCTAAACCGCTGGCAACAAAAGTGAGTACACCCCTAAGTGAAAATGTCCAAATGGGGCCCAAAGTGTCAATATTTTGTGTGGCCACCATTATTTTCCAGCACTGCCTTAACTCTCTTGGGCATGAAATTAACCAGAGCTTTGCAAGTTGCCACTGGAGTCCTCTTCCACTCCTCCATGACGACATCATGGAGCTGGTGGATGTTAGAGACCTTGCGCTCCTCCACCTTCCATTTGAGAATGCCCCACAGATGCTCAATAGACATGCTTGGCCAGTCTATCACCTTTACCCTCAAGTTCTTTAGCAAGGCAGTAGTCATCTTGGAGGTGTGTTTGGGGATGTTATCATGTTGGAATACTGCCCTGCCGGGCAGTCTCTGAAGGGAGAGGATCATGCTTTGCTTCAGTATGTCACAGTACATGTTGCCATTCATGGTTCCCTCAATGAACTGTAGCTTCTCTTAAATAACTGTATGGTCTTGGCCACCGTGCTGCATCTCAGTTTCAGGGTATTGGCAATCTTCTTATAGCCTAGGCCATCTTTATGTAGAGCAACAATCCTTTTTTTCAGATCCTCAGAGAGTTATTTGCCATGAGGTGCCATGTTGAATTTCCAGTGACCGGTATGAGAGAGTGAGAGCGATAACACCAAATTTAACACACACACATACACAGTATATATACAAATACAACATAATATAAAGTCATGGCCAAAAATATTGGCACCCCAGCATTTCTGTCAGATAACGCACCACTTCCCCCAGAAAATTGTTGCAATTACAAATGTTTAGACATTCTCATGTTTATTTCTTTTGTTTGTATTGGTATGACACAAAAAAGTGGAGAAACAAAAAGCCCAATCTGACACATTCCACGCAAAACTCCAAAAATGGACTGGACAAAATAATTGGCACCCTCAATTTAATATTTGGTAGCACACCCCTTGGATAAAATAACTGAAATCAATTGCTTCCGGTAAACATCAATTAATTTCTTATACCTCTCTACTGGAATTTTGGACCACTCTTCTTTTGCCAACTGTTCCAGGTCTCTCAGATTGGAAGGGCTCCTTTTCCCAACTGCTGTTTTGAGATCTCTCCACGGGTGCTCTATAGGATTAGATCTGGACTCATTGCTTGCCAGTTCAGTACTGTACAGCTCTTTGTCTTAAACCATTTCTGGGTGCTTTTTGACATGTGCTTTGGGTCATTGTCCTGCTGTAAGACCCATGACCTCTGACGGAGACCCAACTTTCTGACACTGGGCCCTACATTGCACCCCAGAATTCTTTGGTAGTCTTTAGATTTCATAATGCCATGTACACGGTCAAGACATGCAATGCCTGAAACAGCAAAGCAACCCCAAAACATCAGTGAACCTCCACCATATTTGACTGTAGGGACTGTATTCGTTTCTTGAAAGGCTTAATTTCTTTTTCTGAAAACAGTAGAATGATGGTCTTTACCACAAAGCTGCAATTTTGTTTCGTCTGTCAACAGCACATTCTCCCAAAAGGATTTTGGTTTCTTCAGGTAAGTTTTGGCAAATTCTTTGATAATTTTTTCTCTTTTGTCCATGGCCAGGGAGATTACTTGGACTTGTAATCTTGAGATTGTCTATGCTTTGCCACAATTTTTTCCATGTGGCACACAGACACACAACAGAAAGGTTGAGTAAATTTTTCACCATTTTAACTGGTTGCCGGTGTGATTTCTATATTGTCAGCACCTGTTCATTGATACAGGTGAGTTTAATTACCAATTACAGGAGCATCACAAACTTGGAATGCAATTATTTTTTACAATTTTGAAAAGGTGCCAATAATTTTGTCTAGTCCATTTTTGGAGTTTTGTGTGGAATGTGTCAGATTTGGCTTTTTGTTTCTCCACTTTTTTGTGTCATTCCAATACAAACAAAAGAAATAAACATGAGAATGAAAATATAAAATGATCAGCATAATTTCTAAATTATAAGTATAAATCATGAAATAGAGTTTTCAAATATAAGTGAGGTTCCACAACCTAAATGTCACAAACAATAAAGTGCAAAAGTGATTGAACTACAGTCCAAAAATTGTTATTTCAAGTGTGTATTGAACAGTCCTTCAAGTTAGACTTTCATGCACACAATCAGTGTTCCAGTGACTTTACACAACTGCTTAGTGCTCACAGAATTCTCACCTCTGTGAAATGGTAAATCAGCCTTCAGGATAACTGTGGTAATGGTGGACTCCCACTTCCAGGCTCCCAGCTACCAGGTCTTGATATGTCACTCAGGGTTCCAGATACCTCTGCGAAATGGTCAATCAGCCTTCAGGATAACTGTGGTAATAGCAGACTCCCAATTCCAGGTTTCCAGCTTCCAGGCCTTGATATGCCACTCAGGGTTCCGAATACCATCTGAGAATAAAATAAATGCCTCCATATCGTAAAATGTTTAAACAACTAAAGATTTATTAAAAAGCCAAATGGAAGCTTACATAAATTGGATTAAAAATGCATATAAAAAGAAACAACAGCATTACAGACGCCTCTCAGGTCACTTCTGGTCACGCCCTATGCGTTACGTCACATGACTTCATCAGGGAAACCGGATTGGATCTCAAGTGATCATTCAAGCCCTCAGGTATAAGGGTTCCCAAGGTGTGGATCCATTTAGATTCCTTTTTCCTTTATGGTTCTTACCTTGTGTGCCCCCTCCATGGTTTGTTACATTTTTCTATCCCCCAAAACTGTAAATGTGTGGGGTCTTTGTTGTGGATTTGCGCAAAATGTCTCGATACATTGTGTATCCGGAACCCTTAGTGTTCTGTGAGCACTAAGCAGTTGTGTGAAGTCACTGGAACACTGATTGTGTGCATGAAAGTCTAACTTGAATGACTGTTTAATACACAATTGGAAGAATTTTTTTGGACTGTAGTTCTATCACTTTTGTACTTTATTGGTTGTGACATTTAGGCTGTGGAACGTCACTTACATTTGATAATTCTATTTCATAATTTATACTTATAATTTAGAAATTGCGCTGATCATTTTATATTTACATTTTCAGGTGCACTGTTTACACTATAGGTCTAGCAGCAGTTTAATTTACCACGTTTGTAATTCATTTATTCACTTGGTAGCACGAGGGACTACACCTTATATTTTTTCTAGTAAACATGAGAATGCCTAAACATTTGCAATTGCAACAATTTTCTGGGCGAAATGGTGCATTATCTGACAGAAATACAGGGGTGCCAATCTTTTGTTCATTACTATATATATATATATATATATATATATATATATATATATATAAATAATATAAAAAAAAAGCAAGAACAAAACAATTTAAAGCAAGCTGATAGTTCAAGTTGATCTTTTTTTTTTACACTTAAAAAAAATAAATAAAAATTCTAAATAAAAGTTATCCCCTTCCTTTAAAGCATTCCTTTTTTCAATCTTAGGCAACATTCACTGAGGCTGTCATTGTCTGAGGATTCAAGGAATTCTGGAAGTTTAGAACTACTATTTTAAAAATGAATAAAGTGAAAATAATCTTAATGCCCCATGCCTCTACATAACTGATGACAAACACAACAGGAAAAGCCGAACACACAATAAACTGTAAATCTCACTGAAAGCTTTGAGACTCAGTCAAGGAGAAAAGTAAGAAGATTGACTTGAAGAGCAAATTTCATGGCTACGCACAATATTTTAAAATCTTCTTTTCACCACATCAAGCAATTTGCCTCTCTTTTTTTACTTTAGACGGTGGAATGATGTGGTCATAATTGAACTTCTAAAGATGCCATAGCAAAGAACTGTCTCTCTAGGGATTATTGTATGTTCTCATACAATGTAATGGTCTAATGAGTGCAAGCTGGTCCAGACTGTGAGAGAAATCTGGTTTACAGCTCATATTTCATCTGGTCAAAGCGAGCCGTCCCATCCCTTGCACTAACTTGTATAATTGCAGCATTCTGATCCGTTAAGCCATGCATTACAGATTTACATTATAAATATACAATTGTTTTCCTAGAAACAGAGCCAGTGTTTAAATGTATTATAGAAAATGTTTCTCACAGTAAAGAGAAATTACATTTTCATAAGGCTTGGTGTAAAAATTTCAATAGTGTCCCAAAAAGGGCTAGTAAACATAAGCAAAAGGAAAATTGGAAGTAAACACCGCGCTGACCCCTAACTTAGAAAATATAGAATAAAAATATAAATAATAATGACCAAAGTCATGTGAGTGACATGTGGAAAAACACAGTATATATAAAAAATATATAAAAAATATGGAAATATTTAGCAGCAGCTAAAAATTGCGAGATAGACACAATAAACAAGACAGAATAATACAAAAAGCCGCGCTGATAAACGATAAATAAATAATTCAATGAGTGTGCAGATTCACAAAAATTAACCCAAAAAAAGTCCAGTGACATAAAGTGATAAATAACGAAAAAATGTTCATAAGTGTGACAATGTGAAATCCAAAATCTGGTGACAATAAAAATCAAAAACACCGTGATCCACCACCGATATATGAATGCGCTTACCAGAGGGCAAGCTCAGATAAGCCTGTGATATGATGATAACGGGACAAATCTCAACCATCAAGACTCGGCACCAATCCGGATCTCCTTACATAGGGTCAACCAGGGACAGGAATTCCAATAATATTCCTCCTCAAGACCAGTTGTAGCATACGCACTCTCCAGTGATATCGGGCCAGAAATCTCTCAGCTACCAGTATGTGAATACAGGAAAAAAAGGGATGCTCCCATGGTGTGATACCAGATATAAAAGTTTATTAAAAATAAAAGCAATCCTACTTACAGAAAGAAAGATGTATGTTAGCAGGAACAGATAAAATATGCCGGCCGGCTAGTAGTACACCCGCTCACAACGCGGAACGCGATGACGTCAGTGCGTCAACCTCCCTACGTCCGTTTCGTCCAATGACGTCTTCCCTTTTTTTCCTGTATTCACATACTGGTTGCTGAGAGATTTCTGGCCCGATATCACTGGAGAGTGTGTATGCTACAACTGGTCTTGAGGAGGAATATTATTGGAATTCCTGTCCCTGGTTGACCCTATGTAAGGAGATCCGGATTGGTGCCGAGTCTTGATGGTTGAGATTTGTCCCGTTATCATCATATCACAGGCTTATCTGAGCTTGCCCTCTGGTAAGCGCATTCATATATCGGTGGTGGATCACGGTGTTTTTGATTTTTATTGTCACCAGATTTTGGATTTCACATTGTCACACTTATGAACATTGTCACTGGACTTTTTTTGGGTTCATTTTTGTGAATCTGCACACTCATTGAATTATTTATTTATCTTTTATCAGCGCGGCTTTTTGTATTATTCAAACATAAGCAAAAGACAGATTTGCTTTGTTTTCATACATCTGTAGAAATGTTCCAAATGCATATCAAAAACAAGGATATATACAGTGCATCCAGAAAGTATTCACAGCGCTTCCCTTTTTCCACATTTTGTTATGTTATAGCCGTATTCCAAAACGGATTAAATTCATTATTTTCCTCCAAAATTCTACAAACAATACCTCATAATGACAACATGAAAAAAGCTTGTTTAAAATCTTTGCAAATCTTTTAAAGAAAAACAAAAAAACAAAAAACAAAACAAAAAAAAAAACAAAAAATCCCATGTACATACTGTAAGTATTCACTGTTTTTGCTCAAAACTTTGTTAAAGCAACTTTGGCACCAATTACAGCCTCAAGTCTTTTTGAATATGACGCTACAAGCTTGGCACACCTATTTTTGGGCAGTTTCTACAATTATTCTTTGCAGGACATCTCAAGATCCATCAGGCTAGATGGGCAGCGTCCGTGCACAGTCATTTTCAGATCTCTCCAGAGATGTTTCATTGAGTTCAAGTCTGGGCTCTGGCTGGACCACTCACGGGCATTCACAGAGTTGTTCCATAGCCACTTCTTTGTTATCTTTTCCTCAATCTTGACTTGTCTTCTAGTTCCTGCCGCTGAAAAACACCCCCACAGCATGATGCTGCCACTACCATGTGTTACTAAAGGGGGAGGTATTGGCCAGGTGATGAGTGGTGCCCACCATACATGACGCTTGCCACTCTAGCCAAAGAGCATTGTTTCTCATGGTCTGAGAGTGCTTCAGGTGCCTTTTGGCAAACTCCAGGTGGGTTTTCATGTGCCTTTTACTGCGGAGTGGCTTCCGTCTGGCCACTTTACCAAACAGGCCTGATTGGTGGAGTGCTGCAGAGATGGTTGTTCTTCTGGAAGTTTCTCCTCTCTCCACAGAGAAACAATGGAGCTCTGTCAGAGGGATCATTGGGTTCTTGGTCACCTCCCTGACTAAGGCACTTCTCCCCCATTTGCTCAGTTTGGCCTGGCAGCCCGCTCTAGGAAGAGTCATAATGGTTCCAAACTTCTTCCATTTACGAATGATGTAGGCCATTGTGCTCATTGGGACCTTTAATGCTGCAGACATTTTCCTGTACCCTTCCCCAGATCTGTGCATCGATACAATCCTGTCTTGGAGGTCTACAGACAATTCCTTGGACTTCATGGCTTGGTTTGTGCTCTGACATGTACTGTTAACTAAGGGACCTTATATAGACAGGTGTGCCTTTCCAAATCATGTCCAATCAACTGTATTTACCACAGGTGGACTCCAATCAAGTTGTATAAACATCTCAAGGATGATCAGTGGAAACAGGATGCACCTGAGCTCAGTTTTAAGTGGCATGGCAAAGGCTGTGAATACTTATGTACATTTCAAACACACTTCTTTCACGTTGTCACTATGGGGTATTGTTTGTAGAATTTTGAGGAAAATAATGAATTTAATCCATTTTGGAATAAGGCTGTAACATTACAAAATGTGGAAAAAGTGAAGCATTGTGAATACTTTCCGGATTCACTGTAAGATAAAGTTGGCACTGTAAGCTTAGTGGGATATTTTGTCCATTAATTCCATTGAAAAATTAATTTTAGATCTGAATGAATATCTGCACATAGGATACATCATTCTTTTATCCAAGGGCAGAAGCAATACAACTCCTTGTGCTAGCTGCCCACCAGCGATAAGCTCTGTTCATTTGTGGTCGTCCACAGCTTTGTTTACCAGACATCTAAAATCGAATGCAATCAAAATCTCTTGTAACCATTCTGAAGTAGTGTGATGATTTGAAATTCTTTGTGGTGGTCATAGAGGGGTACTGGATATGGGGTTTTCATGAGTTATCAAAATGTGGACAAAGTCATTACTTGAGCCCAGTTGGTCTGCATTTGGAAGCTCACCACAAATACAGGGACCCATCAGGAGAGGACATTAATCTGAAATGAGAAATCCAAGTGTAAAGTCAAAGAGAGTGCCAAATGAAAAATCTTTAGGAGTCCAAAGTCTTTAGTGTTCAACTGGTTACACCAAGCAGGGCATAAGACAGCCAATGCATTTTGGGGTCCACACAATCCTTCATCAAGGCTCAGTAAAATCGCAGAATGTTAAAGGATAGGTTAACCTTTGGAACATGTTCCTGTCCCCCTCTCCCCTGATCCCCCCTCACTTTTTAAAAACAGCGTGGCTGTGTGGGGCTCCACCCACATAATCATGTCATTCATCCACAGGATCCTGTGAATGAATAAACTGCAAGTACCATCTGCCACAGTGGTTTCAATTGGCTGCAGGGCGCTGATGAGCACTCTCATAGTCCACTGACATGTTCTCCGTCTTTCAAATAGAAAGCCCATATACAGGTACAGCCTGAAAGCTGGAGGACATGTCTGCAGGAGCTCACATTGAGCTAATGATCTACTGGTCACGAGTGTAATGGTTTTCAGGCTCCTGCAGGAAAAAGTATTACATGCACATTTTGTTCAACAAAAATATGTGAATTTTATTATATTTTCTGTAAAAATGATTTTAGCTTTTAAATGGACTCAAATGTAGTCGTAGGCAGATTATTTTTTAAACAACAATCAGTGCTAGTGTTCACAGTAGAATGGCAAGAGGTGCCTTGCCATTTCTAATTTTCTTTGACCTATTACAGTTTTTTGAAACTGTTGGCTATTTGATGTAGCATTGCAATATTGCTCAGTTTTGTGTATTAGATTTCTTTTAAGACTGAAAAGGAATGTATTTTTAATGTACTTTTTCATATATCCATATAAAGAGATCAGCTTAGTGTATATACTTTTATCAGATATGTAAACGTTCTGAAACCTTTTTTTTGTGTGCACTGAATATGTACCAAATCTAACATCCCAATGGGCCATGAGAGGCTACCATTGCAGGTTTTCACGCACTGCAATAATTTTAAGGATAGACATTGCTGCCTAAAAAGTCCTATATCTCTAGGAACCCAGGGTTTTATCCAATATATTTTATATTATGGAGAAAGCAGCAGGAGATGCTGGAACACACAAAGATGGGCAAGAACACCCCAAATTCCCTGAATTTTATGGTTATATAGGTAAATGGGGGCGGCCATATTTGCTCATTTAATATGCAGCTGAATCTTGCTTCACAGTGCTGCATTTAGATGTGCTCTACTGCTCCTTTTGACACTACAAGTGATTTAACTAGCTCACTGAAAGCAATATCCTCCATCTGGTTGATATCCTATCCCAACATTTGTTAAAGTATGGATGTAATTGTAACTGAACTTATAATATTGAATTACCCCATTGCCTAAGCTAAACTGTACTAACCCCAGCTGCTTACTTACCTCCATTGCAGACTCACCACCTCCTTTAGGCCCCTTTCACACCGGGGCGTTTTTCATGCGGTGCAGCGCTAAAAATAGCGCCTGTTCACCGCATGAAAAAATCCTGCCCCTTTAACTCCAGTGTGAAAGCCGGCGGGCTTTCACACTGGAGCGGTGCGCTAGCAGGATGAAAAAAAAAGTCCTGCTAGCAGCATCTTTGGAGCGGGATAGGAGCGGTGTGTTCACCGCTCCTATACCGCTCCTTCCCATTGAAAAGAATGGGAGACCGCGGTAAAACCGCGGCAATACCGCCGCAAAGCGCCGCTACGGCGGCGCTCTGCGGGGGTGTTTAACCCTTTTTCGGACGCTCGCGGGGGGTAAAACCGCACCGCAAGCGGCCGAAAACCGCGGTGAAAACGACGGTAAAGCAGCCCTAAATATAGCGCTGCTTTACCGTCACCGCGGCTCACCGCCCCAGTGTGAAAGGGGCCTTAGTGTTTACAGCCTTTGTAATAAAGATATTTTCAAAAATAAGAAAGAAGAAATGGGTACAAACATGAAAGTCCTACTAAATGAAAACATTGCAATAATATTTCAAACGTATGCTTGTTGAAAGTACATTATATTTTTCCTTACATGCATAGATTTCTTACAGTCCTTGAAATCCAGTTCCAGTTTGTTCCTAGAAATTACATCCGGATGTGTCATGAGAGACTGCCATGACTGGTTCTGACCCTCTTAAGTCATGGACATATCTACTACTAAGTCAATCATCTCTGGGAATCCATGGACTAATCCCATTAGTAAACGGGAAAAAAAACCTATCACAAAAAGTCTATTTGTGAAGATTGGGTTAACTCTTGTAAATGGTACTGGTATAAAATGATTAAAGGTACCAATAGACTTGCAATTATCATTGCCTCGCAGAGCCTATTTTGGTGTGATCAAGTGATAATCCTCATGACTATAGGTTCAGGCAAACAACGCCAAAAACCACCAGCAGACCAAGTTTGGTGGACCATATTGGATGTTTTCAGCTATATTTAATGTTTTTCCCCGGGTTAGGATGGGGCTGGAGGTGTCAAGCTAGGCTTTGTGTTTAATGGATTAGTCTGCCCATCCTGATATTTTAGTTTTTTTTGTAAATGCTATTCCCAGCATTTGTCTGATGGGAATTCAATTTCTGTACTTCTAGTTCATAACACTTGCTGTGTCCGTTATGGAAGGCACTACTTGCCCTGATGTCTTTTGCATTTATTTTCTATTATATAGAATTCAGCAGGAGATGCTGGAAAATGCAAAGATGGGCAGGAACACCCACAATTCCCTAAAGGACTGGGAATTATGACCGTGAAATTTCCCTGCTGGAACAATTGAATGTAAGAAGCCTGGGGTTAACTCAGCCCATGAAGATCCACCAATTGGTGATAAAATATCATTTTTAGGTGGATTAACCCTTAAGCATACATATTTAGGTCAGTATCTGTTTGCAAGGAACTTTGTGTCATCTGGGTCATATATGCACATGTCAGTTTTTCTGTGCTCTCCTTTTGACAAATCTTAAATGATTTCCCTTTACACATCTGCTTAATACTGGTTTGCTGTTTATAAGTCAGCCCCGCTGCTGGCTCTTGTGTGCACTGATTGTGATTTTAGGTTGAAGCAACATCTTGTGTGTACTTCATCCAAAACAAATTCAAATTAAATTAATGTTTGTGTTTCAGCAGGGAAAACCCATACATGTAATTCTTGGTGTTTCCTGAGGTTACGTGTTGTTTTCCTACAAGGAATTCCTGACAAATTGCAGTTCTGCTTATGATATCTTTCCATCTTGCTGTGTTCCCCAGTATATCAACATCCCTCTGTATTAGGGCAAGGATAGCTTACCTTGTTGAGGAAGCACATTTTAAATAAACCTAAAATGTTACTTATTTGAAAGGTAAAAAAAGCAATGGCCACATTAAAGTGTAAAATTACTGTAGTTCCTCCTATGAAAGTAAACTCTTCTGGCATTCCCATGTTTCCTACTACCATCCACATATGCAGGGATCTGATGTTCCGATCCTATATGCAGCTACTTTTCCTTATCTCAGCGTGTTGAAGTTGGTCTGAGCTACAAAATCAAACAATAATACAAGAAGAGCTTCCCCTATACCTTGTTTTTTACACAACATACTCCTCTAATTAGACTATAGGGGTCTTGGTTCAAAGTGAACCTGACTGCCTTTTAAGCATTTACAAGTAAAAGACCATGAAAACTTTACGATGTGTGTCTCTCTTAAACCATACCTCCCAACTTTCTGAGATGAGAAAAAGAGACACCTTTTTAAGAAAATGTATGTAGGAATAAGACATGCCCACTTTACTGTATTTTTCGAACCATAAGACGCACTTTTCCCCCCCAAAAATATGAGGGAAAACGTCTCTGCATCTTATGGTGCAAATATACGGCAGGCGCCACACCCGCCGCTGCCAACACTGCCCCCGCCATTGCCGGCACTGCCCCCCGCCATCGCCCCCTGCCGCTGCCGCCGTCATCACCCAATGCCATCGTCGTTACCACCCCCTGCCGCCGTCGTCACCGCTCCCTGCCGCCGTCGTCACCGTCCCCGCCGCCGTCGTCACCGTCCCCGCCACAGTCGTAATGCTAGTCCCGGAAGACAGACATCCCAGGCCCCCACGAGTCCCCCGGGCGATCTCCAGGCCTGACACCTGCTGAGGAGACAGAGCAGCCCAAGCAATGGCAATAGTTAGGCTGCATTAATGGCAATATTCAGGCAGCATTAATGGCAATATTCAGAATGCATTAATGGCAATATTCAGGCTGCAATAATGGTAAAGTTCAGGCTGCATTAATGGTAACATTCACATTCAGGCTGCATTAATGGTAACATTCAGGCGGCATTAATGGTAACATTCAGGTGGCATTTATGGCAATGGTCAGGCTGCATTTCATGGGCACTGGTAAATATTTTAGTACACCATTTGGTTCAGAATATTTTTTTTTTGTTTTCCTCCTCTAAAACCTAGGTGCGTCTTATGGCCAGGCGAGTCTTATGGAGCGAAAAATACGATATGTGGATCATGAAGAATTAATAAACCAGAAATGATTGCTTAAACCAAAGTACAACATGTTTTACACTTATTTTTCCTTTATGTGTTTTTAAAAGCAATAAGTGCAATAATATAGAGGATGAATGAAAGATTTAGTGTATAAAACTTTTGTCAGTTAAATAATGCATAATACATAGTCTGTATATGAGACCAAAAAAAGGAAATAAGAGCAGAGAGACTTGGTGCCAAAAGAGGGGCAGTCTCTGCAATTGGTGGACAGTTGATAACTATGCTTAAACTAGTTTTACTTTGCAAGGTCTAAGCCTTGTCCACAGCTACCCCACTGTCCAATGACAGTGCATAAGTAAAACTTTTATATCATAGGTGCAGTGGTAAAAAAACAAAATCATATTGTAAAGTCTGATTTACATATGACTTAACAGTCCATTAAAAATCATTCTTTATTCTGCATCAAAATGAATTGAAATAGCAATCAGCATGGATATAGACAAGGTGTATCCAATGAAAAGCCGTCACCAACACCCGTCACTGCCTCTTAGGCCGGGTTCACACTGGTACGACAAACGCTCCGACATTGGGAGCTCATGTCGCATGACGTGTGAAAATCAATGTTTCCCTATGGGAGCCGCCTTAACTGGTCCGACTTTGAAAATGCTCCATGTACTACTTTGGTCCGACTTTAATCCTACTTCAGCCCATTGACTATCATTGAAGTAGGATCAAAGTCAGATCCTTGTCCTACCCATCCGACTTTGGCATCCGACATTGTGTTATTTCCTGCCCCCTGCTGTAGCCCCTCTCATTGTGTGTTAGTTTTGATTGGTCAAAGGTAGTTGAAAAGTAGTACCCTGTTAATGAAAGTCGGATGGATGTAGGACCAATGTAGGACCTATGTAGGACTGATGTCGCAGAGCAAAGTAGGATCAAAGTTGTACTACTGTCGTGTAGTATAGTGTAAACCCAGCCTTACTCCTTAGTATGGACCTTCACCAAGGAAGGTCAGACATGCATTTTCCAAAACAATCCTGGAAAAGGTAGTACACGCTTGGTTAAAATCAGAAACCAGCAATATAGAATGAAACGCAACGTCCCAATGCGCGATGCGTGACGTGTGACGTCATCGTGCATTAGGACGCGGCGGACATTTTGTTGGTTGGAAACTTCAGTTTTATTCTATATGGCTGGTTTCTGATTTTAAACAAGTAAGTGTACTTCACCTAAAAAATACTACACTATGTTACGCTCCTTCTATTTTTCCTCACATATCTGTGAGTAATTAAGGAAACTGCAGGCAGCGAAGAAGAGTTCCAGCAGGAAGAGCATGGTGATCAATTCCAGGGACAACAGTTCAGGATTGCTTTGGAAAATGCAAGTGTGACCTTCCTTGGTGAAGGTCCATACTAAGGAGCAAGAGGCAGTGTGAACGGGTGTTGGTGACGGCTTTTCATTGGCTACACCTTGTCTCTATCCATGCTGATTGCTATTTCAATAAATTTTGATGCAGAATCAAGAATGATTTTAATGGACTGTTAAGTCATATGAAAATCTGACTTTATGGTTTGTTTTAAGGGTTGGTCAAAATGCCCTTTTTAGCCAGGAAATTGCCTCTGTATGAGCAAAATTACTCTTTAATTAAGTAAAGAACCACACATATAAAAAGTATATAAATAATGTGACACAACATATTTAAATTAAAGTATAACTGAAGGCAAAACTTTTTTTTTTTGTTTTGTATAGGGTGGAGAGGGATTAGAACACCTGTCAGGTTATTATTGCTGCCTGTGCCCCAGTTGGGGCGATTTATCCTCTTATCGGGGGAGATTTACTAAAACTGGAGCTCAGAAAATTTGGTGCAGTTGTTCATAGTAACCAATCAGCTTCTTAATTCAGCTTGTTCAATGAAGCTTTGATAATAACATCTAGTAGCTGATTGGTTACTATGCACAGGTGTGCCAGATTCTCTGTGTTCCAGTTTTAGTAAATCTCCCCCTAGATGTCGTCTTTACCATTATTACTGAGAGTAAAAGTGAAAGAAAATCCAACATTTTGGATTGCCACTAGAACAGGTAAAGAAAGTAAATCTTCCAATGGGGACACTGGTGACAACCACGGATTTCCTCACTTTGAAGGGATTTCCTCTCACTTCCTGTTTGGGCTCTGGGACAGGAAGTGAAAGAGAGTCTCCCAAATGTGGGCACAGACGGCATAAAAAAAACTGACAGGGGTTATAACACTTTTTTATTCAATACAAAATGAAAACAAAACATTTAGCTTTTAGTTCTACTTTAACTGTACACTGTGCACATATAAAGCAGATGAAAACCATAACTTAACATTGTGTATCATAAATAAAATTTTTCAATAAAATATTAGTTTTCTCCTTTTTTTCACCCATTACCGCATTACAGTCCTGCTAATCTCCCATAGCACCTATTCAGCAACGTCTTGTCTACATATGCTTCAGTGATGGCTGAATGGCATTTCTCATGGTTGGTTCCCTGATGGTGGCAACAGTGAACCATGCCGGAGTAATGATTGTTGAAACAGACACTTTTGTCTGTCCAATGTGACAGGATGACAACAAAAGGGGACAATTGGAAGTTAGGAATAGAGCATTATTCTATTAGAGGAAATGCCTGAACAAGAATTATCTTGTCAGCATTACCAGGTATTATTTTACTAAAAGCAGCCGATTTTAAAATATTGAAAACGACTTTTATAAAATGTGTGTGTATATATATATATATATATATATATATGTATGTATGTATATATATATATATATATATATATATATATATATATATATACACACACACACACACACACACACACACACACACACACACACACACACAGTATATATTAATAGTCCACCTCCTTTTTCTTCTACCTCAATTTGAATCCATTAAAAAAAAAAAAAAAGTGCACCAGTGAATATTCTAAATGAGTCATCACTACAGAGTGCTTCTCCTCTTCCAAACAGGCTGCTAACTTCAGATTTTGACCTATTGAAAATGTGGTCATTATGCGCCTTGCCCTTTAACTAGGCTTTGTCTCCATGCAAACTTTCACTTCATCCAGTGCACATAGAAGCAATTGCCTCTTTAACCACTACAATACAGGGCACTTTCGCCCCCTTTCTTCCTAGCCCAATTTTCAGCTTTCAGCGCTCTCGCACTTTTAATGACAATTGCGCGGTCATGCAATGCTGTACCCAAATTAAATTTTTATCATTTTGTTTGCACAAATAGAGCTTTAGTTTGGTGGTATTTATTCACGACTCCGTTTTTTATTTTTTGCGATATAATCGAAAAAATTGCGGAAATTTTGAAAAAAAAACAATATTTTTCTCCTTTCTTTTTTAAAAGAAATCCAATAAAATCAAATTTTGTCATAAATTTAAGCCAAAATGTATTCTGCTACATGTTTTTAGTAAAAAAAATTCCGTTAAGTGTATAATAATTGGTTTGCGTGATCACGGACATATGTACGCAAATGATCATGTACAGATGTGTGCAGGTGATCACGGACATATGTGTGCAGATAATCATTGGCACATGTTATTTTACTGGGGCATATGTGAGGGACATGTGTTTTTATTATTTGGGGACGTGTGTTTTTATTTGGGGACATGTGTTTTTATTATTTGGGGACATGTGTGGGGACATGTGTGTAAAAAGCTGTAAAAAAAAAAAACAGCTAATACTCACTGATCACCAGCCGGCTGCAGCGATCCGCTCTCCTCTCCTCACCGACGACTTCTGTGTGAGGAGAGGAGAGCCGATTGCCTAGCAACCGGCTGTTTGCTTACATCACATGAAGGCTGTGATTGGACACGGCCGTCATGTGATCAGGAGGGCCAATCACAGAGCTCTCCTGCCGATCCGAGATGCAAGCCACAAGATGCAAGAGATGCAAGACACAAGCGCATCGGGCACGCGTGCGCGCGCACGATCCCGCTACTTCTGATGGACGTTCAGGAACGTCTGATCAGAAGTAGACTGCTCCCACCCGGCCGTATATATACAGTGGCTGGGTGGGAAGTAGTTAAACAAGCATTACCCCCTTAAGGTTAGACTTTGGCTTCAGATACCTATCCAAGATTGGTAAAGTCATCTATAAACCTCCTATGAAACAGCGATTTGGGCTTCCTTGAGTGGAACACATGCCTGTCTTCCCAGTCACTCATAAACAGGTTCGCAAGGATTGACGCAAATCTTGTGTCCATCGCCACCCAGCTCTTTTGTTGGTAAAACGAACCAAAATACCAAAAATAATTGTGTGATAAAACAAAAATCCCACATTTTACCTAAAAATACTTTTTGGGCGTGTGGGATATCATCCCTTTTGCTGAGCGCCCAATTAAGGGCTAGCATGGCATCATCATGAGCAATCACATTGTACAATGATGCTACATCGGCCGTTACCAGCACTACAACCTCATTTCCCTACAATTGCACTTCATTAATTCATTTTAGAAATTCTTTAGTATCTTTAAGATAGGCTTTTGTCTGCAGAACGCTGGTTTGTAAAAATGTATCTAAGTACTCCCCCAATCTTGCGGACACTGATCCAATTCCATTCACAATTGGTCAGCCTGGAGGAGCCTCAGCATTATTATGAATCTTTGGTAATGTATAAATCACCAGAATTCTGCAGACACTAGGAATTAACTAGCGCTTTTCTTTCTTTGTTAGTATATTATTTCTGTATCCATATTCTACTAATGGTTTCAATTGTTCTTGCCATGCCTCATTTAGTCCTGCTCCGAAGGCGGCCCTCTAGGGCCGTGATCTGGGATTCATCCTAGATTCAGGTTTAAATCTGGCTCCTCAGGTAAAAAAGGTCGTCAGTGCATGTCACTGGCAGCTAAAACTCCTGAGGGGGCTGTTTAAATATCTGGATATCACGGACAGAAAAAACTGTCATCTGTGCCACGATAGGTAGCTGCCTAGACTACTGCAACGCTCTTTATTTGGGATTGCCAAAGATGCTAGTGCAGAAGCTTCAACTTATTCAAAATGCTGCGGCTAGGCTGCTCATGGATGTCCGGTTGAGGGATCATATCACCCCTGTCCTCTGCGCCTTGCATTGGCTGCCGGTCCTCTATCGCACCTTATTTAAGGTAGGATGTATTATGTTTAAGATTTTGAGAGGCCTGGCCCCAAGCTATCTCTGCTCTCGTTTTCATAAACAAGCTCTTGTCAGATCTACCGGCAGAGATCTCCACTACATCTCGGTACCCAAGAAGACCCGGCGTGGTGGTCGGGCCTTCTCCCACCAGGGTGCCGTACTATGGAATACCCTCCCTGTCGAGCTCCAGGAGGCCCCCACTATTCTGGTCTTCCGCAGGTTACTGAAGACTTATCTTTTCACGCAGGCGTTTCCTGCGTAGTCTCTTTTTTTTTCTACCCTTCTGCCTTTCTGTGCTGCTGCTAGTCCCTGGGCCCTTTCTTTCCATGATCTTTGTTATGCGCGTCGGGACCCTTCGGGGTAAGATCGCGCTATATTAAGATTCCTCTCAACTCAACTCAACATTCAGCAAAATAGCAAAAAAATAGACATAAGGCCAGACAGACTTGTCTTATCACACGGATGTGCACACAGGTACAGCAGCACACAGGCTTATAGGTAACAGTTCATGGCTCCAATCAGAGCTACAGACTTTATGTGGTTTATAAGCTCACCCAGCAAGTACACCGTCCAGCATTGGACACGTCCACACAGCGTGCTGCTGTGTCTCTTTCTCCTACTCAAACAGCTCCTCGAACCCCTTCTTAACCCTGCCCCAGGCTGACCCTCTACAATATATATATATATATATATATATATATATATATATATATATATATATATATACACATGACAACACTACTTTTGAAATTGAATCGCTTTACACTTGATCATTTTTGTATATGTCTGTATTACATGGTGGCAGCAGTGAAAATATTTTATGTTTATCATTTTTGCTTGGAACACACGGATAAAATTGAGATATAGTTGTAGTAGTTTGGAAGATTTTTTTGGAAGTTTATTTTACACATGAATAAAATGAACATGTATTCTACCTGAAAAAGAGGTCATATTCAATGAAACAATGTGGGGGGAATTAATTGTATATACTCTCAAGGTGAAGAGAAACTCTTTCGGGAGGGCCAAACATTTTTTTTCCTTTTTCGCACTGATTTTTGTATTAAACTTTTCATGTGTCAACTTTTTTTTTTGTTTCCTGACCCCTAGTAAATCAATATACTGTACACATTGATTTATAATACAGTGAATCGGATTGACAGTAAATTCCAGATCAACATTCTACACACAAGTAAAATGAGTATAGAGGTGATTTTGTGTTTAGTCCAATGAAAAACAACAGAGAAAAATACAGAAGAAAAAAAAAACAAAAAACATTGCCTACATGTAGCCCTTCCCCAGTATTTGCTCTTCTGTATGCCTGAACTGAACAATGGGCCTTCTTTTGGGAAAGACAACTACTGGAAGTTTTTTGTTTGGTACATCAGTAGGCAGCCCAATATACTGTAATGCCGCGTACACACGAAGGGACAATCCCGTGGGATTATCCTCTGGACTCAAGTCCAGCGGACAATCCCTCGTGTGTGGGCGTCGGCAGACTTTTTGGCGCCAAAGTCCGGCGGACCAAAGTTTTAAGTTTGGTTTTAAAATTATCCGCTGGACTGGGCAGTCCGGTGGACAATCCCGCCGTTAGTAGGCTAGTCCGCCGGACTTTTTAAATGAACGGACTTGCCGCTCATCGGCCAGTCCGTTCATTTAGCACGTGACTTCAGGTACGTAGCTAGCGTAGGCAGTAAATGCCGGCGCGCTAGCTCCGTCACCTGGCATGGATTTAAAGGGAATCCCCACACCGAAAAACAGCGTGGGGGTCCCCCCCCAAATCCATCTCAGACCCTTATCCGAGCACGCAGCCCGGCAGGCCAGGAAAGGGGTGGGGACGAGCGAGCACCCCCCCTCCTGAGCCGTACCAGGCCGCGTGCCCTCAACATGGGGGGTGCCCTGGGGAAAGGGGGGCCGTGCGGCCCCCCCACCCCAAAGCACCTTGTCCCCATGTTGATGAGGACAAGGGCCTCTTCCCGACAACCCTGGCCGTTGGTTGTCGGGGTCTGCGGGCGGGGGCTTATCGGAATCTGGGAGCCCCCTTTTATAAGGGGGCCCCCAGATCCCTGCCCCCCACCCTATGTGAATGAGTATGGGGTACGATGTACCCCTACCCATTCACCTAAAGTGTAAAATGTAAAGTAAAGAAACCACACTTTTGAAAAAATAATTTATTGCACTGCTCCGGGGGTCTTCTTCCGTCTTGGGGGTCTTCTCGCCAGACTCCTCCGCCATTTACATAGCTCTTTTACCGAGCGGAGAAGTCCGGCTACCTTCTTCGTCGTCGCCGCCGTCGTCTGGGGGTCTCGATCCGCCTTCGGGGGTCTTCCGGTGTCTTCCGGGGTCTCTTCTGTTCTTGCCGCTGTCGTCGCTTTCTGCGCCGCCTTCTTCTTCCTTCTTCTTCTTCTTCTTCTTCTTCTTCTTCTTCTTCCGATGTTGACACGTCGCTCTCTCTGGCCGGAATGCCAGAGCCGCGCTGTGCTGGGACTTATATAGGGACAAGGGGACAGGGTCACATGCTCATGTCACATGGTGACCCCGCCCCCTTGTGATGTCACAGTCCCGAAGGATGCTGGGACTGTGACATCACAAGGGGGCGGGGTCACCATGTGACATGAGCATGTGACCCTGTCCCCTTGTCCCTATATAAGTCCCAGCACAGCGCGGCTCTGGCATTCCGGCCAGAGCGAGCGACGTGTCAACATCGGAAGAAGAAGAACAAGAAGAACAAGAAGAAGAAGGTGGAAGAAGAAGAAGAAGGCGGCGCAGAAAGCGACGACAGCGGCAAGAACAGAAGAGACCCCGGAAGACCCCCGAAGGCGGATCGAGACCCCCAGACGACGGCGACGACGAAGAAGGTGGCCGGACTTCTCCGCTCGGTAAAAGAGCTTGGTAAATGGCGGAGGAGTCCGGCGAGAAGACCCCCAAGACGGAAGAAGACCCCCGGAGCAGTGCAATAAATTATTTTTTCAAAAGTGTGTGTGTTTTTTTTACTTTACATTTTACACCTTAGGTGAATGGGTAGGGGTACATCGTACCCCATACTCATTCACATAGGGTGGGGGGCCAGGATCTGGGGGCCCCCTTATAAAAGGGGGACGGCCCCCCTTTCCCCAGGGCACCCCTTATGTTGAGGGCACGCGGCCTGGTACGGCTCAGGAGGGGGGGGCGCTCGCTCGTCCCCACCCCTTTCCTGGCCTGCCGGGCTGCGTGCTCGGATAAGGGTCTGAGATGGATTTGGGGGGGACCCCCACGCCGTTTTCGGCGTGGGGATTCCCTTTAAATCCATGCCAGGTGACGGAGCTAGCGCGCCGGCATTTACTGCCTACGCTAGCTACATACCTGAAGTTACGTTCAAAATGAACGGACTGCTCCGTGTGTGGGCAAGTCCGTTCATTTTCAAAAGTCCCGTGGACTTTGTCCAGCGGACTGTCCGCTGGAGAAGTCCGGGTGTGTGTGGGCAAGTCCACACGTTCGGAAAGTCCGGCGAAGCCAGCTGGAAAGTCCGGCGGATTGTCCGCTGGACTAGGTCCGCCGGGAAAAGTCCGCACGTGTGTACGCGGCATTAGCCTGACCGTGCATGGACAGATTTCTCATCGACCATTAAGTAACGTTCATAATGCATCTGAATCTACAGTAACTTTTATCTTTAATTGTACATTATTTTTTTAAACTGGGGCATTTCCAAGGACAAATCTTTATAATCAGGGAATGCCTCAAACATCAGGACAATTGGCAGCCATGACAGCATCATATCTGCAATTCCCAAACCTTTGGATTACATAGAACAGAATAGGAAAGGTTATTCTAGCACATGTGCTCAACACAGAACTAGTTGTTCTGTCCCTGTTCCTTTGTTGCTCAATATCAGATATTAACTGGATTTGACAACAATTTAACTCTTATATATGGAAAGCTTTTGCAGATTGCGTCTTAGGCTCCATTCACACCAATGCATTTTTTTCATGCTTTTTTGCAGAAATGCAGGACATATGGTATGGAACACATTCACATCAATGCATTTTTGTGCCTCTGCTTTTTTGCAAAGGGTCAGTGACTTTTTTTGCATTTTTGGTTCAATAGAGAAGCTGCAGAAAAGCATGTAGTGCATTTTTACCGCGGTTTTACGGTTTTTAATCTGCCCTATAATAGATTTGCTCCAAAAAAGCATAAAAAAAGCTAAATGCATATCGCAGCAAAAAAAATGCTAAAAAGTACTGCAGAAACGCTTAAAAGCAAACTGCATAGGTGTGAATGGAGCCTAAAACTGACTAGTGCCTGGCAAACAGGGTGAGATTATCGGACGAATGACCGTCCGTATGTTTTTGCATGCTAACTTCATATCGAAAATGAGGAGGTTACTAAAGTTACGAAAATTGGAAAATTCTTGTATGGCAGAACAAAAATTCGGAAGTGATGTTATGTATTTGTACTGTGTTTTTGGATGAAAACTGTACTGATTAAATGAAAATCGTACGATAATATCGGATGAACTCATGATTGGCTCTCGAAAACTGTGGGCTAACGCTCAGCTTCGCTCTGAAAGTGGTATTTACAAAGATTTTCTGATCGTGTGTACTGGCCATAATGTATCCTTCCAGGATAAGAGATACTTATACAAATTACATAATCATTGTTTGACTTACCTGATTTCTGCTGTGTTGGACAGCAAGTGTCAGTTCAATACTTTATAAAAGACCCCCTACTAATCTTTTCTGGTGGGAGAAGGTGATCTGTTGTAGTGGATTTTTCAGCAAATCTCTACTGCATTGATTCTCAACCAGGGTTCCTCCAGAGGTTGCTAGGGGTTCCTTCAGCATTGGGCCATTTCTGCCCCTTGGATAAGTTCCCGCCGACAACACCATTGATCTTTTTAGCTATCTGTAAGGAGGCAATTCTTCCCAATGACCACAAGCGTAAGGACCACTCTTCCCACTGACCATCACACTAATGTATCATGAGTTAAAGATTTCAAATTTTTAGCAGGGGTCCCCCGAGACTGGAGAACTATTTCAAGGGTTCCTCTGTGTTGAAAAGGTTGAGAAAGGCTGCTCTACTGTTTCCTTGGGATAAAAGTAGCAATGGGTTGTCTGCTTGGTACATGATAGGAATATCATTTTGAGTGGCTTACTAATCAGGATCCATTCTGAACTCCCTTTGTAGGTCTGGGGTGCATGTAATTCTGTATGCATTTACCGTATTTATCGGCGTATAACACGCACTTTTTCCCCCTTAAAATCGGGGGAAAGTCGTGGGTGCGTGTTATACGCCGATACCCAAAAAAAAAAAAATGACAAAAATCGGTTGCGGCGCCGAAAAATGGCGACCGCGGCCGAAAAAGGCCGAACCGCGGCCGAAAAAGGCCGGAAAAAGCCGGAAAAAGCCGAAGCGCGGCCGAAAAAGGCCGAAGCGCGGCCGAAAAAGACCGAAGCTCCGCTCGTAATCCCGCCTCCCTGCGCTCGCTTCCGAAACAGCAGGGAGGCGGGACTCCGAGCGGAGCTGAACAGTCGGCTCGGTCTTTTTCGGCCGCACTTCGGCCTTTTTCGGCCGCGGTTCGGTCTTTTTCGGCCGCGCATGCGCGGTATTTCTCGCGGCGGGAAATTTAAATGATGGCGAACTGCAAATGACACTAGGAAGCTGCAAATGACACTAGCAAGCTGCAAATGACGCCGGGCAAGCTGCAAATGACGCCGGGCAAGCTGCAAATGACGCCGGGCAAGCTGCAAATGACGCCGGGCAAGCTACAAATGACGCCGGGCAGGTTGCAAATGACGCTGGGCAGGTTGCAAATGACGCTGGGCAGGTTGCAAATGACGCTGGGCAGGCTGCAAATGACGCTGGGCAGGTTGCAAATGATGCTGGGCAGGCTGCAAATGATGCTGGGCAGGCTGCAAATGACGCTGGGAAAGGCTGCAAATGACGCTGGGAAAGGCTGCAAATGATGCTGGGCAAGCTGCAAATGACGCTGGGAAAGGCTGCAAATGACGCTGGGAAAGGCTGCAAATGACGCTGGGAAAGGCTGCAAATGACGCTGGGCAAGCTGCAAATGACGCTGGGCAAGCTGCAAATGACGCTGGGCAAGCTGCAAATGACGCTTAAATGTAAGTTTTTTTTTTTTCCCTAAACTTCTCTCCTAAAACTTTTTTTCTTTAAAATTCCCTCCTAAACTTGGGGTGCGTGTTATACGCCGGTGCGTGTTATACGCCGATAAATACGGTAATAACTAAAATTCTAACCATAGTACATAAATATTAGCAAGCCCTGTCATTTAGAAATAGGCACCATGTGGTGGTGTTGGAAAGTATGATCTTTCATGTCCCTAGGGTGTAGAAGATGTGTTTGACTGCAGGGAAGGATGTGGTGTACATTAAATGTCTATTGTAAAAAGGTTTATTTCTGTAAGCTGGTCACTGCTTTTTCTTTTCTTTTTTTTTTTAGAGATGATGTCTGCTGATCCCTTCAACCTTTCTTTTAGCTGTTTGATGACATGTAATGTGGTAGCCTTTATTTTTATGGTTGTTCCTGGAACACTGGGGGCTTTGCTGCAGGGTCTCTCTGTGTTTTGATCTTTTATAGTAGAAGGATACGGTTGCACAGCTGAAGTGGTGTGTCTGTTTGACATCTGCTCTCTCTTTCTCTCTCTAGTTCTGCACACACAATTTCTTAATATACAGAAACTTAAAAGTGATACTCAACACACACTGTTTAATTTACAATGTCCCTTCTAATTTTGTATGTGGATGATGGGACTGTAATTATTTGAATTAAAAAGTACCTTTGTCCTAATCGATATATACAGCAGTCACATGACCCAGCTCTTTCCCAGCCTGTCTGCAGGGAAACATAAGCAGGAGGAGCTTCTAGTCCTCTGCTGCTGGTCACATGTTAAAAAAAATAAAAAAATAAAACAGCCTTTGGAATACAGAGTAAAAATAAATAAATAATTTTAATCTCCAGAGTATGGCTCGGGTGAATTTTCATTACCAAAAGCGGTAACCCCGAGCCACACTCAGGATTGCATCGCAGTATCCTGGGAAAGTTCCTTGTCCCCAGGATCCTGTGATGTCCTCCCGCTGTGTCTGAGGGCTGTGTACTCCGCTCTATCTATCACTGTGCCGACTCCGTTCCCTGCGAGCGCCACGAAGCACGGGGACGGAGCCTGGCGGCAAATTCAAAAAGTGAAAAAAAAAACACATAAAGATTATATTACTAAATCAAATAATTTCACCTCCCTTTTTTCCCTAGTGCAAATCAATTTCAACAAATTCATTAATTCGGAAATATCCGAATTAACGAAAACCCGTTTAGCAAGTTTTTTCCGAATATTCGTAAATTCGAATGTTCGAAAAATTGTACCTTTTGTAAATTTGTACATTTGTAGATTAGTAAATTCGTACAATTGTAAATTCGTACATTCGTAAATTAGTAAATTCGGAAATCTGAAATAATAATTAACTAATAATAACTTAACTAGAAAAGTGTGGGCAGGTGATGGCAGAATGTATGAGAGTGGTCTATCGCATCCCTATTAAATGAACACAAAGAACAATGTAGGCCTAGTGTGCATATACACGGCCAATACCCCTAGGGGATGCTTAATAGTAATAGATAGACACAGGGAAGGTGTATGCAGTTCAAAATATAATGTATTTTATTTGTTTAGGCTAGACACCAAAGTGCGCAAATATGCTGAGTACAGACAATGTGTCAAGGAGGGCATACAATAAGCATACACTATTTGACCATATCAAACATAAAAATCAAATATATAGAAATAACTTTGACAAGAAAGGTTATAGACTTGCAATGTGTAGTAAAGTCTAGGAAAACGCCGACATGTTTCGGACTTTGGTCCTTTTTCAAAGGCGGTTTAATATCCTGTTCTTTCACATATGCAACGAAAAGGGTCTCTGTTAGATATGATAGGCTGAAAAGTGAAATATAGGCCTCATAGGGCAAATAAGAACATTGGTATGTTGCCTGTGCTGATAAAATAAAGAAATAGTGCCATGTGGGTATTTCTTGATCATTGATCATGCCGTTCAATTGCTGGCGACTCGTGGCGACATCACACCTTAGAATACCTCATAGCCAGCTCTCAGTACCTATTGGCCATACGCCCACAAGTTACAGGCTACCAGCCTGCCTCTTGTCTGAGACCTTGCAGCCTTTGGAGTCCTCCCCAGCCCGCCACCTACACACATGGCACTATTTCTTGATTTTATCAGCACAGGCAACATACCAATGTTCTTATTTGCCCTATGAGGCCTAAATTTGACTTTTCAGCCTATCATATCTAACAGAGACCCTTTTCGTTGCATATGTGAAAGAACAGGATATTAAACTGCCTTTGAAAAAGGACCAAAGTCCGAAACATGTCGGCGTTTTCCTAGACTTTACTACACATTGCAAGTCTATAACCTTTCTTGTCAAAGTTATTTCTATATATTTGATTTTTATGTTTGATATGGTCAAATAGTGTATGCTTATTGTATGCCCTCCTTGACACATTGTCTGTACTCAGCATATTTGCGCACTTTGGTGTCTAGCCTAAACAAATAAAATACATTATATTTTGAACTGCATACACCTTCCCTGTGTCTATCTATTACTATTAAGCATCCCCTAGGGGTATTGGCCGTGTATATGCACACTAGGCCTACATTGTTCTTTATAATAACTTAACTATTACTAACTATTAAATTATAGGTATTGGAATTTCCTTTCAAATTTGGCTGAACGTAACAAATACTAATTTATCCGAAGTTACAAATTATCCGAAATAATAAATGTCATATCCAAACGTAATGAATTAATAATAATAAATAACAATAATAATAATAAAAACTTTTTATTATTATTATTTATTATTAATTTGTTCCATTCCATTTGTTTAGATGCGGCATTCGTTATTTTGGATAATTCGTAACTTCAGATAAATTCGTATTCATTACGTTCACTAACAGCCAAATTTGAAAGGAATTTACAATACCTATAATTTAATAGTTAGTTAATATTTCGGATTTTCTAATTTTCGGATTTTCAAATTTCCGAATTTCTGAATATACAAATTTTCTAATTTACGAATGTACGAATTTACTAATTGCGATCATAACGAATTACCCGAAAAAATAAAAAATAAAAAAAGGAATGAAGCAAAAACGAACAAATTTTTGGGCAGTGCACATGTCTATTGTCCATAGCAACCAAAAAATGTCCCTTTACGTCAAAAGCAGTTTTAGACCAGCTAGAAAACAGCGATAGTAAATTAGAATCACTTGCAGAATTGAGCGATAGTAATTCGTGGGGAAATTTGTCATCAAACACTGAAAGTGACGACAGCGACAATTCTGCAACTGAGAAAATTTCTGTATTTTTGATTTGATTACATTATTGAATACATTTTATTATTATTATATTATTATTTGTTATTATTTATAGTTATTTATTATATTATAATTTATGATTTCGTGTTTCAAACTTTATCATACCCGGGATGTCTACTAGACTCTTGTTTGGACAGATTTAAGTGAGTTATTCCTAAGAATTACAGGCCTACCATATAAAATGCCAAGTTTCCATGCAAAACAATGTACCGCTTTGAGACGCAAAAATCTGACATAATCATACCGCCAGGGAGGTTAATAAACTGTTCTAAATTTTCATACAAATATATATTTGAAAATAAAAATTTACTATTTTTTGGCAATAATATGGTGTGGGAGGATTTCTGCCAGTCACAGACTGTGTCACAGCCCTCCAGCCAGTGTCTTAGAATAAGAGGGAGGTAAAGCCTCCATTACTTTACATGTAATACATGTAATATGTAATATCCCACCCCCATTGTGTTTAGCCGGTTAGTAGGCATGGAGGAGGAGGGAGGGAGTGGACTGTCATTTACCATTGTGTATACGCCCACATGTGTGACTCTATAGTCACATGGGCTGCTCAAATGTGATTGGGAGCAAATGCTCAGTACAGAAAGTCACTGAAAACTGAGCATGTGCAGAGTTGCCAGCAAAGCAGCAAAATCCCTAGCTGAATTGGGGACATGGACAGAAGGTGGAGACAGAGAACAGCAGGATCAACCAGGTTTTTTGCAGAATACAAAAAATAAATCTCATAGTAACTGAGTGAGTATGAACAGCATATAATAAATACATATTTATTATTAGTTTTTTTATGATGTGGGTTTAGTGACGCTTTAAGTTAAGAATATTTTCCCATTTTAAGAACTGAGGTGCAGGGAGCAGGTCTTCACCAGAAAGTCTTGCTGTCTTCAGCCTCTGCAGTCACTGTATATTCTACAAGAGAGTTTGCATTCTTTCTATGGGTCTTATGCCGCGTACACACGACCGGACATTCCGGCAAACTAGGTCCAATGGGATTAGTCCGTCGGACAATCCGATCGTGTGTGGGTTAATCCGATCGTTTTTCGTTATAGAAATCATAGAAATAGAACATGTTTCGAATCTATCCGACGGACTCAAATCCTATCCGGAAAACCGTTCGTCTGTACGCTGGTCCAAAGGACCAAATACGACACAAGGGAAGCTATTGGCTACTGAACTTCCTTTTTAGTCCCGTTTTCGTCATCACATTCAAAACGAACGGACTTTCGAACGGACTTAGTCCGTTCGTGTGTGGGCAAGTCCGTTCGTTCGGAAAGTCCGTCGGAACTCTGCCGAAAGTCCGTCGGGAAGACTGTCGGACCTAGTCTGACAGAAAGTTTGGTCGTGTGTACGCGGCATTAGAGGAAAACAGTGCATTTATCCCTGTGTATGGATACTTTAAGATGCTGCAAAACATACCTAGTAGGGTGCCAATCAGATTTTACACTCAATACAAAATCAGGCATTGCATAAAAGGGGGAGAGGTTGTACAATGTAAGCTTTAACAACTGACAGACAAGGTTGTCCATGAAGGATGACCAAAGCTATTTTGGCCATACTTCTCCTGTGGCTCACAGGAGTGCACTTAGGCAGATCATAGACAGTGCTGTTAATGAAAAAGGAATTTGCATGATTCCCCCATCAACACAGACAGTGTTCACAGGGGAATCCCTCTTGCAGAGACATTGTCCTCTCTGGGAGAAGACAGAGATTATTGCTAGCGATAGTCTCAAGTAAATCCAGCAGACTGGTTGTACCCAAGTTGATCGATTGATAAACTTGGTACATTCAGTCTGCCCATACACCATTAAAATCTTGGCTGATTCCTGCTGAATCGGCTGGGATTCGAATCGTCTATGGCTGGCCTTAGGGCTAAAGTCCACTGATGGCCGATGTCACAGAGCTGGTCCAGGCTCTGCAGGGATCCTGAAAATAATGTTGGGATCCACCCAGATGCCTGACAGGCAGCTGGCACAGCCTTTCAGCCTGTAGCCACTGGCAATAATCGTATGATAAATCTGACATGCTGGATGTACCTAAGTCAATCGATGGATAAACTTGGGTACAATCTGCCTGCCCATACATGGTTTGAATCTCAGCTGGTGCCTGCTGAACCGGCTGTGAATCAAACCGTCTATAGTCGGCTTTAGCTGCAGTGAGGTTTAAAGGATGTCCAAGACCGGTGTTTGCTGTCTGGTAAGGATGCCTAGATTGCAATTAGCAATGAATTAAATTGAGAGGTAAAGTCACATGGTGAAATTATAAACTAAGGTGAAATCAGTAATTGAGCAGCAAAATCATCCATAATGACAAGGTTAGCTGAACAGAATTAAAAAACACTTACAACAATTACAAAGGCATGTCAGCTTACATATGTAGCACTAACCCCCGAAGGAGCTGCTGGTTTAATTTGGGCTTACCGTTACCTTCTTGGCCTCGTGTGCGTCTAGGGGTTTCCCGAGGTAGATGGCCCAAAGAATTGCAGAAGCTGACACTGGATCCACTTTGGGATTTTTATTTGCAAAACATGGTAGACAAAACACAATAAAGGATAGAGGGTATAGGTAGGAAGTTCAGGTACTCTTGGAACTGCTGGAAGTTGAATGGCTCTCACTATGAAGTGAGCCATTCACAACTGGATATTACAGCTATCGGATAAATCTCCTCTCAGTACTTAGCAGCTGATAGATGATTCGGATAGAGCAAAGTCTCTGCCACAGGCTTGGTTGTAGAACTTGTAAATAAAAAGTCTCTGCTACAGACTTGGTTGTAGAACTTGTAAATGAAAAGTCTCTGCCACAGACTTGGCTGTAACTGAAGGATAAATGAACTTAGAGAACCCTCATACGGTACCAGCATCTTGCAGCCGGTCCGGCGATACCGTAGGAGTGTGGATTCACCTGGTGTCTTTCAACTCAGCTTCCAGGCTCTTATCGAGGCACAAGCCTTTTTGCATGGCCCTCTGAAGAGTCCTCCCCTGGTAGCGTTCTCAGTTGCTGGGCCTCTCCAAAGACGAGACGGCACCAGAACAACCTTAGAATCCTCCTTCCAGTTACTGTGCCTCGGCTAGCCAGCCCCGAGACTTGGAAAGGGATGGATCCGCACCCCAGTCCATGAGGGCCCCTGAGGGCTGGTCAGGAGGACCAGGACCAAGCAGACAGAAAGATCTTCTGGACCGGAACCCAGAAGCACATGATCTTAGTACCTTAAGTACCCTCTCCCAGAATTCACAGCAAGACAACACAGTCACTGGTTGGTTCCGAGAGAGATTGGCACCCAAAGTGTCCAACCAGACTGCGTACTTATGCCTGCTAGAGGTGACACCGACACCTATGACCAAGCAGAACACAATGTAGTCCAGCCAAACTGGTACTGAAACCATAATTTAGAACAATTAACCCTAAAACCCAACTGAGGGTTCTAGGCACATTAAATTTACAAAAAAAACATATAGCGCAGGCTCATCAGGAGCCCGGCGCTACACATATATTTGTTCAAACTCTGTGTTTAGCTTTTTACCTGGAGTATTAACGCACACAGATTCCGCATTTACTGATACCAGGGAAATGAACACAGAAAAAACAAACGAGGAACGTCTGAGTGACATTAAAGGGAAAGAAAACAAGAGTTCACAGCATTTTTGATGTCAAGACTAATAATCAGTTTCAAATAGAGCTCAGGATATTCTTCTCACTTGTTTTGACTTTAATCAGAGGTGTCACTTATGCCGCAATTTTCAACATATTTTCTAATTTGTTATTTAGATGATGAAGAATGCAAGTGTTTCCTGAACTGTCACCATGGCTTCCTGATAAATGCGAGACCAGTCTAAACGTGTTCTTTTATCTCTGCTGAGCTTTGTGTTTTTCATTCCTTTATTGAAATGTTTATGATTTTTGTAACAGGATAGACATTGCAATGTATAGGATGTTTCTCATTCTATATATTAAAAAAGGTCAGGATTTTCATTGTGTCTGCACAAGCACTGATCCTTTTACCATGTCTGCTCCTCTCAATAAACAACCACCAAAAAGCAAAATTTGTGGCTTTCCAGCAGACTTGCTCTCTTATGAACTGTCTTCCTTTGTCACATGATCACATCATTAGCAGTAATCAGCATGGATTCATGAAGAATCGTTCTTGCCAAACCAATCTACTAACCATCTATGAGGAGGTGAGTTGCCAGCTAGATAAAGGAAGGCCCGTAGACGTGGGGGAATCTGGATTTTGCAAAAGCATTTGACACAGTTCCCCATAAACGTTTACTGTACAAAATAAGGTCCGTTGGCATGGACCATAGGGTGAGTACATGGATTGAAAACTGGCTACAAGGGTGAGTTCAGAGGGTGGTGATAAATGGGGAGTACTCGGAATGGTCAGGGTCGGGTAGTGGGGTCCCCCAGGGTTCTGTGCTGGGACCAATCCTATTTAATTTGTTTATAAACAACCTGGAGGATGGGGTAAACAGTTCAATCTCTGTATTTGCGGACGATACTAAGCTAAGCAGGGCAATAACTTCTCCGCAGGATGTGGCAACCTTGCAAAAAGATCTGAATAAATGAACGGGCTGGGCAACTACATGGCAAATGAAAATTGAAAGGCCCCAGAGGCTGCAACACCTAAGCAAGAGGCACCACTAACCAAATACTGCCATGAAGACCAAGGAACTCTCCAAACAAGTAAGGGACAATGTTGTTGAGAAGTACAAGTCAGGGTTAGGTTATAAAAAAATATCCAAATCTTTGATGATCCCTAGGAGCACCCAGGGCCGGTGCTCCCACTAGGCAAACTAGGCAGTCGCCTAGGGCGCACTGCCGCCTGGGGGCGCAGCCACAGCCGCTGAGTCCCCTCCAGAGGATCGGTTCCCCCTGGCGGGTGGTGGCTGGTGCAGAGAGTAGCGGGAGGTGGCTCCATATGGCTGGCTGCAGAGTCGCTGGGCGGGGAGAAGGAGCAGGCAGATCTCCCCCTTCTCTGGACTAAACCAGGGGGCGACCATGCTGATGTCTAGCAGCCATGGGTTACAGCTCTCTTCCCCCCATCCCCCCTTCCTCACTGGGTGATGTGCAGCCATTGGAGGAGCAGGGCGGGCAGCATTGTGCATATAGGCAGCCAGGATGGATCCACCCATGCCCGGACTGGCCATTGGTCACACGCTGGGCCACTTGTCCTGGAGGAGCGAGGAACTAAAAGCAAAGCTGCTCCTGCAGCTTATCCAGCCTCTCCGCGGCCGGCCGCCGGAGCCCGGGGGGGGGAACCGAATGATCAGTTGAACGGAGGTGGAGCTGCAGGAGGTCTTCCATGTGTGACTGGTGATACAGACTGCCACCCGCTGCCTGACATATGGAGGGAGCTGGAAAGAAGTGCCATCCCTCCACCTTGCTCCATCCCTCCACCTGGCTCCATCCCTCCACCTGGCTCCATCCCTCCATCCCTCCACCTGGCTCCATCCCTCCACCTGGCTCCATCCCTCTGCCTGGCTTCATCCCTCCACCTGGCTCCATCCCTCCACCTGGCTCCATCCCTCCACTTTGCTCCATCCCTCCACCTGGCTCCATCCTTCCACCTGGTTCCATCCCTCCGCCTGGCTCCATCCCTCCACCTGGCTCCATCGCTCCACCTGGTTCCATCCCTCCACCTGGCTCCATCCCTCCACATGGCTGCACCCCCCCTCTTGTCCACCTGGCTCCATCCCTACACCTGGCTGCACCCCCTCTCCTGTCCACCTGGCTCCACCCTCCCTCCACCTGGCTGCACCTCCCCTCTCCTGTCCAGCTGGCTGCACCCCATCTCCTGTCCACCTGGCTCCATCCTTTAACGCGGTTGCACCCCCCTCTCCTGTCCACCTGGCTATATCCTCCCTCTACCTGGTTGCACCCCTATCTCCTGTCCACCTGGCTCCATCCTTCCCCTACCTGGACCAGTTCTGGAGCTAAAGTTGTTAAATTAATTTAGATTTTTTTTTGGGGGGGGGGGGGCACAAGTAGCTGGTCTCGCCTAGGGTGAAAAATAGTCTAGCACCGGCCCTGGGAGCACCATCAAATCTATCATAACCAAATGTAAAAAAAATGGCACAACAGTAAACCTGCCAAGAGATGGCCACACACCAAAACTCACGGACTGGGCAAGGAGGGCATAAATCAGAGAGGCAGCACAGAGACCTAAGGTAGCCCTGGAGGAACTGCAGAGTTCCACAGCAGAGACTGGACTATCTGTACATAGGACGACAATAAGCCGTACGCTCCATAGAGTTGGGCTTTATGGCAGAGTGGCCAGAAGAAAGCCATTTCAGCAAGAAGCAAAAAGGCATGTGGGAGACTCAAAATGTATGGAGGAAGGTGCTCTGGTCTGATGAGACTAAAATTTAACTTTTTGGCCACCAAAGAAAACGCTATGTCTGGCGCAAACCCAACACTTCACATCACCCAAAGAACACAATCACAGTGAAACATGGTGGTGTCAGCATCATGCTGTGGGGATGTTTTTCAGCAGTCGGGACTGGGAAACACTCTGTGTGATTTGAGGCTAGGACGGAGGTTCACCTTCCAGCAGCACAATGACCCCAAACACACTGCTAAAGCAACACTTGAGTGGTTTAAGGGGAAACAGGTAAATGGCCTAGTTACAGAAAAAATTCAGTTTGCAGGGACTTTGAATGAATTTATGGTCTGGTAAGGCCATGTATTCCATCCCCTGGGACTTTCATTGAAATTATGGCCAGGTAGGGTAAGTAAGTTTTGGCTCTGGAAAGAAGAGATAGTGGCGCGCAATCAATTTAAACTAAATTAAGTAAATAAGGGAAAAGCAGGTAACGAGGACATGTAACCAATGGCTATAAAAATAGCAGATATAAAGTGGTTGGAATAAAGTGCATCAAAAGGAGATGATGATTCAGCTAGTAAACATAGAGTGATGTGCCATTAGTTGAAGAAATAAATAGCAGATAAATGATAAAATATCTAAACAACATCAGAGCAATGTTTAAAAAAATTATATAAATATATAAAATTGTCGCATAATAAACGCAGTGAACAATAAATACAATGAAAGGTGTGGGTGAATAGCTGCGCCACCCAGAAACTAAAGCTGCCAACACCAAACAATGTGACAAATTGTCAATAGATATATAAAGGCAAAAAGTGTGGCGCTAAATAAAACATGTGAGAACGCTCATTACAGACGAAAATATAAAATCTCGGCCGTTATTGAGTATTCAAATATGATGTGAAAAAAGTAAAAACTTTTATCCTATGTGCACTACGTGAAAAACGTATGACGCTAACAAACAATGCTAGTTAGGTGCACTTTGTGAAAACAGCCAAGTCAGCCGATCTTCATGAACGAAGAGGGTGACGCTGATATGTGCACTAGACAAAAAAATGATCAGTTGAACGGAGGTGGAGCTGCAGGAGGTCTTCCATGTGTGACTGGTGATACAGACTGCCACCCGCTGCCTGACATATGGAGGGAGCTGGAAAGAAGTGCCATCCCTCCACCTTGCTCCATCCCTCCACCTGGCTCCATCCCTCCACCTGGCTCCATCCCTCCATCCCTCCACCTGGCTCCATCCCTCCACCTGGCTCCATCCCTCTGCCTGGCTTCATCCCTCCACCTGGCTCCATCCCTCCACCTGGCTCCATCCCTCCACTTTGCTCCATCCCTCCACCTGGCTCCATCCTTCCACCTGGTTCCATCCCTCCGCCTGGCTCCATCCCTCCACCTGGCTCCATCGCTCCACCTGGTTCCATCCCTCCACCTGGCTCCATCCCTCCACATGGCTGCACCCCCCCTCTTGTCCACCTGGCTCCATCCCTACACCTGGCTGCACCCCCTCTCCTGTCCACCTGGCTCCACCCTCCCTCCACCTGGCTGCACCTCCCCTCTCCTGTCCAGCTGGCTGCACCCCATCTCCTGTCCACCTGGCTCCATCCTTTAACACGGTTGCACCCCCCTCTCCTGTCCACCTGGCTATATCCTCCCTCTACCTGGTTGCACCCCTATCTCCTGTCCACCTGGCTCCATATCCTTCCCCTACCTGGACCAGTTCTGGAGCTAAAGTTGTTAAATTAATTTAGATTTTTTTTTGGGGGGGGGGGGGGGGGGGCACAAGTAGCTGGTCTCGCCTAGGGTGAAAAATAGTCTAGCACCGGCCCTGGGAGCACCATCAAATCTATCATAACCAAATGTAAAAAAAATGGCACAACAGTAAACCTGCCAAGAGATGGCCACACACCAAAACTCACGGACTGGGCAAGGAGGGCATAAATCAGAGAGGCAGCACAGAGACCTAAGGTAGCCCTGGAGGAACTGCAGAGTTCCACAGCAGAGACTGGACTATCTGTACATAGGACGACAATAAGCCGTACGCTCCATAGAGTTGGGCTTTATGGCAGAGTGGCCAGAAGAAAGCCATTTCAGCAAGAAGCAAAAAGGCATGTGGGAGACTCAAAATGTATGGAGGAAGGTGCTCTGGTCTGATGAGACTAAAATTTAACTTTTTGGCCACCAAAGAAAACGCTATGTCTGGCGCAAACCCAACACTTCACATCACCCAAAGAACACAATCACAGTGAAACATGGTGGTGTCAGCATCATGCTGTGGGGATGTTTTTCAGCAGTCGGGACTGGGAAACACTCTGTGTGATTTGAGGCTAGGACGGAGGTTCACCTTCCAGCAGCACAATGACCCCAAACACACTGCTAAAGCAACACTTGAGTGGTTTAAGGGGAAACAGGTAAATGGCCTAGTTACAGAAAAAATTCAGTTTGCAGGGACTTTGAATGAATTTATGGTCTGGTAAGGCCATGTATTCCATCCCCTGGGACTTTCATTGAAATTATGGCCAGGTAGGGTAAGTAAGTTTTGGCTCTGGAAAGAAGAGATAGTGGCGCGCAATCAATTTAAACTAAATTAAGTAAATAAGGGAAAAGCAGGTAACGAGGACATGTAACCAATGGCTATAAAAATAGCAGATATAAAGTGGTTGGAATAAAGTGCATCAAAAGGAGATGATGATTCAGCTAGTAAACATAGAGTGATGTGCCATTAGTTGAAGAAATAAATAGCAGATAAATGATAAAATATCTAAACAACATCAGAGCAATGTTTAAAAAAATTATATAAATATATAAAATTGTCGCATAATAAACGCAGTGAACAATAAATACAATGAAAGGTGTGGGTGAATAGCTGCGCCACCCAGAAACTAAAGCTGCCAACACCAAACAATGTGACAAATTGTCAATAGATATATAAAGGCAAAAAGTGTGGCGCTAAATAAAACATGTGAGAACGCTCATTACAGACGAAAATATAAAATCTCGGCCGTTATTGAGTATTCAAATATGATGTGAAAAAAGTAAAAACTTTTATCCTATGTGCACTACGTGAAAAACGTATGACGCTAACAAACAATGCTAGTTAGGTGCACTTTGTGAAAACAGCCAAGTCAGCCGATCTTCATGAACGAAGAGGGTGACGCTGATATGTGCACTAGACAAAAAAAGAAAAATGTGCAAATCTTAGAAATAAGTGATGGTGTATAGCTAAAGCATATGAACCATGTGACCACAATAGGAATCAGACGCTCTAAACGAGCGATGATGGTGATCTTGGTAGAAATCACGTGCTCGGACGAGCAAACGGAAGCGATCACAGCCTACTGTGTGTTGAGGTCAAAATAATTAAACAAGAGACAGCAAATGTTTGAAATCATACAAACACAAAATACTAAACATGGACTGTTGAGCTGGTATACAGATATTCATACAATCATGTTGGGTGATACCATACTCGGTGATACCTGAACAGATTTGTATATGAGGACAACCACCCTTAGCCTGACATCAATCAGTGGATGGATATCTATAGACAGACACGCCAAATGGGGTGCATGTGTATAAAGTGTCACATGAAACATTAATCAGACATCAATTGGGTTATTGAAAAAGTCCATAGCAGAACTGGAAAATAATTTCTTTTTGGGACAAGCTTGAAACATATATCCTCTTGATGTCGGATTCAGTTGCAAACCACAAGATATATAAAGGAATACGGTACGCTTACCACATCCGGTGGACTCACTAACCGGTGGTGAGGGGTCAAACGAGCTCAAAATTTTAAGGCTTACGCCTATATTGGATAGATACTTGAAGTAAGGCTCAGCAGGAGATGTCACTTCCTATTCACCAGACGCCAATGGATCACCAGATCGCTTTTCAACAGTTAGGTTTTCGCCACCGCACTCAGATCATCTCAGCATGTGGAAGTATAAGGATAAAGAAAAAAAGAGAGAGAGAGGGCCTCCTCATCGTGTAAAAAGTCCAGGCATGGACTCAATTTATTGCTAAAAATTGCATTTGCTTCCGGAATACATTCCAATAAAAATAGTTTTAAAAGCAAAACAAAAACATAAAGGCGCACTAGAGTCGGTATATAAGCAAAGTTCTCCCGACGCGTTTCGTCTGATAAAGACTTCAACTGGGGCTCATTGCAAATAGACTAATAGTGCGCTGTATTTATACATATTAGACCACTTGAATATGACTCATTGGGAACAGCCCAACTTTTGGTGTGTGCAACATGTTGAGTACGTCGCAATGTGTTTGGCTGATATTCAATGGGTGCGTGACTGGGTGAATGTGATGGTTCACTAAGATAAAATAAGGTAAAGAGTGGCTGGAAAAAATCCAGTAGGTAAATAAAAAATAATCAATGAATAAAATCGCAGATGGAAGTCGCAGTTGAGAAATAACTATATAGTGGTGGTAGTGGGTGCGTCCCACATTAAAATCGTGACTGAAGTGAAAAAAAAAAAATGTTTCAAACGTATAAATATGACAAATAAAAACAGATCACAGCGGGTATGTAACAATAAAAAAGTCCATAAATATCATAGGTGCATCAAGAAAGTTCGTTTCCAAGTGCAGTGCAAGTGGTAATAGTAGTAGATCTTGGTGTACGGTGTTTTAACTGTGGCTATCTTGCGGCTATCCTGTGCTGTTATCCTGGTTACGTGCGGTCCTAGTGGGGAAAATTTGAGTGGCCCCTTACCTTACGGCTGTAAGGTTACAGCATTAGTGTATGGATCTTTGTGGTCCTTGGTGACCTTCCTCCTGTCGGTCCCAGCTGGGTATCCTAGGTCCTGTTAGTATTTCCTTAGCATAGAGGTGTATCCAGGTGTGGGTGGGGGGGGGGGGGGCTCACATCAATGTATATGGAAGGAAGGGAGGAAGTAGCCTCATAGTGTAGTAAGTTTAGTATAAAACATTTATTTCAAACAGTTAAAATCAAATGCAAGGGTACTCACATTTAAAAAATGTGCAAACAAGCAGAGTACAAACGAGCAGCGAGCTCGATAGCGTCACTTCCGGTGTGTCAGAAGGCTAGAAACCCGACGCGTGTTCATCACTGGTCACGTGACTTCATCACCCCTGATCCCACCCCCTGGGACCGCAGTTTTTGGAACACTCAGACCAGCTCATCTGGCACCAACAACTATACCACGTCCAAAGTCACTTAAAGTGGTTGTATACCCTAAATTGCAACTTGCACCTACAGGTAAGCCTAGATTAAGGCTTACCTGTAGGTACAAGAAATATCTCCTAAACCTGCACGGTTTAGGAGATATTTGGAAAGAACGATTTACAACGTTGTCTACGGCGCATGCGCGCCGTAGACAACGGTGCATAGAACGGGTTAATCCCCATTCACATCTGCGGCTCACCGCAGTTGAAGTGCCCCGCGCGCATGCGCGGAGCGACGTCTTCGCTGCTCTGGCCAATCACAGCACTGCAGCGGCGCTGTGATTGGCCGGAGCGCCGATACCCGGAAGAGCGATGGCTGCGGCTGGAGGGGGAGAAGAAGACGGCGTCGGGGGCCCCGATCTAAGGTAAGTGATGCATAATGAGCTAGTATGCTAGTCATACTAGCTCATTATGACTTTCTCTTGCAGGTAGTTTAAAAAAAAAAAAAAAAGTTTACCTGGGTATACAACCGCTTTAAAGTCCTTTCTTTGCCATTCTGATGCTCAGCTTGAACTTCAGCAAGTCATCTTCACCAAAACTATATGCCTAAATGCATTGAGTTGCTGCCATGTAATTGGCGGATTAGCAATTTTGTGTTACCAAGCGGTTGAACAGGCGTACCTAATAAAGTGTCCGGTAAGTGTATATAGTGTTGTAATTGAGAGTTGATATAAAAACTCTATATACGAAGGCAATGCAGTGCTTTTTAGTTTTAGAACAGAGTGAATTTTGGTTCCTATTGCCCCTCGCATTTATGTTTCTGACCTATAGAGTGTTCCACAGTTTTTCAGATCTGCTCTATTAACCATAAGATACTCTGCATTAAGAAAGCAAACATGCCTCGGGCAATATTCATAGTAGCAATAAAGTCAATAATGAGTCAACAAAGAAATAGTAGATGACTAAAAAAATCAGGAACATATTGGGCATTGCAAATCCTCAATCAAATATTTGTAAGTATTGTCATCCATTCAGATCATTCCACATTTTCAAGCTCAAAGTTCAATCCAAGTTTAAATGAAATGCATGTACTATAAAGAATTATTCGTAGCATTGGATTTCAGTTCTAAAAAAACCTTCCTAATAGTGATATGCAAACCAGGAAAAGTTTGAGTCACAGGAGGTTCAGCAAATCTAAAAAAAACACCCTTCCACTCGTACAGTATTAAAACCCCTTATGGTACATTTTAGGATGTACCACTCTTTCTCTTTGTTCTCCTTTCTTTCACTTATATCTCTCTCTATCCTAATTTCTTGATTTTTTTCCCCCTTTCCCTCTCTCTAGGCTGGGAGTGCGGTGTGGGATTAAGGAACAGCCCAGGATTCGGTGACCCCTGGCAAATCGTCATTCGACCCCCGAGCGGGTTCCGACCCCCAGATTGAGAACCATTGTTCTACAATAAGCGTATATTGATTGGTTTGCACAAAAGTTATAGCGTCTACAAAATAGAGAATAGATTTATGGCATTTTATTTATTTGTTTACTAGTAATGGCGGTGATCAGCGATTTTTAGCAGGACTGCGACATTGCGGCGGACAGATCAGACACTTTTTTGGGAGCAGTGACATTTATACAGGGATCAGTGCTAAAAAAATAGCCACTGATTACTGTATAAATGACACTGGCAGGGAAGTGGTTAACACTAGGGGGCGATCAAGGGGTTAAGTTTTCCCTAGGGAGGTGTCTCTAACTGTGAGGGGAATGTACTGACTAGGAGTAGAGAGAGATCGCTGTTCCTGATCACTAGGAACAGCAGATCTCTCGCTACTTCCCTGTCAGAATGGAGATCTGTCTGTTTACACTGACAGATCCCCATTCTGCCTCTCTGTGGATCAATCGCGGATGGCCAGTGGACATCGCGGCCGCCGGCCACGTGCATCGGCTCCGGCCACGCATGCGCCTGCTATAGGCTTTACAGGGACCACCATACCGGTACGGCGATTTGCGCAGCCGAGCCATTCTGCCGCAGTATAACTGCAGAGGCTGGTCAGCAAGCAGTTAGGATCCTCACAGAGGACAAGAGGGGCGCTCTTTACATTTAGAGGAAATGAGATTTCATCTCCGAATACAGAAAGGTTTCTTCACATTAAGAGCTGTGAAAATGTGGAACAGACTTCCTCAAGAGCTGATTCTGGCCAACTCAGTAGATTGCTTTAAAAAAAGACTTGGATTCTTTCCTAAATGTATCTAATATAACTGGGTACTGATATTTATAATGTATAGAAGAAAAATGCAGCGCTGGATAATGAATATGTGTTAGTTACTGACAAGTGACAAAAAAGTGCTGTCAAAGTCAAATATTGTGAATAAGAGCGGTGTAAACCACATATATAAAAAAAGGAACCAATATTCAAAATATATGATTCATAAACAAAAATAAAACCCAAATGAGTGTAAAAAGAACAGTGCGAACCACATATGAAAGCAATCAAAAAGTTCAAATTATTCAAAAGGAAAAGTTCATAAGTGAAAGTCCAAAAAAAATCTTGTGTGAAGACTAATCCTATGTGAAGACATCCACAATGTACTCCAACAGGTACTTTCCACCTCCTGTGCTGCCCGTCACCACAGAGTAAGACAAAAGGGAAGGCTTACCAGAAAGCCAACGACTGCCCTTATTCAGGGGGGTCAAACTGAGCTTAGTAGAACAGCCTTGGTGCTGTTAAGTATCACCGACATCCCATTCGATCGCCCTTCCACTGCTGTGTTTCTCCTATGTGAGGGATAATTTCAGGATCCTGACGATCCTAAAGGCTGCGCCGTAGCCTCGTCGAATATGAGCCTGAAGTCCAACTCGCCAGAACCACAATGTGCGGCACTCATCGATGCCTGTGAGCAGCACACACCACTTGCCGTTTCCCTTCATTCCCTTTCCTGCTTATTATACCGGTTAGTCGATCGAGGGAAAATCCAATTGCCTCTCAGGGGATCAGGAAGGAATTTTTCCCCTGCTGTAGCAAATTGGATCATGCTTTGCTGGGGTTTTTCACCTTCCTCTGGATCAACTGCGGGTATAGGATTGTGTATATGGGATTGTAGATTTTTTTTTTATTGGTTGAACTAGATGGACTTGTGTTGTTTTTCAACCTAACTGTGTAATTATGATGAGGAGCCTATGATGAGGCACTAATGGGCACCGATAGGTGGCACTGATGGTTGGCATTGATAGACACTGATAGGCAGCACTGGTAGGTAACACTGATGAGGAAGCACTGATTGGCAGCACTGATGGGCACTGATTGGCAGCACTAGTGGGCACTGTTGGGACTGCATTGATAATCAGGAGACTGATAATCAGTGCCCTGATTATCAGTGTCGATGTCCCTTTAACATCAGCTGGTTATTAACTCTCTTCTCTCCTCAAGTTGTCAGTGTGAGGAAAGAAAAGCTGATAACCGGCTTGTGTTTACATCCGCGATCAGCTGTCATTGGACACAGCGCGATCACGGGAGGACATAAATAGACACCTTCACAGTAAGTTGCAGGTATGCAGGTAGGTTGCAGGTATACAGTGAAAATCATGGGCTGTAACCTGCTGACAAACTTGTGCTGTGTACAATCACAGCACAGTTATTAGGTGGTGGGCGCATGAGCACAGCTAAATCAGGAAGTTTACCACGATGTACGGGTACGCCGCAGTGTCTGACTGTGCCACCCGCTAGCAGTATATGTATTGTTAGTGGGCGGCAAATAGTTAAATGACAGATCCTCACCGGCTGTTTGTAAACAAACTGGCGGGGATCCTAGGTCACCTCATTGACCAAATATGTTTATGATGTGGAGCTACATTGCTGGACAACATGATTGATGCTGGACTTTCATGGGGTAAATTTTTATTTTTTTCTAATAAAGGACGGTGTGTTTACTATTCACATTTTATTTGTGAATGAGTAACAAGGTGTTCTGTGCATGCCTTACTGATTTACCTGGGGGTGGGGCAAATAATCTAAGATTCCCCTTATTCTAAATCATTTGATTAGTCCCCTTTCGCAGTCTCCCAGATCCCTTTTGAAGGACAGGATGATGGGAAGAGGCCTTGGCCTCCATCAACATGGGGACAAGGTGCCCTGCAAGGGGGAGGCTTTGCTGCCTCCCCTTGCAAAGTACACTACAAATTTTTGAGGAAACGTGGCTTGCTATGGTTCAAGATGTGGAAGTCATACACTCACTGCCCCCCCCCTTTTTTGGACTGTCAGGCTGTAGGCCTAGGTAAGGTTTTTTTTTATTAATTTTAGGGGGACCCCACACTTTTTTTTCTCAGCTCACCATGTTAAATAAATACTGGTGTGGGGTTCCCCTAAAAATCCATAAAACACTCTTATCCAGGCATACAACCTGATCGGCTAGGAAAAAAAGGCAGCTAGCATGCAGGTCCCCTTCCTGGACAATACCAGGCTACATTCTCAAATTTGGAAAGGCATGTGGGACAGAGGCCTCCCCCCTCATCCTGTCCCCCATAAAGAATGTAGGGGTCTTTAGGGGGGATTTATTGAAATCTGGAACTCTCCTTTAGAATTATCGTCCCTCAGATATTTGATTCCCCTTATTAAAAAAAAAAAAAAAAAACACGTAAATAGTATCCAATACTTCATATGAGGAAGGAACAAGTTAATTTTGAAGATTACTCATGGTCCCTATAGTACTGTAAAGTTGGCAGCATTCCAAACCACATAGAAGGCTAAAATCATATAGTATGAGTTTTAATTAAAAGATTCAGAAAAATCCCAATAATTACCCAACGTCTAAGAATATCTCAGGGAGGGACATTGTTAAACACATGGGAAACTATATATTCTTAACCACAACATGCACTTCTATGAGTGGTTAAATACATCTCTTATGCGAGTCAGAAATGTATCCAGGATCGTTTCATTAATGATTTGTTTTAAATCTATCTTTTTCTTTCCTTCGGAGCGAGCTGATCTTTTTTTTTTTTTCGTGTGCCGTGGGTACCCTGATTGACGATGGATCTACACTGGGGGACATTGTTTTTAATTTTTTAATAAAGGACTTGTCGAAAACGTATGTAGTGTCTTTATTCACTTTTTATGCTTTTTAATGAATGGGTAGGATACTCATTTGCATAGGAGGGGGGTGATCTGGGGGGTCCCCTTGTTAAAGGGAGATTCCAGATCCCGATAAGCCCCCATACCCCCACCAATACCAGCCAGAGTTGTGGGGAAGAGGCCCTTGTCCCCATCAACATGGGGACAAATTGATTTGGAGCTGGGGGGCAGAGCCCCCACCCCAAAGCACCCCCCCATGTCGAGGGCATGTGGCTTGGTTCAGGAGGGGAAGTTCGCTAGTCCCCTCCATTTCCTGACCTGCCAGGCTCCATGCTCAGATAGGGGTCTAGTGTGGATTTTGGGGGGGACCCCACACAATTTTTTTTTTACATTTTACGCTGTTTTGCCGATATTTCTTATTGCCGGCAATGCTTATTTTTACATTCAGCTGTCAGCGGGGGAACAACTGATGACTCATCGGTTATTAAGGATGCAGTGGCTGGCTTCCTGGTCCATTCCTTAACAACCAGCTATACACAGTTTGTTAAAGAGAAGAAAAAAAATGCATGTACAAAATGCACTGTAGAGCGCATCAACCTCAAACTGCATAGATGTGAACTGAGCCCAAATGTTCAAATAAGGAAGAGCCAAGATGAAGCATATATAAGTGGCTGCTATGTTTGTTCTGGCTGGTGTAGATACTAACAGGAGGTGTCTTAGGGCATGTGTACACTGGATTTTGTTTGCATAAGAAATGCTTTTCTCCTCATACAAATCAATGGAAATGCAAAATCAGCTTGATGCAGCTTAGAAGAAGGGCAAATGCAGGTCATAAGGAGGTCAACTGCAATTCATACGCAGCTGTAAAGAACTCTTATTTCAGAAGAACCTCAAACTGATCTAAAATGCAAGATGAATGCATTTGAATTCATGCTGCATATCTATTGAAGCTAGCATAGTGTGTTGTCACACATTTAACCACTTCTTGACTGGAAGTAATTGAAGCCTAGATGCCCAGGCCAAATTCAAGAGTTTCAATATGGGTCTGTTACCTTGACTAACTCTGTGACTAATGCAGGAAGGAATAACTTAGAGGGATGTGGCTACCTACCAAAATATTCAGTACTATATGCCCCAGATTGGGTACTCTAGTGGTTTAGGGTTAAAGTAGAAACTATGGACTCCCTATAAAAAAAAAAAAAAAAAATATGCCTCCAAACACCAGCATCATTTGAACATACTGTATGTGCTTATGTGACCCTACATCTAAGGAGGTTATCTCAAATATCTATGCCCTAATTTTAGAAGGTGATGCACCCTACCCCCTCCCCTATGTGGCAAAATGGGAGAGATATTTGGGAAGTGGCCTGGACCAGGGGCATTGGGAACAAATATGGTAAACCATAGCTCACAGCTCCATTAAAACATCGGCCATAGAATCCAAATATAGATTGCTTATGCAACAGTATTTGATCCCACAACACCTAACAAAATGTATAAACACCATTTAAGACAAATGTTTTCAGGGATGCCAGTCAGACTGGACTAGTGTGTACTAATTGGCATACACAATATCAGGCAAAGGAATAGGAAAATCATCTAATGAAGCGCTGTTGAACTTTAAAAGAGAAGTATAGGTTAACAAAAAAAAAAAGAGCAATCACATGACCACAGATTGATCAGTTCTCAGCCTTCAGTGAGCAGAGAGCAGTAATACCACGTACACACGAGTGGAATTTCCGTCCGAAAATAGATGTTTTTTACGACGGAATTTCCGCTCAAGCTTGTCTTGCATACACACGCTCACACAAAAATTCTGCGGAGACGTACAACACTAGGACGAGCCAAGAAAATTAAGTTCAATGCTTCCGAGCATGCGTCGAATTCTTTCCGTGCAATGCCTGATTTTTTTTCGGGTCCGAATTGCATACAGACGATCGCATTTTCGGATAGGAACTTTTTTCCCGACCGAAAAATAGAGAATATGCTCTCAATCTTTTGCTGGCTGGAATTCCGCCAGCAAAAGACCGATGGAGCATACACACGGTCGCATTTTCCGACAAAAAGCTCTCATCTGAGTTTTGCTGGCGGCATTTCTAATCGCGTGTACATGGCAGCGGACTGATAGGCTGAGCGAGCTGCGGCCAGTCATCTCGGCAGATCCTGACATTATTGTTGAGATCCCTGCAGAGAACCAGCTCTGTGACGTTAGCCGACAGCAGACTAGCCCATTGTTGGCTGATTCTGGGTCACAGGAGTGCACTTGAGAAGTATGGCCAAAAGAGCTTTGGCCGCACTTCACCTTTAAACCTTCAGAATGCACAAGGTTGCAATTTCGGCTTCTGACATTTCTGCTCAGTGCAACAAAGCAAACTCTTGCAAAGTCGTGGTGGTCTTCTACCCCAGTAATCTCTCAGGTGAAGCATAAAATGGTATGGTTTCTGACCCATAAGAAATTGGCTTCAATCCTTAAGAATACAGCCTGTAAATTTGAGCAGACATGGACAGCATGGGTAGAACACTACCGCTCTAAAGATTTCATCTGTCCTTACTGACTTTATGAATTCTCCCCACGACACTGCTTTCTGGCAACTAGTCACTAACGACATGATCCCCCCCCATTTACTCCCTCCCCTATCGCTGTCAATACCTTTCCACCAAATCTTGTTTTCCTCTCCTCTTTTCTGTCTTGACTTTTCTTTCATCCTGTTGCTCACTGCATCGTCAACCATAATCTCCCCTAAATATGGCTCTTGTCTGATTAATCACTCTTACTTTGTAACTCATCATTAAAACACTAAACAGAACTGAGCCCAACTTTACATTTATCTTATTACCATTTCCCTACATGGCTATCCCCGTTTCGGGTACTAGTGAAAACATATCTGTTCACATAACTGTGTTGTGATGATTGTAAGGTGAAAGATGGTTGTATGTTTTCATCTCATGGCAATGTACAATTATACGTATTACAAGTGTTACAAATTCTTATGTTGTAATGGCACAATAAACCTTTAATAAAATTAATTGAAAAAATAAAAATAAAACATAAAAAAATAAATGTGCTGGGGCACTAGTTCATTTTTACTTACAGGTTTTTCTCCTTTGTTGCTATTGAGTAATATATTTAATGATAGTCTAAATAATGTGTGGGAAATCTTATCAATATACATCGGCTATATCACCAAAAATATCAAAATGTGAAAGTGAATGGATTTCCTCATGTACCTTGAATCGGGGAAGATCATGAGGAGATGGGGATATTTAAAATGGCCAAAAGAAACAAAGAAAAATTGTAAATTAGTTAAAAACACACATTTATTATCGGTATATTAAAAACATGAATATATCCAAAAAAACACATATTAGCAACTGCACGCTCCAATAATTAATATATCCAATAAGGATAACCATGGAGATGTATCTAAGGGGTCAGGATTGTTGCAAAATAATTAATTAAATGAATTCATTGGAACCGCGCTCTCTAGAAAAGTGCAAGTGCAAAAAGGTGCTAGTATTCCTAATATTGCATAAACCACAAACACAACAATTGAAATCATGTGCAAACTTCTTAGCACTGAAGCTAATATTATAAGTGCAAAAAAGTGCTAGTATTAGATGGACCACAGACATACAGTCATGTATAAGCTTCTCAACTTTAAAGTCCAAGTGTGGAATCAACCAACATGGTTTTTAATAAAATAAAAACGATCAAAAAATGATCGAAAAAATCCAAGATCAAAAAACAAAAAGAATCACACTGTTGAGTGAAATGTAGTGTTCAAATAGACAATTTCTGGATAAAATCTTCTTATATTTGGCAATCATTAGAGAGGTTTGTCTTCCACCACAATCACCAGCCACACATTCTACTCACCAGAATCCATTACAGGTAGTCGAAACCGCTTTAATGGAAGGTGCCAAAATGGAGAATCTCAAAATGGAGAATCTCAATCCAAATGCTGTGTGGTCAGGATTACTGTGACCTAAGGGTACTTGATGGACATATTGTGGAGACCATAATGTGGAATTGGTTATAGCAGACCATCAATGCCATAAGTTAAAAGAGGAAAAAAAGGAAAAAAGGCTCCCATGGTGAAGTATATAAAAAATGTATTCAAAAGACGAGATAAAACCAAGTAAAAACTTCATAGCAGCTAAGCAAACATATCCATGTGTAAGGAGACGCCGTTGGCGTTCCAGCTGCATTGCAAAAGGCAGAAGTGACGTATCACACTCAAGCAACCCTACCGGTTTCGTCAGTACGCTCTGACGTCATCAGGGGGCTTGTCAGGATTGTTGCGTTTTGCATATCTTGAGGCTTCTTCAGGATCCTTTTAATGGTTAATAATGAATCAGAGGTGCAGCTAATAAAGAACAAAATATATATTAAAAACAGACATCAGAAAGTACATACCGTATATATAAGCTGAGTTTTTCAGCACATTTTTTTGTGCTGAAAATGCCCCCCTCGGCTTATACTCGAGTCAAGCACTTTTCTGCAGCAGAGAATGACATTTTCCGAACCAACTTTGGGGCACCCTTTCTCTGGGCCACTTGGTGCTAGAACCCCAAATTTGGTTTGCAAACTCGTCAGTTCGAAAAATGTCATTCTCTACTGCAGAAAAGTGCTTGACATTTTCCGAACCCCGTATCTCGGGGGCCACTTGGTGCTAGGAACCCCAAATTTGGTGTGCAAACCCGTCGGTTCAGAAAATGTCATTCTCTGCTGCAGAAAAGTGCTTGGCCACTTGGTGCTAGGAACCCCATCTTGGATGCGTTGTAGTGTTAGTTCCACTGAGTTTTCACACCAAATTTGGGGTTCCTAGCACCAAGTGGCCCCTAGATACAGGGCCCCAAATTCGGTCAACTGTATCCATCTACAGAAATGTCATTTCGGGACCCTTTGGGTTCAGAGACCCCAAATTTTGGCTGCAGATGGGGGCATCTAGGAACCCTTAACTATCGAGTTTGAAGTTTGGGGGACCTATGGCTGCAAATGGGCACAGTGAAGCATGAAAATGGGCACAGTGAGGCTGCAAATGGGCATTGTTGACCCTCTTTTCCACTTACAGTAGCTGCGCATTTCTCACCCTAGGCTTATATTGGGGTCAATACGTTTTCCCATTTTTTTCTGGTAAAATTAGGTGCCTCGGCTTATATTCGGGTCGGCTTATACTCAAGTATATACGGTAATATATCACGATGAATAAAACATTTTTATATATAACTTTGGAAAATTTTATATAAGTCAATGACCAAAAAAATAGAGAGAAAAAATGTAATATTATAATCAGATGATTTCATGAGAAGACATGATCCAACACTAAGGAGGGAAAGAATGTGTAGGGCGGGAGGCAAAACCCACCACTGCTTATTGTAATTCTAGAAAATACCTTACCTAAAAACAAATGTACACTGACCAACTAGTCTCTATTGGGTAGTTTATACTGGGGGACAGCAACCAGTAGATCTTGGACAGGTGACTGGCTTGCTGACCCGCCATTCCAGAGCATCAAACAGAGTGCAATGCAGAGGGACTACTTGTAAATTTGTAGCTGTAGTAGGGAGCAAGAGCTGCATAAGCCGATGCCTCCTCTGTAGTGCCAGCTCCTGTCCCATGCAGAGTGATACCAACTGTTCTCCACCTCCTATCCTGGCTAGCGGTCTCCAGAGTGGTGCCAGCAGCAGGAAAGAAGAGATACAATACAATACGCTGGGCATAATAGTATAGGGCTGCTTTCACACTTGCAGTTGCAGTTTACCCACACCGAGGGTGCATGCAGTGTACCTGTCACTTTCCTGCGCTTAGCCATAGACTTCTATTTTATCCTGCAGGTTTGGTGCACTTTCTGAAAGCGCACCAAAACTCATGAATGCAGGAGTTTTGGTGCACTTTCAGAAAGTGCACCACACCTGCAGGATCTAATAGAAGTCTATGGCAAAACTCTAACGCAGGAAAGTTGCAGATGCATTGTGCTGCACCTGCAGTGTGGGTAAACCGCAACACATCAGTGTCAAAGCAGCCTTAAAGAGGCCTCAGAATAGTAAGGTTTTTTTTCACAAGTGCAGCAGGCAGTGCTGCTCCCCTGAAAAGTGTTCAGAGTGTGTTTGACAGGTGCTAAGGAGGCGATATGCTGCCTCCTCACCCTCTGATTTAAACCTATTAATGCCGTGCAATGCATGCGATTTCTACGTGGTAGTATGCTAATTAGAGGTTTAAATCAGTTGTGAGGCGGTGACACTGTACCCAGTGATCTTTGGCCTCTCCCATGTTGTTCAGGTAGATCTCCACCTCTTTAAGGTTGCCTACCCCTGGTTTATACTATGTCCATTGTGGAATGATGAGAACTTATCCATATATTATACCTACAGATAAGCATGCAGATAGAATGCAAGTGTCAGTACATCTCTAATAATACTCCCAGTATTAAAGTGTTTGTTAACCTAAAAAAATATATTGGATCCTGTTCCCTTAAAGCATGTTATACAGCACAGTGCTTGTGTTGTGTTATTTTGTCCCCTGTAACACCTGAAATGCCTGGCTATACCCTCCCCTCTGTAAATTGACCACGGTTTATCATGGCTGCTGAGCCCTGACACCGTGGTCAGTTTACGTGTGTCCTCCTCCCCCTCCCCTCCCTGCCTGTTAGCTCGTAACAGTGCCCCCCTTCACCTCCTGCTGGTATCATAACGTATTGTTGTGACTACAATCCCCCCTGTTGTAATAAATGCTGTGCCCCACTGTATGTGTTTTCTAAAAAAATCTGCCGATAAATACCTTATTTTATAGCGCCGCTCTGCGGTCACTCTCTCTTGCTTTGCTGCCAGACCTGGAGAGACGGCCGGTCCCTTGAACGCCGAGCGGCACTATAAATTAAGGTATTTATCGTCAGATTTTTTAGAACAGACATACAGTGGGGCACAGCATTTATTATAACAGAGGGGTTGGTAGCAACAACAATAAGTTACCAACCACTTTATTGAACCATAATCTGATGGTTAATAGAAAAACCACAGTCCCCACTCACCTATGTAGCAGTGATATACACTAGACAAAGGTATGTGGAATACATCTGCCAGCTAGCTGGACAAAATGGCATAATATGAAGTTTGAGCATTTTAAATATCCCCATCTTCTCATGATCTTCCCTGATTCAGGGTACATGAGGAAATTAATTTACATTCACAAATATATTTAAAACGGACCTTCAGTCATCTTTTTTTCAACTTTCCATCTAATAAATCTTCTGCCCTTGTTGTTTTAACTTTGGTAAAGTAAAAAAAAAAATTCTGTCAGTAAATACCTTATACAGCCCACTTCCTGTTTCTTGCCTGGTCATTAGCCTAGGATAATGACATCATGCACAGATCTCTCTCACTCTCTTGAGAGTTTTCCAGGAAGGGAGGGGGTGAATCAAAAGAGGGCCAATGAGAGCTGCAGAGCTGGAGGTCTGCCTCTGTGTGTCTGTGTAAATCCAGGAAGTGAACAGGCAGCAGCTTCAGCTGCCCACAGTTAAAATGGTTGCTGCCAGACTCTGTGAGACTACTGCAGCCTATTTGGCAAGTACAGAATCACAGTATATATAAAATGTAGCACTAACCCCCGAAGGAGCGGCTGGTTTTATTTGGGCTTACCGTTACCTCACCTGCTTGTAGCATCGTCTTGGGGGTCCCGTGGAAAGTGGCCCAAAGAATGTTAATTTCCAATACTTAATTATTTTTCGATGGTAATTTATTAAAAGTAAAGTCTCTCGATAAAATGGTAGAGGATTAAAGGTGTGTTCAGGCACCTGGTACTGCGAGTTTAAGTTCTCTTTGACGATCTAGAAGACAATAGTTCCTCTTGATAGATCTAGCCACCACCGGATAAGTCCCTCTCACTGGACCTAGCAGCCGGTGGGGTATTTAACACAGTCTCTACCACAGACTTGTGAGGTTAAGCTTTAGCGTTACTGAGAGATTGAAGAACAATTCCATACAATACCAGTCTCTTTCAGCCGAACCGGCAATACTGTAGGCAATGTGATCCGGGTTGCGTCCTTCAACTAAGTCTCCAGGCTCCTCCAGAGAAGCCAGCCTTGCGCACGGTCTTCTCCTGAAAGAGTCCTCCCCTGGATCCTCCAGTAGCTGGGCCTCTCCCTTCAGATGAGATGGCACTGGACCATCCCTGGATCAATAGGCTCCAAGATCCGTTTCGGCCTAGCCTCTCAGTTGCGCTGCCTCGGGCCAGCCAGCCCCGAGACACAGGATGCATAGTCCCCAACCCCAGGCCAGGAGGGCCATGGGACTGGGTCAGGAGGACCACCAGAACCAAGAAGACAGAAAATAATCCACCGCCAACATGGCGTCGGTACCTTAAATACCACCTCCCAGAATTCACAGCAGGAAAACACTCCCACTGGGCTGGTTCCGAGAGATAAATGGTATTCAATGCATCCAGCTAGACTGCGCATCCACTCTTGCCGATGGTGACAGCGACACCTACGGTCAAGGCGAGCCCAGTGCAACCCAGCTGGACTGGTACAGAGACCAGTAATTTAGAGAAATTAGCCTGAAGCCCAACTGTGACTTCAGGCAACTTAATTTTTGAAAAACAATAGCGCCTGCTCGTCAGGAGCCAGCGCTACAAAAATAATATGCAAATTGGTTGGAGGGAAGCTTCAAAATGTCAAAGATGTTTTTATTCCAAATTATTGGAGCAGACCGCTGTTCCTCTTTAATGGATTTAACACATGGAAATAAGAGAATTGATTTGTGATTTGCTGCAGTTGGTGTAGATATGATACGTTCCTGGAATCTATGGGTTCTGAGATTTGTAGCCTATCGGGGGGAAGAGGCATATGAAGTTTAGGAGAGTTTGCTAAATGCGGTTGGCCTGGAAAGTTTCAGAACTACACAATTCGCCTGTTTTTCAAACTGAATTTCCTTTCTCTGCTTATTGGTTGCTATGGGCAGGACTCCAGTTTTCCTTCCCCCAGATCTTCGATATCAGCCCCTGGGTTGCACACAGAATTTCCTCACGCCTTCGAGATTAACAGCAAGTTAACATCTGGAGCCTGAGAAAACATTCCACACCAGTGAGACTGTCAGGTGTATTACATCACGTCAGTTTCCTTGGCAGGCCTGCAATGATTGATTTCACACTCCTTCACAATGAAATCTGCTAATTATCATTGCATGTTCCACATGTTGTAATAAAACCATGCTGTCAGGAGAAAAAGCAGGTAATTTGCTTAGTAGATGTGTGAGAGGACGCACAACACAAATGTGGATGGGTGGAGGAGAGCACACTGTGAAGGAGTCTGTTCCCTGAGGGGTGGGTGGCCAAATGAAAACTTGAATATAGATTACATAAATGTCATGCATATGTTATTGGAACACAATGTGCACATTGTATCGTTGTTACATCAAGCGCCACTAAAGCTGTGAGCTTTATGGAATATTATAGTGTAAAAGAGCAATACTCTTCAGTAACCCAGCCAAAGTTCATTGTAACTACACCAAATGAGACCAATAAGACTCATTCTTATTTTGATTGGTTGCCATGGCTGACAGTAAGCCATTGTTTTGCACTATACTTTCAACCCTCATATAATTTAAATACAATTTTTTTCTTTGGCTGTTAAACAGATCTGAACATGTCTAAAGACGTGGGGTTACAATAAGAAGCATTTTGATGAAGGTGGTGCCAGATAAGATGGAACAATTCTTTAGCTGTACCCAGAGAGGGGGGGGGGGGGGGGGGAGATGACTGTGTGTGGACATATACAGTATATATATTTTGTGACATGGTGTAATTAGCTCTTGTGGTAGATGTGTTTTTACAGTAAATTCTTCGCAGACGGGAACTATATTTAACCACTTCAATACCAGGCACTTAGACACCTTCCTGCCCATGCCAATTTTCAGCTTTCAGCGCTGTCGCAATTTGAATGACAATTGCGTGGTCATACAACAATGTACCCAAACTAAATTTGTATAATTTTGTTCCCACAAATAGAGCTTTCTTTTGGTGGTATTTGATCACCTCTGCAATTTTTATTTTTGGCGCAACAAATAAAAAAAGCCCGAAAATTTTGAAAAAAAACAAGTTTTTCTTTTTTTCTGTTAACATTTTTTGTAAATAATTATGTTTTCTAATTCAATGACGTGCACTGATATGGCTGCACTGACGGGCACTGATGGGCACCAATGAGGTGGCACTGACGTGCACTGATGATGGGCACTGATAGGCGGCACTGGTATGCGGCATTGATGGGCACTGGTAGGCCAATAACCGGCTTTTCCTGTTTACATCGTGATCAGCCGTGATTGGACAGGGCTGATCAGGTGGTAAAGAGCCTCCGTCGGAGGCTCTTTACCGAGATCGGTGTAGCGGTGTCTCAGACTGACACACTGCACCACCCATCGCCGCGGGCGGCTGTTATCCTGAAGGACGTCATATGATATCCTGAAGGCCATCATTCTGCTATAGGCCAGGCAGGAAGTGGTTAAAGGCCTGGTAGACCATTTTTATTAAAAAGGCAGAAAGCAAAAACATCAGTCCAACATAAAGATTCACATGCAGGGGATCTTCTCCAGCTTCAGAAGAACATGGCACCTGGCTCATAAGCTCACTCAGTTTTCACTGCAGTGTCACGATGCACCACTTACCAGTATCTCTGTGTGGTCCAGCTCTCCTGGATACTTGGCTCTCTAAGCCTTTAGTCACAGCGCCCTGCTGCACAGCTTATGGATTGGGGTTCTCCTGATACCTGGCTCCTGAAACGAGACCTGGCTGGGGCACCTCTGACCCGTCAGTGAGATCCTATTTCTCTTGCCTGGGCACCTCCGATCCCTTGATAAGACCCTCTGTCTCTTGGCTTCTGGCTGCGGGCCCCTGACCCCTGGGTGAGACCTTTCATCTCCCACATTGGGAGCGGTCTCTAAACTGGAAACTCTGAGCTATCCTCCGACCCATGTATATAATGTCCCTGCACACCTCTGTACTCAGCCAGGTTACAGGCATCTAGCAAAACCTGGGCACAGGATTGAATGTTCAGATCCAGAACTACAAAATCCAGAGAAAGACAAATATACTAGTCTGGAACGTCACAGTCACCCTACAGGCGAATCATGTGTCACATTTCCTATATTCTTACAGTGACAGGGCCTCTCAGTCCCTTTTATATACAGTGATACCTCAGTTTGCAAGTAACGCGGTATACGAGCGTTTCACAAGACCAGCTATATATTTTTTTTAGATCCTGATTTGATTTGTGAGTGCTGTATCGCAAGACGAGCAGGACTCAAGCCGCTGGTGTATGTATTACCGTATGTGGCCAGAGGTCTGGGGCGCTGGAGAACTCGGAGACACTGGGTGGGGTTGGCATTGCTTCGAAGCACCCGGAAGTGTCAACACTCGAGTGTCTCCGAGCATTACCAGCGCCCCCACAATTCTGGCTACATACAGTACTGCATACACCAGCAGTGGTTGTGGAACAAATTATGTGGAAACTCGCTTTGATATACAAGTGCCTTGGATTACAAGCATGCTTCTGGAAAAAATTATGCTCGTAATCCAAGGTACTTTTTAATGAGAAATTGCTTTTCTATTTATTCTGTATAACAGTCTTTCTCAACTAGGGTTCCTCCTGAGTTTGCTAGTTCTTTGAGCAGTGAGCATTGGTACACAAGTTGTTGATTCTACACACTGACCGTTAATATTAGGGGACACCACCAATTTGTACTGCCTGCATTTCTTTTGTGTTATTATTCACCTAATTTAATGACAAGTATTAAAAATGTTGTACACAGCAGGAGGTTATACAAATGATCTGTCCCTGGGTGTCCGATATGCTAGGGATCCCATTCTATTTAGTCTTATATTTAAAGCATTCTACAATTTGTGAACTGTAGGTAAAATAAATTTTAGCATAGGTTAAAACCAGAAAAATATTTAAGGGTACCTTCAGGCTGGGTTCACACCGAAGCACAGAGCGGCTCACAGCAGGGGTCCAGTGTGTCCCTGTTCACCGTTTCAGGTCCGATTTCAGCCTAAAATTTTGGGCTGAATTTGGACCTGAAATGCACCAGAAGACGCACAGGACTCCTGTGCAATTGTCACTGGCTCCATTAAGAGCCGGTCAATCTCCTGACATGCAAATTGGATGCGGGCAATAAAGTGAATCCAGCCTCAGGCTGGAATACAGCATTCCTCTGCTTCTATTAGAAGAACTTCAGATAACGACCTAGAAAACGAATTGGAAAGACTGTGTACATGAGCTTGGTTTCATTTAATATGCCTATTGCTCATTGCCGTTGTGAACAATGCTGACAATATTCTTTTGATTAGCACTTTAACTGCTTAAGGACCGCCTCCTGCACATATACGTCGGCAGAATGGCACGGCTGGGCACATCAACGTACAGGTACGTTGTCCTTTAAGAGCGCAGCCGTGGGTCGCGCTCGCGACCCAGTCCTGAGCTCCGTGACCGCGGGACCAGCGGACCCGATCGCCGCTGTTGTCCCGCGATCGGGTCACAGAGCTGAAGAACGGGGAGAGGTATGTGTAAACAAACCTCTCCCCGTGCTTCCTAGTGACACTGTCACTGATCGTCTGTTCCCTGTCATAGGGAAAGACGATCAGTGACATCACATGCCAAGCCATGCCCCCCTACAGTAAGAAAACACACACAGGGCTCACTTAACCCCTCCCCACCCCCTAGTGGTTAACTCCTTCACTGCCAGTGTCATTTACACAGGAATCAGTGCATTTAAAATAGCACTGATTGCTGTATAAATGACAATGGTCCCAAAAATGTGTTAAAAATGTCCGATGTGTCCGCCATAATGTCGCAGTCACAATAAAAAATTGCTGATCGCCGCCATTACTAGTAAAAAAAAAAAAACAGAAGGGCCATATAATGTCGTTAAACGCCGAAAAGGCTTTCGACAACCTTAGCCTCTCCTGGCTGTTCAGTGGTAATGTCACACTTAGGTTTCTCGGGCCCAATTATAACCTTTCTCACCAACGAATGTAAAAATTCGATCCCCCTGAAATGGAACAAGACAGGGTTGCCCACTGTCCCCACTTCTTATTCACAACATTGCGATAGAACCCCTTTCAAGACTGCTTACTTCCCCCAGAAACGGCATCAGTGGAATTAACATAGGGGACCAGGAGTCCTACACTCAGCCCACTTTGCGACGACATACTCCTGTTCTCCACAGCTCCCCTAACTGACTTTGGCAAACTCAAGGAAATCTTCCATACCTTCCGAAAATGCGCAGGGTTTTCGTACGTATATAACTTTGACAAGAGCGAAATACTGGCCACTGACACCCAAAACGACGTTAGACTGGAAAACTAACACTCACCACTATCGCCACACATTCTTATAACCTACTTATATTAATTAAAAAAATGCTATAAAACTATCCCCTATTTTGTAAACGCTATAACTTTTGCGCAAACCAATCAATAATCGCTAATTGCCTAAATCGGCCTAAACTGAGGAAAACAATACGTTTTTTTATATATTTTTTGGGGATATTTATTATAGCAAAAAGTAAAAAAAAATATTGCATTTTTTTCAAAATTGTCGCTCTATTTTTGTTTATAGTGCAAAAAATAAAAAACCACAGAGGTGCTCAAATACCACCAAAAGAAAGCTCTATTTATGGGAAAAAAGGATGCCAATTTTGTTTGGGAGCCACGTTGCACAACCGCGCAATCGTCAGTTAAAGCGCAAATTAGTCCGGGGCTTAAGTGGTTAATGTTTACCTCTAGATGCCTGCTTTTGCTTTTTTTTTTATTTCTTGCAGAGTATTTAGGACCCCTATAAAAAAAAAAAACAGGGGTTCTTTGATAGGCAAACTTTAATCACCTCCTATGGTTGTGGACTATGCCTCTCTCTCAAGTCACTATTGGTTAGTGGAGCAAATTATAGAGGCATTCAAATTAGGCAGAAGGGGTGGGGCAGAGCCATCGCCTAGACCAGTGATGGCTAACCTTGGCACCCCAGATGTTTTGGAACTACATTTCCCATGATGCTCACCTACACTGCAGAGTGCATGAGCATCATGGGAAATGTAGTTCCAAAACATCTGGGGTGCCAAGGTTCGCCATCACTGTCCTAGACGTAGTAGTTGCCACTTGAATTGAGTTGATCTGAAGTAAAAAAAACAAATGCATTTAGGTACCTGAAATGAGGAACTATCGATTGTTTTTTGGGTTTGCTTTAACCACTTCCCGACCGGCGCACACAGATATACGTCGGCAGAATGGCACGTACAGGCAGGAGGGCGTATATATAAGTCCCTCCTTAATGCCTGTCCATGCCATTGCGCGCGCGCCGGAAGCGGCGCGCTCCGGCGGCGGTCGGGACCCCCGTGAGTCCGGTCGCAGGGCCCGCGGACTCGATCGCCGCGGGGACCCCCGCGATCGTCTCACGGGAAGGCTGAACGGGGAGATGCCGAGATAAACAGCATCTCCCGTTCTGCCTAGCAACTAGTGACGCCGATCTCTGCTCCCTGTGATTGGAGCAGAGATCAGCATTCACTAGCTGACAGCCACGCCCCCCCCACAGTAAGAAACACACCCCTAGGCATACTTAACCCCCTACACTGCCCCCTTGTGGTTAACCCCTTCACTGCCAGTGTCATTTATACAGGAATCAATGCATTTAAATAGCATTGATTGCTGTATAAATGACAATGGTGTCAAAAATGTCCGATATGTCCGCCATAATGTCGCAGTGACAATAAAAATCGCTGATCGCCGCCATTACTAATAAAAAAAAAATATTAATAAAAATGCTTTAAAACTATCCCCTATCTTGTAAACGCTATAACTTCTGCGCAAACCAATCAATAATCGCTTATTGCGATTTTTTTTACCAAATATATGTAGAAGAATACGTAACGGCCTAAACTGAGGAAAAAAAAAAGTTTTTTTTATATATTGTTGAGGGATATTTATTATAGCAAAAATAAAAAATAATGCGTTTTTTTTCAAAATTGTCGCTCTTTTTTGTTTATAGCGCAAAAAATAAAAACCGCAGGGGCGATCAAATACCACCAAAAGAAAGCTCTATTTGTGGGAAAATAAGGACGTCAATTTTGTTTGGGAGCCACGTCGCACGACCGCGCAATTGTCAGTTAAAGCGACGCAGTGCCGAATCGCAAAAAGGGGCCTGGTCCTTTGGCTGCAAATTGGTCCGGTCTGAAAGTGGTTAAAAAGAACCTGTGTCCAGACTATGGACATTTAAAGGCATTGTACAATTTCAAATGATTTTGTGGGTTTTAAATAATATTATTGTAGTTCTATTCCGTGTGTTGCGTACCTTACCTTGTAATGATGGGCTCACATGTAGTGGCTGCAGTTTTGTAGATAGCTGATCTTACCCCAATGTTCATGTATTCATTCACCTAGCTTGTCCCTATTCACTCAAGGAACAGGTCACAATTTATGCCTAACCATTTCTTCTATGTTGAATCACATATGTGGCAGTGCTAATGTCATTAAAACTGCATGGTGAGCTCTCTGGTAATTGATCTGCCTGATTGTCCATTTGGGTCCTTTCACATAGGCGATCCACCCGGCAGACTCTGCTTTACTCAGCGGAGGATTGATCTGCTGAGCAGGTGGATGACAGGTCCATCTCCAGTCACTGTGCTGAGACATACCTGTCAGAGCCCCGCCTATCCGTTTTCATCCGATCCGCCAGACAGATAGAAAATAAGGTCACCATCCATCTGGTTTTCACAGACAGGATCGGATCGAATAGCAGTGGGTGTCAGCAGGCCTGTCACAGCTGTCATCCACCACTCCATAGGAGTGAATGGAGTGTTCGATCAGGTCCGTCTGAAAAACTGGCAGGCGGCCCTGATCAGAAAGCCTGTGTGAAAGGGCCCATTCATATCGAACACTTTCCCCTTTCCTCATCTCTATATACATATGAGAGTCTTCTAAAGTCCTGTAGTACAATTGGGAACAACTCTGTTGGGGCTGACGTAACTGCATCTCATTTCAGTGTGGCAGTGGAAATGTTGTCAGCTCATTTCACGAAGTTAGCTAGTCACTAGATTTCAGGCAGGATCAACCTACACTATATTACGGAAAGTATTGTGACGCCTGCCTTTACACGCACATGAACTTTAATGACAACCCAGTCTTAGTCCGTAGGGTTCGATAGGGAGTTGGCCCACCCTTTGCAGCTATAACAGCTTCAACTCTTCTGGGAAGGCTGTCCACAAGGTTTAGGAGTCTATGGAAATGTTTGACCATTCTTCCAGAGGCGCATTTGTGAGGTCAGGCACTGATGTGGATGAGAAGGCCTGGCTCGCAGTCTCCGCTCTAATTCATCCCAAAAGATGTTCTATCGGGTTGAGGTCAGGACTCTATGCAGGCCAGTCAGGTTTCTTCACCCTAAATCTCTTCTCATCCATATCTTTATGGACTTTGCTTTGTACACTGGTCCAAATCATTTTGTGGAGGGGGGGGGGGATTATGGTGTAATGTTTTTTTTCAGTTCCAGTGGAGGGAACTCCTAAGGTGTCAGCATACCAAAACATTTTGGACAAAATAATGCTCCCAACTTTGTGGGAACAGTTTGGGGATGGCCCTTTCTGTTCCACAATGGCTGCACACCAGTGCACAAAGCAAGGTCCATTGTATATAAATTATGACTGCAAACTGAATTTGAATAGAATTTCCGATGTTCATCAGTAACTGGTTAGGTGGTGACAGAAAACACACTGCATGCGGAAAACCGATTCTCTCTGCTGTGAAACATTGTCCACCCCCCAAATGATTACATTTTAGTCTCATCTGACCACCTTAAATACTGCTCACCATCCAAATAACACTATTCCTACAGTGAGTATGGAGGTGGTAGTATCCTGTTATGGGGGTGTTTGTCTGCAGCAGGGACTGGAGCACTTGTCAGGATAGAAGAAAAATAGATGGGGGGTGGGGGACATCAAATTCTTGAAGAAAATCTGCTGCCCTCTGCCAAAAAGTTGTCAATGGGAAGAAGGTTTACCTTCCATTGTGACAATGACCAAAGCACACAGCGAAAATAACCACACAGTGGTTGAAAGAGAAAAAAAGGGGAATGTCCTTGCATGGCCTAGCCAGAGCCCAGACTTAAACCCCATTGAAAATCTGTGGAATGACTTGAAGACTGCAGTCCACAAAGTCACCATCACATTTAACTGAACTTGAACAGTTCTGCAAAAGAGTGGGCAAACATTGCAAAATCTAGATGTGCAAAGTTAGTAGACATATCCTAACAGACTAAAGGCTGTAATTGAAACAAAAGGTGGTTCAACAAAATACTGACATATGGGGGGGGGGGGGGGGGGGGGTGTTCCTTTTTCCAACTCAGCGATACTGCTTTTGAATTTTTTTCTGACATGTTGGTGTTATATCATTTATTTGGATGTTATACGTTGCACTAGTAAATACAGCTGGATTAAAAAAAAAAAAAAAAAAAAAAAAAAAAAGTGTCTGTCTTCATTTCAGGCCGCAAAGAAACGAGGGTGATTTTTTTCCCTATACCCACTGTCTAATTATTGTATTACATTTTTTGCATATTATTGTAGTTGAACATCTAGAAAAAAAAAAAAAAAAGGATATTTTTTAAAACAAAAAGTGTTGGTACAAGGAGTACAGTTTACATCCAGTGTGTGGTTTTAGTAAGTTCTGTCTCACATCAAAGGAAGAGTTATGTACAACTGATACTTCCATCTCAATTTCACTTGTTGCCTGGAAATGCTCTTTGTTTGGGCCCTAACCTCAGATAGATCTATTCATGCACATGAAGAGGTACACTACAGATATTTATTACCTCTTGAAGGCATCAAAGTACTCTTCCTGATGCCTTTATCTTTCCTCCTCTCCAAAAAGGCCAACACATATTTAATTAGACATCCTGTACTAAGTTGGTGGCCCAGTCCTGTAAATTCCGACATCTGTGAAGATGCCTTAAAGTGGTTGTAAAACCTTAAATATGAAAGAGATTAAAAACACATCCTCCTACATAGATTGTACCAGTTTATCTGCCGTCTCCTCTTCTCTACCATTCAAAGTGAAGAATTTATAAAGCTTGTCTGAGATTCCAAAAAAAAAAGGGGCAGAGAGTTGAAGTTACACACTGCAGAAGTCGGTGAAAGTTGATTGGAGGGAAGAGGACACACCCTCATTCACACAGGAACAAAGCTGAAACCGCCAATCGTCTGGAGGTCCCTTCACCGTCCCCTTTCTCTTGTCGTCATGAAAACTTGCCAGAAGTGATTCATGCTGATAGCAGAAGAATTAAATAGCAGCAGACAGAAATGACACTTGGTGCTCTTAATTGAGACTGACAAAAAATTTGTTCATTTTCGTTTCATTCGTTTTTTTGCTTTTTTCGGAATTTCCAAATTTAGATTTTTCGGATTTCCGAATTTCGAATTTTCGGAATTCGGGAATAAAAAAAATATTAAAATCCGAAAAAAGGAAAGAAAAATCAGTTAAATTTGAACTAACTATTAAATTATAGGTATTGGAATTTCCTTTCAAATTTGGCTGTTAGTGAACGTAACAAATACAAATTTATCCAAAGTTACGAATTATCTGAAATAAATGCTGCATCTAAACAAATGTAATGGAACAAATTAATAAAATAATAAAAAGGTTTTATTATTTATTATTATTATTAGATCGTTACGTTCCATTTGTTTAGATGCAGCATTTCAGATAATTTGTGACTTTGGATAAATTCATAACGGTTCACCAACAGCCAAATTTGAAAGGAAATTCCAATACCTATAATTTAATAGTTATTATTTCAAATTAAACTGATTTTTTTTTCTTTTTTCCGATTTTCGAATTTTCACATTTTTGAATTGCCGAATTCCGAGAATCGCAAATCCAAAAAATTCGGAAATTGAAAAATTCGGAAATTGAAAAATTCGGAAATTGAAAAATTCGGAAATTGAAAAATTCGGAAATTGAAAAAAATTCACAAATTTGTCAAAATGAGTTAAACAAATGTGGAACTAAACGAATTGCACATGTCTAATTGAGACGAGTACACACTATAGAGGATATGCTTTGTTCATATTTCATATATAGGGTTTACAACCACTTTAATTTGCTCTAAAACCTCTCACCTTGTAAGATGCAAAAAAATTAAACCAGCAATCAGTAGGGGGGGAGGGGAGACTGATGAAAATGCTTTCTTCTGTCAGCTTTTTTTGAAAAATTATACTGTTGCTGTTACATGTCATGGTGTGCAACTGCAGTCCTCCAGCTGTTGTGGAACTACATGTCCCGTGGAGCATTGCAGAGGCATGATGGGACTTGTAGTTCTGCAACAGCTGAAAAATCGCCCACTCCTGTTGTAAAGCAGCTGAAAAATCTGCTTTACCATGCGTTTATATGTAAAATTCTCACTACAAGCATACCCAGCAATCTCTCCTGTAGCATGGTTTGACTTAATAAATAAAAACACTCCAAGAAAGCTTCTTTTGAGACATTTAATAGTGCATTTGGCTATATTTTATAAAGACATATGCATCACGATATAAATCTATTCTCTATGCTCTTTCACTTTAATGTTTACCATGTTTAGCATATTTAAAATTGAGGGAATGTATCCAGGTACAAAAATTAAACATATTTGAGGTATAAATACATTTTATATCTTAAATAATTACCTTTGCCATGCATTTACTATAATGAACATTACACATAACATTAAAGTGGTATGTACAGTGAGGCTTTTATACAGTCAAAACGATTACAATGCCTATACAAGGTTTAGATATTTATGATATATATGGAAACACTGATAATGAAAAACACTATTATTTTGCCCATTACATAAAACAAAATTCTTCATTAAAAAGCATTTCAATTAATACTGACAATGGTAAAAACACGTCTTGCAACAAACTTTCATTCACCAAGGTTCTCTCTTCAGTCTCCATACAATTAAATTACCTTAAAGCTTCAACATTCCTCTTCTACCTGTACAGTTTATAGCTCAGTGGCTCCTCCCACATCCAGAGCCTCTTCTTACTTCATTCTGCCCTCCGCTACCCCAGTATTTGCTACACGTTAAAAGTTATATTTCAGATTAGCAAATACAGCCGCTATTAACACAAGCAACCCCATAAAAGTATTTGAATTGGAGCCAAGAAATTAGTATAGCACTCACGAGCCAGCATGGACTATCTGAAGGCCAGCAGGCACTTCTGAGGAACTAGGGAATATCATGTACTCCTACTGACAAAACTACAGCTATAGAAAAGGCTTAAAAATATTTAGAACGCAGCCAAAATGGATCTGGGGTATTGCCTACCTTACTCCGGGACATGTCTATGCTGAATAAACCTTTGCCTTGTTGAGCCTAATTTTAGCACAACCTCATACAAATGCAAAAATGTAACTGACTTATTCACATGTATGCATTTTAACACTTGTCAATATATGTACCCATTTAAGCCATAGTTTTAAATGGTGTCCGTTCACATAGATATACTTTGATGATGTGTATTGCCCATACACCTTTTGGTGACAATAGCAGCATGTGAAAATGCATATCTGTTGATAAAGCACATAGAACAGTGTAAGCTGTTCAGCCTTGAAGCAGAATTCTAGGATTTGCCGCACTTTCACGTTGCTGGCTTATAATGCATTAAGTCCAAGGAGGTGTATTTCACCTCGTGGACTTAACTCTTATTCGCATTTTACATTATTACTGAGAGCCAGGAGAACAGCTATTACACTTTTAGCATTCCAAAACTGAACCTTTTACAGCAGCTACAGAGTTGACTGCAGCTGCTCTGCCTGCCTCTCCTCTTGTCCAGTCACAGAAGGCTTTGAATTATGTAAAACCCATTCACAAAATACAAAGTATTCTGTGAATTAAAAGCAGAAGGGCGGGCAGTCTCACAGCAGCCGTATTTTTCCTGTCGGAGCATAGCAATAGCTGTACTCCTGATGCTCAGTACAAAATTTAAATAATTAAAAGAGATCATACCATAAGGTAGCATACATCTTGGCGACTTAACCCCTTATAAGCCAGCAGATTTTTAAAAGTGCTGCAATTCCTTTTGTTCCTTTTACAACAGTCGGGACAGGAAGGGAGAGAAAATCTCTCCTATGGGGATACAAAAAAACAATAAATGGACTAGTTCACAAGTCATGGTTTCCTGCTTTGCTAGAATTTTTTTTAAACCTCTCAACTTGTTATTGCAGCCTGTGTCCCTTTAAGGCTTGGCTGTGACCTTAAAATCACGCTACTAATGGTGCGACTTTGACAGGTGACTTCCTGGTGACTGATGTACTACTTTGATGTGACTTTCAGGGAGTGCCTGGGAAATCATCCTGTAATGTCGGATCCAAATCACATCAATATAGATAAGAATCCAACTTCCATTAAAGTCTATGGGCAAGTTGGATAGAAGTTTCCTTGAAGTAGTACAGGAACCTTTTCTAAAGTTTGAGCGACTTCAGTAGTGCCAATTAGGACAGCTCTCATTGACTAACATGGGATTTCACGTCATACGACTTGGGGTCTCACAAGTTAGATCCCAAGTCGCAGCAGTGTGAATCGAGCCTTAGAGAGACATACTCCCCTTTGTTGGGACACCTGTCAAGATGTGAAGAGACAGCTCCTCAATGGGGACACATACTATTAAAACTTAGGCTTGGCAGGAGTTAGACTTATGTCTAAGTGTCCTAAGTCAGCATGGGGGTTTTGTGGGTTAAAACCAATACCAGGACTTCGGATCAGTTAAACAGACTTCAGTGAAACCATAGACATCTGAGTGCCACCAGGAACTTGGGTTTTAAAACACATACTGTAGAATGACGCTAAGAAGCCATATATCTTCCACATCCTGGATGCCAAGAAAGATGAACTGTGTTCCTAAATGGCCAGAGATAAATAATTCAGGCTAATTAAATATGGAATTGCATGGAGGCTGGCTGCCTATTCACATATAAAGTGGGCTAAATCAATAAAGCAGTGCCAATGGCAATAATAATAATAATGCGTAGAGCCTAGTGACACTTGGCAAACAACAAGATTTCAGATTCCTAATCAGAAGACTTAAATTATATATTTTAGATGGCTGCCAGGGTAACTGCACTCTGCATTACTTCATTAACTTAGTTAATAAACCCAAGTTAAGCATGGTTCCACTATGTTTGAATGTTTAAAAGTATGGGTTTGTAATGCAATGAAAAAATAAGAAAAGTCAGTTAATCAAGTTATTTCGTATAATGCAATTTAAAGAGCGTTCACAGTCCTGATATGGAACAGCAAGACGGCTCAGACAAGGGATCCCGAGATGAAATTTAAAACAACAGCAATTAGCAAATGTGCATCAGACTTGTGTCATACAGAAAGGATAGTTTGACCACTTTCATAACTCTAACCATTACAACGAAACCTGAGATTAAAACCAATACAAGTAATCTATCAGTGTACCAGACACTAGATGACTGGACTAAATTCACAAGGGGGACACACATTCACACATGTTCACTGTGCAAATATTTCTCTTCTGAACATACAAAGTTTATAGATATGCATATAAGCGTAAGTACCAATTATTCCAGTGGATACACCAGTCCCTCAGTATGCTTAATAATTAACACAATGACAATATACAAGATAACTGCATATAGGAATGTGGCATTATTTTAACAATACATACTTTCCAATAAAATCCTCTTGCTTCTCAGAAGCAGTCAATTGATATGTACTAAGACATATATAATGGAAGCCTAAAGGCTGATGAATTCTAGTCCATGGCACTAAGCACCATAAAAGACAAAAGCAGCTTCATTTCTTGGATTTGACTATTTTTTTCCAAGCAACTTTCAAAAGTCCAGGATCTTCCATTTTGCCCTGACATCTTTCATTTCACTTTCTTGGGAACCCTGTCGAGACAATTGTGCGATGTCACCTTGACTTCCCATTATTGCTTTCTGGTTGTGGATTGATAAACGAGTCTCGAATCCTAACTACCTCTGCGGCGCATAACTGTCCAAAAACTTTATTGTACCATTCCGGCATGTGGCCCCTGAAACATAAAAGAATAAAAGACAAAAGCAGCTTCATTTCTTGGATTTGACTATTTTTTTCCAAGCAACTTTCAAAAGTCCAGGATCTTCCATTTTGCCCTGACATCTTTCATTTCACTTTCTTGGGAACCCTGTCGAGACAATTGTGCGATGTCACCTTGACTTCCCATTATTGCTTTCTGGTTGTGGATTGATAAACGAGTCTCGAATCCTAACTACCTCTGCGGCGCATAACTGTCCAAAAACTTTATTGTACCATTCCGGCATGTGGCCCCTGAAACATAAAAGAAGAGGTTTGATTAAATCTGCATATTCAACATAATAGCCATTATGCATTTATAAGTCAACAAAGCTAGCATGAAAAAACAAAACAAAAACTATGAAATTTAACAGCTGAATTCTATATATAAAAGATACAAATTAATTTAGCTTTGTAATCATTAATATGTAATTTTTGGAGAGAGTTCTGATTCGAATGATCCATAAGATAACGACCATTTCATTCTGCTGATAAATTCTAATTACAGCTGGATATGGAAATTCAACTAAAAGTCTTTTAAAGAGACAGTTTATTGTCTGAAATTATGTGACCGAAAAATGTATGCCTGTTGGCGCTTTTGTGGCAAGTTCTTTGCAAGTAAATCAATAGAGCTGCAATGGCCATAGTTGAAGGATTCCCACACTGTGCTGGGTAAATCAGTTATTTTATTGAGGGTAACTGTAGCACTGTTACTCTTTAGCAGGATGGTAGCAGAGCAGGATAAAATCAGTAGAGAGGTCTCACTATCTTGTGATTGCTGTATTATCAGTTTCTGCTGAACTTTAAACCTACTCTGCTGAAGAAAGTGTAGTCTCTATCTAGACGTAGACAGTTTGAACATACAGAAGGTACTCAGGAGGTGAAGCATGTGATGAGGGATGCTTGTGACAAGCCTAGTCATGTGGACTGAGTGAAAGACACTCTAAGGAAGTCTCATTCATATAGCTGGAAGTGCCAAACCAAATACGAGATTAAGTCAGTCACATTTTTTTTAAAATAACATGTTCCCTTGGAGACCACTGACTGCTTACACAAGAACAAATTTGTTACGTCATTCTTGCAAAGAATGTAACTTGATTTTTCTTGAACACAGTAATGCTAATAAATCCTTCGGAAGCCTAGCAAATAGTTTTTATGGAATTTCTTTTGAATGCAAACTAGTATATACAGAGTGTGTACCGGCACACAAGTAAATATTTCATTTTTTTTTATTTTTTAACTCCAGGGTATCTGGAAAACTCAATCACTCAGTGAGTGCTGGAGGGGAACATGCAGCTTACGCCAAGATTTTAGAGGGATACCTCACCACAGTGTTTGCACATACCTTCTCAATACACTGAAAACTGGGATTCCTACGAGTCATTCAAGCGTACTGAATAAAGGGGTTTTCTACTACTTTAAAAGTAGAAAAACGCAAAGTTGGGTGTCTAGACATTTACTGAGTGGTGCTTACCTCAGATCAGCTCTGCACAGGTAGGTAAGCTTGGTTTTTCCTGTGCCACAAGGCTCAATGAGGTATTTGGACTGAAGTACATTGACTCTTACTCCGAGTAAAGGAGCTTGTTCATGGTCAACTGATATAAACTGTAGTATGCAAGCGCCTTTTGGTAAATTGCTTCTCCATGATCTGTAGAAATTAAAGAAAGCACATATATTAACTTTTATAATACACTGGAATAAAATTATTTGAATTGTTTAAATACAGGTACACAATTTTAAACCCAATAAACATAGCAAGATTAAAAAAAAAAAAAAAAAACATAGCACTGAAAATGCCAAGTCACATGTCTTTAGCAGGTGTACACTGGAATCTTCTATGTGGCCTTTTTATATTTGTTAATGGATAACCATTCATGGATGACTACAGTAGACACTGGATGTTCAGCAAATTGGTTTGGTTTTGTGAACACTCACCTTAAAACAACAAAGTCTCTAGCTGGATGTGGAGCCATGTTGTTCTGTACATATTGATAAATGTCGGTGTGCTCATCTAAAGTCTCTACAACTTTTGAGTCCAACAGATCCTCGTCCCATAGATGCTGCTCCCTCAGTAGGCGCTGAAGGACATCCTCTGGCTGAGCTGCAATCTCGATAGTGCTTTTCCACAGCCGAAGGGGAGGGCCATCAGGGACCTGAGAAAAATACATAGCGGTAAGAAATTGGGAAACAACTTACTCAATGACTATTAAACTGTATGATGCTGGTGAGACAAGTCACTACATAACCATTAGTCATCCATTCTACACTATGGTAGCTATACTACGATAGATACGAAATGCAATAGCAAAGCAAAACCTGGTTAACTGCACCTTAGGGGCTACAATTTGCTAAAAGTTAAGGTCGAGAAGAGCTGAAGGAGGAGTAAGCTTTTGACTTTCCTCAAAGAAAAATTATGCATATTGCAAATGAGAACTGTGTTGTGGGCTACAGGGTGCATTTTCTTTTTTAGATACTAGTTGTAATACTGACACACACAGGATTAGTTGTACTTTAATCCCAAAGTTTAAGAATCATGACTCACTTTTTTGTAGGCAAGGTCAGCCTGTTCTGATGTGGAGCAGCTGACCCAGCCTTTGAACTTGTCCTTGGCTTCTTTCAGCAAACTATCAATGCCCTCCTGAAGGAAAGCCCGATAGTCACAGAGCCCCTCGTTATTCCCATTGACCAGCTCATCCAGGCACACTGGCCTGAGGTCCTGTTCCATGTATGAATTACGACACTTGCTCATTTCTTCAGGAATCTGAGTGGAAAAAAATGGAAATAAATCAAGATCAGATTAGCTAAGCCATCTAACAATAACACAGTTGTAAAGATTTAATGTGTTTAGGAAAAGATTGAGAACACTTAATAAATCACTGACATACGATTATTATGAGTACACAGGGAAAAGTATTGGACAGTGTACTGTGTGTAGTATTGCATAACAATGCAAAAATTCAGTTAATCCGGGACTTTTAAGACATTATATAAGCAGAATGGCAGAAACAGGTTTAGAAAATAAAAAACAAATTGAACGCTGAATTCTGGTGACTAGGCATGCAGGTTTAGGAAGTAATCAGAAAGCAGGGGATGGTATTAATTTGCAGTTATACAATATGCTACGAAGATTAGAGCAACTCAGGACACAAAGTGACAGCTGGTACCTGAAAAAGTTTCTTGCATTCAGCAATCATATGTGCCAGGCCTTGGGTGGCAGCAAGGTTTTCATTCAGGTCTTTCTGATCGGGTTTCCCCAAGCTTTGTTTCCTCTGCATGACCCTGGAACAATATATACACAACAGGTAAAGTTAAGATTTTGTGACCGATACAAATCGGTTACTTCGATAGGTCAGTACAATGTGGGAATTAGACCGATAACTCAACCATTCCCAAATCATCTCTTAAAGTTTATGTAAACCCCAACAATGAACATCTTGTATTTACTCACCTTTAGGTCTGCTAACTATACCATCAAACGAGTTGTGACGTATCTGTTTGCTAAGTGAAAAGAAATACCCGCCAATCCTGCCAGAAACGTACATCAGGAAATATGTTAGGACTACAGAATCTACCCTACATGTTATTAGGTGAGGGGGAGTGGTTTTGTGGTTCTAGCACTTTCTGCACTAGGGGCAAAATGTTGCTCTTCCATAGATATAGTACAGCGAGTATGTGCAGTCAGCCTAGGACAGGGAGTGAGTTAATAGCAAGGCCACTAGTTGAAAGTAAGCTTGGAAAAAAAAAAAAGAACCAGTTCACCAAACCCATCTATGGACTGGTAAACTTCAAAAATAAACTTTTTGCTTTGGGTTTAGATATGCTTTCCCCTCTCTAACTAGAGCAGACTGAACTGGGACCAGATTCTTTTCAGTTTGCATGCGGGCACTGCTCTATAGTGGAGAACTGGAAGAATATGTTACCCAACATATATTCCCGATATGTGTCTGCTGTACCATTGTACTTGTGGTAAAAAGTATCCTGCTCTCTTTGGATTGCTTCCTTTGTGTGAAATATTTGATGTTCCAGCCAGTCCTCTTGATTTCCTGTTCTAAACTGACCAAGTTAGGCTTCCTAGCATGGTCAGTTTTCTGGTTGTGTTGGGGGAACAGCTTGCCTGTTCTCCAATGAAAAAAAAAACACAGCCATTTACTGGGAAGATCAGCGTACTGCTGCTTCTCCACTCTCAGCTCTCAAAGTCCCTTCTGCAGCTCAGAACAAAGATTATGTGACCACTTATAAAAATAGGTATTTATGATGGTTTTATATACTGAAATATGCCCGGTCATGATGGTTTTATAAATGGAATGGGTAAAGATTCACATTTACTTTAAGTAGGCAGTAAAGTCAATCTCTCCTACTACAACAGAAAGAGCTGAGCACTAAGGCCCCTTTCACACTGGGGCGTTTTTCAGGCGCTACAGCGCTAAAAAGGCGCTTGTATAGCGCCTGAAAAAAAAAAAAAAAAAAAAGCCCCATTCACTCCAGTGTGAAAGCCGGAGGGCTTTCTTATTGGAGCGGTGCGCTAGCAGGACGGTCAAAAAAGCAGTATCTTTGGAGCGGTGAAGGAGCGGTGTATTCACCGCTCCTACCCATTGAAATCAATAGGGTAGCGCAGCTATACCGACGGCAAAGCGGTTTTAACCCTTTTTCGGCCGCTAGTGGGGGTTAAAACCGCACCGCTAGCGGCTGAATACCGCTGCAAAAATGACGGTAAAGCGGCGCTAAAAATAGCGCCGCTTTACCGCCGATGCCGCTCCCGTCCCTGTGTGAAAGGGGCCTATGATTCTACCAGAGCAGGCAGTGCTCAATTTTATTGTCCAATACCAAAACACAAGTAAACACTGTCCACTAAAAACATGAAGATCTGAGCCTGCTTGTAGATTGATAGGTTCACTTACTGTAATAAGGTAGTGCAAAGTGCAGTAAACCATAGAAACTAGATCATCAGTTTATTGTAAACAAATGATAACAAATAATCTGCTTGGTTTAGATTGCCTTAAACAAAACCTGTATATCACTTTATAGTGCTCTGTATATTTTTAACAATGAATGCAAACTTTATAGTAAAAGCTCTGCTAGCTTTGTATCATATTGAAAAATAAAATTTCTACAGTTCAAAAAGTCAAGCCAGCTCTATTATACATCATAGGCATGAAGACAGGTGTTATTGCTGCAATTACATGCTAAACTAACATTATTTCACTGATGCATTTTGCTTTTAACGCAATACCTCTCTGCAGCTGCATCAGTGTTCTGCTCATCACCGTTATTGGAGGCAACCATTCTGTGGGAAGAGGCTACCAAAGTACATTGCTGGACAAATTGACAGAAAGTTGCTGTAAACAACATACCTAGGAGAGGAGTTCTCTCTCTTTAGGGTATTGAGGTGGAACAGAGAAGGAGCCAAACATACAGCCAGATTGGTGGGTGTCATCTGGTTTTCATCCACAGCTGCAGCAACATCGCTCAGGAAGTACAAGAGAGTCTGCAGAACCTCCCTGTTCTCATCAGGCAACAGCATAATGGCAGCCTTGATTGCCTGGAGACGCTGGTCTTTTGGAACATCTACAAAGAAAAAAAAACACAAAAAATATATATATCAATGTAGAAGAACACATCATGCATACAGCTGTGCACAAGAATACACCACGCATGTAGCACTGTAGGCCTAATACAATGGTTTCAATTCATAAAACTAGGCCTTAAAAAAAAAAAATTAATACATGGAAGTTCCTTCTTAGCATGTCATAACAGAGCTATCAGAACCAGGAAAAAAAAAAAAAAAAAAAAAACTAAAGATGAAGCGACTGACTGTATCAATTCTATATGCAAGCTGTGTGAAGCCACAGCAGTGTATGGGAAAGGTGGGCACAGCCATATTTTGTCAGGGTGTCAAGGGCTAAATTGCTCACCTGTGGCAAAGTGGGTAAATGTCTTAACATTTATTGAATCCAATAGGGTTTTTTTTTCCCCAGGAGATCGGACTTCCATTCTAAGAGAACACAATACTCACATGTAAAATCCAGCAGGCTGGTTGCACCCAAGTTGAGCAATCGCTCAACTTGGGTACATTCAGCCTGCCCATACATATTTTGACTCTCGGCTTGTTCCTGCTGAACTGCCCGAGATTTGAACTGTCTATGGCTGGCTTAAGGCCCAAGTAATCACCTATGACCATCAATCCCTAGGAAACAAAAAAAATTGTGCTCCCAACAATCAAAAAGTGCTTACTGATACATTTTCTATCTGTTTAGAACCAATTCCTCCCTTTACTGTGGAGAAAATGGAAAGAAATGCTCATCACATATACAATTCATTGTTGTAGCAATATTGCTGTGCCTGCCATAGGATTTAAAAACAGACAGGTCTCACCACCCTTAGGCATGGATATATTCTAAAGGCCAGGTTTTAATTTATATCACTGTCAGCTCTGGAGTCAAGAATATTTTGAGCTTTGCAGTTATTTGCACATCTGCTTGGTCAATCTCTATGAATCTCTACTTACATTGATAGATTTGAAGAAAGGTTTCAGAGAGTTTGTTGGTGAGTAGAGGTTCAGGTAGATCCCTGAAATACTGCTTCAGCATGTCAGCCACATCATAAGCAGACTGTCCCTCATATAAGGACCCATCAGCATTGCTCTCAATTATCTCTCTCAGTGCCAGGATCCGAGACTTGACTCCTGATTTTCGGAACAGCCCCACCTTTAAGAAAAAAAAGCAAAAATGTAGAGATATTCCTATGTATACTTAAAGGGAATAACAACTACTCTAATAACGTTCCAGGAGACACACCTGATCCAAGCACTGACTACGCAGGTAGCGCATGGCTTGCTGTATGCACTGTGGCAATGGCTGGCCAAACCTTTGTACATTGATCGTTAGTGGAACACCAAACACATTCTTGTCCTTATAGTCTGGAACTCTAACCCGTTTCATAAACTTTGGTACAGCCCTATGTAACAAAATCAGTAAAGCAAATGTTAGATTACACAATAAATGCACATTTTAAAAATGCAATTTATACTAATCCAAGTAAGGCAAAACGACTAAGAATATTTAAAGTTAAGAGTACTGTCTGTGATACCTTTTTCTATTTTATTTGCATTAACAGTTAAATCTACAGAACAACCTTTCAGGGGTATCTGAATACACAAATATTAGTACTACTTAGACTAAGATGGAAGGAGTAGGTCCCTGAAAAATTGTCCTAAAAACTTAAACTGTTGGTTGAAATAACAAAAGTATTATGGAGAGAACTCAACCGTGTTGTTGCAAGGACACCAATATGGCTACAATCACTTTAAGAATATTGAAGGAGAAACACAAATTTTCATATCTCTTGTCATTGGCAAACACACAAGAGGTACAGTCAAATGGCCTGATTGGGTGTTTTCAGTTGATTGCTACCATTTCCTCTCATATTAATGCTGCCAAACCCCCCTTTATACCATGTATTTATAATGATTGTTTGGAAAAAAAAAAAAAAAAAAAAACTGTTTATAAGCCTTCTCATCTAACCTCCCTTTAAGAGCGTTGGCCAGCTATTAGGAAGGCAAGGTATTTTCTGCTTTTTTTTACCCCTTTAATTAAAATATAAAATTAAAGAATAAAAGCAGCTATAAATCACACAATCTCCAAAATTCACTGAGTAAAACATTTAATTGTTCAGGATTCTATTTAGGAAATTAATTCATTTCAGAGCTCGCTTAAGAGTTTCAGCTAAACTCGTAAGAAGATACTGTTCTATTAACTGTGGCAAATAATGAAGGCTGTGCAGAAGCCAAAAGGAAAGTCAATAAATCCTGCTGTGAAAGACCCCTAATAATGTAATTTCTTCACTCTTCTCTTCATGAAGTCAAAATAGCCGGGATAACAAAAGGAGGTTTGTGCATCCAGCTCGGCCTTTAACAAAGCCTCAAAGTGAGGTCTGCCACCCAGTACTATGCAGAACAGCAGGAATCTGGTGTAAAGCTTTAGGGGCTGTCAGCCAGAAACATCACTTCTACAAATGAGTTCTTTGAAAAAGAATAAGGCAATTGAAAGAAACATGACCAGTGCCACAGTAAAACAATGCTCAATAATTCCCCTTTATGTTTGGAACAATTTAAATTGAATCCAACACTTCGGTGTTCAACAAAAAATAAATAATCAAAATAGAACTAAAGACTAACTGGAATCTCTCTTCTTGGACTGTCATGTTGGTTCATACTAGAATTACGGAAAGGAAATAATGTTCCCTTTGTACATGGAGTAAAAGCTCACAACATCATGAGTCATATCGGGAATCTTAAACATGCATGAACTTTTTGCAAATCCCCGTATGCTGCGACAATGACCGCCTTTCTGGGAATTCAGATAATTATGACTTTGAACGTCGATGCCGTGGGTTACACATATTTGTGGTGAAGAGGAAGATGGGACACTGTTACATGTTTTATTGTGCCACTGGCAAACCCATGAGCAATTTGCAAGTTATCCACACTTAGAATCTGTGACAATTATGTATCTAAAACAATGGGCTTTTTTTTGTAACAAAGTATTACTGAAATGCATTCCATAGCAGCCCATGCCAAATACTACGTTAATGTAGATTTATGCCGCATCTCTCCCCCATCGCCTCTGCACTGAGAATGAGCGATCGAAACCCACTGATCCTTCGGTTTTCAGTGCACCGTGAGCAGAGAGCTGGTCAAGGCTCTATGATCCCTCCTCGCTCACTGGAGCGCTGGGCTGTGGAGGAGGTGGGGGTGGCCAGCTCAGGCTCTCAGCGGCTTGCTGAGAGGCTGAGACGGGTGTCAGTCCAGGAACCTGGTGGATCCAGACTTTATCACAATGATGCGGTGCCTGGACTGAAATCTGTGACATCAGCAGAGAACGGACTTCAGCCTGCTCTGTGCTGAAAATGGGTCACAGGAGTGCAAATTGAACTGCACGCCTGTGATCCATAGAAGTACAGCCAAATGAGCTTTAGCTGGACTTCTCCTTTCAGGGCTGGCTGAGAAAATAGTATTGGGACTCCATGCAAAACAGGTTTACATTAATGCCGGTCTCTAGAGCAGCTTATATTCATATTTGGTATGTGGTGCATCTGGGTATGGGGAGTATGCATCTTACTGCCCTTCCTCCCATGACACAGTGCTGGGTGCGTGAGTGACCAATCACCAGAGATGGAAGTGAACAAATGCCTTGGAATCTCGTCATGAAACCAGCAGCCATGGTAGACCGCAGCAGTGGTTTCTGCATTAAAAAAGGATATTTCATGGCTTTTGTCACCTTTCGAGCAGGTCAGTAGAGAGTTTGTATTTATTATTTTATTATACAGGATTTATATAGCTCCAACAGTTTGCGCAGCGCTTAACAAAATAAAGGCAGACATTACAATTACATAACAATTTGGTACAAGAGGAATCAGAGGGCCCTGCTCGCTAGAGCTTACAATCTAAAAAGAAAGGGTCAATTGATACAAGAGGTAATAGCTGTGGGGGATGAGTTGATGGAAAAAGTAAAGAAAAAAAAAAAAGTAAAAAAGTATTTGGCAATATCTCCACTTTAAAGAGCTTTAAACACAAAATGCTCTAGCCAGGATCCGACGGACCCAAAATGTTGTTTTTCCCAGTAATAAACGCCAACATCTGTATTTTCTATGCCTTTCAGTACAATAAAAAACTTTTTTCACATTATAATGCTTGCCATCTCTCAGAATTCGAACATGGAAAATGAAAGCGGAACTTGGGGGGGGGGGGGGGGGGGGGGGGGGGGTAGGCATCTGGTTTTGACAGGTGTAAAGATCCGAGTGGAAGTTTTGCCCCCCTCCTTCTCGGACACATCCCAGGTCCCAAAAAGCTGCAGGGCAATTTACAAAGTGCAGCGCGACTCGTTCATGCGCAGAGCAGGGGAAGCTGGCTGTGAAGCTACAAGCAGTCACAGCCGGCTTCCCAAAGTAAACATACTGACGCCTGGACACGAAGGTGGCGAACGAGCCGGCTTGGGCGAGGACAGCACTGGATCCCTGGAGAGGCAAGTGTCCTATTACAGTACTACAGCTACAGTATTAGGTGTTAACTTTAAAAATGTTTGTTTTCAGGGTGAAGAACCACTAAGTAAAAATGTTTAAGTGAATACCATAGAAGGTACACAATACAGTTTAAGGCAAAAAAAATTTTATACAAAAAACACACAACCATTCCTAACTTTGGGCAGTTCCCATCCTCTCTCGGTCTATTATGTCATACATGCCATTTACTTACCAGCTGAATCCATGTTTATTTGAAGGGGTGTACTTCTCGAGGAGGGCAGTTAACTTCAAAAGTGAGAACTTCTGCAGTAAATTGATTTGAGTCACCGACTGGCTGTTTATTTGCAAAGATGCAGATCTCAAGCTGGGGCGGTGTGAACTTTGGAAGCTATGCCATCTAAATCGATGCCTGCAGCGTATAAAGACATAATATGGATGTGAGTGGAGCTTACAGTTCTCCGGATATTTGCCAGGATAAGGTTAACACGCCTCAGCATACATGTATGAATCACTCTGACTGATCACCATGAAATTCCCATAAGAACTCTCTACCTAACACAGTCTGGAGTTCAGTTAATAGTAAAAGTATACTAGAATGCAAGCTAGGGCACAGATGTTTATAAAGGCTGGCCAGACATGTTCCAACATTCGCTAGTGGTGTGACTGATCTGGGCATCATTGGTGATGTATTGGCAGCGTGTGGGTTAACTCCTGATTAACCTCGAGCAATGTGGCAAGTGTGCCATAGATTGGCTTAGACAAAGAAAATGGATCACTTCTCAGTGGTGTGTGGTTTCAGAGATGCCCAGCAATACTCTCACCAGCTGTCATTGTAAGCTATGGTTTACACAGGCTTCGGCTTGAAAACATTCGTCTGAAGAGCAATGTGCAGAGCTAACACTTAAAGGAATTTCAGCAAGTACTGAGCAGCTTTCTAGAATCCCATAAAGCACTCTTCAGCGCCAGTTTGGGAGTATTTACCATAATGGCACTGCTGGCTGTCACTTTAAACAAGCTGTTAGACATAACAGCACTGCTTGTAGCTTTTTTGAAACAATGGCTTGTGCTCTCAGAGTTCCGTGTTCCATGTTTCAGATGAAGAATGTTTACAGGGACATTGTCATGTGTGATTATAGGGGCTGCAATTGCTAAACTTTCAGCCAGCTCCCTGGGTGTTATAGCTGATGTTTTAGGTCAATGCTGCCTGAGTCACTGACTTGAAACAGGTATAAGGATAAGGAATTCTCATTTACAGAATGCTTGTTTGTCTGGTACTCAAGAATACTGAAGTCAGGCACAGAAGGAAACTAGCATTTCCAAAAGGAGGCCAATAATGGTAGCTCACCCATACTATTCATGGCAGGTTCACTTTAAAGACCTCAAGAAGGCTGCTTAAAGTTTGCTCATTCCTTTATATAATGCCTTGTACATAGTTGCTGTATACACCACTTAAAAGAAAAGTGCAAGCTAATAAAAAAATAAAAAATAAAAATCACTCGCCTAGATGAATGCTGCATCTGTCCGATGCTGCATCTATCCTCCACTGTCTCTATACTGAGCAAACAAAGACTGCCGATCGCTCGGTTCTCAGTCTCCAGTGAGCCGGTGACTGTAACCTACCCTCTGCTCCTCCAACATTCACTGGAGTGCCAGTGCTGTGTAGTAGCTGACTCAGGCTCTCAGCGGCAAACAGAGGCTGAGCCAGCTGCTGGTCCATGCATCTGGGTGTATCCCTACATTAAAGTCGGGATCTCTCCAGAGCCTGGACTGGCTCCCTGGCGTCAGTCAACAGCCGGCTATCGGCTGAATAGGAGTCACTGAAGTGCAGAACAAAGGGCACTCTAGAGACACCCAGGAGAAGTAGGGCCAAAAGAGATTTGGCCCTGCTTCTCATTTAAAAACAGTCTTGACTCAGAGCCACTTTGTCTCAAAAACAAGGGCCCATTTATACTAGTGCATTGCAGTAAGGGCTGGGCTGTCAAAGCACCATAATGCAGCACACTGTGCTTCCTGCACTGCAGTGACATGTGTTCCTACTGCAAGGTATTGCAAAGTTCAGGTAAAACTGGGCTGCCAGGAATTAGGCAGCATGCAAGAAATGCAGAAAACCGTGCGAAGAAGGTCTAAGAGATATACCTATATACTTAAAAGCATAGCGGCAAAACAAAAATTCCTGTATCCCACCCCCTTTATACATTTACAGACTTTACATACAGAAAGGTTAGTGGTTTCACAATCATGGCCAGCCAAAGCCCACGAAGAATAGACATTCTATGGCATGGGGGCTATGTACTAAAATATTGCACATGTCACTGAGAATTTTGGGGTGACATAATTGAGTGCATGAGCGCCAGCAATCATGGGCATTCACCCAGTTAAGCCCTCGATAAGGCGGCACCAGAGATATCCAGCCAAACTCTTTGTTCTAAAGCCATAGAAACACACATTTTGGTAATCTGAATGTACATGTTTATGTTTATATTGGTCTTAAACGCAACACGTTGATCATGCTTGCACATTCCATCTTTATATTTTTTTTTAGGACAGCTAAAGATATACTTGGCAAAGCAATTTGTTCATCGTCAAGGAGGTCCCACTTTGTTCTTCCTGGCGGTACACTATCAATTCCTGTTCTGCAAACAGGAAGTCAAGTGAGCAAGGTCATGATGCTTTCCTGACAGATAACCCTGGTTTCACATATTTCACACGAGACTTATAAACATTTCCACTTTTAACAGCATATGTATGCATGTTACAATTAGCCCTATGGGAAACAGCTGCTTTTAGTCAAGTTAGCGTTCCATATATTCTAAACTTTATTCAAGACTAATGTTACACATGTGTAGGTAGCTTTCTTCTTGGAAGAATGACTGATTATATTTGTTGCTGTACCAAAGGATTGCCAAGCACCAAGAAAAGTAAACCTTCCAACACATGCAAGTTTCCTCCTTGTGCTCTACTAAACAGAATACTGTTCAGATCTACTTTTTACAGTCAAATGTTGGCACAGTGAAAAGCCCACCACACCCGACCACTGTTTGTATGAACATAATTGGTAGTTTATTGCTGTTCAACAATTCAAGTTTTAATGGTTTTGTTGAAGGGACAGCCTTTTCCGATTGTTACCCAATTATGTACAGATTAATTTAAGAAAGTCCTTATTGCCTATAAGCACTACGAGTCTATGAAACGTTGAGCACAAGGCATCAATGTTTTATTTACTATCATGTCTACTTTTCTCCTACCAGTGTGACGGATCTAAACATTAGTATCTAAAAAGGTCATGGGTGGCACGGAGTGCTGGAATCCAATATTCCAAATTCTCATGACTGTTCCTTTTCATGTGAAACAGATACTGCCCTTTCTCTGTGCAAAATGTATTTTGGCTCCTGGTTATCTTTGCAAAAATGGCAGATGATTTAGTCATTAAACTGGTCTGCTTCCCTGTACCAGGGTCAACATACAGGGAAGGTAAGGAGGAAAAACCGCATAGCAGCAAACCATTCCAAACCACAAGTCTATATGTTGAGCCCACAAGTGACATCACACTCAGGATTTCTAGCTTGTATAGGTCTTACTCCACCAACAGAGAGTGTCCACGTACAGCAGAAGAATAGGTGGACTGAAATACCAGGAGGCGGCGGCACTTGGCAAAGCAGGGTTCCTTAGTGCAATGTAATCTCCTGTCACAATACTCAGACTGGGGAGAGTAAGGCAGCATGAAGAGCCAATCAGATGTGCAGTAACAGTGCCGATAAGAGGAAAGAGCAGATGGACAGACTGCCATCTGCTGCTTCTCCATTCGTTGTCCAGTCACAGGCTGGAAGTGGGAAGGAGATCTGTAACTGCTACCTTAACTGCAGCAGAGAGATTCCCTCCCCTTCCAGAGCCATATAAACCTCAGAACCAGGTGGACAGAAATAGAAATACTTTGGCAGGCAAAATAGCCTCTTTTATAATGTATGTTTGTTATTTGAGTAATTAGCGGTTTACCAGGAAATCGATTTTAAAGTAGCTTAATACAACACATAGGATGATTTAGAGCATTAGCCAGCTACTGCTAATCAATGTGAAAAAAAAAAAAAAAAAAAACACAACCCACCTGTTGGATCGGGTCAAGGATGCAACTCCAGAATCCCTCCTTCCTTGGATTACTGTTGTCTCATCACATTCATTCAGCGAGTTCCCAGTGCTGTCCAGATCACTAAGCACACTGCAGTCATTATCAATATCTAAAAGGATCTGCTTTGGAGAAGAAGGACAAGGAGACACAGAGTCTAGAGCAGAATCTGAATCCCCCTCATCATAAAATTTCTCTGTCCACTGGTTGACTATCCTCTGCATTCCTTTTACATGATATAAGATGTCATCCAACTCTGGGAAAATATCTTCGCTTTCCAGATCAGCCATATCACTGTTACTGGAGTACAAAAAAGTGCCTGGGACATTGTCATAGATACTCAAGCGGTTACCTTCAGAACAGCAAGAATTGCGCCTTCTGCTGCTGAAAGAACTTTTGCAACTGTTAACGCTGGTGACGCTGTTTTCCCTTGTGAAGTCATGTCCATGAAAACTGCCATTTCTCCAGCTTAAAGAACTGCTGTCCGTAGGAGACAAATTTCCATTAGAAAGTGCTTTGGGAAAGGTTCCAGGTTTGTGGTCATCAGGAATAAAAAAAACATCCTCACCAAAACTCTGGTTCTTAAAGTTTTGCTCCAGAACATCACTGAAAGTTGATTGGTTGAATGGATCAAAGCCTTCTAGGTACATTCCAACTCTCTTGTGGCATGCGCTTAAGCTTCGTGTTCTTGTAACTGGACTAGGGGTGCTGACTGCACTGCTGGTCTCAGACTGACTACTACTGCTGCTTGTCTGTGTGGAGTTTGATATACTCCTCTTACGGACTTTTGGGGCATTTATATGATTTCCATTCAAAGAAGAAATTTCCACACAGTTGAGTTGTTTTAGCTTATCGTCATCAACGCCTTCTTGTAAGATAGGTTCGCTTATTGTTATACCAGTTTTAGCCTGAGATTTCTTTTTGCTGTGAGACGTTTTGATTTTAAGACTTTCCATTCTCTTTAGAAGGCTCTTTGTTCTAGACCTTGAGTTCTTTTCATTTGCTTTGATGTTGAAATTAAAACTGGAAAGTTCTTTCGGTGATGGAAGGCTACCAAATGAGTCATCATTGGCAAAAAGGTTTCCAGATGAACATACACTGACAACGGAGTTTGTTCTTGTGTTGCTTGCCTCACTGGGAACATGTGCTCTTTGGCTGTCACTGCTGGTACTGTGAATGGAAGAAACTTCTTGGTGTTCACTTAAATCTGTTAGAATGCTGTCTTGGCTTGCTGCATTTGCCAGCTGGTGCGATTCTCCAAGTAATGCTTTATGTCCCTGAAACACATCAAGTTCTTCCAATCTTGACCACCTCTTGCTGTCCCTCTGGAATGTCCATTTACCACTGATTGCACAAGGCTCATCTTCATCTGAATCTTCACTCTGTGTAGTGAGCAGGAAGAAAAAAAAAAAAATGAAAAAAATGGAAAAAAGAGTGATGTCCTTAGTAAATAGATGTTCTATAACATGCTGTATAACCCCTTCTGTGATGCAACTGCAATTTGTTTAATCTGTTGGACCTTTTTTGCTGCGTTTTTAACCTACAATTTTAAACCAGTTTAATTGGGTATTTTTGTGCCGACTAGATAGACAGAGAGACACTTTTGTATTGTTCAGTGTCCTGTCCTACCCATGTGCACTTTTGTGTTCTACTTTGAAAGTTATCTGCAATTGTTTAACAGTCGAGAGGGGAGAAGAGCTGCAGCAAATGTGCGCAGCACTGGATTGAGATCGGGCTAAAGTGAGTATTTAGTGGTGGCAAGGGGGGAGGGACTATTAAAAGGTTTTGTACCTTAATGCACAGATATTGGAATGCATTATGGTAAAAAATCTTCACCTTTATAACCAGCTACAAAGACGGAAAAACATCCACATACTGACTATATATGTTTGTCCCTGAACGTTCACTACAGTTAGTTAGGACCTTAGTTATTATTAAAAGCCAGGGAAGGTATGACAATCATCTGAAAAGTATCTACAGCCCAAACTGCCCCCACTAGTTGAAATTTGTCATTGGGACTACTTTTACCAGGACAGGAATATAGGGAAAATCCAAAATTCTGAGCCATTACCACAAATGGAATGGGGGGGGAACTCTTCCAAGGTAAAAATTGGCTCCTGTGACAACCATCTAAGAGGGAATTTCCTTTCACTTGCTTTTGGATGTGAAGGACTAAGAGTAAAGAAAAAAAATCGACCCAATGGAACACAGATGACAAAACTCACAGGTTTTACATCTCTCTTTACTTAAAGCAAAATGAAAAAAAATTTTTTGGCTCTAGATATATGTAAAAATTACTAAAACACTTTTTAAATGTTAGACAGGCCTCAAAAATACTTGTTAGGATAAGAGAATAGATGTTCTTTATACAATCTATGCTCTACCATTATCTTTGTTTTAGCAATCATCTTTTAACCTCACCCACAAAACTGGACATCATTTTGATAAACATCTTAGTTTTACCTATCTTTACACCTAACTGGAAGCCGTTTAGATTGTATATGTCATTTGAAGTTTCCATCTTCCTGTTGTGCTTCCACTGGAGTATTTCACCCATACCCCCTCCTCCCAACTTGAATTAAAAACATCTCCTTATCTTCAGAGGGTTCATTAAGATTCTTGTAAAATTAGAAGGTGATTTCAAACGTGACAAGCCATTTCATTTGCATTTCAATCTAAAATGGATTATCACTTGTAAAGGGAACCACCAATTAACTAGCTGACCGTAATATGGAAAGGTTACATTCCTTATTAAAAAGACTATCAATGGTTTTAAACCTTTCTGTAAAACTTACCCTTTTTCTGTTTGGGCTGATTTCAAGTTTCATCACCGCACACTTATTCAGAGTGTTCAGCCGCCTGCAAAATAATTAAAAGATATAAATATAAAACGCTTGCTCTCTATGCTATGCTAGGAGGTCTTTTTTAAAAGAATATAGAAAATAATTATTTTATTAAATACAATATTTACATGACACCAAATCCATTTGCCAGAGGGCAGCTAAAAAAATCCAGCAAAAAAAAAAAAAACCCTCAAAAATATTTTCGCATAACACACACTTAGTAGGGAACAACATTTTTTGGGGGTTTTTCTACAGCATTTAAAATAGAACGTCTGTAAACCTAAAATGCCTGCTTTTAAATGCACACTCAAACATGTAGCTATACAAATTACTTCAAAAAAGCTCATTATTTCTTATTAGCTAGGAGGCAACTGGCAATACAAATCCCCTTTAAGACTATTCTATAATAAAAACACACACACACACACACACACACACACACACACACACACTGAGCAATTGCCAAAATAAGCAGCCTTATGTTTAAGGAAATCTCTATTTACAGATAAAATATGCTGGACTAGCAAAAATCTTAATATCATCTTTGTACGAGAAGGCAAACTAAATTCTTTACAATGAATACACACTACACAGCTTACAGTGCTCTTTATACTCCTTAACTTCTCATATTTTGCTATCAAGGTCAGAGGTATGCTCTTACAGGATTTGTATATTTAACTGGCCAAGTAAGTCCTAGTTGCATTTAACAGGGGATTAAATTGCAAAATTCACAAACTTGTTTTTTGTTCAAAAATGTTACTACTTTTGCTTCCAAGAAATCATCCATGATGTTTCTCCGTACTGAACCTCAGGAGAATATATTAGTGGTCAGTAAGTGAGTAGGACTGTTTTGCTTTTATACTGGTCACAAATACAAAAGGTCCAAAGGTTTATACTTTTCAGTAGGTGAAATGTTATGAGGGCATCTAAAGTAATGTTGGACAAATCCATCAAGACCAGTTTCTAACTTGGTATTGTGATTACTAATCACTTGTCCAGCATCTATCCTTTATGGTGACCACACATGGTTCAATTTGAACGTATTATAATTTGATTTCTATACTTCAATCACCTTTTAAAAAAATAGAAAAATAAATGTGTATAAGCCTTATACAATCTTGTTTTCTTTTTGATTCTGCGTTAAACTTAACAGGTTGGAAAATGTAAAAGCGATGTTTGTAACGTGTAGTATAATACATTTGTTTGATTTTAATTTAACCTTTTACAAAATGAATAAAAAATAAGTCTTAATGAAAATTTTATGAAATTGACTGCAACTTGATCTGATCAAATATAAAAGAACTCGACGTGCATCCACCATCAGAGAAAGCTTTAGCTTTTCTTTGGCGTGCAAGTTTGGATGCAACTACTAAGAGAAAAGATATCTAGCTTTAAGAAAAAAAACAAAAAACAAACAAGTAGTACGCAAGCAAACAAACCACATTTCTCTGACATTTTTCCCTGCTGGAAGCAAAAAGATGGCTCCGCACTTCATAGTCCTTGCTTGCATCCAGTAACAAGCATAAATGGCTACAAAAGTGTTGATGGAAAAAGCCAACCACTATCTGAAAATTCACTTTTGGTTTTAGAGTTTTAAATAAGCTTAGGAAAAACTGAGCCTGGATTATCACTTTTGGGTGATCATGTAAAATTTTGACATAGCCCATGTAGATAATACCACTTTGGTAATGTTATAGAAGAAGCTGTAAAAGGAACACAGTGGTGTCCCTTCTCCAGCTCAACAACTTACTAACTGGACAGTGATAGAGCAGCAAGCAGACTGTCAAGGTCTTCCCTCTGCTCTCAACTCCTATTAGTATGTTCCTAGTCAACACACCTGATTGGCTACCAGTCACCCAGTTTGAGTGCTGCTATATAAGGGATTAGGGAGATACTTAGGATATTGTGATATGGAGATCAGAACTGGGAGGTTGCTTGGTTTTTAATATTAAATATACAGGGAAGAGACAAGACTTGACCCTTGACACAAGTTTTTTTTTATCAGTTCTGTATTAAGTATATATTTTTTTATATTTTATTAAATGTATGCATGTCCTTTAGATATGTTTAAATGGCACACTTTAGTATCTACAAACATGTTCATTTATCACAGGGAAACATTTTCATTTTGTACAGAGAAAATGTTGGCCCCAAGACGTCAGTCTCTAGGATACATAGGATACTCACAAAAAGCACAGACTGGCCTTTCTTCCACATTTAAACATCCAAATGCTAAATCCTAAGCAAACAAGTTGTGTGGTTGATTCATGTTTTTTTCCCTGCCAAATATATACAAACTATTTGAAAAATGCATTTGGTATGCACGGCAGAAAAAAGGCCCTTTTAATGCTTTTTAAAAGTCTAAGTAATTGCTAAAATAGAACATGGATGAGTCGCTTGGCTCTACACTGAATGTAGCCTTATTTCCTTGATCATACCAAGTATTTTGTGTTCAATGAGTGGAAGATGGGATGACCAGCTAGTGCTGACCTATTACCATCTGATAACCTGGTCAGTGCTGTAAACGTTAATGAGTTCTTGCAATAAACTTCTTGCTTTAGGGGAGAGCCGCACGTGACATACTTGTTAAGACTGCTTTTATTCTCTAATGGAAACGTTATAATTAGATAAGCTGATTTGCTTCCAACTTGAGATAATCAAACACTACACAACCCCTTTCATCTCAATTCAACAGATCTGGCATTTATGGAATCCCATATTCACCACATTGCAAAATGTAGAACATTGTGTTTTTATTAAGCATACGTCCTTAAATTTCACCATGAACAAATTGGAACTTTTTATTTTCACTACTGTTATGAAAAACTGGACCTAGATCTGTCTGTCTTAACTTGAAATTAAATCATAAGATTTTAATTTGCCATAATGTGTTGCCACTGACAAACTGTTTTATGAAGGTGAAGGCTCCTGCATTGGTATCCTGATCAGCTCCTGGTGATTTGAACAATCATGGAGCCACTGTCTAAAAAGTCTAGACTCTCTTATATACTTGCTTTGGAGGTCAGTGGTAGAAGCACCATGATTAAGAGGACAGCCCCAAAGCCTGGTAATGGCCATGCCGATATTTCCATTATCAAGGGTTTACTTAAACGTGTGCCAAGCCGTTCTTTTTCAGTGGCTTGGCTGACATATGGATGCACAGTAGCTTCTGCATGCAAATTCTACTGATTTGCTGCTATAAAGGTCACCTGACACAAGCATCCTACTTCGGGAGCCTGAGCATGAAAACAAAAATAGATGCCACATTAGTAGTTTACGGTGAGTATAATTCCAGTGGGAGCATGAAAAGTGCTTTAACACAGACCAACCAACGATTCATATTTCATTGGTCTGATTACAACAGTGGACATCCAATTTGTTTCTTTAGGGTGCTGTGCTTTGTGCGTCACTGTTACATAGTAGGTGAGGTTGAAAAAAGACACAAGTCCAACCTATGTGTGATTATATGTCAGTATTACCTTGTATATCCCTGTATGTTGTGGTCGCTCAGGTGCTTATCTAATAGTTTCTTGAAACTAATCGATGCCCCCCCGCTGAGACCACCGCCTGTGGAAGGGAATTCCACATCCTTGCCGCTCTTACAGTAGTTTATGGTTAAACCTCTTTTCTTCTAACTTTAATGAGTGGCCACGTCTCGTTAAACTCCCTTCCAAGAAAAAGTTTTATCCCTATTGTGGGGTCACCAGTATGGTATTTGTAAATTGAAATCATATCCCCTCTCAAGCGTCTCTACTCCAGAGAGAATAAGTTCAGTGCTCGCAACCTTTCCTCATAACTAATATCCTCCAGACCCTTTATTAGCTTTGTTGCCCTTCTTTGTACTCGCTCCATTTCCAGTACATCCTTCCTGAGGACTGGTGCCCAGAACCGGACAGCATCCACTAGGTGCGGCTGGACCAGAGTCTTGTAGAGCGGGCGAATTATCGTTTTCTCTCTGGAATTAATCCCCTTTTTAATGCATGCCAATATTCTGTTTGCTTTGTTAGCAGCAGCTTGGAATTGCATGCCATTGCTGAGCCCATCATCTACTAGGACCCCCAGGTCCTTTTCCATCCTAGATTCCCTCAGAGGTTCTCTCCCCAGTGTATAGATTGCATTCATATTTTTGCCACCCAAATGCATTATTTTAAATTGTTCTACATTGAACCTCATTTGCCATGTAGTTGCCCACCCCATTAATTTGTTCAGATCTTTTTGCAAGGTTTCCACATCCTGCGGAAAAGTTATTGCCCTGCTTAGCTTAGTATCGTCCGCAAATACAGAGATTGAACTGTTTACCCCATCCTCCAGGTCGATTGCGAACAAATTAAACAGGATTTCATTTGACTACATTAAGAAAAATAAGCACTCAACACTCCTTGCCAAGATTTTGAAAGGAAATATTTGGGGCACAGCAAAACTATGTCTGGCCTGTCATGTGAGGTAATTCTTACCACTTGAAAAATTAAGAACAATTCCATACTAAATTCATTAATATTCTTAAACAGAGGCATAGCTATGCAAACCATAAAAAGCACAACAGTAAAAAAGGAAAAAAAATACACGTTATTTAACCTTCCCTCAGCTGTACAAGGTAACAGAAATAGAACAATGTATGATGTTTGAACAACTGGAATTATCTAGTCCCATCCAGCTGCACACAATTCGCTTCCACAACCTGCACGATAACTTTGATCTGCAGTAGAGAATCTTCAGTCTTGCTGATAAGGCCAACTAATCTCTGCAAGACTTTTATATTAATGTGTCTACACAACGAAACTGCACAGTTGGCTGAAAAAAGATACGGCCCAGTCTGTTTCCAGGAAGATAAACTTTTACTGTTGTAAGTGTAACTGAATAGTTCTGGAAATCCAAGTTAAAATCTGTCTGATACGCCTGGTGTCAGTTACAAGAAAAACCATGTCTGCCCAGATTACATTTCTGGTCTGTCACATTTTATGGGTACCAAAGAACAAAACAAGGGAAGCATGTTGTCTTTTAGTGACCTTCAGTATTGTCCGGACAGCTCCAAAGAAATGTGAGTCTCTCCTAAACATTAGTTCATAACATTGTTTTAAAGCAAAAAAAAAAAAAAGAAGGAGGAGGAGAAATTTAGTTTGAATTCCCTAATCTTTGTAAAAAAAAAAAAATAAATAAATAAAAAAAAAAAAAAAGCACCGAAATCAAGTAGATAGGAAAGATTTATACCAGTACAAATTGAGGAATGAACTGCAGTCTACAACTATGAATTTGGCTCAGCATCATCATAAAAAAGGGAGACCTACTTCTTTTGGGGTTCCCCAAGCTCTGTCTACAGTCTCATACTATCGAGTGATGAGCACAGGAAAGGCCTATGCATCAGCGTCTTAAAAAAAATTCCATTTTAATAACTAATGCATACAAATCTAGTTAGTGTGCCAACTACACTTTACTATCAAAAGTCTAGGATAAAAAAAAAAAAAAAAGGGTTATGACAAAGCCATTAAAAGTGCTTATTTTACCCAACATGGAAGTTCACAAGGCAAAGCATGTTAGATAAGCTCCCTAGAATGTATGATGCACTGTATTTGGTAATTTCATTCCATCAGGCAATAAAAACCCAAGAACTGCACAGAATATTCCAGACCAATTACATGAGGCTAAAAAGACTAAAAAGTCTAATTGGTTGAGTGGAGCTGCCAGATTGCTACGAGATGAATGTAGGGCGTTTTCATCTTCCAACAGTTTAATTAAATGAGATCTTCAAAAAAGGGTAGATGTGCCTGTGACTTGAATACCACATCTGAACACTGGAATGCAATAGGAATAAAGCTCAAATTAGCTTTCAATATATTATCTAAAATGTATGGAACTGTTGGTAGCAGTTTTTAAATGTAGCTAGCAGGGGATTAGGTAAAGCAAAAAGCACCATCACAGGCAGTACTGTATTAAAAAACAAAGTCTGTTGAGGGGCTTTGGCTAATGAACGTAATTTATGACAGAAGAACTAAAACCAAACACAAATACTTCTTTATGACTTCGTGTGACAAGGGTCAGCAGTTTTCAATACGGGACACCTTAGGTCCTTGCTCAGGCATTCTTTGAGAGTTTGCACACAGATCATCTTAAGACACATGACCGGCTACTTCTTTATAGCCATTAGGCAATGAAACTATTCTACTCCGTAAATGTATGCCTGAAAAGCTACCGGCCTTTTAAAATTCTTTCCCTGTGGGGATTGTTGGTTTCTACAAATACACATGAAATTAGTCTTTTGCTATAATGCAGACAGAGTGCTAATAACCAGTTAAGGTTAGTACAATTTAATACCTGGTCAAACAACAGCTGTAGTGATAATATGAACAAATGCCTTCCATTTCCAATAAACTCCCCGGTAAGATGCTGTGTTATATGCATGGTTAACAAATGACTGACCATAAAAGGCATCAATTAAATGGAATTGTCAGTGTTAGATTTCAGTTTGTTTTTGCTTACAGTAATTTACAAGCTATACACAGGGGCGGCACAGTGGTGTAGTGGATAGCACTTTCGCCTAGCAGTAAGAAGGGCGTCTGGTTCGAATCCCAACCACGACACTACCTGCCTGGGAGTTTGCATGTTCTCCCTGTGCCTGCGTGGGTTTAATCCAGGTACTCGGGTTTCCTCCCACACTCCAAAAACATGCTGGTATGGATCCGGTCTAAAAATTGGATCCGGTCTAAAAATTGTCCCTAGTATGTATGAATGTGAGTTAGGGACCTTGGAGTGCAAGCTCCTCGAGGGTAGGGACTGATCAGAATGTACATGCATATGTAATGCGCTGCGTAAATTGATGGCGCTATACAAGTACCTGAAATAAATAAACTTAGCTAATTATGGCCACCACTAAGAAATGTTGCTTTCAGCCCACATTACTGGTTTGTCAGAATGGTTTGCTACTTTTACTTTTTGTAAGGATTATCTGTATGCAGTGTTAGAATTTAGTTATATTGGGCCAAGTATCAGTCCATCTGCTATCGGCAAAAAAGTCAATAACCAATATAAGGTAAGAGATAACTTGGAAACTTGGCTTTAATGAAATATATAAAAAAGGTATATTCCCCCCCCCCCCCCCCCCCCCCATGAAAAAAAACTGTCATTCCATTAGTACCAACCTGCATAAGGCTTCAATTGCATCTCTATCCAGGAAATCATGGTCCTTCTTCACAGCAGAGATGTCGATGGGAAACAGAAGATCTGAATGAGGGACAGATAAACAAAAAATATAGTATCTTAAAAGATGGATCTCGTCTCTCAGATAATAAATGTAAAATGGTACAAAATATTGAAATCCATTAAAAAAAAAAAAAAAAAAAAAAAAAAATCACCTAGGTGTAAAACATGTCCGTACAAAAAGAAAAAATATAGGATTTATATTTGCCTCAACCCCACTTTTCACAATATTGGGTGTGACATCATTGTCCCTCCTAGAAGATTCTAGGGTAATGCAGAGCAAGCTAAATTTCACACCAAGACTCTCGAGTCAGTGCCCTGGATCTAGCCTAAATGGAAGGGGCATCATCTTTTCCTAGGCATCCTGGGCAGAAGATTAGGGTGAGGCAAGTATAAAGATGACCATACATGGAACGAATCAGCCGAGATTTAATCTATTTATGGGCAGACTGACTGTACCCATCCATCGATTTAGGTACAACCAGCCGGTTGGATTTTTGACATGCTATTACTGCCGTCGGCTAGAGCCGCTAGCAGTAATCATTATCTGCTGGCCAGGAAGGTTTCCCATGTCCCCCTGCTGGCAGAACATTTGCGTAAGCCATTCCTCTATTAACACAGACTCTGTTGATCAGGGAATTGAGCGATATTCTCTCTTTCTTCCACCCATAGTCATCTTTGGGCTTCCTAACTTTTTTTCTTCACAGGTACCTTTTATACCTACCAATAGCAGGTAATTTGCAAAAGACAAGAGGGTTCAGACAGTGTAAGCAGACCTTGCATTTTACTGCTTTAAAGTAGATCTAAATCCTGATTGGGTGACACTTAGTCTGCAAAAAGATCATGTATCAAACAATTATCTTGTTTTCTCTTTTTTTATAAAATATGATTTTAGAATTTTCACACATAAGTGTACATTAAAAAAATCAGCAGAGGAGAAGGTTTTGGAAAAAATGCTTGTAAAAGCAAAAAATGCCCAGAAACTCCCCTAAACTTTTGGGCAATATGAGCTTTTATGAGCATTTTTTATGCCGCCTTTTCTGCCAGTTTCTGCTCCTAGTGTGCTCCCTTAAAGTGAAGATGCATTTCCCAAGTAATGACAACTTTCAGTGAGAACTTTATAATGCTGTAAAGAGTTAAAGGAACCAGATGCTTCCTGGACACAACTATGAAAGAGAAAAGTAGGAAAAAACTCCAAGATAAATGATGGCTGGTGCCATCTCAAATACCACTGCTAAGGCATAACTTCATAAGGATGGCGCCTTTACATGCAGCCTTGATAAAACTCACATGGGACACGGTGGAAAGGTCATTGAAGCTGGGCAAAGCAAAGATAAAAGCCAAAAGAAAGGGAACAAGCCAGCTGAATTTAAAACATCTGCAAAGGATCAAAGCTTAATATGATGCTATATATCCTACTTGAAGATAAATATTTGCCCAGTGTGACCACATGTTCCTAGTATCTTGCAAAACAAAACAATCAGCAATCAATTATTTACCACACAAGTGGGATTAGCTTGGAAAAAAAATTCTAGCACAGGGAGTAGACAACCTTTAGGGCTCCAGATGTAACTGAAATACAACTTTTGACTGTTAGCTGGTGCAGAAATCGTACCTCCTATAGGTGAAAAGAATTGCATGGCACAATAGGGACAAGTGTAGGAGGAGATTAACAAAAAAAGGCCAGATTAAGAGGTCTGGATAATCTACTGGTCTGCCTTACTTTTCCGGTAACCAGCTATAATAAACAAACAAACAATCTCACGTGCATGATTATATTATTTGAAGTAATGTTTTGAGCAATTGAACACCTCAAAAGGAAGTTAACCTGTCAAGCACTAGAAGGCAACTACAGCTTAGAATTACTATTTTAATTGAAGATGACACCAATGTTGCTAATTTTTATTATTTTCCGACAGATTTTGATGCACCAAATAAAAGAGCAACCTCCTCGTCAACTAATTTATGAAAATTTTGCCGTAAATTAAAGAAAAATAAATATTTTGAATTCTGGAAATCAGCTGTGATCAAGGTGGTTGTGCCGAAACGTTAGTCCCTTGTGCCCTCTTATGTGAACCTAATAAACCATTTACTAAGGATTTGAAGTGCCGGCTTCTTCTATTCCAAGCGACTTGCTATGGGGGCATGTGGAGAAGAAAAGGAATGGACAAAGCCAGTGGGAAACTCCAGAAGAGGGGTATCAGGGCCATTCTGTGTAATACCAATGCACAGAGCAAAAAAAAAAAAAAAAAATAAAAATAAATAAAAAAAAAAAAAGGGGGAGCCTTTACAACTCATTTTAATTTTGTCTTTCTACTGCGTAAAATAAAGTATGAAAATTAGGTTTAAGGTGGGGGTGCACTTCCTCTGTAATGTGATGGGTGGGAGTTATCAACAAGTTTTAGGAAAGAGCTCAGCCTTGCTTTTTTTGCATGCTGAAAATGAAGTCCCTACTGGGCGGGGGGGGGGGGGGGGGGGGTATGGGTAGGAGACCAAGTTGAAGCCATTTTTAACTAAGAGGAGCTCATTATATGCCAAGTGCGGACGAGCTTTATATGTGCGGATGAGTGCCATTTTGTTGTAGTTCTCGATGTCTTATGAACTAGGTTTAAAGCTGAGTTCCACCCTGAAAAAATATATATATTTTTTTTAAAGTCAGCAGCTACAAACACTGTAGCTGCTGACTTTTAGTGAGGTCACTTACCTGTCCAGGGAGCCCACGATGTCAGCCCCCTGAGGCCGATCCGTCCATTGTATTAGGAGCAGGCACCGCCATAGTAGCGAAGGGGAAACCGGCACTGGTTTCCTACTGCGCATGCACGAGTCACATGAAGCTTTCTGAATGGCCCAGTCATCATCTGGGACACACAAAAGGTCCCAGAAGGCAGCGGGGGGGGGGGGGGGGAGTAGGGGCCAGAAGAGGACATGACCTACCTCGCCGCGGCAAGGCTGGGATGGAAGTTTACCATTAAACTACTAAACTGAAAAAAAAAAAAAAAGGAAATCCAAACGAGGGGTGGTCTTTCCTTTAGCACTTGTTCTTAAAGTTGTCCACTTTAACTACATTAAAAAACAAAAAAAAGTGTTCTCACCCACCCTATACTATGCAGAGTAAAAGCACAGCAAAAGTGCGTGTAATATTTTAACTTCCTAAAAGAAAACTTTTTGCAGGTAAAAAATGTTTTGGTTACGTAGAATTTTTTTATGGCTGAGTTAACCTTTAAATTACCGTATATACTCGAATATAAGCCAAGATTTTCAGCCCATTTTTTAGGGCTGAAAGTCCCCCCCTCGGCTTATATTCGAGTCACCGCCGTCTGCCTACATGAACAGCTTGTCATGCAGACAGACGGCAGTTTTAAAAAGCCGCGCCGCCTCCTCCCGCCCGTCCGTGATAGGCGGACACTAATTTTCCCAGCAGTACAGTGTTCCGCCTATCACGGATGCCCTGTCATTCTCATCTCATGGACGAGGATGAGAGGGCGTCCGTGATAGGCGGAACACTGCACACTGACTGCTGGGAAAACAGCGTTCCTCCTATCACGGACGAGGACGAGGAGGCGGCGCGGCTTTTTAATTTCTACAATGGCGCCGTACACGCTGTGGGGCGGACAGACCGGAGAGCAGGGACCGAAGGCAGAGGGCACAGGCCGGATGACAGAGGACCCGCAGATCGGCACAGGTAGGCTGCAATGGGGACACAGGGGGGTCTGTACAGGGAGACATGCAGCTGCAGATGGGCATTGCTGGCCCTCTTTTCCACTTACAGTAGCTGCTGCATTTTGTACCCTTGGCTTATACACGGGTCAATGCAGTTTTCCCATTTTTTTGTGGTGAATTAGGGGCCTCGGCTTATACTCGGGACGGCCTATAGTCGAGTATATACGGTAAGTCTATTTGGTTGCCATAAACAATAAATTCCCCTATCCAGATCTAATACACAAGACCCACCTGGGCAACAATATATCAGGAAGAAAGAAAACAAGTGGAAGAATGACTCATTGAATTTAATGAGGAGGATTTTGTTGTTTTCTGCTGCATCCAGAAATAAAAGGCAAAACTGGGAATGGCAATAAATTTGCCTGATAGCCATCTTAAATATAAAAGAAAGCTTAGAACTTGCTTGTTTGCTACATGATTACTATGACGTTGTAAGCAGACTAGCTCTATTCTTTTAAAAGGATAGCTCATTTGGTAAGTATTCCCATATGGATACACAACTCTATTTATATAATGTTAAAATTTTGAAAGAACTGTAAAAGTAATTTCAGTAATTGCGTTCCATCCGGGTTTACCGACCATCCCATATGTTTCCTTCTTTTTATGTGATGTTTGGGTATTCTATATTCACACTTCCTCTTATTGATGGTGAAAAGCTTTTGCTGCAGAATGAATTTTACGTGATATACTTGGCAGTAACCAAACTTTAAACAGCTGGTTAAAGCATTTGTCAAGCTCTGAAAAAGCATAATGCAAAGCAATCGGTTTGTATGGCCAGTGCGGAAAGGGGCAGCAGAAAAAGGAGGGTCTGTATTAGAAAGAATGAGGAATGCTGGTCTGTTACCTTGTGTTAGGCTTTAATAGTGTACACTGCAACTATGATTCTCTGCCAATACAACTTTAAGTCATGTGGCATACATAATAGGGTCTATTAGAGATCATGAAGACGAGCCTCGTTTTCCTGCGTCTGCCATGCACTTGACGCACATGCCAAAACACAAGTCTGCAGAAATTGATTCAATGATGTAGTATGGATGCATTCCAAGGACCACCATACACAGTTAAATATTTTTCAATCGTCTGAACCAAAAAAAATAATAAAAAATGATTCCTCAATCCATGCTATACTGCAGACAAAACTTTTACTGCTACTATTGTATTTGGACAGCTGGCTTCAGCGGCTGTCTGAATACAAGACCCAAACAGCAGCTGCATTTGAATGGATGCAAATGCTGCTCGGCCAATAACTTTCCATCCAGCACCTTGAAAACTCAGGAAGGTTGGCAACAGGATTACCCATGTAGCAAATTGTATCCAGTTCTTAAAAAAATGGACAAAATTTGCATAGTGTATGATCAGCTTTAGGCTGTGTTAGACCTGCTTTCACTGAATCATGCAGCAAGTCCAGTTGTGATTGGTTTGCATTATAGGCAAAGCAGGTCAAATGCAGCTGTATGTTGTATTTTGCCTTCAAATGCATACATTTGGGTAGAGCCTTTTTAAATGCAAAAAGGTAGCATTCAACAATGCCTTTTTACATGAGCCCTAAACATTATTCAAAAACAGCAGTATCATATTGCAACCAACACTGCACATCAGCACCTATTTTTTTCTTGATTTTCCAGCAAACACCAATGCCCGCTTAAAGAGACTCTGTAACAAAGAACATACCGTATATACTCAAGTAAAAGCCGACCCGAATATAAGCCGAGGCACCTAATTTTACCACCAAAAAAATGGGAAACGTATTGATTCGAGTATAAGCCTAGGGAAGAAATGCGCAGCTACTGTAAGTGGAAAAGAGGGTCAACAATGCCCCTTTGCAGCCTCACTGTGACCATTTTCAGCCATAGGTCCCCCCAAACTTCAAACTTGGTAGTTAAGGGTTCCTAAATGCCCCCTAGCTGCAGCCAAAATGGACTCTGGACCCAAACGGGTTCCGAAATGACATTGCTGCAGATGGACAGTTGACCGAATTTGGGGCCCCATATCGCGGGGTCACTTTGTACTAGGAAGCCCAAATTTGGTGTGCAAACCCAGTGGAACTAGCACTACAACATATCCAATGGGGTTCCTAGCACCAAGTGGCCCCCCGAGATACGGGGCCCCAAAGTCGGTTCGGAAAATGAAATTCTCTGCTGCAGAAAAGTGCTTGACTCGAGTAGAAGCCGAGGGGGGCATCTTCAGCACAAAAAAAGTGCTGAAAAACTCGGCTTATACTCAAGAATATATGGTAATGAAAAAAATAAATAAATAAAAAAGAAGAAGAGGGGTGGCATGTTCCGTTCCCTTCAGCCGCCTCTGCTATGGTCCAATGCCAAGCTGTTACGGACAGGCAAAACTCTTAGTGATCATGGTGGCAGGGGTGATGGCGGGAGAAAGGGAGCAGCCCAGCATTAGGACATAGCAAGGAAAGCTGTCGCAGGTAAGTACAGGCACCTCTAGTGATAGTAGAGTTGTGTGAGAATATAAGAGGTCATGCTCACCAGTTTTGCAAAATAGCCAAGTATTTAACAACTTTACAAAACATTCAAGGAGTATGGATAATACCATTAGTGAGGTTTAACAGACTCAAACCACAGGGGTAGATGAGAAACTATGATTACCAGGATTCCAACCATAAAAACTTGCTGCTCCCTATAGTATAAAAATATAACTTTACCATCTGAAATGATAATCTTCCGTATCAAATCTGTAGAAGCAGTAAAAACATACCTATCATGCGACAACAAATGCAGAAAGACACATTTAAAACATTAAGATTTCCTTCAAGGTCAAAGTAATAAATGTCCAATTGAGGAGTTGCAGCGCATTTCTCTAGTTTATGCAATATGCAGGAAATACAAAAGTAACAGCATGAAATAGCAACTGTTTAGAGCATAGCAAAAAGAGCATCAAAAAACTGTTTTTACTTCATGCTGTTATTTTGTATTCCTTTCTGGAGCGTTGTCACGCTATTAACCTGCAAATGCTGCTTTCTACAGATCGTGTGTATTATGCAATTTTTTAAGGCTTCGATGCTACTGTCACATAAAAATTTAAGTCAATTAAAATAAAGTGGGTATATTTTCTGATACAGGTTGCCATAGAAATAAAACTCCATCATCATTCAATATTCAGCAAAACACAATAGAATGGGAGAGAGTTATTTTTAAACAAAAGGAACGCCAATTGAAAAGCTCTACAGTTAAAGCCTTGTCCAGGAAGTGGCCTTTACTGACCTACATCTGTGGGCACATCTCCCTTCTTAGTTATTTTTGGCTCACAAGACGTTGTTAACCTCTTCCCAGCATGAAGGATTTCCAGGATTTACAAGGTCCATTCTTCTCTTCAGTTTAGAGAATTTCGGCTGTTCTTAAAATTACTTTTAAAAAGGTCTCAAAAGATTAAAAAAGAAAACTTCTCTAGAATGAATGTCCAAGAACTTAGTCACTTCCGCCAAACTGCATAACAGTTTTCCACTAAATCAAGCTATTAACCCAAGAGCCTGTTTCTTTAATGATTGGGTATAATTGTAGGAAATGAGGTTTTTCTTCTCCCGCAGAGCTGGCAAGTACGTTCATTGACACACACACACAAACACAAACGACCACCTCTGTGTGCCCCACTATCCTTTGTGTATGAGGAAGACATGAAGTAGACACAACAGAGGAAACGAAACCTGGACTACAGGTATTTGGCTGCGCTGGACATCCCAGGGATCCAAGAATGCATCCGTTTTACGTCAAACTAATTATTTGTGTTAGAAATGCTTATTGTGTAGCAATTCATTTTCAAAATGCCATCATTCAGTTGCTGGACCAAAACTTTTATTTCTCACAGTATAGCAGCTTTCTTCTTTAACCTTGCCAAGTGTACAAGAGGAGAACCATTAAAAGACAATACTGTGAAGTCTGCACAAAAGTCTTACAAAAGAAAAAAAAAAAAAAAAAGCTAGAAGCTGTACATGTTTGTAGCTAGTTCAGAGGCTAAAGTTTGCCATACAAACGTAGATTTCTCTTATACAGTGTGGATTGAGGGATCTCCCCCGTAGACTAACAGGCAGCACCCGTTGCTGTCAGAATTCCCAATCAGTAACTGCGCATCTGACTGTATGTAGTCACTACTCAATCTTCCACCTGGCTCCTTTGACAAAAGTCGATTTTTCAATAGACTTGTCAAGCCACGGTTGGAGCCACCACAGCTCATATTCCGTCCATCTCAGCACAAATTCAGTAGTATGGAGAGATCCACCGCTCCAGGCTTTTGAATTTTTCTTGGAGTGCGGCCGTTCAGAGTTCTTAATTTGCATCTTCATCGCAGCACAAACTGGTTGAAGTTTGAGCCATCCATGGCAGTCTTAAAAAGGCAAAACTTGTATTGCTTTTAATTGCCCAACCCTGAGTAACAATAATTACGTATCAGATTTCACAAGTCTTTTGTGGAAAACAAAAGCCTGACTTGTCCTGGTGTCAATGAGATTCCCAATGTGGTTGTCAGGATGCATTTATGTGTCACAATACCAGTCTGGATAAAGCCAGGTACACACTGACCATGTTTTCTCCCCCGGGTTGCCCCAAAAAAAAAAAAAAAAGAAGAAAAGCTGACAGCTCTAGTAGGGAGGTACTAACCATGCAAAGTTAGTTCAGCGATGTTCCCCGATGAGCCCTCCCGCCAGAACACTCTGATCAACCTGCCATTGGCTGAGAGCGCCGATTGCGAGTCGGACAGCTGCTGGTTTTCCAGCATGCACGTCTGACAGAGGCAGTCTGACATACAATACATACAGGTCGAATGTCGGCAGGCTTTTTTTTAACCGGACGTCATCTCCTGACATTTGGTCTGTGTGTATGGGGCTTAGGTCACATTTGGCCCATAGATGGATAGTTGTATACAAAGTATTAATCAAATTATCTATACAGTTACTAAGATAAAAACAGAACTAACCAACCAAGCTTTTTTTTTTTTTTTAAACAAGGATTTAACGTTACTTTGTTTTTAACAGTTTTATTAGACATTTAATATTAGTGTGAGGATTTAATATGGACACAGGAGAATACTTCTCAAAGCCAATACAAAATAAATTTGACCATTTAAAAAAAATAAAATAAAATGCAGCTCTGTAAAAAAATTTAGCATGTCCATGCTATACAACACCAACCTTCATAAAGTTGTGCATACTGAGGAAATCCTGCTGCCCGCAGCCAATCACATGCTTCCTTTGCTTCTATTTCTGCAAAAAAACAAAAAGAAAGTGACCCCACTGTTAGCGATTTACAGAGTAACAAGTTCTTTAGCACAACTCCTACTCTCTCTATAGAAGCAGTATTAACATGCAAATGTGCTACAAGGGGGACATAGCTTTCCCCATTGTCATTCATGGTCATTTCTCTTTTTAAAAGGGGGATTACTTTTCACCATTTCCTTAATTAAATCACATTTTATACACGTGTCCTGTAACAGTGAATATCATTCAGTTTTTTTCAACAGTCTGACAAATGCTTAAAGGTTTTATGAAAAAAAAAAAAAAAAAAAAAAATCACACTTTGCTTAAGGATGTCGCTGTCAACAAGCATTAATAAAATGTTGTACTATCTTGTAAATAAATGTTAATGCATTACGAACCTTGTAATAACTTGAGAAATTACATTAAAGACTTTAAACAAACATGTTTTAAAAGACCCAAGTAAGAGTACAGAGCTCTTGTATGAACTGTATAGGACAACACAAAGCTTAAAAAAAAAGAAAAAAAAATTGAAGTAGTGAATCACAGGCAAAGACTATGATTAATAATTCAAAAACACCCATAGACACAGATGAGTGGTCAGCTGTGCAGTTTTAACTTGAAAACCAAGAAAGCAGAGTGCCCCATAAAGTGTGTGGCTCACTTTGGGAGCCATCTTCAGATATTAGGAAAAGTTAACTAGCCTATCAAATTAATCTTCACGCAAAAGTTTATAACAAACTGGTGTCTGCCTGTCCCCAAATATCAGAAATTGTTGTCTTACACAGGCAAAAATTGTCAAAATTAGCAAATATCAATTTATTTATTTTTGCTGTAATCGTAAAACCAGTTTTTAAATGCTGCTAAAATAGGGGAATAAAATGTGTTTTTATTAGCAGTTATAGTGGGGTTTGTAAATCATAAGAACTGCTGCATAAAGCTGAATTTTTAAACAGTACAAACAATTCACTTATATGTATTTCAACTGTGTGCTCATTTATTAGGATAGAGTTCAGCTTTAAAGCATTAATATGCACTTTTTATTTTAACCACTTCAATACTGGGCACTTTCCCCCCTTCCTGCCCAGGATCATTTTCAGCTTTCAGCGCTGTCACAGTTTGAATGACAATTGCGCGGTCATGCTGATGAGGCTGCACTGACGGGCACTGGTGAGGTGGCACTGATGAGGCACTAATATGCAGAACTGATTGGCATTGTTGAGGTGGCACCGATATGCAGCACTGATGGGTTGTACGGATATGCAGCACTGATGGGCTCTGATAGGCAGCACTGATGAGGCACTGACAGGCTTTACTGCTGGGCACTGATTGACATCTAGAATGGGCACTGACTGGCACCTTTAAAGTTAATACCTGGTGGTCCTGGGTGGGCATCCATGGCCAGCATCCCCAGTGGACCCCCATCAGGAGTGCAGCCGATTGGCTCTCCTCTACTCGCATCTGTCAGACGTAACACTTTACAAATCACGTTAAGCTAAACCAATTTAAACAAAATGAGAAAAATAAATGCCTGAGCAGAGATTCTTAGCTTCAGTGCCAAAGGAAAGGATGCTATTATGACAGAGATAAGGCTAATAAGGAATTCACTCTGTTGAATCATTGGAATGAAGGTCAAAGTTTTTTTTTTTTTTTTAATATTGCACTAGTTTGAAAATATTTGCCAGCTGGTATTTGAAAGCAATGTCAGGACTCTCAGGAGCCAAAACTACCAAAGCATGTGAAATATTATTGCTGGTGCCAGAGGGTGAATTCGCTCTTGAGTAGGTGCATCTAAAATTCACGGTTCATTGTTGCCAATTAAGCTATTTAAATACAGTGCGAGTGCTGCGGTGTATTCAGAATTTCACTTAAAAACTGCAAAATCATTCATTAGGTGTAGCGAGAGCTACAAAGTACACAAAATTACTCTAGAAAACTGTGCATATGTCTCAGCAAAAATGTGAATGGTACTTAAAGTGCTACTTAAGTCTCAGTTTTTCTTTTTTCTTTAAAAATAACAAACATGTTATGTTATACTTACCTGCTCTAAGCAGTGGTTTTGCACAAAGCAGCCCAGATACTCCTCTTCTTGGGTCCCTCGTCGACACTCCTGGCTCCTCCCTCCCGTCGACTGCCCCCAGAGCAAGCAGCTTGCTAAGGAGAACCCTAGCAGAGTCGCTGTGTGTCCATTTGGCCCCACCCCCTTTCTCCTGATTGGCTGACTTTGACAGCAGCGGGAGCCAATGGCGCCATGCTGCTGTCCCAGCCAATCAGGAGGGAGAGTCCCGGACAGTCGAGGCAGTCACGCACATTGCTGGATAGAGTTAGGCTCAGGTAAGTATTGAGGGGGGGCTGCTGCACACCTAAGGTTTTTTTTTATCTTAAGGCATAGAATGCATTAAGATGAAAAACCTTCTGCCTTTACAACCACTTAAAGCCTCATACACACAATGAGAATATCAGACAAATGATCATCTTTTTTTTTGCATACTAGTCTCATATTGAAAATGAAGGTTACAAAGTTACAAAAATTCTTGTACGACAGAATACGACTTCGGAAGTGATGTGTCTGAGCATGCGTGGTCTTGGTCTTCTGATTTTTTCCAGATAAACACTGTACTGATTAAAACGAAAATCATACGTTCTGGTACCATATAAAGAAAAATGTTTGGGTTTGTCCCTTCGGATCATTTCACATGAACTGCCATGATCAGCTCTTAAAAGCTGTGTACTAATGATCAGATTATCTTACAATTGCTTCAGAAGAGTTATTTTTCGTCTGATTTTCTGATCAAGTGTACTAGGCACTTGTCCTCCACGGAAGCAAATGTTCCTTGGCTACTAGACTGGAGAAAGTGGAAAGAGCAAATTGATGAATTCAGGACCCTGTTTAAAAACATGAATATCCAGAGAGAGTTAGGGGATGCACTGAACCAGAATAATTTACACACCACACATGTAGAGAACGTTAAAAAAATATTGGCGTTTTAAAGGCTTGTTCCACTTTTTGTTCCGTCTATAACAAATTGAAGAGAAATCATGATCCGCTGATCACTTTGGAGGATAATTTGGCCCTCCACAATTATCTTTTCTCTGTAGCTTCTACCACCTACCATTGAAGTAAACAAATGCTAGATGATGTCAACCTTGGTAACGGAATGCATTGCATTAAGTACAATGTGCCTGGGTGTATCAACTTGAAAAAACAATTAAGTGTTTTCCAAAATAGTTATTTTTTTGTACAAAATAAAAAATAAATAAAAATCAGTTGATTGTTTTCTGAAGGTAACACATTCAAATATCTGTCCTCCAGATTTTATACATCAAGTCTTCTTAAGAGGAATGTCAAAATCTGGATTTAAGCCAAGCCTGTGGTATGGTGTAAAGTAAATTTCTATTGAGTGAAATGAACACTGACTCTTTCACATTTTGCTTAATCAAGCAAGCAGGTGGTGAGCAATCAAATTCACAATGTTTATCCAGCCTTGACTACATTCAGTTTTCTTGATGGGCCAGAACAAAAAGACTTAATTAGACACAATTGACTAGACAATTTTACCACCTACTTGGTTAGGATACGATTACTGGCCAATGTGACACTTCACATTTTGCAACACAATCATGTTCGGGGCTAAAGAAAAACCCTCAGACATTTGACCTTTCAAATCGAACACTTAAAATATTTAATAATAGGCAGGTCAAGGTCAACTAACTTGTAAGTCTACTGAATGCTACAAAAGCAGAATTGTGGTCTTTCAAAATGGTCTCGTCCTAATTAGCATGGTGGATTTGCACAGTACAGAAAGTGTTGTAGTAATAATCCCTGGTTTGGGGTTTCAGCTCTGCAGCTAAAATGATTTACACCTTGGACAAGTCATTAGAGAAAATGGAGGAATGAAGTGGATTCTAAATAACAGACATGTATTTACAGATTTTCTGCCGTTTACTCCTGCCTCAGGTAAAAAAAAAAAAAAAAAAAAAAAAACACATGAGAAGTAGCACGTAGGACTGCTGCATGGGCACCACTATTGAAAACCCCCATTCTAGGAGTTACGAGAGAAAAGACCTAGAAATTCCATTTAGGCAGTCTGTAGACATACATGAAAAGAATTGTTCAATAAGAAAAATAGAGAGCCAGGAAAGAAAAAGAAAATTTACAAGACAGAATTTCTTCATGGATTACAGCCAACAGTGTAGTTAACGGACAAAAGCTCTCCGATTGTACAAACAGGAAAAGACTTGAGCATTTCCACCAGTTGGTATCAGATTCTCCTCTGCCACAACTACAGTCAACCCACACCAAATTGCTTTATTTTAGCCAAGAATGGAATGGAGGAGAAACACAAAATGATAATATGGGTGTTAACCATTAAGAATGAAAGTATTAATTTGGAAAAAAAAAATCTGTTTTTGAAGCTGATAATTACACACTGGAGCCGCTATGGTACACAATCTATTATCAAAATCAAAGCTACTATCCATAATACTGCTTGCTATCGCCTGAATATTAAAATGACCTTTCGGCATTTATAAAAAAGGTACACGTTTCTTTAGCCCCGATAAGATAGAGCATCAAAACCATACCTATCAATATCCTAGTCCTGGGCAATACAGAAATTCCTCCACATGATAAAACATTTTAGAATAGGCTATCCTCTTTAGAATTTGAAAACTAGATATGCCCTACAGTATGTTCTGCTTTTAATTTCAGACCAATTTCTAAACCACAGAGCAGTTTTAAATTGGTAAAGAATGCTTATGGTGGACAGGACACGTTTGTAGTGAATGTTTTTAAAAATACATTAAAGAAGCAAAGGTTTATGGATGATGTAGTGGTGGGCAACGCAATTCATGGCCCCGAGAACATCCTGTCTGCAAATCCTTACTTTGGATTTATATCTTCCATATTGGAATGTGGCAGATAACATCTCATTGTGTGAACAGGAATTCTGGAAGATGCAGCACGGTGCATGCAGCAGGAAATCTCTCACGTAATGTTGTATTGTAAAAAGCATGCAACAGGCACAGGAGGGGGAAGGAAACAGGAAATTTTTATTGGAAGCAGCCTTGTTTGTTAGCCGGGTTCACAAAGCTGTCCTGCTTGTTTCAATGAAGGTTAGCAGATCTCCTTTGTATACAGAGCTGGGAACCATTAGGCAATATCAAGCTATTTCCGTGGACTTTAGCATGCAATTAATCTAAAGGATAAAACATTTAGGTATTTCATCAGTAAACGGTACTTCTCCCGGCCTCTAAAATACCAAAGTACACTGCCTGGGTATGTAAGGGTTAATGAGAGCACTCACATCAAACAGATGGCCCTACAACCTTGGAACTCAGACATCCTCCTGGTCATCCTGGCTCCTAAGAACAGCAGGGGAAGCTTTTCTTATCAGCACCTCTGGCTCTTTTAGGGACATTGCCCCTGCCAGCTGCTGTGAGGATGTGCAGATTCACTGCTGTGTAATATCAGTCTACCTCACCAGGTGTTAAAGGTCTACTGCTAAAAGTGTCACCATGAACATAGCTAAAATTTCAAACAGCGGAGAAACTCATCTGTCAAAAACAAACTACAAAAATGATTTCTAAGTTGAAGCTACAGTTTGCTTTAACCAAAAAAACTCAGTGCCTATTAGGGATCGACCGATACGATACCGATATTTTGCCAACCCCTCAGGCTGATAGCCGATATTTTGTACATTGAAAGAAAAATAAAAAAAAAATAAAAAAAAAAATATATATTTACACTTTTTTTTATATTACCTTTATTGCTGTAAACATCCCTTGTGACAGTAATAGGCAGTGACAGGTACTCTTTATGGAGGAATTGGGGGGTCTATAAGCCCTCCACTGCACTTGAAAGTATTCAAAACATCAAGATCTGCATTTTTGAATACTTTCTATTTTTTAAAACTGGGGCCTTTAAAGTGGTTGTAAACCAAAAAAAAAAAAAAAAAACCTGCAAGACAAAAAGGCATAATGAGCTAGTATGCTATGCATACTAGCTCATTATGAATTACTTACCTTAGATCGAAGCCCCTGTAGCAGTCCCCATACACTGCTCTGGACAGCAACATCGCTCTCGGAGTTACTTCTGGGTATCGCGTGCTCCGGCGCTATGATAGCCTGATGACGTCACTCCTGCGCATGTGCGCATGTGCGCAGGAGCCGCCGGTAACGGCACACTCAGTGCGCATGTGCCGATAATGCCAGCACATGCAGATACAGGGGAGATCTCCTAAACCGTGAAGGTTTAGGAGGTATCTGGGGTAGCTACAGGTAAGCCTTATTATAGGATTTACAACCACTTTAAGATGCTAATAATCCAGGAAGTGATGTCATGACATCGCTTCCGGGTTACTAGATTCGAGACCCAAACAAAGCATTAGCTTTGTTCGGGTCTTCGGCCAGCCAGCAATCGTGCCGGCTGGTTGCTTGGACCTCCCAGGGGGACGGGAGAGCTCGGGTGAGCAGCAGAAGGAGGGGGGGGAGGAGGACGTCCTCTGCAGCTGCATGCATCACCACCCCGGTAAAACCCCTTGAAGCAATATCGGTAATAAAATCGGTCTAGTTTGCGACCGATACCGAGTTTGCTGATAGCCTGCAATGATCTTACCTTACCTTACCAATAATCGGTCGATTACTAGTGTCCATTTTCCAAAATCCAATAGGGTCTACTGTTTGTTTATTTTCCAAAGTTGGCCAAAGATGGATCGAAACTCCTTCAGCTCAGCAGGGACCAACCGAATTTCGATCATTGTGTGGCTGTCCTTGTTTGACAGAATTTGATCTTTAGCAACTTCAGTTGAACAGACAAGTTGGAAAACTATTAGCAGCTGCAGCTTGTTAGTGTGGACGAAGGAATCTATAGCCAGCTTTATAAACATGCTATTTAATGCTTGCATATTTATCACATTTACATATGCCCTAAATTTGATCTCTTAGCTCAACAAAAATTACCAGCACCTATGAAGTATGAGGGACTGCCTAAAGAAATAATTAAAAGGTTTGTCTAAAGCAAACTAGTCAACAGTGGGTGCCTGCATAGTTGGCTCTGGGGTCCTCAATGGGAATCCTAGACAGGATGCTATCTGCATAGACTTTGCATGTTTTCCCTAGGTTTGCTTGGGTTTCCTCCAGATATTTCATATTCGAAGACATGCTGGGAGGTTTCTTGGTTTCAATCTAAATTGACCCCATTATGTATGCATGCAAGTTAAGGACCTTGGACTGAGGGTAGGGACTGATGTAAATGTACTGTATGTGTAATAAGAGTACGTAAAGAGCTGCGTAAATTGGCAATTCCCCTCTGCTGTTCAATACACTGCCAATGGATGCCAGAACTTTAGCTCATATTTTAAAACCGGACACACACGGACTAAAATTCAGCCGATTCAGCAGGAACCGGCTGAATTTTGATCCACGTATGCATGTTCCTGTTTATAAAGAAGTCGACCTATTGACTGACTTCTCATGAACCGGCTTGTTGGCAAATTTTTGCTTGATCAGCGCATGAAGCCAAATCAGCTGCAGTGCTCATTAGTGTATTCAGACAGCTGAGAAGTCCTGCTGTCACAATACAATGACACTATGGGAGGAGGGATTTCCACATCGAATGTGTGGATGGGGGGGATCGTTTGAGTCTTTTTTCCATTTATCTGGCTAAACTAAAAAAAAAAAAAAAAAACTGGACCTTATACATTTAGCTTAAAGGGAAATGTATAATGCAAGATCAGCCTTCTCCTCGGACAGCTGCTCAGATCAAATTAGCTACATAGGAGGTTCATTGTTTTCAATGCATCTGAGTAGACTCAAGTCAAGTACACACAATCAGAAAGTCAACCAAAAAAAAAATACCACTTTTGAAGAGATGGTACGATAATTCGATTGTTAGTACACAGCTTTCGTCCGAAATTATCCGAAGGGACAAAAATGAAACATTTATCTCATACGATACCAGATCGTAAGATTATCGTTTAATCAGTACAGTTCTTGCCTGAAAATACAATACAAATACATTACTTGTAAATTTTTATTCTTTCTTACGAGAATTTTCGTACTTTAGTAACCTATAACTTTTCGATATGGAGACTAGCATGAAAAAAAAAAAAAAAATGGACGATCATTTGTCCGATAATCTCATCGGGTATAGTAGGCTTAACAACCTTGAAATTACAGAAAGAAAAAGTAAAGCACAGTCAAAGAATAAAGCAAGGTCTACATGTATCAAGAGGAATTATGGTTGCCTCCTGGTACACATGGGTTTGCCTTCACATTTTGTCCTGGTGACAAAGATGCTAACCCTGACTACCCAAGATTTAGAAAAATGGTTTGCTGAAATTCTGCTTTTGGTAAAATTATTTGTTTACATTTTTCATTATAAAAGACAAAACTACATTATTTTGCTACTATTATAGGTGGACTTCAGAACACAAAAAAAAATGAACAGATGCTGAAAAAGTATACATAAAATGGAATATATTTTTTTTCTGCAGAGCTCTGGACAAGTCAACTCTTCATGACCCCCTCTGGAAACCACCCCATTCTAGGGATACAATTCTGCTTAAGAATGCCTAAGATTGCTGATAATTTTCCCCAATATGCTAGAAAGCCAATGTTTTCTTTCTGACATTTCCTCTCCGTTTCCTTCTACTCCTTTGTACTTGAGCATACTTATGATGAGATTAGAGATTTCAATAAAGGGGCTTTTGTACGCCTTTGAGAGTCAGATGTGCAGAGCCAGCTCCTGGAAGAGGAAGGCACACTCTAATAACACGATCCCTAGAAGGAGATGGCATGCCAGCCCTTTCACAGAAACGTGATGACAGTTGAAGAATTACTTCATTTGCATCAATGACTGCGGCTTTTGTACACAAAGCTGACATTTTCAAAAGCTACCCAGGCATGTAAAGCTTTCTAGCAAGACTGTACGTGTACAGTTGAAAGTAGACAACAAAATGAATGCTATATACAGTCCAATCAATGTGTAAGGAAGTTTGCATACCACTGTATTACAGCTACTCAACCCCATCTCTTACAATGGGAAGTGTCTGATGAACATTTGTAAATTGCGTATAGAAAAAAGCATCCAGGATAAAATGCAATACAAGAACAGTAACCCACATACCGGCAACAACCAGAGTTCAAGACAAAATTAGGATGCTAGGGGTTACTGCACTTTGCATTGCTGCACTACATTGTTAAAGATGCCTAACATTTTGCAAAATACCTTCATTTTTTTTTTTTTTTGTACCAAAAAAAAAAAAAAGTAACAAAAAATACCAACCTAAATTCAGTAAGCTATAACAAAAATGCTATTCGCCACAAAACTATTATATTAATATAAGCATTTTTTTTTAGAACAAGAAGCTACTTTAAAAAGCACATGAATTTTAATTTTTTTTTCCTCGATATACACTTTAAACAAAACAAATAAATAAAACAAAAAAAACAAACAAAACATGCAGTACATGTACATCTCTGCAATACATGCACATTCCGCTAGGTTTTGCAATACAAAAAACTACCTGTTCATTATTATATAGGATTAATATAGTGTCAACAGTCTGCACAGTGCTTTACAACACGAGGGCAGACAGAAATGTACTCAGTTCCTAGGTTCTGTAGGACTAATGCAGCGTACACATGATCGGAATTCCGCTCAAGCTGTGTTGCCTACACATGATCACACCAAATTCCGACGGTCAATAACACAGCAGCATAAAACACGTTCGACAGCACTATAAAAAGGGAAGTTTAATGCTTCCGAGCATGCGTCTAATTGTTTCCGAGCATGCGTCAGAATTTTGCGTGTCGGAATTGCATACACAAGATCGGAAAATCCGATAGAAAGATTTTCCGTCGGAAAAATTGAGAACAGGTTCTCAATTCAAAGTCTGTCGGAAATTCCGACAGAAAAAGACCGTTGGGCATACACACGGTCGAAAAATCCGATGAAAAGTTTCCATCGGAAATTCCGACCGTGTGTACGCCGCATTAGTGTTTTCAGCCCTTCCCAAACTACTTAACTACTTCCACTCTCAGATCTATACAACAGAAAGACTAATAATTCCATAGCTGTAGGACAGTTCCGAATTTCAGACAGACAAGGACAACCAGACTTTTATTTCTTGCAACTACCAAAATGCTTCCAATGGATAATTTAACATACCGCAAGGGAACCAATAAGAGAAGTTAAATGTTGGGGTTTACATGGGCTTTAAGTGTTCCTGTTGCATGTATCCTGCCATTTTATCCATTCAACCAATATTCCTTCAGAATTCTCACAAAACCACAACTTCCTGGTGAATTCACTGCATTCTCCGAAATATTGATTAAGCCCTTTACAAGACTATATGCCATTGAGCTGATTTTGGAGAGACAGACTGGAAATCCTTACTGACAAACCATTATAGGACAACCAACTTCATGGAGAAAAATTGACATGGGGTACTCAGCCATGCAAACACAATCTGGCCATCCTCTCTTAAGGGCAGAGGGCTCCAGGAACATTCCAGATGAATTCTCCAAAATGACCGACAGACTTTTGCCAAACCCAAGACAAAACATTGGCAAAAAAAACATTCAATTACTGTCTAATTAACAACAACATTGCAAGCATCTCCCAGTAGGCATCTAATGAATAGCCAACACCTTGCACATTGTTAGCATGTTGTGACAATCTCTATGCTCGATTACTAACACATTGATGCTTATGCAAGGAACAAAAAAAAATAAAATAAAAAAAAAAAGCAAAAAAAAAAAAACCCCAGGGATATTTTTCGGCTGCTCTTACCTGGGTTAAACTGCTACATTGCACGTGTTTCCTGGCTTTGTATAAATAGAATTGGACCATTCCCGTAAAATTAAAGTTTTGCTTACACTGTTCAGGTCCCCTCCCCCTTCACAAATCATTACTAGTAGTTGTAAACTAGGGTTTATACTTGCCTTAGCCCCATTTTCTGCCTGTGGCACCTAGGCAAGGATGACATTGCACTCTTCCCAGCTAAATCACGGGGAATACAGAGCAGTTGGAATCTCGTAAGAAGACTTTCCTGCAATGACCGGGTGCGTCTTCTCCTGAGATTTTGCTTGCTCTGCATTGTCCAGGAGTCTTCCTGGAAGAATTACAGGTACATTTTACATCCAACAGTAGGCGATTTGTACAGTGGGGTGGGGGTGCAGACAATTTGAGACCTTGCATTTTACTGTAAGGTCCACTCTAAGCCTGCAACACGCACAGGGTAATTTAGCCAGTGCTGTGCCAGAAAACATCCACAATGACCAGTACCGAGGCTACTGAGATCCCTTCAGAGCACACCGATAACCTGGCGGGGGAGGGAGAGGGAGAAAACCATCCAGCCACTTGAACACAAATGGTTGGCCTATCCCACCTAAGCACATGGTAAACTGCTGTCATTTGCCAAGTATCGCTTTGCAGACAAAAAGCTTTCAACCTGGATATGAAAATTATTAGACATGAGATAGTAGCTGGAAGAATAATCCATTAAAATACAGGATCATTTAATCCAAACATGACACCAGACACCCGTGGTACTGGGTTGAACTATAATAAAAACACAGTACTGACCACTTTTCTTTAATCCTGGCCTGACTCCGTGATAACAGACATGACTTGTTTCCGGTTAGGATCGTTCCTGGCCAAATTGGGCTATGATTATATTTTATGGGTAGCCTGTGTGAAGCATATTACTCAGATATAAAAAATAAAATAAATTATATACAAGTCGTATACAACCAAGGGCACAAGGCTGGTTGTAAATATAAGTCAGAATGCACTAGGTCTTCCATTCCGTAATGGGACATATTTTCATTGCCATAACTGTGTGATACACTGGATGGTAACATTCCTCAGAAACCATTTGTATGGGCTGGTGAAAGCAGGAAGTCGTTCACTTGTAACGCAGATATCAGTGTTTTCAATAACCCACATAGAGGAATAGGACAAATAAATAAACAGAGCCATTCATTGAACTGCCAGGCCCTGTCTACCCATTCATTCTTCATTAGCCCCTGCCCTCCTTTCTGCCGACTCATAGCGCCTGTCACTGCTGGAGGGGAGTGCCTGCCTAGACTGAGAGGAGCCAGGTGTTTGGGCTTACATGCTTCCTGGACAGGCTCCACAGCCAACGTCCAACCATCTTGAACTAATGAACATGACAAAGGCCAATACAGTTTAACATGTTTCACTACCCTTTACTAACAAATTCAGGGATCAACGGTGAACCCCCCTTTTTATCCAAACACCCAACTCTGTTATTTAAAGCAAGTATTTCTCTAAGCATCTTCATCTATTAGGTCTCCAACATTTAGGCCTCATGCACACTGGGTAATAAAAGTGCCACTTTTAGGAGCATTTTTCTTTTTTCCTGCCTCTAAATTCCCCTCAGTGTTAGCCTATGATCAAAGGGTTGGGTATTAAACTAGACAAAATCTAATTGTTTTGATAAAAACAAAGCTTTACATTTATGATATGGCACATACAAATTTAATTTTTTTCCTTTATTGTAGTATTAAAGTATAACCAAAAAAGGTAAAAAACATTTTTTTTTTGGAGTGGAGAGAATTAGACCCCCTGTCAGTTTGTATTGCTGTCTTCTGTCAGAGAGATTCACCCTCTCCATTTGTCCTGTTTAGCATTCTTATTGAAAGTGAAAGTAAAAGAAAAACCTAATTTTGGGTTGTCCCCAGAAGGGAAATCTTCCAAAGGGGACACTAGTTCTGATGACTTGAGGGTCCCCAAGAGATTTTGTTAATGCAAGGAAGTGAAGGAAAATCTCCCCAACAGGACAATGAGGGCAAAAATAAACCTTACAAGGGTATTAAACCTCCCTTACTCTCCAAAATGGGGGAAAAAAAAAATTGCCTATAGCTTTACTTTAAAGATTGTGACCTTGATTGATACACCGTTGTACGTTGCCTGAATGGTCATTATACACTCCCTCTACGCAATTGTTCATGTTAAGCTTGAATAAAAAGGGACTGAAATATAAATATAAAAGCTCCATTAAAAAAAAAACAAAAAAAAAAAACTCACCTCCCCCAAGGTACACATAAGCACTATTTTAAAGGAGAAAATAAAAACAAAGCTCTGAAATAGCCATCTCACTTCCCATTTTGATCTCCCAAAAGCCTCAGTATCTGGTACTTCCCAGAAAGCCCCAGCCTAAGCTGACCATATATTAGTTTTTTTTACTTGAGTCAATTTCCCTATCCACATTCTATGTGGATGGGGAAATTCTCCCCGCTGAACTATTATCTTCTGACAGAAGGTAGACTTGCCAGCTATCAGAATACACTGATCAGTTCTGCCAGTCATAGTCAGCGGTACTGATCGAGCAGAAATTTTCAAGTAAGGCGGTTGTACAGAAGTTGATTGGTAGATCAACTTCTGTACAACCACCCTGTCCATTCATAGATCAAAATTCGGCCAATCCCTGCTGAACTGGCCAAATTTTGATCCACGTACGGTCGGCTTAGGACAACACGAACAGCGTGGATGGAGAAATCTGTGCTGCTGGCTATCGTATGCCGACAGCCTGAACCCATGTCAGAATACCTTAGCAGTGACTGAATCTCATTGGATGAAGGCGCTGTTTGCCCAAGAATCTTTTGTTCAGCTCTTTCAACAGAAGATCACCCAAACTTTAGAGCAATTTATGTAATAAGTGTATATGTAACATTTTTTAAAATAGAAAAGTAGCATGTTTATGGAAAATACATCAGGCTTAAAATTATGCCTCAGAGCTCTCTACTAAAAATTAAAAAAGGACAAAGTTTCACAGTTTTGAATAAATATACCTAAAACTAAAAATAGTTCAGTAAGAACATAGCAATGGGGTAATATAGTAGATGTAGGTCACAGAATTCCACAATGGGTGAACTAAAAAGCCAGGAGATGCTTTTCTCTTAGCACCGATCTGCTAACTCAAATAGCCCTGTAGAAATCTCACAGCTATAACATTCTTCCATATTCGTCAACCTTGCGGTCAAACATAATAAACAATAAGAAAGACAATCCTCACATCCTGTGCACCACACACATGGTTATTTACACTACACCCCGCTTCCCTGTCTGTCAATGTTTAAGAACAAGTAAGAACTATTTTAGGAATGGCAGAGACCAGCAGAATTTAGGATGAGCCTAAAAGAATAAAATAAAAAGTAGTCTCCCGTAATCTACAAGATAAAAGTTGCAGACAGATTCATTTTTTTTTGCCAATCAATTTTGTCAACTGAAAATCAGGACATTATGAGATTTAGGAGATACTGATCAGACAAAAATGAGATTCACAGTGCGTTATTAACAGGAAGATTACCAAATAAAACCTTGGAAAGTGTCGGCCACACATTTTGCCTGGTACATTTACCACCAGTACGTTCATCAGATCGGGTCTCATTCACTGCAAATCTGAATTTTCCATTTTTTTATTGGGAATGCAAGCCTCTTTTGGGGCTCCTTTTACACCATATGTAGTCAAACAGGTTTTTAAACTCTGTACAAGTGCATATGTAAGAATGAATGTATTTCAACAAGCCTAGTTTACACCATTATGGTGCTTACACATGCATTGAAAAAAAGCACAGCATTGTGTATTTTTTTTTTTTTTTTTGCACTGGGACTCACATGAATGCATAGCAAAGGCAAGTAAATGCAACTGTATAAAAAATAATGCACCGGAAACGCATGTAAATGTGCATGCAGAACCCCACATTTAATTTGGAGAGCAAATTGTCAATGATGTTTATCAGTGATTTTTCCATTGAACAGTTGACACTAGCATGTTCTCCAGAGCAGGGCGCATTCATGGTAAAGCTGGAATTTGCATTATTATTTTTTTTTTATGCAGGTCTCAGTAAAATTAAGCTAATGTTACAGCCACTGGGCTGATCCTTATTGACCATTTAGGCCTCCTACACACAATGAGAATATCTGACAAATGTTCCTTTTTTTTGCATTCTGAAAATGAAGAGGTTTCTCAATTTAAGAAAATTCTCGTAGGACAGAATACAAAACTTCAGAAGTGATGTAATGTGTTGTATTGTATTCTTTTGTTTCGCATGCATGGTCTTGCTCTTCCATTTTTTTTTTCAGGCAAATACTGTATCGAGTAAAACGGAAATCGCACAATCAAGTATTGTTCGAGAAATATTCTCGCGTTCGTCCCTTCGGTGATTTTATATGAACTGTCGTGATCAGCTCTTGAAAGCTGTGTACTAAGAATCAGATTATCGTTCGGTCGCTTAGAAAGTGGTATTTTTCATCATATTTTCTGATCATATGCATTAGGCTTTAGGGAGAGAAAATTGTTGATGATATCTATCAGTGATTTGTCCATTGATCACCATGTAGGGCCCACTGTGCTTGCTCCCAAGTTCAACTTATGCTCACACGCAACAGATGTTCAGGTCAAGACCATAAGCTCAAAACGACCAGTGGCATTTGCCTCCTGCTCCATATCATAAAAGCAGGATAGGATGCTGTATTCGTATAGCTGGATTTGTTCACAGCTTGTGCAAAAGCCAAGTGGGGGAGGGAATATTCAGCAGTTCTCCGTGTATAGCCTCTACTGATCTGTGCCACTGATAACCTGGAAGTAATGGTCTCTCATGCAGCCAAACATAATCCAGGTGGCCTGTCTGCTGCACAATACACATATGGTGGATGGTCTCATGTAGATTTATACTGTTAATTGGAAATATTCAGTGTGAGTAAATAAAGGAAAGGGTAGTTTAGCAGCTGAAAACCACAGGTTGCCCAAACTGAATTTCAGTCCACAGTTGGAACTTTTGTTGCTTTTGTTGACAAATTTCACCTCCTCCTCAATAGGGCTCCCGAACACAACAATTTACTTGCAATGTATTTCACTGGGTGCAAATAGAGGCTGTTGCTATTATTCAGGCTAAGAAGTAATTGACAATACAAAAAAACTAAAATTGTATAACAAAAAGGTAACTAAATTAATCCTAATATTCAAAATGCACACATCTCATTTTGTACTGTTCTTATACAAAAACAATGCTTGGTCCATTTGAAAAACCTAGCCAATGGTAAAACCTTGGACCTCACAAGCACAATATAATGCATTTTACACATATATTCCCCCATCACATCACCAGGCCCAGTCAAACAATGTCCTCTTAGAATCAGTGCTATGCTACAAATTCAAAAAGTACCATGCATCCCAGCGTAGGTAATGAGCAGGAAGGAAACCGTCCAGTCATCAGACTGTTTTCCTTAGCGGTCTTGCCAACTAGGATTACCCAGCTCTGGCAGAAACACGCAGAAGACTTCTAAAACTATATCAGAAAGGGCTTCCAAGGGAATATCTTAAGACTCTCAAGGGAGTTTCATACCCATACATTTCCCCAAAATAATTCTTGCGTATCTCTGCATCAAGCTGCAAACTAAAATGGGCCTAGCCTATGGAGAAGGGGCCTAGCCCAAGCAGAACGGGGCTAGCCTATGGAGAAGGGGCCAAGCCCAAGCAGAACGGGCTTACCGGTAATCTAAACATCCATATGTAGCACAGCCTGGTTTAAATGAGCTCTAACACATTGTAGCATAAGTGACTGGAATCTGGGTGCTTGCCATATCGCTTTCTATGACTCTTTTTTGCGGGTATTGGCATGTCATTTTTATTTACAATCTCTGCGCAGTATTGAGAACTTACAATCCTTGAAAGTGCATGTTATGGCTCCCTACATGGCCCAATAGCCAAAGTGCCAGCAATGTCTGAATCAGTTGCCTTGTTGGTCATATAAAGCTCAAATTTAGACAAATTCCTGTAAATTGATCAAAGTTTAAGCTGTGGGTGGGCCCTGCTGACACAATCCAGCTCAACAAGGGGCCAAGTGGAACAAAGTTGGCCGAACAGTAATTGCACCCAATCAGCTGCAGTCACTCTGACAGCTGCAAATGCTGGAGCTGTCTGAATACAATAGCCGACAGGGGAGATTTGTACACCCACATTGTTTAGCATTGATGGGAGACTCATTGAATTTCTTGTATGACCTGCTTTAAACCTAAGACCTCATGCACACAGGACATTTATTTTTTTACTGCCTCTAAATGCAGGAGACGGACCCCCCACACACCTCTTCAGTCCAACACTTTGCTAGAACATGCATATTAATGTTAGGGTGTTGTGGTGCCTTTTATTGTCATTGGTTCTCCAATGCATTAACCCAACACACCTCTGAGGTACACGTGTTGCAGCACACTACAGCAAAAGGTAAAGCACTACTGTGGTGTATCTACCAAACTGCTGCAGGTTTGAATTGTTTTGTTTATTCTGGCCTGTTGGTAGTTTATTCATTTGAATGGGTTGGGTTGCAATGCATGTTAACACAAGACCAAGGTGTGAATGTCCCCAATAATTACCTGAAGGAGACATACACAGCAATATTATGATTATACATTAGTTATATAGTGTAAATAACTAGCAATGGAAAAATAGACGGGGGGGGGGGGGGGGGGTTCTAACCATTACCCAATAATCAGAGAAAAATTAAAAAAGAGGTTTGGAAGTTTTAAAACAATATTACCAAAAACCAAACAATAGACCCAAAACCAAGAATGTACTATACTGCAGCTTACCAAACATGAAATGTGGTGGATGCGCTAGTTTTAATTTTTTTTTTGTTTTCATCTGGTAATCTGGCCAGTAACACACTTCCTGTATCAGATTGTCTACAGAAGGAGCAACAGACAACTTTGGACAGTAGCAATGTCAGTCTGGGGGGAGGGGAGCATTAGATGTACTAGTAGATTTAGATACACTAAACAAATTGAAGCCAAACTCCAGCTAACACTTTATAAGCAGTTACAGCAACAGTTTTGTTCCTTTTAAGATTAAGGTTTTACACAAATCATTAAAAGCTAAAGATTGTGTAGCAGTCACAAGCTCTCCCTTCTACACAGGCTCTGGTCTTGTCCCTCTGTCCTATGGTTCTAGCTGTTGCGGCTTTTGTGGTCGACAATCATAGGCCTTCGCCCTCACAAGAACATTTTCCTCTTACTATTCGGTATTCTTGGATGCTACCAAATACTTGCCTAGGAATCAGATTCTACAACACAATAAGGCCCCTTTCACACTGGGGCGGTTTTCAGGCGGTACAGCGCTAAAAATAGCGCCTGTACACCGCCTGAAAAAAACGGCCCCATTCACTCCAGTGTGAAAGCCGGCGGGCAGGACGGTAAAAAATGTCCTGCTAGCAGCATCTTTGGAGCGGTATAGGAGCGATGTATTCACCGCTCCTACCCATTGAAATCAATGGGACACCGCGGTAATACCGCAGCAATACCGCCGCAAAGCGCCGATACGGCGGCGCTTTGCGGGGGATTTTAACCCTTTTTCGGCCACTCGCGGGGTGGTAAAACCGCATCGCGAGCGGCAGAATCCCGCGGCTAAAACTACGGTAAAGCAGCGCTAAATATAGCGCTGCTTTACCGTCGCCGCGGCTCCCGCCCCAGTGTGAAAGGGGCCTAAGGCTTGGCTCTCAAAAAGTGGATGTCCACCCTTCCTCCTACCATTACAGACTTGAAAACCGACCTATTGAACTGCCTCAGGTTGGAGAGGCTGGACCAAGTCTCCCCAACCCACCAGAAATCTAGGGATGCACCGAAATTTCGGGGGGGCCTAAACATATCGGCCGAAAATGGCCTTTTCGGCAATTTGCCGAAAGAGAATTCTTGCCGATAATGGCGCCGAAAATGAGGCTGTGCCGCCCAGTACAGGGGTGTCGTTCTGGAGCGCCCACGTCCAGTCCTCTCCTCTCTTCCCCCTCCCTTGACGAGGCAGTTGAAAGCAAAACCGTGCTCTATGGAGGAAAGCTGTCAGCACACCGCATTAAGGAGCGGCTTGTTGGTATGATCAGCGAGAGGAGCATTATCAGTGTGCAGGACTTGTTGTTTGACATGCTGTTAGTTTCTAACAGCATGTCAGGCAACAAGACCTGCACTCTTAAACCCCGCGGCGCTGCACACCGATAATGCTCTTCCAGCTGATCATACCGACAAGGCGCTCAACGCGGTGTGCCGACAGCTTTCCTCCATGGATAGAGCACTGTGCTTGGCTTTGGCTTGCCAACACTGCCCTGTGCTGATCCTGTCTGACATACTAAGGCAGGCTGCATGATGGGCACAGGCAGGCTGCATGATGGGCACTGGTAAGCTGCTGGGCACTGGTGGGGCACAGGCAGGCTGCATGATGCACACTGGTAAGCGGCTGGGCACTGGTGAGGCACAGGCAAGCTGCAAATGATGGGCACTGGTAGGCTGCATTGATCTCCTCTACCACGTTCTTTAGTCTCTGACCATCTCATGTATCATATCTGCTAGAGGCGCACTGCATGGAAATGTTGCTAATACTATTAGCAATGAGTTTTAAATAAAACGTATACATTTTTATACAATATAAAATTACATTTTTATATAAAAATGTTTTAAAAACAGTCATTTTTGGTTGGTTTTCGGCCTAGTGCATTTTTAATTTTCAGTATCGGCACCAAAAAACCCATTTGGTGCACCTCTACAGAAATCTCTACGATTCTATCATAAATGGGCCACTTTTATTGATAAAACTCTTACACTGGCAGACCGAGAGGCTATTATGAACTCACCATACAGCACAAGGCAGTTACAACAGGCATAGTGCCTTTTTGGTTCTACGGCAAAGCCACATCTATACCAACTTTACACTTACGTCCATGGATTTTTAAATGTGATGACTCCATAACTACCACCGTATCCCTATTAAGAATTTGATGGTGGAATTGCAGGAGCAAGGAAAACTCTCTTAAAACCATAAGAGCCAATGTTCCAAGTCCCATTTCATACTTTCAAGTTATGCATAAATGTCTTTATGACCATATGTTGGACTACCCGAGCTCCCATGATAGCTCAGGTGATGTAAACCCGACCAGGGTTCACTCCACCCCCTCCCCTTTCCTCACCCCCCCCCCCTCACATCTCATGCAAACCCTCACTTTTATAATGTTGTGTCGGGTATCAATCGCATGTTGAGATGTTAGATGTATCGCTTTATTGCATTGAACAAAACTCAAAGATTGTAACGCTTTATTGAAAAAACAGAATACAATTTTCTTAAAAAAATTAGCTGAATATGCAAGCACCTCTGTAAATGCTTTTCCTCAAACTACTACATCGGCAGGACAGCTTTTTTTTGTGAAATAATAATAGGACTGAATAAAAGAAAATAAAGCCGCCATCACATATAAGTATTGGTAAGCTGCAATAGAAGAAATGTTTGCTTTTGGGTTTAACACCGTTTTAAATTGACTTTAACAATCGCAAACGTACTGCAGGCAAGAAAGATTATTGTATATGGCCATTAGTTTTTGATTTATGAATGCAGTCGGTCCAGTGTGTTCTATTATACCAGCAAAGGAAAAGGAAACATCTGAAGTTATTATTACTGTATGTTTAGAATGCTTTTTTGTCACATACATTGCATGTTAGGGTGGATCTGGCATTGTCTGGAGCCGTTAGGAGTCCAAAAGCATTGGCTCATTTCCTTCTTCCTGTCACTAGGGAGGACACAAGTACAAGACCCCCTTGTTTACCTCTGCTGATCATCCTGTTCAAAGCAGCATCCTAATTTCCAAGCCAAAACAGAGACACCCAAAAGCTGAATGCCGCTACTAGTCACAATAGGACATAGACATCATAGTCCCATTAATGACGGACACAAAACGTAACCAAGCAGGAACTGCCTTATACTACACAAGTGCAAAGAGCACACTGCTACGTGCCTAATTAAAGAATATACGTTTAAAGGAATCCTGCCAAGTGAGAAATATGTAGGCAGCCATTGCTGACCTCTCCCTCTGATAAGGCTAATTGGCTGCCTGTCTCTGGGTTCAACGCTAGGAGCCAGTGACCCAACACAAATCAGCAGCAACCGAAGTCAAAGTGAAGTCAGAATTGCTAATCTGCATCCTTCTTCTAGTTCAGCGACTCCGAAAACATTGAATTCAGAAGATCAGCATTACAACCAGACCAACAGCATTTTAGCAGGCAGGCAGCAATAGCAGACATATGTCTTAGAGGAGTTCCAGCCCGTATTAAAAACAAATAAAAAGTCAGCAGCTACAAATACTGTAGCTGCTGTCTTAATATAAGGATACTTCCCTATTCAGGGAGCCCGAAATGTCGGAGAAATGGAGGAGGGGCCGTAAATGACGTAGGTCGCCGCAGTGACCTTACATGGAAGTGGGAGCGAGTACCTCTTTTTGACAGATATCCAAACGTGGCACCGGAGGGGGAGGGAAGCAGATAACTTTCCACTTTTGGGTGGAACTCTGCTTTAAGCCAGCCATAGATGAATTGAATATTTTTGCAATTATTTCCAGCGGCTATATCCCCTAGCAGTAATCATTGCGTTCTGCTGGCCGTGAAGGCTCCCTGCAAGTAAAACACAATAGCGCTGTGGGAGGGATTTCCCCATCTACACTATGTTGATGGGGGGGATTGGGCGATTATCTTTTCTTTCCACCCATGGTTGCAGGAAACAAAATCAAAATTATCTATGGCCTACCTTAAGGGGCTGATCGAATGAAAAGTATTCCAACACTCCAGTTGGTGAAAAGCCGATCGTTAGATTGACTTCTGCCAAGCGAGACTGGTCATAAATGGATAGAAATCCATCCAGTTCCCCATGAAGCAGCAGAATTTCAATCCATTAATGGCCGGCTTTTAGCTGGTTATACGTTCTCATCAGTACACTGGATGACATGACAAATGTTTGAAACTGCTCAAAAAAAGTTACTTTAACATTTGATTTTGGAGTGATTGGACTCTTCAGAATGAAAACCACATTCACTGTTAGAAAGTTGCTTTCTCAAAATTTTTGTCCATTCTGCTCCACTAAAATTTTCCCCATCACTGGGGTCCAAAATGAACATTGATTATCTAATATTGGGTACTTGTGTAGATCCCAAGTGTAATCTGGTAATAAACTGCTCTCACTTACATAATCTGGACTGGCTGCCTATATGTAAAATGAGCTAACCTACTAAATTAGATACCCAGAAATATTTGCTGCAGGAATACTTGTTCTTCATATTATGTCATTGGGTTAGTTTAGATAGAAATAGTGCCAAGTGGAAGACTAATTTAAACAACCAGGCCCCCCGGCAGTGAACCCCCCCCCCCCCGTCTGCAGGTCGGTCCTTACCCCATCTAGGTGGTGGGGTGTGGGCAGCTGCTCCGGTGTCCCCTCCAGCATGGCAGGCGGGGCAATCTTTGTGGTGAGAGGAGAGGTGTGAGCAGCGACTCCAGTCTCCGCTCCTCCAGCAGCTTTTGCCGTTCTCCACTCTCTTCCTCCTAAGCGCTAGGCGTCCAATAGGATCACCCGACGTTTTGGTCAATCAGTATACAGGTCTCACAACCCGCTTCCTTAATGGTGGGGAGGAGATTTCGCGTGAAAATAGCGAATACTCATTCACTATCTCACGACTGGGTGGGCTTCGGGCACAGTGCTCTGCGCCTGGAGCCCACTCTTTTTTGAAGCCTATTAGAGCCTCTGGCTCTAATCACGTGATTCAAAAACACTCCACCCCCCCACCCATTGGAATCCATGGTCCAGTGTTCTAAATGTAGATCAGGGGGCTGGACGCATGGATGGGGGGGGGGGCGACACCCGTGCGCCCCTAATGGATGGGCCACCATGTCGTAGAGGACCTTGGAAACAGATCTCATTCACATTTACAGCTTCAAACTACTGCCACCCATTTACACTGCAGTGCAGTGCACTTTGGGGTGACATTAGCCTGGTAATAAATGGTGTAGCTTGCCCACCTTTTCTATACGGCACAAGAAAGGCATCTTAGAGTGATGAATTACACAATCCTATCCACTCCTGAAAAAAAGTAAAAAGCTTTCCTGGGTTCTCAGGAGGAATGACAGCAAGGCAGCCAACAATTTCAGGAGGGGGTTCAGCCATGGTAGCCTCCATATTTTCTCAGTACAGGTTTACTTAAGCAGGAAATAAAACACACTAACATTTCTCTGTAGGTACAATATACATACATGTAGCTCTTTTACAGTTCTACAAATTCTAAGACATTCAGACATATATTGGCGGGTACGTGATCACGTTTAGGTGGCGTGTGGCTCAGGTACACATGGCATGGGCTGCCCAATTATCCCAAGCACAAGATCTCATCAGGCCATCAGCATGCAAAAACAAAATGATAACTGAACCACATGCTTGGTGCTTACACAACTAACCCATTTAGATAGACAAGCTGACATAAGTACAGTAATAGTAATTAAGATTAGAAGAAATGCACAAAAATGTAAAGTGTTGGGCCGGCCTTACATGGCTTTAATCGTTAATAGACAGGCTGAATGTACCAAGTTTATCAATCGATCCACTTGGGTATTGCTAGCGGAGGCTATAGCCGCTAGCGATAATCACGGTCTTCTTCTAGCGGGGACGACTTCCCCTGCCCACCCCTGACCCCCACCAGGAGGGAGAACATAGTGGGCCGTGGTTGCAGGAAAGAAATTTGCTTTGTGTATGGCTAGCCTTAGGAGAAAAAACCTAAACAATGAAAGGCAATTGACTGCCATTGGCAAACTCTCATTTTAAAAAAAATTGCCTGGTTGGTGCATTAATCCAAAAAGGCATCATAACTATTTCACGGATTTGATGTATGTGGATCAGCTGTTTTTCTGGCTTTCCTCTGACTTTTCTAGGTGCATGCTTGTTACCATTCAGTGACTCAACGTACTTAAGTCAAAGAGGCAAGAACTGGTATTTTCAGAAGGAGGTTCCCATTGGCAGCCTCCGAATTTCTCACAGTACATGTTTCCTTTGTATTCACTAAATTGGTCTGAACAGTTATACAAAGCTGTTGTCTGTAGTCTGATCCTATATTACTCATTGACTGCTGTGGAATTATACATATAACAGCCAATTTGTTCGTCATAATGGAATTTTAACTTTGCATTTAAAAAAATAAAAAATAAAAAAAAGGATTAGACTGATATAAGCATCAAACATCCATGGAAGTCATCCAAGTCGTATCTTTTTTGTTACTTTATGATTTTTTGTTATTATAAGCAAAGAAAACATTGTATACTAAAAATTAAACCTAAAACACTAATATTTAAAAAGTGGAAAGAAACACTGCCTCTAGTGGACAAACTACAGAATAGCATTAACACTGGTCTTTCCTAAAGTAATACTAACAGATTTGTTATTTTGTAAACCAGCCCTGTGAAAAAAAGTTTGATACATAGTCACAAGCAAAAAAAAGAAAAGGAAAAGGAAAAGTACAAAACAAAAAAAATAAATAAATAAAAATCCAATTTCAAAATTCCACATTGCAAGTACTGAAATCTGAGAAACATAGTAGGAACATACCATATTTTTACAGAAGCAGCGATGATAAATGCTTGTTAAAATCTAAACAGAGGAATGCGATGTAAGCACATCTGCTAAACATTATCTACCATTCTTTTCATGCCAGACCTGTCACTGACATGCATGGAGGAGAGGGGCCAGGTAAAGTGAGAGAGACACTGCCACCATCTGCTACCATACAAAAGGGCAACGTGGCAGAACAAAGTCGGACAGTTAAAGCGAAGTTAAAGACATCACCTAACACCAATTAGCAACGCTAAGAGCCAGCGATGGCCTGTGGACCAGATGGATGGCGAATTAGGTAACCCCTCCAGGCCTGCTGACAGATTTATACTTGGAGGATGATCTACAATCTGTTACGGTATTATTTTTCCCTTGGTTCAGACGAGGCACAAAAAAATGATGTGACAAGCTGCGCCCCATCCTCTGCTGGGAATAGAAAGGTTTACAAAACACACAAATGTCCCCAGACAAGCAAAGAAAAAGTCGTTATTTATTACCAATTCAAACCTTGGCATAAAGTAATGATGAAGAACAATGCAGTAACCTAATGCAACCAATCAGATTTTACTTTTCATCACTCTAGCAGGGGTCTTCAAACTACGGCCCTCCAGTTGTTCAGGAACTACAATTCCCATCATGCCTAGTCGTGTCTGTGAATGTCAGAGTTTTGCAATGCCTCATGGGATGTGTAGTTCTGCAACAGCTGGAGGGCCGTAGTTTGAGGATCCCTGCTCTAGAGCCATGCAGGCTGACATTACACGGCAAAATTTTCAAGCAGTTTTTCGACCATGACTGGGAATCCAACATATGGCTGAAAGAGGTTGCCTGAAAACAAGCCACCTACCACCCACGATTGATTGAACTGGCCTATAAAATGACAGAATCAATATGAGACATTGGAAAATATGGATTGAAACCAGAAAGACTACAGCAACTTCGACAAAAGTGATCAGATTATTTAGGCAGGGCTTGATCAAGGCAATATCAGTTTGATCGCCTTCCATTTCCATGCTCAAGCAGTGCTAGACCAAAATGGTTGAAGCCGCTGCCATGTGTATGGTTGGATGAATGCTTATTGGCTGCTGCAAGTTGTTCTACTCTTTCACGTAAGCTGGATAGAAATTCGAACCAAAATTCTTGGGAAGTCTTTGGCAAATTTGTACAAATTTGTAAAATTCTTGGAATATTCTCAGAACATTTAAAGTGAATTGCCACCCAAAAGAGGACGCTCCGCTTGTCTGCCTCCTCCCCTCCCTCCGTTGCCACATTGGGGGGTGTGGGTACCTGGTTTTGACAGGTACCTGCTTCCACCTCCAAGTGAGTTTGCTCAGCCAGAAGCTCAGCACCCCCCCCTCCTTCCCCCACCACTGGGCAATTGACAGTTTCCCTTAGCCAAGAGGGCGGCGGCAGCACCCGCGAGCTGATTGCTCGAGTGAAGACCCTGCTGGATATGTGGACAGGTAAGTGTCCCAATATTAAAAGTCAGCAGCTACAGTCTTTGTTTTTTCAACGCCTAATTGAACAAGCTGAAGTTAGAAGCCGATTGGCTACCATGCACTGCTGAACCAGATTTTGCATTCTAGGTCAGTGATGGCAAACCTTAGCACCCCAGATGTTTTGGAACTACATTTCCCATGATGCTCAGGCACTCTGAAGTGTAGTTGAGCATCATGGGAAATCTGGGGTGCCAAGGTTTGCCATCACGGCTTTAGGTTTTAGTAAATCATCCCGTGTGCCTTCAACATTTGATTTTGGAATGACTAAAGTGGGGTACACACTGAGAAAAATCAGAAGAAAAATTCCAACGAGGCAAGATCGTTCGATATTCGTATAGTGTGTATACAACTTTCGACATCCGATTCAAACGAAAATTTCAGAAAATTTCACGTACGAGAAACATTTTCAAAAAGGTTTCTTGTACCTTAACAGAACTAATGATTTCCGTTTAATGTGTACTGTTTTAGTGCGGTTTTCGCATACGAATACGAAAGAATACGAAAATACGAAAGACTGCGCATGATCAGAAACAAAAAAATAAAGTAAGAATTTTCATACAATTAGTACCATCCTCGGTTTCTACCCGCTGTGAAACATTGAGGAAAACTTGATGATCAATTTTCTGATTTTCTTACAGTGTGTACCGGGCTACACAACAAACTGTTATGCCGCGTACACACGATCGGAATTCCGGCCAGAAAAAAAGACTGATGAGAGCTTTTCATCGGAAAATGCGACCGTGTGTAGGCTCCATCGGAATTGAGCATGTTCTCAATTTTTCAGACGGAAAAGGTTTCTATCGAAAATTCCGATCGCCTGTAGCAATTCTGACGCGCAAAATTCCTACGCATGCTCGGAAACAATTTGACTCATACTCGGAAGCATTGAACTTAATTTTCTCAGCTCGTTGTAGTGTTGTACGTCACCGCTTTGACGGTCGGAAATTGGTGTGACTGTGTGTAGGCAAGACAGTTTAAGCGGAATTACACCGGGAAAACCATCAGAGCTTTTTCCGACGAGAATTCCGATCGTGTGTACGCGGCATTAGAACATCATTTCAGAAAAAATGTCCATCTTGCGCTAAAATTTTCCCATCACTGTGGTCTAAAACGGAAAGTCAATTAGACCGACCAACGCTTAGAAAAACAAAATTAACTTTTTCCTAAAACCTTTTCCTAAGAATTTTCATTCTAAAATTCTACCCATCTACGGCCAACTTTATATTACATGCCCAAAAAATGGTTCAATTTCCAAGCCATTTACCGGATGATGCGTCCAGAACTACATCAATGAATCTTAGTAGTTAAACAGATACTTTTCACAATTATTTACTTTTCTCGGAAGAAAGAGAACAAGTATTTCATCACTCATGCTGATAACACTGGTTGGACCCCAACAGTCCATTCAATTGAAATCCTCATAGCTGTCACAATCTCCTTTTAGGCTTATCAACAAGACTTGGCCACCTTAAAGATAGTGTCTTAGATAGTGGCTCCAAGGTTGCCCCATTACAGAATATACCTGTGCTAGACTCGGCCCCACAGAAGCATTTAAGCACCACCAGAAGACCCATATGTTTTGCTCACAGGAAAGCAAACAGGCATGACAGCTCCACGACAGAAGGAAAATGTGTTTTCTATTTGTACAAGTTATATATGGGTTTTTTACTACCAGCAGGAGGTGTTGCTTTTAGGGTGGGATCAAAAGGCAAAGGTATGACATCATGGGCACCGCAAACAGGAGGGGGTCATTTGCCTTCTAAAATCCTGCAGACTAATTAGCAAGAACTTCAAAAGAATTTTCTTGAGTCTGCACCCTTAAAAGAAAAACACATGCCCATAAACTTGCTGAAGTCTGGCTTACAGAACGCGACCCTTGCATAGATCATACACAAAAACGCACACACTTTCTTTGTTTAAGGTTGCATTTTTTAGTATAACAGTCAGTTATGAATTAGGATTTTATAGTGATGAGTAACCCAGGAAATGCATCATGACTGATGTCAAATGCTGCGTAAATTATTTTTGTAAAATATAAGTCATCCATGCTAAAAGTATCCAAAAAAAAAAAAATGCAGTATAATTCCCTATATACTGGAGTAGCTGCATTTGTTTTCTTTCAGGCTTTTTATCCTTTTTCCCTTTGCAACTTGTGATTCTGCCACTAACACTTCTAGTCCTAGAGTTGACAACATTTACGGTATTGAATCAATGGAGGAGCAGTGTTGTCACCCTAGGATGGGACTACAAACTCCTCTCCTTTTCAATTCTCCATATCATAAGAGGTAGGTGTCTGCTGTCTTCAGACAGAAATAGCTGCAAACAATGTGGCTAAAAGGGTGCCTTCCTGTTGTATTGTGACAACAATTACTGTACATAGAAGCAGCATGTCGCGCCCCTCCCAGGACAGGAAGTGTGATGAGACTACAGGACACCTCCCTCTTGCTTTAACTCCATAACAGTGTGAAGGTGTTCTACAGACCACAGAGGCCAGGGCTGATGAGATTTGAAATTTCAGAGCGGCACTGACAGCTCACTACAGAAAATTAGACACTTCTGGCATTATCAACCATTTTCCTTTTCTGCCCTTATTCACACCCCATTCACACTTACACTCCTATTTACATGTTGATTATGATTCACAAAAGTGGCAAAAGAAAAACAGTTGGTAGACCCTGTACAATGGATATTTTCCTGCCACCACTGATCGGCTTGGATTTGTGTGAAACAGTCTTGGAATTAGACATTGATCGCATTTTATTGCACAGTGCATGGCCACCATTGGAGTTTACATACACTAAAGTGAGGTCTGATTAAATGCACGCATGCTCCATCAAATAGTGAAATCAAATGATCAAACACTCCATGTAAACACAAGGAAAATATAGCAACCAATGTGAAATATAAAGTAGGTTTGCTGGAAAGGTGGAAGGGGGTCTGTGGATTAGTAGAAGCCCCCCAGCCTAGGATGAATAGAAGGGTTCTGTGGTTTAGGAGAAGCCCCCAGCCTAGGATAGGATGAATAGAAGGGTTCTGTGTATTAGTAGAAGCCCCCCAGCCTAGGGTAGGAAGGGGTCTGTGGATAAGCAGAAGCCCCCCAAGCTTAGGATAGGCAGGATGGAAGGGGTCTGTGTATTAGTAGAAGTACCCCAGCCGAGTATAGGATGGATGGAAGAAGTCTGTGTATTAGTAGAGCCTCTCAGCCTAGGATAGGATAGGATAGATGGAAGGAGTCTCAGTATTATTAGAAGCGCCCCCCCCCCAACCAAGGATAGGATGGGTGGTAGGGGCTGTGGATTAGTAGAAACCCTACAAGACTAGGATGGGAATGATGGAAGGGGTCTGTGAATTAGTAGAAGTACCCCAACCAAGGATAGGATGGATAGAAGGGGCTTGTGTATTAGCAAAAGCCCCTCCAAGCTTAGGATAGGAAGGATGGAAGAGGTCTGTGGATAAGTAGAAGTGTCCCTAGCCTAGGATAGTAAAAACAGAAGGGGGTCTGCTGATAAGTAGAAGCTACACAAACCTAGGATAGGAAGGATGGAACAGGGTCTGTGGGTTAGAAGAACTCCCCCGGCCTAGGGTAGGAGTGATTGGGAAGGGGTCTGCGGATTAGTAGAAGCCCCCCTAGGTTGGGAATGAGGGAAGGGGTCTGTGGATTAGTAGAAGCCCTCAAATCCTAGGATAGGATGGATGAATGAGGTCTGTGGATTAGTAGAAGCCCCCAAACCCTAGGATGGGAATGATGAATGAATGGGGTCTGTGGATTAGTAGAAGCCCCCAAATCCTAGGATGGGAATGATGAATGAATGGGGTCTGTGGATTAGTAGAAGCCCCCAAATCCTAGGATGGGAATGATGAATGAATGGGGTCTGCGGATTAGTAGAAGCCCCCAAATCCTAGGATGGGAATGATGAATGAATGGGGTCTGCGGATTAGTAGAAGCCCCCTATCCTAGGATGGGAATGACGGAAGGGGTCTGCGGATTAGTAGAAGCCCCCTATCCTAGGATGGGAATGATGGAAGGGGTCTGCGGATTAGTAGAAGCCCCCTATCCTAGGATGGGAATGACGGAAGGGGTCTGCGGATTAGTAGAAGCCCCCTATCCTAGGATGGGAATGACGGAAGGGGTCTGCGGATTAGTAGAAGCCCCCTATCCTAGGATGGGAATGACGGAAGGGGTCTGCGGATTAGTAGAAGCCCCCTATCCTAGGATGGGAATGACGGAAGGGGTCTGCGGATTAGTAGAAGCCCCCTATCCTAGGATGGGAATGACGGAAGGGGTCTGCGGATTAGTAGAAGCCCTCTATCCTAGGATGGGAATGACGGAAGGGGTCTGCGGATTAGTAGAAGCCCTCTATCCTAGGATGGGAATGACGGAAAGGGTCTGCGGATTAGTAGAAGCCCCCCAGCCTGGGATGGGACATGGAAAGCCCATTATTACGTCGTCCCATCGTAGACCATCATCTCTCACCTCCCAGAAAATAATGAAATCTGGGCGGAAGGTGGAATGAAAAGCTCAGTGTATGCCCCCAGTCTCCAGCAGCTTTCTTAATGAAGTGCGGCCCCTCCAGCTGTCAGGGGCCACACTCCACACAGACATTCCCACGCTGCCTGGGAGCCCCGAGGATGAGGAGGACCCATAGAGGAGAAGATGGGATCTTACGTGTAAGGATCATTATCTCCAGCTTCTCTCTGCACATAGGTGGATCCAGTGCTGGTGGAAGGTCCGCTAGAAATCTCCTATGCAATCCTCCCGGGGTGATGGGAGCCAGCTGGAAGCAGTCATTGCAAACAGCCAGAATGGTGGAAAGATCCAAATTCCAAGGGGATCCACACACTGCCTGGGGTGTCCGGCCACAAGTCACAGGACGGGGGTAGTAATCCAGAGAGTGTCCGCGGGAAGTGCCATGTTATATGGAGGGCTCTCCGTCCTGATCACACTCCGCCCGGCCACTCAGCGGCTCCTATGATATGAAGCGGCCAGCTCGGCACACACTACATTCATACAGCGTGCCTCTCCCACCACTCCGAGGCGTGTCATCCTCCACTGCTTTCCACACACACAGCGCCATCTACAGGCCAATGTGCTAACCGCAGGAGGGGACCACAAAAGGTTCATAGAGGAAAGCTACAGCTCGGATTTCTCATCATCGGAAAAGATTTCTCCAGCCAGGCAAAGCATGGAGCCTGGATACTGGAGCTACTCACACATTCCTCACCAGACTAGATGTTTTCACAAATGTGTCATGGAAGGTGTGGAACCATGAACACTATAAAGCAGGGGCTTCTTAAAGAGGAGCTCCAGCCTGTAAAAAAAAAAAAAAAAAAAAAAAGATTAAAAGTCAGCAGCTACAAGCACTGTAGCTGCTGACTTTTAATATAAGGACACTTACCTGTCCTGGGATCCCGCAATGTTGGTGCAGGCGCCGGCATTGCAGGCGCCGGAATTGCAGGTAAGGGAAACCGGCACTTCAGGCTTCACAGCCGGGTTACTACTGCGCATGCAAGAGTCGCACTGCACTTTCTGGTCCCATCATCTTCTGGGACACACGCAGGTCCCAGAAGGCAGAGGGGGGGGGGAGAAGGAGGGGCCGATGCAAACGCGGAAATGACGTACCTTGCCGCCGCGAGGTAGGACAGAAGTCCAGCTTGAAAACAACAGAAAAGTTACAAAACTACTAAAAAAATAAAAAAATTATATCCAAAAAGGAGGCGGGGGGTGGTTGAAGACCTGGTTGAATTTAACCTGGAACTCCCCTTTAAAGTGATATTAGGGCTCATTTACACTTGCTTCGGCTTCAACACACATTAACAGCTAGTTTACACTTGCTTCAAAACAAGGCTTCGGACATGCTTTGTTAAAGCTCTCTAAACCCTAGTCAAAGCTCCTTTCACTAAATAACATGGTTAGCTTACAGTCCTGTTTACACCTTGCTTTTGCTTTGCTTTGCTTCAAAAATGATACACCTTCAAAGCGTCTTCAAAGCCTCCATAGAAGTCTATGGCAAAGCTCGCGTGAAGCCCTACTGAAGCCTCATCGAAGCCCCACAAAGCGGCACCAAAGCCTCATCGAAGCTCCACCAAAGCCTAATCGAAGCCCCACCAAAGCCTAATCGAAGCCCCACCAAAGCCTCATCAAAGCCCCACAAAGCCTTAACGAAGCCTCACCAAAGCCAAATCGAAGCCCCACCAAAGCCTAATCGAAGCCCCACCAAAGCCCCACCAAAGCCCCACCAAAGCCCCACCAAAGCCCCACCAAATCCTAATCGAAGCCCCACCAAAGCCTCAACAAAGCCCCACCAAAGCCTCAATGAAGCCTCACCAAAGCCCCACCGAAGCTCCAACAAAGTCTCATCAAAGCCCCAAGCAAAAGCAAGGTGTAAACAGGTCTGTAAGCTAACCATTTTATTTAGTGACAGGAGCTTTGACTGGCATTCAGAGAGCTTTAACAAAGCCTGTCCGAAGCCTTGTTTTGAAGTGTAAACTAGCCCTAAAGTGTTACTAAACCCAGGACTCGAACTAGTAAATATAAATTGCTGAATAAAATTTCTCATCAGCAGTATATAGCAATCTTGTGACTTCTATGAGCAGGCCTTTTTTTCAGCGGTATGCAGGGGAACGCAGTTCAGGCACCTCCAGCACTAAATGTATGTAACGGCAAGGGCTACTGGCATGGGGCATGCTGGAGGGTCTATTGATGGTGACTGTTGAGAAATCAATTGTCACTGTTTTTGCAGGGGGGTCTATTTTTGCTGGTGGGGGATCTATTGCGGCTGGGGGCTATCGGTTATGTATTATATATAATGATGTCAGCGAACGACCTCCAGCCAGAACACCTTAGGGAAGAGACTCAGAGGGACAGGTCACACAATTTCTTTTGTGAATGAGTAGCCAAGGGCATTATGTACTCCCTATTCATTCATGATGAGGGGGGAGGTTATAGAGAAGCAGTAAAACCTTGACTCAGCCACCTGCTTTTACTGCCTCCTGATTACCTGTGTAAATGAGCCCTAACACACTTTCATGCTTCCTGTCCTAGAGGGACAATGCTCACTCAGTATACTATATTTATGGAGAAGCTGTGTTGTTACCCCAAGACAGGAAGTGTATTAGGACTACAGAACACTCATCTCCTCATCTCTATAACAGGGACGAGGTGTGTGTGTGGGGGTAAGGGGGGGGGGGTGTTGTTCTATAGTCTGTGAACTGGGCTAAGCTGATAACACTGTTTAGGGTATCAATCAGTGGCGGCTGGTGCTCCATCAGTCAGGGGGGCGTCAGCCAGACCTTGACCCCCCCGTTGCTACAGCTCACACCACACCAGCACCTAGGGTGACCACATTTTCAAACTGCCATTCAGGAACACATCAACCCCCCCCCCCTGCCCGCGCGCACCCCTCGTGCCAGCCCAAAAAATTATGATTTTTGATACTTTTTTTGTAAATTTTTGGAAAAACAAAAGCAAACAGTGGTCACCAGTTAAGACAGGTGGTATACCTTCTCTAAATATATATTTTTTATTGCCCCCACTTGTCAGCCTCATTTTTTATTGTCCCCACTTGTCAGCCTCATTTTTTTTTTTATTCCCCCTCACTTGTGAGTCTCATTTTTTTATTGCCGGGACGAGAATAAGTAGTGCAATGCGCTACGGGAGTCGGGATGGGCAGCCGAGCCATGGATCTAATCGAGCCAGCACTGCAGAATGCCAACGCCTGCCGGGAGGCCACTGAAGACTGGAGGAGTCAGGAGGAGACACAGTGAAGATGCTCTGGCTGCTCTCTCTGGGTGCTGCTGCAGCGGACAGAAAGGAGGTGGGTGGACTCAGAGCGCAGGGCAGTACTGGGTAAAGGCCTTGCTCCTCATGGCCTCGCTCTGAGACTCTGCGAATGTGACGTCACTGGTTGCTTGATGCCAGGCAGGTCGGCCCTAGCAACCAGTTTGGCAATCTTCTATTAGGGTGGCTATGTGCCCTCATTTCATTCCGGGACACTGTATTGTCCCGGAATGAAGGTGCCCAGGACACGGGACACATGGGCACATGGGCACCCTACCAGCACCACCCCCGTCACCAGCTCACTCACCCTGTGCTGACAGGCGGCGGCAGCGGGGGCTTCCTCCCTCCCTCAGTCTCCACTGTGTCCCAGGCTTCCCTTGTGTCTCCTCCTCGTTCCTTCCCCGGCCATATGTCTTCTCCTCCAACGGAAGGCTTCTCCTTTCAAACAATTGGGAAACAGGGCTCGCGACCCGCTTCCTGATTGACTAAGAGCAGAATCCATGTGATAATAGTGAATATTTATTTGCTATTGTCACATAAGTGGGTGGGCTCGGGAGCACAGTGCTCTGGCCCCAAGCTCATCCTTTTGTGAAGCCTTTTAGAGCCTCTGGCTCTAATCACGTGCTTCAAAAATAAAACACCCCCCATTGGAATCCATGGTCCGGTGCCCTGCATGTAGATCAGGGGTCCAGACGCATGGATGGGGGGGGGGGGGGGGCGCCCATGCGCCCCTAATGGAAGGGCTGACACTGGTATCAATGCAACATGGGCAGACTGCACAGGAAGTTAGGAACACACTTGATTTCTGGCAGGATTAAATGTAATTTTCTTTATGTGCAGTGATTTTAAAGAGCATGGGTAAATGTGCATGTATTGTGTAGATGTACTTTTTTTTGGCTTTATGTTAATTTTCAACATAATCAAAAATAAGAACCGTTATAGCACATAACGCATGCTGTACGGCGTAGTGAATTGAACCTATTAGCTTAGTGAATACTGTACAACCCAATTATTATTATCCCGATAACGATTTAAAAAATGTAAGAGAATCCAGTTTATAACAATTTAGACAAAGGCGGCCAAGAACATATACAGTACATATGTAAAGAATGGTCTGCTAGTACAATATGTACATTGTGCCAAAGTATGTCAGCTCAGTAAGTGATTCATGTGAATATCCTACTAGATCAAATTCCTTGGCTCTGCATTAATACAATTACACAGTAAATAAATTGTGCTATTTAATTTAAACATGTAGTGATGTAATCGGGATATAGGAGTACAAGATTGACTTCCTCTCTTTTATTTTGTGATATTATAATCTGTTACTAAACCACTGTGAAGCAAAGCCAGTAAATGAAATGTTGAATGTTTAAATATCTATGTAATGTCTATGCGGTGAGAAGTGCCTAAACCGAATATAAAAACTGATATTGTTACATTCTGACAACAGTATGTAGAACAGGAATGACTCTAACAGCCAAAAATTTGACAATCTGGAATTTGTTTGGCAGGTTCCTCATTGTTCTCCATTGAAGTGCAGAGATAAGCCCGGTCCTGCTGTCCACAGACTATGGGAAACCAGCACAAGTTGGAAAATGTCCTCAAGTGCTAATGATTGACTCCGAGTGCCAGAGAGGATGGTCATATTGCCTAAGACAGTGATGGCGAACCTTGGCACCCCAGATGTTTTGGAACTACATTTCCCATGATGCTTACCTACAGTGCAAAGTGCATGAGCATCATGGGAAATGTAGTTCTAAGACATCTGGGGTGCCAAGGTTCGCCATCACTGGCCTAGGACATCACAATCACAAGTGATGCTAGATGTTTAAGAAAATATGTCCAGTCTACCCCAAGGGTAGATTATTATTATTTACACCACAATCCCTGCATTAAGTTTGCAGTTCCACATGCGCATTTACATGCATTGTAATGCATTTGCAGTGTGTTTGCCTCGTGTTTTCAGTGCATTTGCCATTTTTAGGTATTATTTATGACTTTTTGTCTTACTGAGTTGCATTTACCTGTGTTTGTTCATGTGCATCCACATTTACGTGTAAAAAAATGCAGCATACTAAAATAATAAACACACATACTCACTTAGAAGGCTGCAGGATTGATCTGATGCTGCAGATGTCCCCTGCCAGAACCGAGTCATCAAAGCCAGATGATCGCTCAGTTCTTGGGCCCGCTTTGAGCACAGAGAGGCGACAATCAGTCACCAGCTCTCTGCTGTGCCCCTCCAGCACTCACTGGAGCATTTGGATTTGGAGGGGATAGGAGCCACTGGCTTAGCCTCTCAGCGCTGTGCTGAGAGGCTGAGCCAGCTGCCAGTCAGGCATCTGCATGGATTCTGACATTATTTTCAGGATCCTTGCAGAGCCTGGACTGGCTCCATGACATCAGCTGACAGTGGATTTTAGCCCACTGTCAGCTGAATCTGGGTCACAGGAATGCAGAAATAAGTGCACTCCTGTGACCCACACGAGAAGTATGGACAAAAGAGCTTTGGCCAGATTTTTCCTAAAAGGCTCATCAAAATACATACATTTTTCTTGCATATGCATTTGTACTGCGTTTAAAAATGCATGTGACTGCATCTGGTGTAAACGAGTCATTAATGTCTAACCCAAACTTCCCTATAGGAAATATGATAAAAATGGAAAATGTCCCCTATCTCCTGTGTTGTCCCCCACAGATATATTTTAAAAAGAAAAGCACTGGTTGGTGCTCCTCCAGGGAAAGGCGGTGTTGTGGAGCTGGGGCAGAAAATGGGGGTGTGACTTTAATTTGAGTTTTATGAGTCATTACAGCAAAATTAAACAGATGTTGACTGCACTCTAATGTAGTGTTTCTCAACTCCATTCCTCAAGGCACCCCAACAGGTCATATTTTCATGATTTCCCGCCAGTGAAATGGCTGTGGTAATTACTAAGGCAGTGAAGCTGATCAATTCATCTGTGCAAAATAATGGAAAGCCTGAAAACATGACCTGTTGCAGAGCCTTGAAGACTGGAGTTGAGAAACCCTGCTCTAGTGTGTACTGCAACTGCCTGTCATATCAATTAATAAATTATAGACAGCGCTCGCTCCATCTTATACTATTATAAAGTGCCATTACTATAATGGTATATACTGTGTATCTATTACTAAACCATTCAATGTCATAAACCTATCATGTGCTGAATTGTTTACAAATAAATCATTAAAAATGTATAACAATTTAAAGTGACAAAATGCATAAAGTGATAACTGTGCAAAACTAAGTCATTTTCCTTGTAATAAGGTGCTGTTGTGCTCCGTTTCCAAATGATATCTATGCATCCACCTTGTGAGGGACTGTAAACACTCCGCACTCACCAGATATGATGAACTCCCTTACCATATAGCAAGGGGAGTCTGCTGAGCTTGGAGGTCTTTTTTTGGGGACCTATCCCACCTATCCCAAACGCGTCAAGCTGAATCTCCCGTACTTCATTACCGGCCCAGAGAGTGGAACGCACGCCATGTAACAGGCAGCGACCACTAATCTCACGTGTACAGAGGACATTTTTGTCATTGTAATGCCCAGTTCGGTTTTATATGATTATTTTTTTTATAAGCAACTCACTTTACGAATTTTTTAATCCATGTAAAATGCCTACATTCAATAAATTGTTTAAGGATTTTACACCATGAGGAGCCACCATTGGAGGTAACCTTCACCAGTGGGAGCCATCAAAGGATCCGCAGTGGGATAGGTCCCCAAAAAAGACCTACAAGCTCAGCAGACTCCCCTTGCTATATGGTAAGGGAGTCCTTCATATCTGGTGAGTGCGGAGTGTTTACAGTCCCTCACGAGGTGGATGCATAGATATCATTTGGAAACGGAGCACAACAGCACTTTATTACAAGGAAAAAGACTTTGTTTTGCACAGCTATCACTTTATGCCCTTTGTCACTTTACATTTTTATACATCTTTATTTATTTATTTGTAAAAAATTCAGCACATTGGATGGTTTAGTAATAGATACAAAGTATATACTATTATAGTAGTGGCACTTTATAATAGTATAAGGTGGAGCAAGCGCTGGCTATAATGTATTCATTTAAAATAACTCATTTGAGGGGACAGTATTGATAGCAGCGGCCAAATACACCGTCACTAAATCACCAAGGTGCGAGTGTTTAACATTTGTTGCCTGTCATATCAATCTGTGATTAGCACCCTTACCAGAGGAATCTTTGAATACAGACCTGCATCGTTGAATCTTTTATTGGCAAAAAATCATTTATGTGGAATCATTTAATGACAACATTTTGGCATCAAATTTTAATCCAAGCCTCCCCACCGAATAAAGAAAAATACTAGAAGTTTATCTGGCCATACACTGATCAACAGGCCACCATGGAACCCATGGTACGAATTTCAGGTGATTTAGCAAGAACCAGTCAAAATACATTTTTTGGGTGGCCCTGTCAGCACCACCTGGCTCTACAGAAGTAATTTTTTTCAGTTGATTTTGTCAAAGGATGCAGGTGGAGAATTCTCAGCCAAACAGCCTCTCCTTGCATTTAGATGCACTGTTTGGGTTTTCTGACAGCCGCAGGGGCCATCGGTCAGAACACAAAAGCCAGCACTGCAGATTTATTCATCCATGCTGTTTAACGTGGATTGAGGTAACAAGTGATTTCACATGGATGGGGGTAACGAGATTTCTCTCATTCAGCTTGCAGGGATGGATGAGCAAAATCTTAACGCGATTTGCATGCTTTGGAGTTCTTTGTACACCACCTGTGCCTTATGCACCCCCCCCCCCCTCCTGACCAGCATCTGCTTTTAATGGAACCGGGTTCTGGCACAATGTAACTCCAGAACAGCAAAAGATGTCAGCAGCCATGGACTGAGTGATGAGAGGGGGCACAGAGATTTGGAGGAGGTCACACTAGAGCAGACTTTCGCAACCTTTTCAACATAGAGGAACCCTTGAAATAACCTTTCGGTCTCAGGGAACCCCTGTTAGAAATGTCTATATCTACAACTCATGATACATTGGTGTGATGGTCAGTGGGAGAGTACTTCTTACATCTGTGGTTTTCTGGAAGATTCCCCCCCCACAGATAGCTAAAAAGATTGTTGGAGTCACTGGGAACTTATCTGAGAGGCAAAAATTGGTCATTGCTCAAGGAACCCCTAGCAACCATTGGATGAACCCTAGGGTTCCATGGAACCCTGGTTGAGAAACCCTGCACTAGAGGGTAAGTGAGCATTAAAGTGCAGGTATACTATGCATAATTGCACACTGTGGCAAGTCTCTTTAAAGCCCAATATCTATCCCACGCATACTTGCCTTTCCTATGCTTCCCATGTGTAACAAATATAAAGTAGGTGTTATCCCATTTCGGCTGCAACACTGTTTTTTTTTCCATTACACGTGCACCTTGAATTGAATCCTTCATCCAATAAATATTTTCTCCTGGGCTCTCATGAGAAAAAAATATGTTTGGCTGAAGTGTTCAGCAGAGAGATGACCTTATTAGCCTGTTGCTGTTCTTACACTGTCCAATCACCAGGCTAGGGTTGATAGACATCCCTTTACACTTTATTCCTTCTACAGTCTATAATTCAAATATCCTTATATTTATTTCTTCTGTGTATTTTGGTTGTTTGGAACTCAGCTTTAAACTCAGCTTTAAACCCGTCACTCCTGTCATGGCCAGGACATTTCCAATCCTTATCTTTTCTAATGCTCATCCTTGCACATGACCGCTAGAGTTTTTTGCTGAACTTTTCAACTTCTAATGAATATATACTATTAGACACATAACATGTGACCCTATTTAGCCTCAAGTCTTCATCTTCATTTACGGCTCGTTAGGAACAATGGCTCACTTGGTCATATGTTTTTTGGTAAATAACGTTCCAAGAGGTCACCCTCATAGCATTATCTCTAAATTGACAGCTTTCATTATCTGGGAATGAATCTGAGTACATTGTCAAATATTACAGCCAAATGTATATTATCACTTGTTATTTTTTATTAACAATAAAACAAAAAAGTAAAACAACCCTATGAAACCCATCAATGACTATCTTTCATTGGTCAGACATCTTCAAAAAGGATGAAAACATTACATAGCACAGTTTTATTGTTAAAATTAATATAAACCCTAAAAATTAGTTTCTCCTTTTTTGCTACTTTTTGGCCTGTTAAATATACCATTGAAATTAATTTGTTACAGCATATCTGTTCAATAAGTTCAAAAATAACCTGGTGATTGTGCTAGAAATTCAAAGCTCCCCTTTGTCTTGTTCACACTTCTTGTTTTTTTTATGTTCAATCTATTATTAATACATTTCCAAAGAAACCCAAACACATATTAATTACACGGGTTCTGTGGTCAGTTAAGGTGGTGATTAAACTCACTTAGTGCCTTTTCTGCATTCAATTAGCCTCAGAACCTGCGTAATTCATATCCCGTGTTCGGGTTTAAAAGAATGAGGTGGCAACCATATTCACACGGGCGCCTACACTGCTTGCTCAGCAGGGGATCGCTGCACTGATCCCCACTGAGCAGGCGGCTGACAGGTCTGTCTCTGCTTACTGAACTCCCCTCTATGGGGAGATTAGTTGAAAACTTACCACCTGTCCATTTTTATCTGATTATATCCGATCCCCCAGATGGATGGAAAATAGGACCACCATCTGTCTGGATTTTGCGGACAGGATCGGATCGGATAAAGGTGGATGTCAGCGGACATGTGTCTGCCACTCCATAGGGGTGGATGGAGGGTCCGATCAGGTCCGCCTGAAAAACTGACTGATCAGACAGCCCGTGTGAAAGGGCCCATAGGCATTTAATAATAATTATGATAGTACTGTATGGGGCAACCATTAGTAAGATAATAATAAGAAACTGCAGTGTGTTTCAAAAAGAATGACCCGATTTTATATAGTTTAATAATGAAAATATGTTACAGTTACATAACAAACTACAAATTATTAAGTAAGTCTTCAAGTTTTACTCACCCTGTTATAGATGCTCTATATGTCCACCACCTGCTTCACAGATAACATCAAGACGATAGCTGCATTCGTCCCCAACGTGTCTGAGAGTGTAAGGCCTCATGTACACTGCTGCTGGAAAATGGATGCTTAGGAGCAGTTGGGCATTTTTTTCAGCTGCCCCTGAACTCTCCTCTATGTTATCTTATCAGTACATGTACACAGGGTCGTTTATGGTTATTTCTAGGCAGTTGAGTTTAGAAGCATTTTTCGGAATGCAAAAAAAATGCGTTCAGGACGGATGTTCAGAGGAATTTGAAACGCCAAAAGCCTTAACAGCTTGTAAATGCTGCTAAATGCGGTAACTCGCGTTTAGCAGCATTTCGTTTACAGATGTTTTTCATTTTAACAAAAAAAACCCCACACATATATACAGTATATATATATATATATATATATATATATATATATATATATATATATACTGTATATATTTAAATGCTTCTAGACGCAAATGCGGCTAAACATGGCATGTGTACGCAGCTAAACAGACGTTTTTAGACATCGGTTTCTAGCTGTCAAGTTAAATAGTTCAGGAGAGGTTAAACAACGTCCCGTGTACATGAAGCTTTAGATGAAACGTTGCTTCATCACTAAAAATAAACCACGGTAAGAATCTGTCGTTCGCCTTGTCGGCTAAGAGCATATGACAGCAATCTAAACGTTTTCTTCTGTCTCTTACACAAAACGCTTGCACCAGTTGCAATCAGTATGGCGTCAGAAGCAAACATCATGTTAAAGTGATTGTAAAGGTAAATAAATAAAAAAATGTGTCTATACTTACCTGCTCTGTGCAATGGAATTGCACAGAGCGACCACTAATCTCCTCTTTTCGGGTCTCCCGCCGGCGCTCCTGGCCCCTCCCCTCTGTCCAGCGCCTGGCTTCCCATGGGGCACTCGTGCATGCTCATACCCAAGCCCTGCTGCTGCGTTTATTGACACAGACAGCGGGACTTGGCTTGCCCCCCCTCATCACTGGCTTTGATTGACAGCCCTGGGAGCCAATGGCTCCCTGTACCCCAGTAAAGCCAGCGAGACCCAGAAGTCAGGGGAGAGAAGAACTGCAGACATGCGCAGTAATGGATTGAATGAGGGCTCAGGTAAGTAAAATGGGAGGGGGGATGCTGTCACCTAAACATTTTTTATCTTAATGCAAGGAATGCATTAAGGTAAAAAATGTTTAGGCTTTATAACCACTTAAAAACATGCCAAACAGTTGTATGAGGGATCACAAGTTCTTGGCTAGCATGATGATCTGACTTATGCAGGCTTTGCTGAAAAGCCTCTTGAATTCATTACACATTTTCATCTGAAGTCCATGGTCACCCTGGACTTTTCCTCTTACATAAACACCCCAATTCTTTAAACTGTTTATACCAACGAGGAATGTTCTTTGTCACTGGTGGATCAATCCCGAAACGATGTCAAAACACACACTGCACCGTTATTACGGCCTCAGACTTGCTAAAGTGGAGAACATAAAATTCCTTTGGTGGCATAGACGCCATCTTGTTAGCGGCAGAATGACTCGTACAGGCAAATGGGCGTATCTGTATGTCCCTTTAAATTTGCCACCTTGTGGGCGTGCGCATGCCGCAGGAGCGTGCCCGCGGGTCCCACAACCTCAATGTTCGCCGGCGGCTCGCGACAGAGAGGCAGAATGGGGAGATGTAAACAAGGCATTTCCCTGTTCTGCCTAGTGACATAACAGGGATCTACTGCTCCCTGTCATATGGAGCAGTGATTGCTGTCATGTCAGTGGTAGCCCATCCACCCCACAGTTAGAATCACTCCCTAGGACACACTTAACCCCTTGATCGCCCCCTAGTCTTTAACCCCTTTCCTGCCAGTGTCATTTATACAGTTATCAGTGGCTATTTATAGCACTGATCGCTGTATAAATGACAATGGTCCCAAAATAGTGTCAAAAATGTCCGATGTGTCTGCCATAATGTTGCAGTCCCAATAAAAATCACAGATCGCCGCCATAACTAGTAAAAATAATTTTTATAAATTTTTGGGGGATATTTATTATAGCAAAAAGTAAAAATATGTTTATAGATCAAAAAATAAAAACTGCAGAGGTGATCAAATACCACCAAAAGAAAGCTCTATTTGTGGGAAAAAAAGGACATCAATTTTGTTTGGGTACAACGTTGCACGTGGTAAATCCTTCCAGGCTGAAGTGGTTAAGGAACGTTTCCTGTGTTTTATCAAGGATTCCTATTAGCCCTGCCAGGACGTATCTTGGAATACAGAGCAATTAGTTCCTATGGTGTGGAAATGGGGAAAGAAGAGGAATTCAATATTTTATCAAAAGACAACTGGGCAGGGCTGGCAGCATTCAGTTCACAAAAATGCTGTGCGCTGTCAGCCCACGACAGGAAATTAGGAGCTGAGTGCATTTCTGTCAGATCAACAGGTATTTTCTAATACTTGCTTGGTCTTTAAAGGAATATGATTGGGGGAAATGCACATGAATTGCAAAGATTGCATATTTATTATTATTTTTCCCCAGGTATAAACCTTAATAAAGGAGAACTAAAAAATAAAAAAAATTATAATATATAGAGTATATAAAATTGCCATACAAGCCATTTGGTAATTTAATGGTTTTATTTTATTAAATACCTTTCCATTTCAATCTGAAGGTAATGACATTATTATTTAAATATTCAAAAATTCGAAAACCATATGTCAACCTGAGTTGTGTACAGAACACACCCAGAAATCTAAGATACAGGCAGTCCCCGAGTTACGAACACCCGAGTTACGAATGGCTCCTACTTACGAACGGCCTCAAATGCCGGCCACTTGTGCTCCACGTGGGTCATGGATACCTTTCAAGCACTTCCGAACACATCCCACACTGCCGTACTACGCCTCAGATAACATAACAAGCGCCCAGAACATCCCACATCCATGCACATCCAATACACATGTAAATGAGTATTTTTTCTCCTTCACTGATGTGCACTAAAGAGGTGGCACTGATGGGCACTGATAGGCTGCAATGATGGGCACTGATGAGTCGGTACTTATAGGTACTGATAGGGGGCACTGATGGGCACTGATAGGATGCACTGGTGGGCACTGATGGGTACTGATTGGCGGCACTTATAGGCAATGATAGGTGGCACTGATGGGCAGCACTGATAGGCACTCATGGACGGCACTGAGGGGCACTGAAAGGCAGCACTGATTGGTGTCACTGATTGATGGCACTGATGGGCACTGCTGGGGCTGCACTGGTGATCAGTGCCCTGATTACCTGTACAGTCTCCCCTGCGAGAAGATGCCGCTGATCGGCTCTCCTGGCCTCGCACTCTGTCAGTGTGAGTAGAGCCGATAAACGTCACTTCCAAGTTTACATGTGATCAGCTGTGATTGGACACAGCTGATCACATGGGTAAAGAGCCGTGTCATCAGCTCTTTACCGAGATTGGGGTCACTCCGTGTACTAGGGACATGGTGCAACCGCAATCACTGCACGTCCCTCTGGGTGTGCGAGAGCAGTGACAATGGGGGGGTGTCATATGAAGAAGGGAGGATCCCACCCACCATCATTTTCTGTACGGCGGGAAGGAGTTAGTTAAGGAAGGTAGTTTTATACAGGGCAAAGACTTGCACGGGACCTAGTTTTACACCACACTGGCTCATGAGTATAGCTACAGTATGTTGCTTGAGACTTCTAGTGTCAGTTTTCCAGAATTCTAGCAGTCAGGGCCTATTCCTGCATGTAGCAAGGGGAGCAAGTGTATCCAGATAGGAAGGGAGTGAGCTCTTGTAAATAGAAATTGCTGGGTCAGGACAGAAGTGAGATTTTTGTCAATGAGGTTGTCAGTAGCAGATAAGAAAAGAAATGGGGTGAAGTGGCAAAGGTTTCTACATAACGTAACTGCCTGTCTAGTGAAGGGATAGGAACTTGAAGACTGTATGAGTGTGAAACTGATAAGGTTCTGATCAAGGAGAAGAAAGGGGTGTTGGAGAGTTTGCAAGGAGTGCAGAGGGAGGAGAATACAAGTTAAGGGTGTTGCCGTCAGAGTAAGTAGGAGTGCAGGGTTTACACCTTTTTTAAACCGACATAAAAAGTTCTGATGTTAAATCTGAACAAATGAGGCAGAACATGCGGGGGAGTTTATTTACTAAAGGCAAATCCACTTTGCACTACATGTACTTGGAAGTGCAGTCGCTGCAGATCTAAGGGGGACATGCAAGAAAAATAAAAATACAGCATTTTTCCTTGTACACAATTGGATGATAGAAATCAGCAGAGCTTCCCCTCATGTCAGATCTACAGTGACTGCACTTCCAAGTGCACTTGTAGTGCATGGTAGATTTGCCTTTAGTAAATCAACCCCAATTACTTAAAACATCAGAAAAGTCCACACTGAAATGTCAACTAAGGTGGACCTGCGACTGTGCTTTGTAGGTTCTTTGTGTGCCCACAGATTTCAGCTACACTATGCCACCCTTGGTCCTGTGATATTACTAAGCAAACATTTATATTCTGTCATCTCCTTTGAACACTATTTCCTTGGTAGACTATAAATCACATAGCTTGCATCACAGCTAATTAAGGGAATATGTCTGCAGAGGAGTCAAAATATGACCTCCAAGGTCAGACTCTTCAAGGCTGAACTAGCTTACAGTCTTGCGCAATCACAATATTTTGCATTGCTATACTTCACTAAAAACCAAAAATAGATGGAATCTGCTACAATAAACTGCAAGAATGGTTAAAATGCTGAAAATAATGAATGTTTACACACATAATAAATATTTCTTTTTGCCAACAAATCTGAGTTAGATAGGCAAGGAATGTTTTTAATACAATTCAAGCATATTTAAACCCTTATATCAGGAATTCCTTTACAAGTGTGGTCCACACAACATCAACATAAGATTGCATAACACAATTATGGCACAAAAATGGAATTAAAAGACTGATGCAATCATAGAAAATGATTTTTATTTATCTTCCATAATAGTAGGGGCAGTAATGGGAACAAACTGACTGTACATGGGCATTTACAATTCATGTATGTTTCATATGTTGGGAGCAGACCAAAAACACTTTATTTAAAGTTGCTTCCCGATTCTCCTACCAGAGGAAGCTTTTAGGAGATGTTAGCACCCCTCAATGCATCTTTTTTCACTCTTTCTAGCTTGGGCGGTCAAAACTGTAATGCCGCGTACACACGATCGGAATTCCGGACAGAAAAAGACCGATGAGAGCTTTTCATCGGAAAATGCGACCGTGTGTAGGCTCCATCAGAATTTAGCTGTCCAAATTTTTGCCAGCCAAAAATTGATAGCATGTTCTCAATTTTAAGACGGATTTCTTAAGACGGAAAAAAGAAATTCCGATCGTGTGTACATGGCATAACTCACAATATTTAAGTGGAGGGTTCCATTTTCCCAGCTTTTTGGTTCCATTTTGACACACCTTACACCATACACTAATCAGTTATCAGTTATGTGCGGGTAAATACAAATTTACCCGCACATGGGATACATATTTGACAATGTAAAGTACTGTATTTATCGGCGTATAACACGCACCCCAATTTTTTTTTAAATGAACCACTTTGAAGCAAAATAATGGTCAGTGAGAGTCAATGCAGCCTGATTAGTGGCCATCTGCAGCCTCAATGCAGCCTAATCTGTGCCCATCTGCAGCTTCAGTGCAGCCTGTTCTGTGCCCATCTGCAGCTACAGTGCAGCCTGTTCTGTAAAATCTCCCCCATCAATGCAGCTCACCATCTCTCATATGAAATCACTGAGCCGTCATCTGTTTCCTCGGCTCTCATTCGGAAATCACATACACAGTCCCACCTCCGCCATTGGCATTAGACCAGCTCCTGTGATAGACAGAACACTGGTCCAATGCAAAGCCAATCAGAGGGCTGAGTGGAGAGGAGATGACGGCTTGGTGATTTCTGCAGGCACTCATACCCCTCCTTCCCCTCCGAGGTACGCTGTCGGTGTATATCACGCACTCGCGATTTTCCCCCTATTTTCAGGGGAAAAAAGTGCGTGTTATACGCCGATAAATACGGTAAATCTAAACTTAAGTACTAAAATCACATTAAGGCTGCTATCACACTGGGGTGCTTTTCAGGCGTTTTTGCGTTAAAAATAGTGCCTGAAAAGCACCTCTCGTGCCTCACCAGTGTGAAATCCAGTTGGCTACTCCCTGGATCATCTAGAAAGAGACATTTATTGAGTGTCAGCAGTTCTAAAGTGCCTGAGCTTCTATAACCTACCCTCTATTCCCAACTTAGAAACTGAGTTTGTTCAACTGTTTTTGCAAATAAAAATCCTAAAAAGGACTTCAAGTGTCGGTCTCTACAGTTACTGGGTATCAACCCTGGGAACCCCTAGACAAGAACAACGAGCTACAAGACAGAGGAGGTAATTGGTAAGCCCAGAAAAATCCAGCCTCCCCTAGGGGTTATGGCGCTACACAAACAATAGTTATTTTTGACAATCCAATACAGTATAAGCTTACTTGAAAAGTCTTCCATGTTGTGAGAGCTGCCTTTCTGCTGTTCATATCTTTGTAGTTTACATTACATTTTTAAAGAAGAACTCTGGGCAAACCTTTTATTTTCCCATGAGTTAACATGTTCATTTTGTCCAGGGGCACAAGGAAAAGCTATACTTTCCCTGATCCTTCAGAAAAACTGCTCTCCCCCACACCCAGTAGTGGACTGCACCTGTCCTCCTGTCCAGAATCGATCTATGGGCGTGATAATATCAGGAACAATACATTCATAAGACCGCTAGCGTTTGGGGGGGGGGGGGGCAGGAGCTGCAGGCGCTGGTCTTGCAATCAGAGATTCGGTAGATTAGGTAAATATATCTCTGCTCTCCTCACTCCTAGACAAAAATGAGCAGTTAACTCATGCAGGCACAGCCCAACTGCATGGGACAATACAAATTGTGCCTGGAGTTCTTCTTTAAGGACTACATATCCCATGGTACCTTGCTGCCTGCAAACAGTGATTCCTGGACTGACTCCACCTTCTGAAACTCCTCCTCTCAGCATCTTTGTAGTTTAGAAGGCAGGCTCTGTGAAATGTGTGATACAGTAGTGTCTACCCACAAAGAATAGGGAATACGTGTCACAGAATTCAAGGAAGTAAATGTGTGGGGTTCTTCAAAAAGTACTTTTACAAACTTCAAGATTTTTCAGACTAACCAGTTGCCAACCGCCCTATAGCAGTTTTACTGCTACAGGGCAGCTGCTGTGCGTAGGATCACATAGCCGCAATTAGCTCGCTCCTGCTGTGGCTATACACAGCGGGAGCCTATCAGCGGGTACCACGGACTTGATATCCAATCAATATACACTTATTGGGATCTTTTTGCCAAAAATATGTAGCAGAATACATATTGGCCTAAACTGATGAACAAATTTGATTTTTTTTTTCAAATTTTTATTGGATATGCTTTATAGCAGAAAGTAAAAACACTTTCAATTGTCAGCTTTTTTTTGCTTATAGCGCAAAAAATATAAAATGCAGAGGTGACCAAATACCACCAAAGAAAAGCGCTGTTTGTTGGGGAAAAAAGGACATGAATTTTACTTGGGTACAGTGTCACACAATTGTCAGTTAAAATATAACAGCGCCATATGGCAAAAAATGGCCTAGTCAGGAGGAGGGGGGAGCTGAAGTGGTTAATAGCAATAAGGCTAGAAACAAGTTAAATGAAATGTGGTAATAAATATATGATTTTAAATTGTGACCATAGATACACTTAAAGGGGTTGTAAATCCTTAAGCTTTTTCAGCTTAATGCATTAAGGTGAAAAACCTTCTGTGCTGCAGCTGCCCCCTAGACGCCACCTTTTTATTAACTGAGCCTGATTAGATCCAGCGATGTACACAAGCGCAGCCTCCCTAGCCACTGTCTCTCTCTACTCATCGGACAGATTGATAGCAGCGGGTGCCATTGGCTCCTGCTGCTATCAAAAGATGTGATGGGAGCAGGGGGCAGAGACGAGTCCTGCTGTCTGTGTCAATGGACACAGCAGCAGGACTCAGGAGCGAGCCTGCACAGGTGCCCCCATGGAAAGCAGCTTTTCATGAGGGTACCCTATGAAGAAGAGGGGCCAGGAGCACCAACGGAGGACCCCAGAAGAAGAGGTTTGGGCAGAATACAATACCCAGCCCTACAGATTCATGCATCCCTGCTGTTTAGCTTTGATGGGGGAATTAAGTATTTAGTTTTTTTTTTTTTTTCAACCTGCTGGGCTAAATGAGGAAAATCCTAACGTGTGTAGTCAATTTTGGGATAGGAAATGAGGTCACATGAAAACCAAATTGGAGAGCATATGCAGTAATCATACAATGATTTCCATTGTTTCCCACAGAACTGATCTTAAGCCTCGCACACAAGATCGTATTGTTCGCCAACAAAACCGTGGAATTTTGTCCGAAGGGCGTTGGCCCAAACTTGTCTTGCATACACACGGCCACACAATTGTTGGCCAACAATTACGAACGTACTGACGTACTACGTTGTTTTTCAGCTCTTTAGCGCCACCCTTTGGGCTCCTTCTGCTAATTTCGTGTTAGTAGAAGTTTGGTGAGTGTTGATTCGCACTTTTCATTTTGCGCTTTTCATTACGTGCTTTTCAGTTCGTTTCTGAACGGCCGTTCGTCAACCAGACATGTTGCGGAATCGGAGGAGAGAACATGTTATTTATTATTGGCCTTGGAGTTATTGCTTGACATTATATTTTTGGTTGAATAATGATTTGATTTGGTATATTTTGTATATTTTTGGATGCATAGAATTCACTTTTTGGTTAAGTTCTAATGGCAGATAGCATGTCTAATTGTATTTGTTTTCTTTTTTTAATGCACAATAAAAAATAGTATAGAATAATACTTGGCTTTGTGTTTTACTTCAAATGACAGTTTGGGAGTAGGCAGTTACATTTAAAAAAAATACGATGTAAAATTGACAAGGGACACCAACATAGTTGTATCTTTGATCTTATAAACTAAGGGATAATAGTGTTGTGGTAACTTGCTCAAATAATAAAAAAAAAAGCATAATAATATTATTCTTGATATCACTAGAAACAAAAAACTCTTTGAAAATTTGTTTGCAATAACTCCATCAGTATCACCAGCAAAGCAGCTTCATTATTATCCCATTAAAGAAGAGAATTGTGCGCTGCGAGATTTCATAATTTACCACGTCACGAATGTCAATTCTCCATTACGAACGCTAGTTTACAAGACCGACCGCTTCTGGCTCGTCCTTGCTTCCGAGCATGCATTTTTATTCTTTGGACTTTTGTCCGACGGACTTGTGTACACACGCTCGGAAAATCCGACAACAGACATTTGTCCGCGGAAAATTTTAAAACCTGCTAGCCAACATTTGTCCGCGGAAAGTCTGACAACAATTGTCTGATGGAGCGTACACGGTCGGATTTACCGCCAACAGCCTGTCATCACACATTTCCCATCGGAAAATCCGATCGTGTGTACGGGGCTTAAGTCTCAATCATAACAAATGCTTGCACAAAACTTAAAGATCTCACAACTTCCTAGTCGGACTAGAAGATCTTTATGTGTATGGCTAGAATTTGTCCCATGTAGTGTGACCCTAGCTCACAATAAATTAAGATTGATGGTATAACTGAAAAAAAAAAATAACATTTATTATGGGGGAAGGGGAAAAGAATGTAATTAAATTAGCCAGACGGATTAAAGGACTTGAATAGATGAGCTGCCCTGTCTCCACTAAATCTTTAAATAAACATTATATAGTTAACACTAAAGGCCACAAAACGGATCAGAAGCCTTAATTGAGAGATAATCTTTTAAGTAAATGTACAGAGAATATAATGCTTTTTTATTTCACGTCTTCTTTTAAAAATGTCAAAAGGTGACACATTTGCCTTTACCCTGAGTTTTTGGATATGTTCAGTAACGTAGCCTTCGTCTAACCCTCTACACAGCCAATTTCTAAATTGTTCTAAAATGGAATGTATGCTAGTGACTGAAGGTCATACCATTGGACTGCATACTGTGTACCTAGTGTAACCTTGTGCTGAAGTACCGTAACTCCTAGTTCTGGTACACAGGATGTGGTGATACATTAACTTAATGAAGCCTGCCTTTATAAATTGAAGACACTTTTAAATACAATGAGGCATGTTTGTGGAAATGCAAAAAACCACACTGGCTTAAATAGGCTGACAGTTATGTTCTAAGAGGTTCCTGTAAACAACACCTTTTCAACAAACCTATAAAAACTGGTCAGGCACTAAATACACATTCACACTAGACGTTGTTCAAGCTACATTGCACATTAGTATCTACAGTTAGCTATGGAATGTTTACATCATTGGGGTTCCATGGTGCTTCAACAATCATGGAAACAAAACATATTAAAAAAAAAAAGTATTATTGAGTTTGGAAAATGGTTTTGGCCTAAAATTCACCGATTTTTAGCTGCTCTACCAATTCTGTTTAAGGAAAATTCATTGAGAGATTCATGTTTTTGACTTTTCCTTCTGAAACAGCTTGCTGGTGGAGTTGTGGCTTTAAAATGTTCTGAAGGTTTACTAACCCTGAGCAACAGCAAAGCAGCTTCATTATTATCCCATTAAAGAAGCTGCATTTTCGAGATTTTATAATTTGTCACGTGACGAATGTGAATTCTCCATTACGAACGCTAGTTTACAAGACCGACCGCTTCTGGCTCGTCCTTGCTTCTGAGCATGCGTGTTTGTTCTTTGGAGTTTTGTCCGACGGACTTGTGTACACACGCCCGGAAAAACCTTGAACAAATCTAGAAAGTAACCTCTCTGATCCTAATTTACAGCATGCTTGTTCCAGAGCTCTGACTTAAAAGTACCGAAGCCTGATACAGCTGGTCAACTAACTTTTTTAGAGGAGACCAGCTATGGCAGCCTCTGCATATCTCTGGTGACAGGTGTACTTTAAGCCTAATACACACGGGCCGAATGTCGGCCGGCATCGGTTGACTCAATAAAAAACATCCGTCGTTCAGCACGTGTGTAGGGCAGCTGGTCTGACAGAAGCCGACAGTTCAGCCGGCTTCTGTCGAAGGCTCGTGACTGAAAAAGGTCTGCCAACCGGCTCCCAATCAGCACTCTCAGCCAATGGCTGATAACACTGACCAGAGTGTTCTGGCAGGGGGGTTGCCCTCCTGTCAGAACACAATAGCACAGCAGGGGAGATCGATGTACTAACATTGGATTGTTAGTTCAGCAGCACCGACCTGAGCTGTTCAGATAAATGGATAGATATCTGCTCTTATAATAAATAGTCATTATTGTCTTTATGGTCATTATATGGTGATGTCATCCTTCCAATTGAATGGTCTCTAGGCCACTGTAACTATTTGTTTGTAGTTCCTTGCACAGGGTTGCATGTTTGGCTTTGACTATGAATATAGTGTGGTAGCACTTGTTAAAAAGTGGGTCACACCAGTTAGTTTGGATGGCCCAATTTCTTTTAAAGGAAGATCACTCTTTAGCCTCTTATGCCACGTACACACGACCGGACTTTCCGTCAGAATAAACTCAGACGGTCTTCCCGACGGAGTTCCGACGGAGTTCCAACCAAACGGACTTGCCCACACACGATCCGACCAAAGTCCGTTAGTTTCGAACGCAATGACGTACGACGGGACTAGAAAAGGAAGTTCAATAGCCAATAGCTGCTCTTGCTTCGTATTTGGTCCATCGTACCAGCATACAGACGAGCGGTTTTCCCGATAGAAATTGATTCCGTCGGAAAGATTTAAAGCATGTTCTATTTCTAGGTCCGTCTGAATTTTTTTAAAGAAAAACGATCGGATCATCCCACACACAATCGGAATATCCGACAAAATTTCTGCCGAAAAAATTCCAGTCGCATGTACGCGGCATTAGTTTAAGATCTTTACCTTTTCTACCATGAGGCTGGCCACTAGGAAATTTGGGACTCCTATTTCGTTTCTTTAGGTGTTTTAACACTGCCCATAGCGCATTCCATCATCAGACATATTATTTTTATAGATTGACTCTGCCCATAAGTAGGCTGCGGATAGAATTCAGATAAATGGACAGCGATTTGCCCGTATAATAGTCATCACTGTCTATATGGTCATTATATGATGATCTTATCTTCTCAAGTGAGGGGTCACTAGGCCACAGTAGCCATGCTCCGTAGTTCCATGTATGGCCTCCAAGTTTGGCTTTGACAATGAATAAACAATAATTAATTTTAGAATAAATTTTAGAATAAATTAATTTAGAGAAGTATTTAGATGAGCAAGAGCAATGACTTTAGTGACCTTTAGCAACCAATCATGTTTTGGTGTAGTCAGATCAATTAAAAGCAGATTTCTGAATAGTTGCTATTAGCTACCTAACTTTGTACAATGTCTCTGATTTCTGCACTGCTGCTGAATAAGGTAGTCAGTTAACATGCTGCGTAAATTGACGGCGCTATACAAGTACCTTAAATAATAATAATAATGACCAGCATCTACAGTAAGTGGAATTCAGAATAATACTCGGAAGGTTGTAGACAGAGAAAAGAAAGTGAGCAGAGCAGTGAAAGCAATTTCCATTTACCACACAAAAAAATCTGATAAATCAGTTTAAAGTATGCACCAGGAATTTATAAAAAAAATGTCTTACCAACAACAAAAAACGGCAGACATGTTAATCTGCAAGGAGCAGGTGCTGGTGGTACACAGGAGCCGACGTGTGCTCCCTTTCAGATAACAGCCACAACCTCTATTGTGTTTACAAGAGAAGAAAAGTTGAAAGATCAAAGCAAGTTTGAAGTGTTCTTCAAAATTCTGTATTTCTAATCCTGCTATTTGTGAGAATAAAGTACACGGTACAGAGCAACAGAGGGCAATGTCAACACAAGCCACTATCACTCCATATTTTCAGTGCCGTATCATTTGACAGGTCAATGATGGCTGGATATTCCTCCAACCTGGGCATTTCAAAATAGGCTTATGTTACAGTGAAACTAAATTGTATCTGACCACAAACTGAAAACACTATTTATTTATTTTTAATATTCAAACGAAACTCACCCACCCAACCGTGTAATCACTTTGACCCCCCCCCCACCAGCTGTGTTTACTTCCAGGGATCCATCTGCCTTTAGCTCAGGCATGTAACCAGGAAGATGTGCTTAGCTGAGAAAGGCGTTCCTCCTGTTTTCCAGACGAAAGAAAAAAAAAAATTGCTCTAGGCCATTGATCAGCAACTGAAGAAATGTCAAAAAAAAGTTTAAAGCAAGTAAATAATAATATACCTTCCTATCTATTCACTAATGCAGCCTAAGGATTAAAAATTGTTAATGTTGATTGCGAGTGTTTAGTTCTGCTTTTAACCACTTTAGCCCAGGAAGATTTTACCCTCTTCCTGACCAGAGCACTTTTTGCGATTCGGCACTGCGTTGCTTTAACTGACAATTGTGCAACGTTGTACCCAAACAAAATATGTCTTTTTTTTCCCCACAAATAGAGCTTTCTTTTGGTGGTATTTAATCATCTCTGCGGTTTTTATTTTTTGCGCTATAAACAAAAAAAGAGCGACAATTTTGAAAAAAAAAAAAAACACAATATTTTGTACTTTTTGCTATAATAAATATCCCCATTTAAAAAAAAAAAAATAAAATATTTTTTCTCAGTTTAGGTCGATATGTATTCTTCTACATATTTTTGGTAAAAAAAAAAAAATCACAGTAAGCTTATATTGATTGGTTTGCACAAAAGTTATAGCATCTACAAAATAGGGGATAGATTTATAGCATTTTTATTATTATTTTTTTTTTTTTTACTAGTAATGGCGACGATCTGCGATTTTTATCATGACTGCGACATTATGGCAGACACATCGGACAATTTTGCACATTTTTGGGACCATTGGCATTGATACAGCGATCAATGCAATAAAAATGCATTGATTACTGTAAAAATGTCACTGGCAGTGAAGGGGTTAACACTAGGGGGCGATCAAGGGGTTAACTTGAGGCGAATCAGTTCGCATTTGCAGCGCTATACAAATCATTTATTTAACTGTGTTCCCTCAAGTGTGTTCTAACTGAAGGGGGGAAGGAACTGACTAGGGGAGATGACAGATTGTTGTTCATACTTTGTATGAACAGACGATCTGTCATTTCTCCCCTCAGAGAACCAGGAGCTCTGTGTTTACACACAGAGCTCCCGGTTCTCGCCGTGTTACGAGCGATCGCGGGAGCCCGGCGGTCATTGAGACTCGCATTGGCTCCGGGGGCGAGCAGTGGGCACGCGCCTCCGTTGCCACGCGCGCGCCCCCTTTGGAGCCGACGTAACATGGCGGCGATTCGCCTGCCCGTGCCATTCTGCTGCAGTATAACTACGGTGGCTGGTGGGCAAGCGGTTAAAAAGTTTATTTTCAGTAAAACCACAGCTATGTGAGATATCTTGTAGAATATCAGAAGCAGAAATCATATAAAAATCTAAATTTTCACTGTCAAAGTTGAGTTTAGCCCTACCTCTTCCTACCTTCTAAATCCCCCTATCAGTCAATGTTTTGCCAATCTTATTAAAAGACCAATAGGGGGGCCTTGTAGGTGGAAGGGGCTGGGCTAAGTTTGACATTAGCAGGAAGGTAGTGATTTGTATATAACTTTAACTTGTCTGCTGATCACTAATGGTAACCCTATTTAATTTATTTAATTTTTATTTATTTTTTTATATAAATGTTATTGTATTTTTATTTTCTTACATCACATGCTTGGGTTGGATTATCTAGGATTGTGACAGGTTTCCTTTAAATATATGGCACTGCAGAGGTTTACAAATTTTAGATTTCATCAGCTTGGCTGAAGGTTCAAAAGATTATTTTCCTCCTATTTCATCATTGCTCCTGTCAGGCTTTTCTAAGCTACAAGGCTAAAACAACAGGATAATCTCTAGTATCCGTTAATCATTAACCCCAACCTACCAATAGTCACAACTTGACAATGAAAGAAGGAAAACCTTAATAAAAGATCAAATTGTACATATTATAAATCTTGTATTTATCCACATTCGTAGTCACGATAAGTAATATCCACAGCTGAAAACCTCTGAATCAATGTTAAAGTATCCCTGTTATAGGAAAAATATGAGGGCTGCCATGATTGACCTGCTTCTGGAAACGCTAGTTTCCTGGCTTTGTCTGGCTTTAATACTTTTGAGTTTTAAAAAGCATGCAAAAAATAAGAGAAAAGAGAAAAGAAATTCATTTCTAATTACTACATTTTGTTTTAGGCCAGTGACACAGACAGTACTAAAAGAAAAGTATCGGTATGAAAGCCAAGCAACTAGAATTTTCAGAGGTAGAGATTACCACTGCTGCGGGAGGAAAACCACCCAACTGATGTTCCCCATAAACGTTCACTGTACAAAATAAGGTCCGTTGGCATCGACCATAGGGTGAGTACATGGATTGAAAACTGGCTACAAGGGCGAGTTCAGAGGGTAGTGATAAATGGGGAATACTCAGAATGGTCAGGGGTGGGAAGTGGGGTCCCCCAGGATTCTGTGCTGGGACCAATCCTATATAAGTTGTTCATAAATGACCTGGAGGATGGGGTAAACAGTTCAATCTCTGTATTTGCGGATGACACTAAGCTAAGCAGGGCAATAACTTCTCTGCAGTATGTGGAAACCTTGCAAAAAGATCCGAACAAATTAATGGGGTGGGCAACTACATGGCAAATGAAGTTCACTGTAGAAAAATGTAAAATAATGCATATGGGTGGCAAAAATATGAATGCAGTCTATACACTGGGGGGAGAACCTCTGAGGGAATCTAGGATGGAAAAGGACCTGGGGGTCCTAGTAGATGATAGGCTCAGCAATGGCATGCAATGCCAAGCTGCTGCTAAAAAAGCAAACAGAATATTGGCATGCATTAAAAAAGGGGATTCATTCCAGAGATAAATCGATAATTCTCCCGCTCTACAAGACTCTGGTCCGGCCGCACCTAGAGTATGCTGTCCAGTTCTGGGCACCAGTCCTCAGGAAGGATGTACTAGAAATGGAGCGAGTACAAAGAAGGGCAACAAAGCTAATAAAGAGTCTGGAGGATATTAGTTATGAGGAAAGGTAGCGAGCACTGAACTTATTCTCTCTGGAGAAGAGACGCTTGAGAGGGGATATGATTTCAATATACACATACCATACTGGTGACCCCACAATAGGGATAAAACTCTTTTGCACAAGACTCGTGGCCACTCATTAAAATTAGAAGAAAAGAGGTTTAAACTTAAACTACGTAGAGGGTTCTTTACTGTAAAGCCCCATACACACGGTCGGAAAATCCGACCACCAAATCCATCGGATTTGGTCCGACGGATTTAGTCCGACACTGGTGTTGCATACACATGGTCGGACAAAGTTGTCGGAAAATCCGATCATTCTGAACGTGGTGACGTTTGTTGCCTACGACGGGACTACGTAGAGGCTAGTAGCCAATAGCTTTGGTCTTGTAATGTGATCTGAGCATGCGTGGCACTTTGTCCGTCGGAATTCGCTACACACGATCGGAATTGGTGTGATCGGACTTTGTTGTCGGAAAATTTTTAGAGCAGGAGATACAACTTTGTCCGTCGGACAATCCGATGGAAAATGTCCGATGGTGCCTACACACGGTCGGAATTTCCGACAACATTGTCCGATAGGACAGAATCCATCGGAAAATCCGACCGTGTGTATGGGGCTTATGAGCGGCAAGGATGTGGAATTCCCTTCCACAGGCGGTGGACTCAGCGGGCGGCATCGATAGTTTCATGAAACTATTAGATAGGCACCTGAACGACCACAACATACAGGGATATACAATGTAATAGTGACATATAATAACACAAATAGGTTGGACTTGATGGACTTGTGTCTTTTTTCAACCTTACCTACTATGTAACTATGATGTTCCACAATCTCTTGCCAAGATGTTTCACTTCTCCATGTGCAGCATTTTTGAGTGGACTGATTTTAACAAGTAAATATTTCAATTAACATGTGGGTATAAAGGTATGAAAAGTATGGAAGTCACCAGTGTTGCCTTGATTTTAAAGGCGCAGCTCCAGGGCTGTCATTTTTATCTTTGCCCCACTAAAGATGCTACAAACACTGCTCAAATGTTGGCCAATTACTGCAAAAATTGGACAACATTTGAGTCATAGGTCTAGCTAGCTGTTGTATACAATATCTGGCAAGGAAGATTTTTTTCATGTATGCTTTTTAGTGTGGTTGGGAGAATCGATTGATTTCTCTTAAAGGGGTATGGCTTGCTTAACTAGTTAGTGATTGTCCTGGGGCAAGCCAGCAGTCAATGAATACTGAAAAGTGTGAACTCCCATTCTGCATTCTTGTTGCAGATAAGCGACTGCATAGGATGTGAAGCCAGGATGGTATAATCCAGATAAAAATGTAAAAGTAAACTTTGAGAAGAATACAGGGAGCACAGCCATCGTGTTTGGTATTTTAGGCTTTCAGCCATGCGTTACTGTTTTACACTAGTTCACCCACTCCCTTTTGTTGGTCGTCTACTGATCTGAGAAAGCCAGTTCTTGATGCATAAGAGCTATTCCTAGACAGTCGCCTTCTAGGCTTCTTCATGTCTTTCACATACAGAAAGCTTTCAGAAAGTATAGTCCAAGAGACGAGCTGACTGTATTCGTTTACAGGGAATGTAGATGAAGGTAGATTAAAGTGGAACTTTAGTCAGAAAATTAAGTCCTGCTAGATCACCTCAGGTTGGCCCCCATTGCAGGTATAGCAATGTAAAACATTGAAAAACAAGTGTCTATACTGTTTAAAATCCAGTAATACACTGCCTCACCCTGCTCTGCACATGCTCAGTTGTTCTCCATTTTTAGGCACTGCTGAATTTGTAGAGGCAGATCTGCTGAATTAAACCCTCCTATACTTTACAGCCAAGGAAGCTGCTTCTGTTTGATCTGCAACTGCCATGGTGCTGCACATGTGATCAGTTATGACACCAGCCATTTGATGGTTTGACAGTTTGGTTGAGGACACAAACAAATGTGCAGTTTGTATTTCCCAACATTCCAGAAATTTAACTGTTTTTCAAAACCGGTAAATCAATAGGTTTAGCTCCGCTTTATGATTTGCTGCTGTTCAGGGGCTTTGGGCTTCAGCAAAATGGCAGCCACCAGCAAGAAGAAACAGGAGCAATGCCGGAGGAAATTTACAGCAGACACTCATTTTGGTAGCATTATTAATGTAGAATGTATGTTCCTTGCTAAAGAACATAATTTTTATCAAGTTGTTATGGGTAAAGTTCCGCTTTAAACTTGGACACCATCTTTGCAGCATCAGAGAGTGTCTGCACCTCAGGGTCTGGGAGCTTGATTAGTGCTCAGTACAGAGTCTCTCTACAAGTCCTTCAACTCCCGTCTGGGAGTGTTTTTTGCAGCATTTAATATGAGGAAATATGAGGAAAAGTGAAGAGCGGACTTTAACCACTTGCCGACTGCCTCACGCGGATATACTGCGGCAGAAGGGCACGTACAGGCAAACTAATGTACCTGTAGATTGCCCTTTAAGAGGCATTGCCCTTTAAGTTGCGGGTCCCGCGGACTCGATCGCCGCGGGGATAACTGCGATCGTCTCACAGAGAGGAAGAAGGGGGAGATGCTAATGTAAACAAGCATCTCCCCGTTCTGCCTAGTGACACTGTCACTGATCATAGCTCCCTGTGATCAGAGCAGAGATCAGTGACGTGTCACACACAGCCACGCCCCCCACAGTTAGATACACGCCCCTAGGACACACTTAACCCCTACACTACCATCTAGTGGTTAACCCCTTCACGACCAGTGTAATTTACACAGGAATCAGTGCATTTGTATAGCACTGATTGCTGTATAAATGACAATGGTCCCAAAAATGTGTCAAAAAATGTCCGATGTGTCCCCATAATGTCACAGTCACAATAAAAATCGCTGAGCGCCGCCATTTCTAGTAAAAAAAAATTATTAATAAAAATGCCATAAAACTATCCCCTATTTTTTAAACGCTATAACTTTTGCGCAAACCAATCAACAATCGCTTATTGTGATTTTTTTTTTTTACCAAAAATATGTAGAAGAATGCGTATCAGCCTAAACTGAGGAAAAATATTGTTTTTTAATATATTTTTGGGGGATATTTATTATAGCAAAATGTAAAAAATGATGTGTTTTTTTCAAAATTGTCTCTTTCTTGTCTCTCTTCTTGTCTTTTTTTGTTTATAGCGCAGAAAATAAAAACCGCAGGGGTGATCAAATACCCCCAAAAGAAAGCTCTATTTGTGGGAAAAAAAGGACATCAATTTTGTTTGGGAGCCACGTCGCACAACCGCGCAACTCAGTGCCGAATCGCAAAAAGTTCTCTGGTCAGGAAGGGAGTAAATTCTTCTGGGGCTGAAGTGGTTAACGACTGCCACTGTATAAATTTTGATAATTTGTATATATATATATTTGAGTAGTTTTTTCCCAATTGGGATTACAGTGGCAGCCGTTAAAGTGCGCTCTTCAATTTGACTTTTTCTACATTTCCATTTTTGGATGTGGCGCCACGTAATATGGGTGTTGTATCTGTTTCCCTTAGGTTTTAATATAGACTGTAAATGTAAACAAATTTTTAGCAGGCCTCAGCAGTTTCTTTTAGCAAGCTTTAAGCCATGGGTCTTCAAACTACGGCCCTCCAGTTGTTCAGGAACTACAATTCCCATCATGCCTAGTCATGTCTGTGAATGTCAGAGTTTTACAATGCCTCATGGGATGTGTAGTTTTGCAACAGCTGGAGGGCCGTAGTTTGAGGATCCCTGCTTTAAGCTGTGCTAAAGTATGCTAAAAGCCTGCTGAAAGGGAACGTTAGCCTATCCCTTGAATTTTGCAGCTCAGTTTTTATACAGTAGTTCCTTTTTAAGGTAGACTTCCATATGCTAAAATCTATGGTCTCTGTGAAATCGTTTCTGTTGATGATTCTTTGGACACGTAGAAAGTGACAGAACTCACCAGTAAACAATAATTAGAATGGACTATATTGTACATGAATCTGAGGGTGTTACTTGTGAAGGGCGTAGTTACAATAGTCAGCTATGTTTGGATTTCCTCCTGCGGAAATAACCATTTTAAACCACCTGGGCTGTGTTGCCAATTACATAAAAGGCTTCTGTAGATTAAGCCTTGGGGGGCCTGCAGAAGAGAGGAAATCTTTCTAAAGCAATTGCTCAGTAAAGCATGATATCTATTACTCCTAGAGCACAAGTATGACCTTAGCTGTGTTACCACCTAGATTGTAAATTGCACAGAAGTTTATATAGATAAAGCCTGATGACCTCATTTATTAGAGTGTTTGAAAGAAGATCTGTCTGTATTGACCACAGCAATCGATAAAATTTATAATTTCTCAAATCCTGGGAAAAATGAAAAGAAGAATGTGACATTGCAAATGTCCTTTTTGGACACGATAATAATCATGCGCCATGTTTTTCATATTAGTTATTATGTTTTTAGATTGCCATCCACTCTATTCAACGCAAATCCTTTTGTCCCCTTTTCCTCCACAACCGTTGCTCTTTTATGCCGCGTACACACGAGCGGATTTTCCGTCAGAAAAATCTTGGATGTTTTTTCCGACAGAATTCCGCTCAAGCTTGGCTTGCATACACACGGTCACATAAAAGTTTGCTGAACTTTCGACCCGCCAAGAACGCAGTGACGTACAACACTACGACGAGCCGAGAAAATTAAGTTTAATGCTTCTGAACATGCGTCAAATTGTTTCCGAGCATGCGTAGGAATTTAGCACGTCGGAATTGCTACAGATGATTGGAATTTCCGATCTGGACTTTTTCCGACCGAAAAATTGAGAACATGCTCTCAATCGTTTGCTGGCTGGGATTCGGCCAGCAAAAGTCAGATGGAGCATACACACAGTCGAATTTTCTGACTAAAAGCTCTCATCGGTCTTTTGCTGGCCGAATTTCCGATCCTGTGTACGCGGCATTAGGGTCTGATTTTGAAAAAATACATGAAATGACATTTGAAATTGTGGCCGATAGAAGCCTATTAAACTTCTTTAATTTATCTGTAAAATGTAAGGCAAAACCAAACTGGCAGCAGTTCCAATATTGTATTTACTATCTTCTCTCCAATTTTCAGCTCTTTAGGGCTCTTTCACACCATCACGTTACAGTAACATGCAGTAAAGTGTTCATAATGTACCAAGCACGGTGCAATGCGTTTTGGTGCATTTACCATAGATGGTGCAATTTTTTTTCTGCAACCATAGGAAAAAAAATATATTGCTCAAATCCCTCCCATGGCGCTATTGTGTTTTCCTGGTGGGGGCGCTGGGAGCCATCCCTGCCAGGAAAATACAGTGGTTATTGCTAGCAACTATAGCAACTGGCAATAATTGCATGTAAAAATTTGACATGCTGGTTGTATTGATGGGTCGACTTGGGTACACCTAGCCTGCTCATAAATGGTTTGAATCTCAGCCAGTCCCTGCTGAACCGGGTGAAATTCGAACCATCTATGGCCAGCTTAAAGGGGTTGCAAAGCTTCACTTTTTTTTTTTTTAAATAACAAGCATTTCATGCTTACCTCCACTGTGCAGCTCGTTTTACACACAGTGGCCCCAATCCACGTCTTCTAGGGTCCCTCTGCGCCTGTCTCGGCTCCTCCCCTCATCAGCTAACCCCCTCTGGGAAGCGCTCTCCCGGGGGGTTAGCTTGTGGGTTCACTCCCGAGTCCTGTATCCGGTGTCCATAAGCCGCCGACCACAGAACTCAGCCCCGCCCCCGGCCCTTGCATCATTGGAGTTGATTGACAGCAGCGCAAGCCAATGGCTGCGCTGCTATCAATCTATCCAATGAAGAGCCAAGAACAGCCGAGATGACCAGGTTGCCATCAATCGCGTTTTCGACGCTGGACTTTCGAGGGCTTAGGTAAGTAAATGGGGCAGGCTGGGGGGCCTGCAATCGCCAAATATTTTTTCACCATAATACACAGGAGGCATTAAGGTGAAAAAACATGAACCTTTACAACCCCTTTAAGGCTACCATGGTGAACAAAAACAGAACAGTATTGATTTTAACGACGACAAGCCCTTAGTTCTAAAGTATAAATCAGTACATATATTTAAAGCACTACAGTCTTATTTCTTCTCATGTTGTTGAAATATTTATAAGAATAACATAGTAAATGCTGTATATTTTACCCATAAATGTAAATGTGTCCCTTTTTTAATTCCCAGAAAACTGAGGCGTGGGATTGTGTGGCCACAACTAAACTAATACAAATTTAGTCTAAATACAACACTATAATTATGGCCCAAAGAATTCAAAAGTTGAATGTGAAGTTGTGTTCCGGAGAAACGCGGTGGCGTAGAGGTTAGCTGTTTTGCTGCACATCATTAAAAATTGGAAGTTCTTCCTGTATGTGTGGGTGCCCTGGTTTCCTCACACAGTCCAAAACAGCACTGACAAAATAGACCCTAGGAGTGGGTATGGCTTATTAAGGGCCCACTTACACTACAACGTTCATAAAAACATGACTGCATTCAACTGTGCTTCTGCACCATTTCTGTGTTTTATGTGTGTTTCAATGCATTTTTATGCACTTTTTTTGTACATAAGATGTGTTTGTGCACGTTTACATACGTTTTTGTGCATTGTGGTGCAATTTTATGCAAGCATGTTGCATACAACCACACAGATCTAAAACTCAAATAAACCCTCCATTTTGGTGTGAACATGAAGCATGCAAAACTGTTATGCGTAAAAAAAAGGAAGGCAACTGCACATAGCGTAAATGGGCCCTAAAGGGCAGGGATTGATGTAAATAATACAATGCTCTCAGTTAACGACTGCACCATATATTGGCACTACATAAATGAGTAAATACTGTAGGCTTCTTTAGCTAGGTGCTGTCGGCTGTGTGGTCTCCATTTGTTGCTTACAAGTTAAAATCCATATTTTTTGCTTGAAAATTGCTTAGAACCCCAAACATTCTATATATATATATATATATATATATATATATATATATATATATATATATATATATATATATATTTTAGCAGAAAATATATATATTTTTGCGAAAAGATCTCCCCTACACTTGGACCACACAGGCTATTCCTTACCTAGGGATTAAAATCTCCCTGTCCCCCACCTAACTCTATGATTTCAACTACCGCGCCCTCCAAAAGCAACTCCCTCAACTACTTGATCAAATGCAAACCTCCGGCCTGTCTAAATTCTGAAGAATAGCCTCCTTTAAGATGATTGTTCTACCTAAGCTAATATATTTATTCCGTACAGTAATGTTACCGGTTACTCAAACCTTCTTCTCTTCAATACAAACAGGCTGATCACGAAATTAATTTGGGACAACAAACCACCCAGATGCACTCACCATATATTAGTTAGGCACCGCAACCATGGTGAAGTAGGACCTCCCCACATTCATACCTATTATTATGCCTCTGGATCAACTATATTTTCGGGAGAGAACATCGGCTCCTCCTTAACAGAGGGGGGGGGGGAGCAGATTATATCTCCTGAACGTAATTAGGTAGGAGTGACGGGAGCAACGTTTAAGCCTTCTGGTCAAGGGCTCTCCCTAATGTTTTCTCGGTTAACACAAGTTCATTAAAACTGGTTTGTCGTTTGACGTTGTGGCGTTGCTTCCGTGTTTACATAAAGAAAACTGGAACAAAGTAGTTTCCAGCTTCCTTCCAGTCTCACTGACTCTCTCTCAGGTGGAAGTGCCGGATCTTGGTATGGGGCTCCCAGTGGGACGGAAGGCCCGGAAAGAGCGTTGGAAGGTGGTGGGAGGGGAGGACGTCCCCTCTCGCTCCTTCGGGATAACAGCCAATCGGCTTTTAGCCGCATCAGTTGTTATTCCTGAAGAGCCAACCACCCGCTCTAAAAAACAGTACTGGGATGATGCATGGTGCATGCATCATCCCGGTATAACCCCTTATAGCCGAGGCCGCATATGTGCGTACGGTCGGCACTAAGGGGTTAACCCTGTTGCTCTGGTTATAACTTTGCTAAACATTGCTGTCGTTAAATTTACTGCCAGCTTATGTGTTATAGCTCATTTACCTAGTATCCATGAATCTGTTTATTTGCTTGTGGAATGATTTGTTTACTGTTTAATTGCATTTTTTCCAATACAGTCATTTAATCTACTACCAGTCACTTGACTTATTTCCTGTGTAGTGTTATAGAGTGTAGCATACTAACTTAAGTTACACAGGTGTAAGCGGCCTTCGACCTATAAATGGGTGTGTCAGAAGGGATGAGCAACTTTAAGAGTCGTGGCAGAACAAAGAACCCATCATCACCAGTGGCTCCTGCAGGGATAAGCGCTACACTTTAATTTAATGGTGCTGTTGGATAGTACCAGTTTTAAAAATTGATCATAAATTATTAAAATACAGATTCGCTTTAGAATAAATTAGCTTCCCAACCTATTGTAGGTGTCTTTTTTTTTGATGGCAGTGATTACAGTACAGAAAATTTGTATGAAGCTGACCACGCCTGTGCAGTAGCTTCCCATAGACTTGAATGGACCTTACTCTAACTGTATTGGTGCAGCCCATTCATGTCTATAGGAAATTACTGCTAGGCTAGGGCATCACTGGACAAGAATACCACACAAGGGCCCCCAGCTGTCCGGGCCACACATGGTATATTGCTCTCATGCAGGGCTAATTTATGGCTATTCATATCCAGCTTAAATATCCCCCCATATGCCTTCAGTACTACCGGCTGCATTTTTGGGTGGGCATACTGTTCACATTGGGTCTGCCCTGCCCGGCTATCCCCTCTGATCCCTTGTGGGACCTGTGGCTCTACCGCTCTGACTTGTGATCCCCTCAGGATGTGCTGCAGCAGTCTGACGCTCTTGCAAATCTGGTCCATTTGTGCATGCTTCACAAAATATCCCCTTAATAAGATTGTTCACAAATAAAACGCATTGGGAAGATCAGTGGCAACACAATTTTCCATTTATGTATGTGTGTTTGTAAATTAATTTCCTGTTAAGAGGAAAGCCGATGACATATTGCACTTAGAGACCAGAGCATTTTATGTATAGATTGATTTTTTTTAACCATTTTTTTGTACAAATAAATGTTTCTACTTTTAAAAAATTGTCTGGAATAACATTTTCTGGCTGCAACAAAGTCCCATGGGAGGTGCAATCTTTTCATATAGTATTTAAGGACGGAGCAGCCCTTAATCCATGATATACTCACCTCAATTCACAAAACCACACAAGGGCTGTACACACAGCAGGAGGCTGCCACTGGCAGACAGGGGTAAGTAGGCACCTAGAAGTGGGTTTAGCTTGGAAAAAGTCTAGGAACATGGCAGGGGTAGTTATTATACTAAACTGAACCTGTTCTTTAAAGTCTCTTTTCTCGCAGGTTACATATTTTATGCAATAAAGCATTCAAATGTCAAATGTTTCAATGTAATGCGATCATATGACTTAAGGGATTCAGTTTGGGATAATTTTATAATAGCTTTATAATTGAATAATTAGGTGAAGGTTTCATGTAACAATGTATATCAATTTTCAATTATAGAAAGTTTGCTTTTGAAGGTAACTTGTAATTCAACATACTTGCTAATATAATCTCTAGCTGTGGAAACAACAGAAAAGAAAACAATATTATTTGTCGCTATAATTCTTAAATAACCTATGCCCTTCAGATTGGCCTGATGATGTGGCTGAGCGTGCAGATGGTCCGTGTTCCTGAAAGCTGCTGAGAAACTGACCAGATGGAGAATGTTTTTCTGAATAACGCAGGTGCTGCAAATAATACTTGTATATAATAATCATTAATAATCAGAGCCACCCTGCAGATACTGCTTGGAAAGATTGATGAAGTACAGCGAGAGTGTAATAAAATAATAAGATTACGTCATGGAAATGCATAATGAATTAGAGGATGTAAACATAAGAGGTCTACAAAGATAAATGGGCAACATTATAGAAAGACAGCTTGAATACATGAATAGAAATGTTATTTATTTTGAGGGAATTAAAGCTGTTATCTCATCTGTCATAAGGCAGGCTAAAAATACACCTAGCATTAGTGCTGCCCTAAGCGTTTAACTAGATAATGTCAGGCAATGTCAATGTGGTTACAGCATCTATAATCATGTGCAATTAATGTCAGACATTAAAAATGATGGAAGTCAACCCAACATTTATGGTTTGTTTTAAGTCTTTAGGAAGTGTGCTGTTGGTCCAGTCTGTGTGAGGAAGTATGCTGTTGGTCCAGTCTGTCTTAGGAAGTGCTGTTGGTCCAGTCTGTCTTGGGAAGTGTGCTGTTGGTCCAGTCTGTCTTTGGAAGTGTGCTGTTGGTCCAGTCTGTCTTAGGACTTGTGCTGTTGGTCCAATCTGTCTTAGGAAGTGCTGTTGGTCCAGTCTGTCTTAGGAAGTGCTGTTGGTCCAGTCTGTCTTAGGAAGTGCTGTTGGTTCAGAATGTCTTAGGAAGTGTGCTGTTGGTCCAGTCTGTCTTAGGAAGTGTGTTGTTGGTCCAGTCTGTCTTAGGAAGTGTGTTGTTGGTCCAGTCTGTCTTAGCAAGTGTGCTGTTGGTCCAGTCTGTATTGGGAAGTGTGCTGTTGGTCCAGTCTGTCTTAGGAAGTATGCTGTTGGTCCAGTCTGTCTTGGGAAGTGTGCTGTTGGTCCAGTCTGTCTTGGGAAGTGTGCTGTTGGTCCAGTCTGTATTAGGAAGTGTGCTGTTGGTCCAGTCTGTCTTAGGAAGTGTGCTGTTGGTCCAGTCTGTCTTGGCAAGTGTGCTGTTGGTCCAGTCTGTCTTGGGTAGTGTGCTGTTGGTCCAGTCTGTATTGGGAAGTGTGCTGTTTATCCAATCTGTATTAAGGTTCACGGATATAGAGATTTTAGAGGCACAGAAACTTTGTGTTTAGAAAATACATTGGACGTGCATGCATAGTTAAAAGCCAATGCAAAGAAGAACCAGCGTATTTCAAAAGTATAGCCTCACACAGCCATTTCTATGTTTGCCTGGATTTCTGCGACTTGTGGAGCTCCCCAGCTGCGGTACAATTTTGGGAGAGTATGCTAGGCATACTGTATAAAAGACCTGTAAAATATCTGAGTACATGAACCTTTAAATTTGTGTTCTCCGACTGTTTTTTACAGGGCAGGTTTATTGTGGTCATTTATAATAATGGTAGGTAGACAACCAAAGTCTCTGGCATCACTCCATCCCACTTTTTCATGTGTGTCAGCAGCTCTGGGCGCAGAAGTGTGCCTGAGGCCTGGTTCACACTGGTACGACATGTGCTCCGACTTTGAGAGCAGGTGTCGCATTACAAGTTGCACCCCATTAAGTGCAATGGAACCGTTCTAGTAGGAGCGACTTGAGTTGCTCCAACTCAGAAAAAGGTTCCTGCACTACTTTTGGTGCGACTTCAATATCACTTACATTGACTTCTGTTAAAGAAGTCGTATGCAAGTCGTACCAAAGTCGCACTGGGATATCGGCTTCAAAGTTGCGCGACTTTGCGGCAGTGTGAACCGGGCTGGAATCTCAAGAGTCAAAAACAAACTGGGGTTGATTTGCTAAAACTGGAGAGAGCAAAATGTTGTGCAGCTGTGCATGGTAGCCAATCAGCTTCTAATTTCAGCTTGTTTAATTAGGTGTTGACAAAAAAAAGTTTCTTTGCAAAACTGCACCAGATTTTGCACTCTCCAGTTAGTAAATCAACCCCACTGTGTTTTAAATGTTGTCCTGGCTATCCTACTTACTGTATCTGTAGTTCTATGGCCTTGAAGGATGAATGTAGGACTTCAAGTAAAAAGAGAAGAGTGCACATTTCTCAATAATTAACCTTTGTGAGTCTCAAGCTCTAGTGACAGGGGCTCCATTCACAAAGCGGTATTTTACTGCATCTGGGTATGCAGTGAGATACTACACATCGCTTTTCAAAAAGTTTTTTGGCATTCACTAAAAAACGCTACTAAAATACTGCATGAGTTATTTTATGAAGTCATGCAGTAGTCCAACGCCTGGTGGCAGCCGGCGTGTTTATTCACATTAATAGATAGGCGACGTTAAGGAACGGGCCTCCATGTCCTTAACAACCAATAAGTCATCAGCTGTCAGCAGAATTCCCCGCTGACAGCTGAATGTAAAAAAAAAGAATTGCTGGCAATAAAAAAAATCTGAAAAAAAAAACGGCGTGGTCTGCTGATCCTTAACAACCAGTACACATTCCACATGCCTGGACCACTATTTAATTACTGCATGCATTTAATTACTTATTTACTTTTTTGAATTGAGTTTAATGCCTGTTCATGTGGTATTTACCCAGCGTTACAGGGTTTTGCGGTAAATACCGCAGAACGGTATAGAAAATTGACTGTTACAGGATTGCATGTGATATTTAGGCAAAATGTGTCTGGACACCTAAGTATCACATGCAAGTTCCTTTTGTGAATGGAGCCCAGTATCACTGTTAAAGAATATACAGTAATATATGTATGGTCTGAATCAGTTTTGCCAAAGTCAGAAATTGCAGTAGCTAGCCACTTAGGTAAGATGAAGAGCACGGAGCAAATCAGTCAACAGCAAGTTGATTCAAACTTGTTTGAGACAAACACAGAACTATACTCAGACAAAAGCGTTCAAATAATGAAAGCAGACTTGATGGATCACGTGTTTTATTTTTCTTCTATGTTTCTATGTTTCATATAACTGTGACCACATCATTCAAGAAGAATTAGGGCACTTTCACACTGGGGCAGACGGGCATCGGCGGTAAAGCAACGCTATTTTTAGCGGCGATTAACTGTCATTTTTGCTGCGCTTTTCAGCCACTAACGGGCGATTTTATCACCGGATAACTACCGAAAAAGGGTTAAAATTGCCTGCAATGAGCAGTGCTTCGGCGGCGCTGCCCATTGATTTCAGCACCTCAAAGATGGACCTGCCAGCGCACCGCTCCAGTGTGAAAGCACTCGGGCTTTCACACTGGAGTGAGAGGAGAGGCGCTTTACAGGCGCTATTTTTAGCGCTAAAACGCCTGTAAAGCGCCTCAGTGTGCAAGGGGTCTAAGTGGCAAACTTGTATGACCACAACTGGGCGTTTTTATCATGTATTCTGTTGAATGTCTAAGAAAAATATATTTCTCCACCACTCAAAAGGGAATCAAAAATGATAAATTCTATCTCCACAGAGTGTGACAGATGGTTACTAAATGTAACAACCAAAACAGATCTGGGCCATGTGAAAGAGGCCTAACTGAACAAGCTGATGATAGAAGCTGATTGGTTGCCATGCACAATTTCTCCAGATTCCAGCTGTGCCAGTTTTGTTAAATACCCCTGTGGAGCAGGTGTGTTAAATTTGGTGTTATCGCTCAGTGATGGACTGGCCAAGAATGTCTCCAGACCTAAACCCTATTGAGCATCTGTGGGGCATCCTCAAACGGAAGGTGGAGAAGCTCAATGTCTAACATCTACCAGTTCCGTGATGTCGTCATGAAGGAGTGGAAGAGGACTGCAGCGGCAACCTGTGAAGCTCTGGTGAACTCCATGCTCAAGCAGTGCTGAAAAATAATGGTGGCCACACAAAATATTGACACTTTGGGCCCAATTTGTACACTTTCACTTAGTGGTGTACTCACCTTGTTGCCATCAGTATGTGTTGAGTTATTTTGAGGAGACAGAAAATTTACACTGTTATACAAGCTGTACACTCACTACTTTACATTGTAGCAAAGTGTAATTCTTCAGTGTTGTCACATGAAAAGGTATAATAAAATATTTACAAAAATGTGAGGATGTACTCACTTTTGTGAGATACTGCACTGCATGTCATTTAAAAAGTATGTAAACCCAGCATTTCATATTCCCGATATGTGCCTGCTGTACCATTTGTATGAAAAAGTATCCTGTTCCCTTTGTATTGCTTCCTTTGTGTGAAATGCCTGGTGTTCCCGCCAGACCGGACAGCAGGAGAACACACCGTGGTCAGTTATCTAGCTATGCTGGAAACTTAGCCTGCTCTCCTCCAGTGATCAGACTTGTTGTGACACACCCCTGCTGCACAGCCATTCACTGGGAAGCTCAGTGTAATTGCTGTTTCTCCTCCCCTAGCTCTTATACAGCTGAGAACAGAGGGAATGTGATCACTTATAAAAAAGGGGGGAAAAAAATGAATTTTTTTTAGGTTTCCTTTTTTTTTTTATCTATACACAAATGTTTTGCCTATCATTTCTATTTTAAACATAACAGGTTGTTTTACAAGGTAATCATTTACAAGCACTTTAAACCTTGAACTTGATTTACTAAAAGCAAATAGACTGTTTACTTGGCAAGGGAAAATATCCTTGCCAAGTGAACAGCCAGTTTACCTTTAGTATAGTGGCCTCATGTGTCCATCATGCAAACAATTACCTTATTTGTTTGGAATCAAATCTAAAACCTTGAGCCATTAAAGTGGACGTAAACCCTCCTATCGTTTTCAGCCAAGAAAGCTGCCATCTTGGCCTCTGTTTAATCTTCAACTGCCATGATGATGCACATGTGATCATTTATGACACCAGCCATTGGATGGTTTGACAGTCTGGTTGAGAGCACAACCAATGTGACAGTTACATTCCCAGCATCTGACGGAAATGTAAATGTTTTTTGAAACTGTTAAATTGATGGGTTTACTTACGCTTTAAGTAGATGTGATGCTGGGTGTATATTGTGCATTTTAATTTAACAAAACACCCACCAATATCAGGATACCACTGCAGACTGTTTTCACAAGTTTGGTGTAACAAGACCAGGCAAGGTCCGAGGATGAGTGGAGTCTGTTGCATGAATAGTAATATTTGTTAAGATCCCTTTCACACTGCCAGCATTTTTCAGGCGCTACGGCTCTAAAATAGCGCCTGTATAGCGCCTGAAAAAAGCGGCTCCATTCACTCCAGTGTGAAATCCCAAGGGCTTTCACACTGGAGCGGTGTGCTGGCAGGGCATCACAAAAAGTCCTGCCAGCAGCTTCTTTGGAGCGGTGAAGGAGCGGTGAACTCACCGCTCCTCCACCGAATAATGCCACTAATACTACGGCAGCCGTGTGTACGTCAGCCACTACAACAGAAGCCATTGATGAAAAAGAAATTGGATCCGGATGGCTGCACTTCAACGATAATATCTTTATTGGTAAAAATCCATACAGCAAAAGATGAAGTAGATCACTAACATGTTTCACACCATAACTACTGGTACTGGGTTCTGCCAAAGGGTCAGGACCAAAAAAGATATGCCAACTGGCTCCCGATCAGTGCTATGCTAACATCGGATTGTTAGTACAGTGGCTGTGATCACTTTTTCCTTCACGAAAAACAACGTGCGTAGCGTAGCTTTACGCACAACTTAATACAGGACTTTCAATTGCTCCCAATGGCTGAACGACATTATGGGAGTGCGGGAGGAAAGTTAAGACTTAAGCCCCATACACACTATCAGTTTTTCCTTCAGGTTTACCAAAACCATGTAGTGCAAGGGCCTGCCTGATTGCGTACAAATTGAAACTCCTAAGGTTTGACCTCATATTATATAGTTTTGGTAAATCTGAAGGAAAAACTCAGCAGAAAAACTGATAGTGTGTATGGGGCTTTAGTTAAGGTTAACCAGTTGCTTTGCGATGTGCGGGCAAAGCACAGGTTTACATTAAGCTAAATAAATTCAGTATAGTGAAAGAAAAAGCAAACAATGAACTACAACAATCACGGTTAAGTTTGGAGTTTTCCTGGTAAGGACCATCATAAGTGTTATTAGTTTGGTTCCTAAACCAAATATTTTCTAGGCTAACCCCAAAAGCTTTGATCCCCTAGCTACAAATTAAAGGCTTAATTCTTACCTGCATCCCAGAGGAAACCTCTAAAAATCGTTCATGTTGGGAATATTCAGGAAAAGAAAAGCATTTACCTTTTTGCTCTCTTCCGTCCCAACATTTTCAATTTTCTGACTTGGCTGACAATACCTCGGTGGATATCAAAGAGCAAATCTCTAGAACACAGGACTCACTTTATAATGGACTCACAGCAAGCTAAGCCACCATGTCAGCTAATAAAGGGATTTCTAATGAATCTTGGCACTCAGCCAAAGTTTTTTCTTTCTTCTTCTAGTTCATAATACAACAGCATGCCATTCTTAATAAGAGGGGGGAGGAAATGCATAAATAATATTGGAGCACACCATTGGAATATAACTAACCAAGTTGCAGACATTTTTGGTCCAGTTTTGTGCTAGTCCAATAACATTTTTTATAAAAATCAGATCACAGTATTACAGTCAGGGCTTATGCTCTGGTGTTTTAAAGGGTTAAAACAATGATCTGTGGATCATGTGAGGATGCTGGTGAATTGAAACCATGATAAGCTTATTTTGGTTTATGTGGATGCCAGCAGCAAGAGCTCCCCATTGGAGTCCTTCAAGTCTCATCACAGGTTTTTACTCCAGCTCTAGCATAAGGAACCTCAGTCATGTAAACTAAATAAAAAATTCCAAAAATTGAAAAAAAAGTATTTTGTTTGCACACTTTTGGATAATGTAAGTCAGCAGAGCATTCACTAAGCTATTGGAAAATTCCCTCGTGAATACTTGCCTTTAGTATATCAACCCAATGTGCTTAACCCTCTTGAGCCTGCGCCTCCCAGGCCCTTGGAAAATTCCCTTGTGAAGTGAACAGCCTACATGCCTTTAGTAAATCAACCCCAATGTGCTTAACCCCCTTGCGCCTGCGCCTCCCAGGCCATTGGAAAATTCCCTTGTGAATACTTGCCTTTAGTAAATCAACCCCAATGTGCTTACCCCCTTGCGCCTGCCAGGCCCTTTTACAGGATTTCAGGTGTTGGGAGGCGAGCAGGGGTTCATGATCACGTAACCCGCCGTGATTGGCTGTCACAGTGGCCACATGATTGGAAAGCTCCCGATTGCAAAAAGCAATCGGGAGCTTTCCGTTAGCCACCCGTAATTATGCCGGCAGTGCCCAGGGTGCACGGTCTTGGCACAGCTGTGTCTGCTAATTGGTATGCATATATGCAGCCTCTCTGCGCCATGGCCCACCTGCCGAGAGGCCACATATTTGCATGCCATCAGCACCTAGGGGTTAAACCAATTAGGGGCATTTTAGGAAATTTACCACTTGCTGTCACAGCATAGGCATTTTACAACAAAAGATTGGGGGCTTTAAATATATGTGATTACTTTTGCTAGTTTATGGCATATTCCATTAAATGAAAAAAAATACGCAAGAACCTAAACTGAAAAATTCATTTTAAGCAACTACAGTATTTTTTACTTGTACATATTTGAAGAGCCTGGGGATCCTTGCTGCAAAATTTTCCATTCTGGCTCTAAATGACTTTAGTGAAGAATGCTCTGGAGCACAATGAGGTACACACAGCTAAACCTGCACAGGAAAGAGCCAGATGTTGAAAATGTTTAACATAAATTTCTCAGTAGCACACTGAGCATTTCATACTGCTTCCTCCTCTAGAAAAGTATCTGTCTGCAAATGTGAGTCCCTGGCTCCCTGGTAATAAACCTGATTCCAAACTGCCTTCTGAAAAAGACAAAATGGCTAGGATTCTATAAGTGAGGGGATCATCTTTCCACATTCACTGTACTCATTCATTTACCTATATATGATGATTTTATTAGTAGCAAAAATTTGAAATAGGTGCCATTTTACTAATCAACATGGTATTACATGAATTGGATCAAGAAGAAGAAGATTGTAAGTGTATGTATACGATTTACTGTATACTACATCTCAATACACAACCTACCAAGGATGGTACAGATCAAGAGGGAGTTCAACCCTATATAAAAAACCTAATACTACAGGTTAACTGCTTTGCATGTTCAGGGAACTCTATGGGGGTTATTTACGAAAGGCAAATCCACTTTGCACTACAAATGCACTTTCAAGTGCAGTTGCTGTAGATCCGAGGGGGACATACAAGGAAAATAAAAAACTGAATTTTAGCTTGCACATGATTGGATGATAAAGTCAGCAGAGATTCCCCTTATTTCAGATATACCCTTCAGATCTACAGCAACTGCACTTCCAAGTGCACGTGTAGTGCCAAGTGGATTTCCCTTTAGTAAATAACCGCCTATGTGTACTAGTGGTGCCAACAGAACTCATAATAAATCAGAACTCTATTGTGACTTACCTTGATAAATTACCTTGGGGGAGATATTATCCAGATCAGGGCTTTTTTTCTCAGAGGAAAGGTGCAGGAACTCTCCCCCTTCTGAGTCACCCCTTGTCTCCGCTCCCTACCCACCTGATTGAGAACAATCCTTTGCTACCACCTCCTACCCACCTCCCAGGACTGCCCCTTTTGGATGAATACAGAACCAAGTATCGTTTTGTGGTGCATCCCTCTCTCCACCAACAGCAGATCCTCCTGACAACAATAGACCCCCAGCAACAAAATACCATCCCAGCTACAATAGACCCCCAGCAGCAACAACAGACCCTCCAGCAGTCAGCATCAATAGACCTTCCAGCAGCCAGCATCATTAGATCAATAGATATCATCTCTCCCTTAACAGTAAATTACTCTTGGCAACAATTGACCCCACAGCAACAATTGACCCCCGGAAAAAATAGACCCCCCCCATGCAAAAATAGATCCCCTCCAATGACAATAGATCCCCTCCAGTTATCCCCCAGCAGCCAGCAACAACAGACCCTCTAGCACACCCCAGCCCCTTTTGCCATTACATCCATTCAGTTCTGGAGGTGCCCGAACTGTGTTCCCCCATGTTCCCACAAAAAAAAAGCCCAGATCCTGTTAAACAAACATAAAATTCCTCCTAAAATAAACTTGTATTCATTCTTTTTGTTTTCTGTTATACATTCCTTTTCCCCCTCTATTGATCATTTATCATCAATATATAGTTTAACAAACAGACAATGACAGACTAATGGGTGCATTCATCTGTGTAAATTAACCCCTCCTGTTCAAAGCCAAACCCCTTTGGCAACCAATTTTTCAAAATTGAGCAGTTTCAATATAAGAAAAAGTTGAGGCATTATGTGAAGGTGTGTGTATGCGTGTTGGGAAAGGGGCTGGGTGGGTTTTATTAAAGTATATCCAAATCCAAAAACAAAATGTTATGTAAAATATTGCAGCTTAACAGTTTTTAGATGTGACCCCTGCATTTGTTTTCTCTTTGTCCACCTTGTGATCCTGCTAGTAACACACTTCTTGTCCTAGAGCAGTGAAGGAGAAGCTTGGCACCCCAGATGTTTTGGAAATACATTTCCCATGATGCTCATGCACTCTACAGTCTAGTTGAGCATCATGGGAAATGTAGTTCCAAAACATCTGGGGTGCCAAGGTTCGCCATCACTGTCCTAGGGTGTCAGCACTTACTGGGGTTGATTTCCTAAAACTTGAGAGTGCAAAATCTGGTGCAGTTCTGCATAGAAACCAATCAGCTTCCAGGTTTTAGCTTAATTGAACAAGCTGCAGTTAGAAGCTGAATGGCTGCACTGGATTTTGCACTCCAGTTTTAGTAAAACAACTCCACTATATTGTATCTATGAAGGAGCAGTGTTGTCAACCTTGGACAGGACTACAAACTTCAAACCTTTTCCTCTTAGGGGGTAAGTGCTCTGTAGTCCCCAGAGATAGTGGAGCACAATGTGACAGAAAGAATGAGTGGAGTGAGCTCAGGAAGTTATCAGCTCATGATTTCTGGCAAGAGCAACAAGTATTTTTTGTACTTACTGAACAAATATTACAAACACTTCTAATATTATATATTATAGGCCAAAAGGGAGCCAATAAAAGAAGTTCATGGTTAGGGTTTACATACACTTTAATCGAAGATACTTAACAATGAAAACATGGAGGCTGCCATTTGTGACATCAAAAACTCTTCAGTACTTTCTAAAGCTGGTCATAGAAAGATCAAGATTTGGCCGATTTAGCATGGACCGGACAAATTTCGATCAGTGCGTGGCGATCTCTGTTCAGCAGAAGTCAATCAAATAAATGGAGAAGGTTGGAAAACTGTTCTCGATCAGTGGCAGCTGTTTAGTGTATTTTGACAGCGGCAGATGCAGTTGTCAAAATACAATGTCTTGGCAGGGGGATTCCTCCATACACCTCCTTTGTGTTGGTGGAGGAATCTGCTAGTTCTTTTGGTTCAGCCCACTGGCTAAACCAAAAAAGAAAACTGACCCTCCACAGCCTGCTTAAGCCAATGCCTCAGATCAATCATGCAAGTTAGGAATTCTGACAGAATAATCAAAGAATTTAAATGAGACATTCAAATTGTACTTTCAAGGTCAAAAATGGTATCTGCCATATTTCCTGTTATTATAGGTTTTCTTAAAATCCAAATAAAAGGATTTTTATGTAGCAGACAGATTTTTAGGCAGGGTTGCTACTAAATCTACCTGCCTAAGTGATAGTTGCCTTGGCCAATTGATAGGAGGTCAATTGATTCCACCCTAATTCTGGAATTGCTGCACTTCTCTCTTCAGTCAATAGATAGCCAGGTTACTGGTGGCATTAGATAAGACAAGGGCATTGCAAGGACAGATTAGGAATAGATAGGGTGTCTCAGCCAATAGGCAGGGATTTTCTTGGGTCCCTTGGCCTGCTGGGAGAGCCTATTTATTTGGGTGAGGTCAGGTGATCCGGGTTCTGTGCCACCTGGACAGCTGTCTGGGTGGACGTGTGTTGTATTGCCCCGGGCTGCTAGGCCAGAGCCTGAGGCCTGTCCTGGGGACATCTGGCTGCTAGGCTGTCTGAGGGCCTATTCAGAAGCAAGAGAGGGTTGGGACTGCGGCTTGCAGTCCAATCAAATGTGATGGTTTTGCAGGCCATAGAACCTGTCATAGTCTGAGGTAGAGGGGAAGCTGTCACCACTAAGGGACCATACACCTTATTACCAGAGACCACAGTGAGTAGCTGAAGCAAGTACCAGAGCAGTATTCTCACCAACCGGGGACGGTGAAGAATTTAGAATCTTCGGCAGGTGTCAAGCCAGGAACCCAGTCAGCGGAGGCGATGCTTGCAGAGCAGTCTTGTGTGCCAAGCCAGGGACCAAGCAACCCAGTGGGGTGACGCTTAAGAAGTATCTGTGAGTGCCCATCTAGGGACCCAGCAGGGAAGCGGGGGATGACGCTTGAGGAAGGTACTGAGTGAGAAGATTGGAAGAGCTCAGGGGATCCAGTGGCAGTGGATCAGCGGGTCTAAGTGATAGACTGGGAGCTCAGTTGAGTGAAGATCTACAATAGGAGATTGTGGAGGAAGTGAAAGAGTTCTTTACAACTTGTGTTAGAAACTGTTCAAGATTGTTGCCATAGGAGACAGCGTGTCTACACATGCATATGTGGTGTTCGGCTTGGGTGCATTTCCCTGCATGGCTGTCTACCTATAGAAGTCTCGGAGTCTGCTAATTAATATTGCAACTACTAAAGGGTGTCCTGGCCCTAAACCCTCTCTACCACAGTTCAGTTTAAGAGAAAATAAATCTCTTTGCATTCAAGAAGTGTCTGGCGCCCATTGATCTACCTTGCATTGCACCCACCATGCCTTGTAACCCACTCTACACAGAAGGATGTCAGCCGTTCCTAGCCCTGGAGGTCACCATTAGGCCTGGAGAGGCCCGGGACTTGGCTACATTTATATGAACGTTTTGCTTAGGAAGTTCTTGGCGGCCATAGCAGCCAGTCAGAATCCTTAAATCCAAAGCTGTAAAATGACAATTTGAAAGCTGATGGCTTGCTATGGATGACAACTTTTTTCCGTTGATAGCTCAGCCCTGTTGTGTGTCCAGAATATCCATTTTACATATAAAATGTATAGGTAGCACTACTTCATGAAAAGTGTGTATTATAATGTTATGTTATAAACACTAGATACATTTCAATATCATTTTATATGCTGCACACTAAACAAAGAAAGAAAATATGTCTCAGGGCCTAAATTCTTTTTTTTTTTTTTTATGCTCTACTGGCTGATATTCGTATGCCGGAACAACTGGCTGTTTGGGAACCCTCCATGCAGAAATAGAGCATTCCTGTGTTCAGTTCTTTTATATTACTTTTATTTATTTAATTCAGGTATTCATATAACTTCAAAAATCTAGGCAGCACTTTACATACTGTACATTCACATCATTCCCTGCCCTCAAGGAGCTCGCAATCTAGGGCACTTATCTCACATGCATACATACACTCACACACACTAGGGTCAATTAAGATTAGCCAATTAGCCTAGTAGCATGTTTTTAGAGTGTGGAAGAAACCCACAATAACCAGAGGAAACTCACAGAAGCACATACAAACTCCATGCAGATATTGGGGTTGATTTACTAAAGACAAAAAGACTGTGCACTTTGCAAAGTGCAGTTGCACTCTCAAAATGCAGTTGCTCCCGAGCTTAATAAATGAGGTAAAGGTTCACTTTGCAAAGAATACCCAATCACATGCAAGGAAAATTTAAAAAAAAAATGCATTTTTGCTTGCACTTGATTGGATGATGGAAGTCAGCAGAGCCTTTGCTCATTTACTAAGCTTTGGAGCAACTGCACTTGCATAGTGCACAGTCTCTTTGCCTTTAGTAACTCAACCCAATAGTGTCCTGGCTGAGATTCAAACCAGATACTCCAGTATTGAAAGGCAGAAGCCCTAACCACTGAGCCACTGATAGTTAATGACAATAAATTCCACCTCCAACACCACCTGCTGGTGGCTTTAATTGTATGTTTTATGACATTTTCTTTAGTATGTTCAGGATTTAAAGTGGAGTTCCGCTTAAAAAAAATAAAAAAAATTAAAGTCAGCATACTGCAGCTGCTGACTTTTAATAATTGGATGCTCACCTGTCCCAGGGTCAAGCGATGCGGGGGAAACGAAGCCCCGCTCATCTCCCCCTCCTCTCTGCAGTGCTGGCATTGTCACTGTGGGCGCCTGGCGCGCCGCGACGTGACTGGGCAGGCAATCATCTGTGACCTTTGACGTGTCCCAGATGATTGCGGAGAGGGAGGGGGGAGAGGCGATCTCCCTCCCAGTGCCGCGTGTGCGCTGGGAGGAAGTGGGAGCTGGAACCCTCTAAAAGGAGGGTATCTGCTCCCCCCAAAAAAAAGACATGTCAAATGTGGCATGTCAGGGGGTCACCTTCCCTTAAAGCGGAAGTTCCATTTTTGGGTGGAACTCCGCTTTAAGAAATATTTTTACCATGTTGGTTTCTATTATGCTGTGAATAGGCTATGTATTAGGTCTCCTGTTATTCTAGTTATTTCACGCATACCCTGGAACGAATCACTATAGGAACACACATACCCTTCCTGTTTGTTAGATCATATGAAGCTGTTTTGTTTCTTAATAGAAGCAGTGAACACCGCAGCAGGTAGTGCTGGACTTTCTTATTAGAAAGTCCAGCATGCTATGCATACAAATTGTATTAGAAAGCCTGTGTGTGATACATTATTAGTAAAAATGAACAATGAAAAAGAAAATTTATATTTTAGTCTTGTAAATGAAAATGACCATAAACAATTATTGTTTACCTTTAAAATGCAATGATTTCTTAGGGGTTCTGTTAGCACCACTAGTACACATGTATACAGTTGTTATTTGATAATGTCTTCCTCTGAATAATCCAGACATTTGACAAAGGTGCATAGCATCCATATTGTTAACCGTGATGCATTAAACGTGTGACAGGTTAGGTTGTCCAGTTTGCCTTTGTGTTGCGTTTTTTAACCTGGCCATAATCTTTAGAAAAATCTAACAGATTTATCCATCCACACTACACAGTACAGATGGATGAATCTCCCGCTGTGGCTGTTCTCTGACAACTGACCCCACCAGCTGTCAAAATACCAGCACAGTGGATGTATTTGCTTGGATGCAGGCACTGCTTGGCCTACAATTTTCAGCCCAGCTTCTTACATTTTTCAAATGAGGGATGTCGGGCAGGAGACAACCGATATGGCTACCAATTGAGCATATTTTGATCGGTCATAAACCAGCCAAAACTCACTCGGTGTATGGTCAGCTGTAAGGTTACTTGTTGATAATAGACCGCAGCTTTTGATATCAGTGACCAAGCATGATCAGATATGGAGTAATATACACTTAAGCCCCGTATACACGGGCCAAATGTTGGGCCATCATTCGGCTCATGTGTAAGGAACACGGTACAACAGAAGCCGGCTTCTGTTGGACGAGCTTACTGGAAAACCAGCAGCCGACCAGCTTCCGATCAACCAATGCCGGAGATCGCTAATCGGGGTGCTCTGGTGGGGGGTCAGAACACAACAGCTCAGCAGGGGAGATTGTTGTACTAACATTGGATCGTTAGTACAGTGACTCCGACCAGAGCTGTCAGTTTTGTTTTGTTCAACCTGCTGGGTTGAATGAAAAAAAAACTAGTAGTGTGTACCAGGCATAAAGCTGGCCATACATGGTGCAAATTTCTGTGGGTGGCAGGAAAGAACTTTGCACGATTTGACCATTAACATGGACAGTGTTAAAAGGGGAATCCCCAATTTTCTTCTCGTGGTGGGGGTGGGGGGAGGGTACATTTAGTCTGCCCATTAAAGCGGAACTAAATCCATCCATTTAACAGTTTCAAAAAACAGTTACATTTCCAGCACATGCCGGGAATGTAACACTCCTATTGGTTTTGCTCTCAATCAAACGGTCAAACCATCCAATGGCTAGTGTCATAGCTGATCACACGTGCAGCATCAAGGCAGTTGTAGATCTAACAGAGGCCAAGATGGCAGCTTACTTGGCTGAAAACGATAGGAGGGTTTACCTCCACTTTAATGGTTCAAATCTCAGCTGGTTCAGCAGGAACCGGCCGAGATTCGAAGGATGAAGGGCCGGCCTAATGCCGTGTACACACAATCAGAAATCCCACCTGCAAAAGTCAGATGAGAGCTTTTGGTCCGAAAATGCGACCGTGTGTATGCTCCATCGGACTTTTGCTGGCGGAATTCCCGCCAACAAAAGATTGAGAGCAGGTTCTCTATTTTTCGGTCGGAAAAAGTTCCTATCCGAAAATGCGTTCATCTGTAGCAATTCTGACGCGCAAAATTCCTACGCATGCTCGGAAACAATTTGACGCATGCTCGGAAGCATTGAACTTAATTTTCTCGTCTCGTCGTAGTGTTGTACGTCACCACGTTCTTGACGGTCGAAAGCTTAAGCGGAATTCCGTCGGAAAAAAAACATCCAAGATTTTTCCGATGGAAAATCCGCTCATGTACGGGGCATTAGAATTAAATGGTCACATACTCTTATGCCCCGTACACACGGTCGGAAATTCCAACCACAAAATCCGTCAAATTTTTTCCGACGGATTTTGTCCGACACTGGTGTTGCATACACACGGTCGGACAAAGTTGTCGGAAAATCCGATCATCCTGAACGTGGTGACGTTCGTTGCGTACGACGGGACTACGTAGAGGCTAGTAGCCAATAGCTTTGGTCTTGTAATGTGATCTGAGCATGCGTGGCACTTTGTCCGTCGGAATTTGCTACACATGATCGGAAAAAGTCCGATAGGACTTTGTTGTCAGAAAATTTGAGAGCAGGAGATAAAACTTTGTCCGTCGGAAAATCTGATGGAAACAGTCCGATGGAGCCAACAACATTGTCCGATAGGACATTTTCCGTCGGAAAATCTGACCGTGTGTATGGGGCATTAGATTTTTCTCATTAACCCTGAGGGCAAAATAGAAAAAAATTAACAGAATCCTTCATCAATGGCTAAATGAATCTCCCGCTGCACCTATTGTATTTATGACAGCCACTGCCTGTAGGTGTCAGAACACCCGAACAGCAGACTGGATTTAGTCGTTGTTCAGCCAAAAATGTTCCATCCAACTCCTTTGATCATCCAAATGAAGAATATCCACAGAGCAACCCACAGAATGATTTTTTTCTGTTTCATCAGCAATTAGCCAAAATTCGCATAGTCTATGCACAGGGGTCTCCAAACTATGGCCCTCCAGTTGTTCAGGAACTACAATTCCCATTATTCCTAGTCATATCTGTGAATGTCAGAGTTTTTCAATACCTCATGGGATGTGTAGTTCCCCAACAGCTAGAGGGCTATAGTCTGCAGATCATTGGTCTACTGTCAGCTTAAGTTTTTTTGAAAAAGAGCAGGGAATTTTAAAGAATAAGGGTGTTATATTATGAGTTGGGAAGGTATTTGTTATCACAAGTTCACAATCTGTGGCAGAGGAAGCAGGAAATCATTATCTATGGCAGACAAATATATGTAAACATTTTTAAGACTCTATCGTAAAATAATATTGTCAATGAAGATAACTCGGACATGATTGTAAGAAGTCTCTTCTAAGATTATTTTTATAACTGCATATAGTCCGAAGGTATTCCACAGTGCTTCAGAGAACATAGGATCATTGAGCTCCAAAGCATGGATACAATGTGATCTTCTTACTACGGTAATACAGTCACATACATTGTAGGCGGGCATGCTGTAAGTCAGTCAACTTACCAGCATGCTTCTACATTTGGGTAGGAAATCGGAAAACCCAGAGGAAATCCACACAAACATGAGAGAACATACAAAGTCCATGCTGTCTCTCTGGTGGGAATTGAACCCTGGAGGAGCGCAGACCTGCAAGTGTTAACCCCTTAACCACCATGCTAGCCACTAAAGACACAAAAACGTTTTTTATTAGTAGAACAGCATATCTGTATTTTAATCCATTCATATACAAACAGTATATTACACAATAGAAGAAATGAAAGACGTCTACAGAGCGCTACCTGTCCAAAATCAAACATTACAGACCGAATCGTGTTTATGCAGGCATGCCGCCAATTCATTGTTAAGCTATGCAGAAAAGGAAGACACATTTGGCGTATTTTTAATTCTTTTTTTTTTTAAGTCTCACAACAATGCTGTTCTATTTTCATTGTTCCTGTTATGTAAGTGAAGTATTCGCACGTTGCAGACAACTAACGTTTGTAAGTTATTAGGCAATATATGGGGAGAACGGCTGCCAATGCAGGAAGGGTGAGGTGAAGGGTGTTTGGGGGGTGGATGGGTGGGATGAAGGAATACAGACTAAAAACCTCAAAGGAAGATGCAAGACACTGTGGCTTTTGTTTTTTGTTCCAAGATGGAAATAACTGTCTCCAGCTCTGATAAGCTGTCCTTTTGATCTCCCATTCTTATAATTAGCAATAGACACTAGGCCATTTTATGCAGCTGTTTTAATTCCGATTTTAGACCATATCTCGCTGTGTTGTGGTCATAGTGTTGCAAAACATGCATATTCACCTTTCACTCCGGTGACCCTGGTTAGTCATATACGGTTACGTTTGTGCTACTGTTTTGGTTCATTTAAGGGTAATACAGTTATCCACATTTGTAAATATTTTTGCTTGCTGCCAGTGTTACCCGATAATCCCCGTCTAAGGAATATCATACGATAAGATCTTGTTATATAAATATCTACCATAGGGTCATGTCCTCGATACAAAGGTGGTCGATTTATGACTAAGCAGCTGCAGAGATGACAACCTTAAAGTGTTACTAAGCCCAGGACCCGCAATTCACTATATCTGGTCTCCCACAGTACACAGAACATGGAAATGCAACTATTTTATTAAAGCGGTTCTGCACCCATTTCATTTAGTAAATCTCTTTGCCTTCCAAATCAGGCAAAGAGTACTAAATGAAATGTTTTTTTTTTTTTACTTACCTTGTAATCGAGGACTTCCTGTCTTCTGTCTCTTCGGGGGTGGGCGGGGTCTTGCGGGGATCCTCGTCACGCCGCACTGTCTCCTGGGATCTGGGATCTGGTGTCATTGATCCCAGGAGTCAGTGCGGGCATCTTCCGAAATCTCGCGAGATTTCGGCCACATCTTCCGAAATCTCGCGAGATTTCGGCCACATCTTCCGAAATCTCGTGAGATGTCGGCAGATGTGCCGTTACTGCGCACACGCGAGTAACGGCGGTGCATGCTGGGCCATCTAAAGTGCCTGTGGGGTTTCACATGCCCACAGGCAAGATGGACCCCAGCAGACAAGAAGAACACAAGAAGACGATGAAGATGAAAACCGGCGGCGATCAAGATGGAAGATGGAACAGGTAAGTCCCCCAATTGAGCTATATGCCCTTGGCATATAGCCCAAAAAAAAAAAAAAAAAAAAACGAGTGCAGAACCGCTTTAAATATAAACTGCTAAATAACTTTTCTCATTGGCAGTTTATCACAGTCTTATGACTTCTATCAGTGTCTGGTTAAAGCTTGTAGGAGAAGTTTTTATTCTAATCTGGCTGTCCTATGAGGCTGCAGGATCCCTGACCCTCTGTCTGGACATTGCTGATTGGCTCAGTGTTGATCACATGCACCCTTCCAAGAAAAAAAAAAAAAACTTTCTAGCATTACACACCAAACTGAGCATGCGCAGAGTGACTCCAAGGCTCTGTACTGTCAGAAGATAAATTGAGAATTGTGGAAGAAGACAGGATCAAACAGCCTTTTTAGACTTTAGGATTAACCCTTTAGGTTCCACAGTGAGTATAACAAGCATGTTTTACTGCATATAGAGAGTGATCTTATTGTTGTGTGTTTAGTAACACTTTAAGCAGACAATAGATGGCTCCGTTTTTTTGTTCAACCGGTGGGACTCGATTCCCACATCCTCATACTCGATGTGGATGGGGCAATCCTTCCTGCTAAGCTATTGTATTCTGCTGGCAAGGAGACTTTCCCGCTGTCAAAATACACTTATCAGGCTACTTTCACACTGGGGCGCTGAGCGCGCTGACGGCGATTTACCGTCGTTTTAGCATCGCTTTTCGGCCGCTAGCGGGGCAGTTTTAACCCCCGCTAGTGGCCGAAAAGGGGTTAAAATCACCCGCAAAGCGCCGCTGCAGCAGCGCTTTGCAGGCGGGTTTGGAGCGCTGCCCCATTGTTTTCAATGGGAAGGGGCACTTTAGGAGCGGTAAATACACCGCTCCTACATTGCTCCAAAGATGCGGCTTGCAGGACTTTTTCAGTGTCCTGCAAGCGCACCCTGAGGGCTTTCACACTGGAGTGCATTGAGTGGCTCTTTCAGGGCGCTTTGCAGGCGCTATTTTTAGCACTCTAGCACCTGCAAAGCGCCTCAGTGTGAAAGGGGCCTCAGTGTTGCAAGCTATAGCCAGCAGCGCTGATCGAGTGGCAAAAATCTGACAGGATGGTTGTACAGAATATGATAGGTAGAAATGAGTTACATTTCTACCTATCATATTCTGTTCAACCATCCTGTCAGATTTTTGCCTGACAGGATGGTTGAACCGGCCTAATTTTTATCCATGCATGGCTGGCTTTAGGGGGAGGTTTTCGGGGAACTGTGTATACTGTACTTTGTGTGCACACTGCATCTCTTAAGCAGCCCATACATTAATAATTTTTTTTCGTTCAACCTGAGGGAGGAACTAAAAAAAAATGATTCAATTCCCCCATCCACACATTCAATGTGGATGAGGGAATCCTCCCCACTGAACTATTGTATTCTGACAGCAGGGAGACTTCCCCTCCATCAGGATACACTGATCAGGGTTGCAGGGCTGCAGGCTATAGCCAGCAGCACTGATCGAGTGGAAAAAATCCAACAGGGTGGTTGTACAGTATTTGAACAGTAGTTTGAATTCTGTATAATCACTTTGCCCATACATGGATCAAAATTTGGCCAGTCCCAGCTAAGCCCGCCAAATTTTGATTCATGTATGGCTGGCTTTAGCTGGAAATAGCAAATCCTAGACTTAAAAGGGAAGGGAGGACTAGTAGATTAAACTGCGACACAAGTAAGAACATAGCTTCCAACTGGCCCTCATTTGATTGGACTGACTGTCACAGCCAGGTACCTGCCTTGCTCCAGTGCTGGTCCATCATTTTTCTCTTGCAGATAGGTTTTGCTGTAAGTGCCTTGGCCATGGAAATAATCCCAGGGACTGTCTAAACTCAATTGGGACTAACGCTCACTGCTCAAGCACTGAGTCAGAGGTACTGCCCAGTCTCTGTGCTATATGCATGCTCCCAGCATTAGTCTGTTTCAGTCCAGTCTTTTGTGCTGGAGCCCAGTCCAGTTTGCTACCAGTCCAGTTTGTTACAGTACAGTAAGCTACCAGTTCCATCTGCTACAGTTCATTCTGCTCCAGTACAGTCTGTTATAATACAGTCTGCTTCCAGTTCCATCTACTACCAATCCAGTTGTTACTAGTCCAGGCTACTACCTGTCCAATCTGCTACCAGTCCAGTCTGCTACCAGGCAGTCCTGCTAGCTTGCTGCCAGTTCAACATCCAGTACAATTCTGCTGCCAGTCCTACTACAGGTCTGGAGCAGAATTGATAATTTTACAGCAAAATTTGTTTTACCCAAATCTCTACACACTCATCCCTAATAATCGGGTCATTCACTGTTATGCTGGCCATACACTATGCAAGTTTCTGAGCAATCCTGATGAACCGATCACAATTCACTATGTGTATGGCCCTGTTAGCCAAAAAAGAACCCAAAAAAATCAAAAGAACAAAACAGAACATTTTCTTCCAAACTATGGCTGTATCCAGTCCTTCAGACAAACAGTTGCAGTTCTGTAATACAATAGGAACAGCAGGAGATTCGTCCATCCATGCTGAATAACTTGGTTGATGGAGTCCATTCATTTTTTTTTGTTCAGGCCACAGACTGTATGGTCAGCTTTAGAAGGTGGTCAGATCTGTCCGACCTTGTCTGAACTACAGATCCACTTAGGCTGGTCATAAACGGTTCGAATTTCAGCCGGTTCCTGCTGAAGCGACCAAGATTCGAACTGTTAATGGGCTGGCTGAATGTGCCAAGTTGATCGATTGATCAACACAGGTACAACCAGCCTGCTGGATTCTCTTGCAATTATCGCTAGTGGCTAAAGCAGTCTCTGTCTATTACTGTTTTCTCCATGGCTTTCTCCACCCGCCCCGAGCAGATAATTGCTCGGCAGGAGGGATTCCTCTGTCAGCATTGTCTGTGGTGATGGGGGAAATCATGAAAATTTGCACCGTGTATGGCCTGCCTTAGACTAGGTTCACACTATGAATCGACTATGAATTGCACAATTCACATAGGATTCAGTGTGGTGAGATTTACCCCTAGTAATTTTGAATGGGCTCAAATCACACTACATCACACTAAAGTAGAACATGCACTGCTTTTGGAAAGACAGAACGCTGGATCTCATGGTACTTTTGTACCATGTGATTTGGAGCAGGCAAATGCACTGTGTTTGAGTCCTGCATTTGGGGTGTTGTTAACATTGCACTTACACCCACTGCAGATTACAAGGGCAGTGCATTTTGAACGCTGTGTGGGAAATGTGCATGGATTGTGGGTTTCTTGCACTGAATTCTAGCATCAACCGAGGCTAAATACACTTTTTTGCCTTACTTGACACACCAAGGCATGCTTGTAATCATCAGTAAGTTGTGGGGCTGCTTAGGACAAATATCACATTACGGTACTTTAACTAGTAGTATTCTCTAGTCTCATGCTATTGCAAATCATACTACATGCCTTAGATCCACCAAGATCTTTTTTCAGTTTTAAAGAACGCAAATGCATTTAAAGAAAATTTAAAGAAAGCAGAGAGTTGGGACTTAAATTGTTATGTAGGTATGAATGGGGAAGTCAGTATGAGAAAAGCAGATTAAATGTACGTACGTCAGAAATATTTTAAAGGTGATGTGGAACCTTGGATAGTACAATCAAATACTTGACTTGTGATGATTGGCATAGTTACAAATACTACTTTAAGGAGAACCTTTAGCTCAATGGTCTAAAGAAGAACATATTTAGCATTCAGCAGATTTACAGAATATTTTCCGCATATTTCCAAGCACCATGCATATTTTATTTGCCCATCCACCTTCTAAAAACATTCCTAGGTTTGTTTTATATAATTATGGGCTTTTGTAAAAAAAACATTAAAATGTATTAAATATTTGTCTAAAAGGTGTGCAAGTCTCTGTACAGAGTGGCTGTTAAGTGGTATGTAACTATTTAGTATGTACAGTCTTATGCAATCTTCACAGCTACTTGTCTCCTATTTATCAGTGGACCAGAATGCTAAATTGGAGAAGAATCAAATATTCATCTGAGGTCCAGTGAACAGTTTCAGATGTGACATGGATGCCAGAAAATATGGTCACAAATAAGAAGAATGCTAATGTAATTTATTTTAATATCCTAAATAATTAAAGCATATCCTAACAAAAACAAATATGCAATGTATTACAGCCAATTTTCCATTATTAATATTATTATTATTATTACTAGTTGTTTTCAGAATTTATATAGCGCCAACATTTTGTGCAGTGCTTTACAATATAAGGGAGATGGTACAGTCACAATACAATTCAGTACAAGAGGATTAGAAGATCACTGCTTGTGAGGGATTATAATTTAATAGAGAGGGATGAATGGTACACAAAGAAGTAACTGTGATGGATGAGCTGATAGAAGTATTAAAAGCTCAGTTGTTAGGTGGAGGCTGGATAGGCTTCTCTGAAGAGAGGAGTTTTCAGGCATCACATAAAGGTGGACACAGTAAGAGAAAGCTGAACAGCTTGGGGTAGGGAATTCCAAAGTATAGGAGAGGCTCCAAAGAAGTCCTGGAAGTGAGCATGGGAGGAGGAGACAAAGGAGCTAGGGCAGGAGGTATTTGGAGAAGCAGGGAGGATGGTTTCTGTGGTATATTGAGATAAGATTGGTGGTGTAGCTTTAGGCAGATTTGTAAATGACTTTGTATCTTGTTGTTAGGTTTTCTAATTTTATCTGTTGAGTGATTGGAAGCCAGTGAATGGATTGGCAGAAAGGAGTGGTGGACACTGAGTGGTTGGTAAGATAGATGGAGCTGACAGCAGAATTCATAATAGACTGAAGGGGGAAGAGCCTTTGTAGAGGTAGGCCAAAGAGAAGGGAGTTGCAATAGTCAAGAAGGGGCACATTTTGGAGATCTTATGGAGGTGAAGTCTAAAGAGACGGATAGCGTTTCGATTTGGGGATGACAGACTATGCTGCTCCCATGAACTATAAAGTGTGTCTTTCTATCCTCATCTCTATTACATGAAGGGAGGGAAACTTGCACTTGCACTACAAAAGAAAGCTTGAAAGGGAGATGACACTGTTTAAGATTTCAGTATAATTCCCAAGAAGTGATAAGGACACTGCATTTTTGGCAACATCAACAGCTCTTTGGTTTAGATATCCTTTAAACAGAACTAAACTGGAGTCCAATCCATATAATAGTAAAATACACTATTTCTATATATATTTAGTACATTTCTTCCATTACTATGCAAGGGAATTTAACTTTGTAGCATATATTTTGCATATGTGCGTCATATCAGTGCAGCATCATCAGTGCCTCCTCAACAGTGCCCATCAGTGCAGCATCATCAGTGCCTCCTCAACAGTGCCCATCAGTGCTGCCTCATCAATGCCTATCAGTGCTGCCTTATCAGTGCCACCTTATCAGTACTAATTAGTGCAACCTATCAGTGCCCATGAGCGCAGCCTCATCAGCGCACATCAGTGAAGGAGAAAAATTACTTTTTTACAACATTTTATAACAGAAACTAAGAGAAAAATGTTTTTTTTAAAGTTTTCAGTATTTTTTTCTTTGTTTAGCAAAAAAATAAAAAATCCAGTGGTGATTAAATACCACCAAAAGACATAGAAGACTGATGCTTACTTGCAGACATAGAAAGGTTGAATATTTACTTTGACAACACAATGATCCTCAAGCTACTATAGTCAGGTTCTTTTTCAACACCACCCCCCTCTCGTTTCCTCCCCCCCCATATCTTCCCCCCCCCCTTCACCACCCCTTCTTAATGAATGCTCCTATTTCATAGACCTCACCAGACGTAACCTAACGCATTACCTTTGGCCTTATGATAAAGCTCTAATTGGTTGACTTACTTAGACCTCATAACCTAATCGGTTCTAGACAATGATTGCCTTAAATCAACATAGGATTGTATTCATATTATTATTTTCTTCCTTCTCCCCTCTCTTGTTACCTTAAATGTTCTATAAGGATACTCATATGTTCGCTGAAAGTTTTGAGCGATTATTCTCATTGTAATGTGAAATATCCTGTATACTGTTATTTTCTCAATAAAATTCAATTGTTCAAAAAAAATACCACCAAAAGAGAGCTCTATCCGTCTAAAAAAAATGATATAAATTTAGTTTGGGTACAGTGTTGCATGACCACGCAATTGTCAAAGTGCAACAACACTGAAAGCTGAAAATTTACCTGGGCAGGAATGGCATTAGTGCCCAGTAGGCAAGTGGTTAAAGCCTTATATGAGATACTCTTTTTAACTAAGGTCCCCACTACTTTGGCAGTAATCGTGGGTTTCAGAAATCATTCTATAATGTATTACCTATACAGTGTTCTTAGAGGATCTCCCTGCTGTTTGAACCCCATCTAATTCTATTTGCAGGTCTTTATCCAAATAAGAAAGCAGGTACAAAAATGTTACAAGAACTCAAATAAAATGGAAGCAGATGGTGCTGTGGTAACCAGTAAATGTTTAGCTCAACTTGTTAATCTATAGTACAAGTTGGTTGTTATAGGAACAAGTCCAGAGGGTTGATCTTATGTTACATGCATTATTATGAGAACGATTTCATTTGCAAAATAACAGGTGCCTGCAATGATGAGCAATTTGATACGCCATGTAAAACCGCGCTGCCAGACTCGTTATGTCATTTTCCACTCTCATTACTCTAGAAAAATACTGGTCTTAAGTAACATAATTCTTCCATGTCATGTAAATATTTTGAGCAAATGAATATAGGAATCAAATCCGACAGCTGTGCTAAAATAAAGACTCATCTGATAAATTTTGAATATATGGTGTTAGGAAAAAATGAGATGATGGTATATGAAAGCTTATTTATTAGGGTTAGATTTCATTTTAATATTCAATTTGAAATCACTTTATATGATAGTTTTTTTTAAGTAAATCTGTTGTGCAAAATTGAAAAACCTACAACTACTACAATAGAGCCAATAAAATCTGAAATACATGAGAAATATTAAAGGTTAAATTCCCATTCTTTCCTTTGTGTGAGATGTTCTGGCAAGACCTGTGTATGGCTAATAACAGCCAGAAGACTGTATGCTTGGTAATTACCACCAACATGAAGGTACTTTTAGGCCTTGCTCCCCTAGAACTGATATTTAGTTTTCAAGTGGTCACTACTTGCTTGGACCTTCCTCTGTATTTCTATATATTTCAGAAGAATAAGGACTTAAAAAAGGCAAAATACAACTTTTTTAGCTATGACGTAGCATAAAATCCTTCCTGCTCCACTGACATTGTATGCAAACTAAATGAAGAATCCAGAGAGTCCTCAAATATGAATAGAGGAAATGCAGCTCTCCCAACCTAACTGTGCAGCATGCAAGTAAATCCAGTAGAAGTGAGACTCTTTTAATGGTCACTGTGAATGGAAGTGAATGGAGCAGGGAATTCGGTGCACAGATCTTATTATCGCAGTCCCCAAAAGATAAAGCATGACATGTTTGAACATTTGAAAACTAGCCTAAATGAGATTCAGTGGTCCCATACTTGAACCCAATAATCAGGGCCTTATCTGATACCTTTTGTGGTAAGAAAAGATCCAATGGCTCTACACACCTATGTGGATAAAGTAAGGTGTATGTTTGCTAAATGCTCACAGAAACAGATGAAACATGCATTTTTGTGTTTTTTACAAGTAATTTTAATGGGCTTCCTAATGTGTGTAGGCACAAGAAAATGCAAAAAAATAAATTTTCACGTCAAAATGTGCTAAACAGCAGTACATGGATGGATTACATTGGAAACATGACATGCCCAAGACATATGGCTATCTAATCGTAGTGCATAGGTGGATTTTATTGCATCAAAAAAATCAAACAAAGCTGCAACAATTTGGACCCCCCAGGAATTCTTCAATCAGCTTATTTACTACATTTTAATGTGCTGATGACCTATTACAGTATATGAATGTTATTGATGAAGCTGCATGTCGTTACAGTACCCAAAAAAGGGAGACTTCTGCTCTGGTGTTTGATAGGAATATAGTTTGAATATGGCTACATAATGCACATGTCATGTTATACATGCATTGTCTGTTTGTTTGCCTTCATTCATTTTATCCCTACCAGTGTTGCCAACCTACCAGACTGAAATTTACTGACGCGACACTCAAAATTTACTGGCACAGTAAGTGCAAATTAAGTGCAAATTTCAGTATTTAGGCTACAAATAAGTACAATATGCAATTAGCAATATGATGTAAGGTAAATATTAAGGCAAAAAACATATTTCTTATTTTATTTTGGATATAGTAAGTAAGTAGCTCAGGGACAGGATTCAGGAAGGCAAGAAATTAGAATAGGCGACGCGCACATGAAATTGTCTCTCACAGTGACACTGGCAGCAGTGTACAGCAGCACAGATGAGGATGGCACCTTACCGACACGTCATGTACCCTCCTGAGTCACAGTGACAGTCTCTCTCAACACCAGGTGGTCCCTTTAATCCACTCCAGTCCAAACAGCACTGACAGCCCTGCTCCTGGCTTGCCTTGCTGCCGTCCCACAGACCCGCCCATGAGACTCCGGACCGCTCCGCTCATTTCCCTTGCACCATGACATCACACGACATGCTCAGGCACCGCCTCCACCAGATTTGCCCCCCCCCGCCAGCACAGCCTGAACACACTGTAGCAGGCACTCGGATGGTTTCGAACGGCTCCGGACTAGAACTGCGTATGCGCAGTTCTGAGCAGAGCGCCACGGCCATATTATTTACTGGCAACCTTTTCCTGTCACTGACATTTACTGGCAGGAGAAAAGTGCCTGTTTTTTACTGATCCCTACCTCTCTCTGTAGCAAGGGAATGCTCTGTATAACTAGTCTCACCCTGTTTTCAGTGTGTCTAGTTTCTGTTCTGAGCACATATTATTGCTGGAGCTAGACATACTGTGATTTTTATCTTATGTTCATCTGTGAAGATTTGCACAAGTTTTGAATTAAAGCTTTGTACGATCTGCAAGATGTTATTTGGATTGGGTCACTGAGGTTGATTTACTAAAGGCAAATATACTGTGCACTGTAAGTGCATTTGCTCTAGATCTGAGGGAAAGCTCTGCTGATTTTTATCATTCAATCATGTACAAGCAAAAATGCTTTTTATTTATTTTCCTTACATTTAATTAAGTATTCTTTGCAAAGTGAAGCTTTACCTTGCTTACTAAGCTCTGGAACAAATACACTTGCAGTACACAGTATATTTCCCTTTAGTAAATAAACCTCACTGTCTGCTAATTCTACTGAGACTGTATGTTACAGCTATCTTTCCACAAATGGATCAGTTAAAGATTAAACTTACAGTTCTTAGATTAGAGAGGCACAAAAGCACACATTTTATAAAACCTGTCAAATGCCCTGCAACCAGAAAGTATAAAAGGCTGTATGGCTTAGTAGAAGTTTCCTCATTCATCAAAAATAGTTTTACAGTGACCCAAAGACCCTATTATTCAATTCATTTCAATGACTACCCAAACCAAGCCCTTTTGTTAAAGAATGAGAGAATGCTGGCAATGCGGACCAAACATCAATCTCCCATGTGAACATAGCTTAAAGTATATGTAAACACAATACCAAACTGTATAATCTTTAGGATGTTAATCTAATATTCAATATTTTTTAATCTGTAGCTTTCATAAAAATAATACATTTCTACCATGCAGGTCCTTGTTCAGGCACTTGCTGTTAGTACTTCCTCTATCACAGTTGTGTTCCTATGTTATCATCACCCTGTCACATCTGTGTCCAATTGAAAACATAATTGGTCATCTCAACACACGGTATGCAAGTATGGTCCACTGTTGTCACCATCAGGAAACCTGACCAGAGAAATGTGAACATTTTCAATTCGTAAGGGAATTTTCACTTAGCTTAGTGAATGTGGTGAAAATTCACTTTGTAACAAATATCAAATTACATGCAAGGAAAAATAAAGTATTATTTCTTGCACATGATTGGATGATGGAATTAGGCAGACCTTCACCTAATCCCTTGCAAAGTGAGCAGCCTATTTGGATTTAGTAAATCAACCCCTGTATATCCTGGGCTTTCCAATGCAGGAATTTCTAAAGTGGCTCACTAGAACCATGCCTAAACCTTAATGCAAAGCAGATGCAGCCGTACTGACAGTGTGCTCCTACAAACGGGTACTTTCTGACAGCATAATTGAGTTTTCATAGGCTGTGATCTTTAAGTCATAAAAATCTGATATCTCCATCTAATTATAATAATTGGTTGTTTGTTTTAAAAGACAAGAGTGTGATGGAGAGACCTACTGAAATTCTGTCTTGAGAGAAGCACGGAACCTGCAACTGCCAAACCCTTATTCTGAAAATGCATTGTCATTCTGCCCCTCACGCCTCAATACTTTAAGGTATAGACCTGAAGCAAGTATGCAAATTAAGATTTCTGACCACCTGTTTCAGGTTTCCTTAAAAGCCCAACTTTGGGAAAACTGTTTGAAAATAAAGTAGAACCCCATCAGGTTCTTAAAGTGGTAGTAAACTCTGCTTGATCATATAATAAAGCTTACCAGTAAGTAAAATGAATATCATCCAAACATGCACCGTTTAGGATATAGTCCCATGTTTTGCATCTGGTGACAGCACCGGCGCATGCGCACTGCGCTCTGAATTGAGGGCACGGTGAATGTGCTGCCTCCATGACTCTTATGTGCATGCGGGAGAGTGACGTCATAGCGGCTGGGCCTTTCAAATGACCAGAGCCCACAAACCCAGAAGAAAGACCAGGTGTTAATGACTGCGCACCGCTTGAGGGTTTCATTTTAGCGAAAGACCTTCATAATGTGCTCGTATGCGATACATACGAGCACATTATGCCCTTAACTTGTAGAGAGACTTGATTTTTGTCTTCTTTTATTAGACTTTGCTATTGCTTTAAAACAAAAGGTAGCTAAGGCTGTAATACTCATCTTGATTTGGGAGTTGTCCCCCACGGTATCTATTCTTCTCTATAAGATAACTGCAGTTTTCCCAGTTGAGTGACACCCACATTACTTAGCCCAGGAGACTGAGGCTTTACTATAAATAGAGAGTGTTATTGTTCACTATGTAATGATGCAGAGAGTGTGCATTGATATCATCCAATCAAAGATGCTCTTTGCATCATTAAGGACTGGCCACTGCTGAAAAAAGACCAAAGAGAAAGGAGACCCAGCCATTCCCATTACTGTCCTCAAGACTTCAGAATAGTGTAAATATACTGGAAGGCCCTGGAGGGGAAGGTGTTACATTTGGAAGTGGGGGGGGGGGGGGGGTTAATTCCTGGGACCTCTGGTCTACTTTTGCATCACGTGGGAATCAAAGATTTCCTTATAAATATCTACTGGATTGGCAAGTAGTAAAACGAGGCGCAGACCAAAGGGTTTTAGGTGGCTGATTGGAAAAACAGTGACTTTAAGGTGTGTGCTTCATGCATTCTAATGTCAGTTTCCATGGGTCTCCACTCGCCCCCTTGCTCCATATACCAGCTGTCACTGTGAAAACATTCAATTTATTAATGGTTGAACGTATGCCAAAATACTCTAGGTAAACGCATTCTAATTATTTAAACATACAATGTTCCATAGCACTGAAATATTGTTTAAACAGGATATATTTTGTAGTTATATGATTTATTGTTGCTAGAAATCAGGCATAGTAGGAACTGTTAATCTGATGGATTTGGGATTCAGTAAAATGATGTAATGTATGCAATAATGGATAAGGTGTGGACTGCATTACTGTGTGCAGGGATCACTACATTTACGCAACTTGATTATCCTGGAGACAGAGTTTGGAGAGCAGTGAAACATAGCATAACTATGACCAAAGGCTTGGTTTTATTGGCCTCATGTCACCAGAGGAGACAGAGATTTAGAGCAATGGGAGTTTTGTCTTATTTGGACCCATCTCACATCTGCAGAAGGGCGGGTTCTCAAAGTTTTATAAAGAGCTTTATAATCCCACTTTCCTCTTCCAACCACATGAAGTCACTTGGATAGCTTCCATTTCAGCAGCTTTTACACATTTTTCTTGTTTCTTATACCACAGCTGAGGCATGGACTTTACAGAATCAAAACACACTGGGGGTAGAAGTGACATTTATTTTGTTATTTTTTTAAATATCGAATGTCTAATAGTAATGCCAGTATATAGGCAGCACTGGGATATGACATAAATCAGTTCACCTACGTTTATCCTACTCACAAACCAACTGCTGACCACATAACATTTTAGTCCACTTTTGAATTGTTTAGTATATTTGATTCACTAACTTTGGTATGCTTAGATTCTAAGCTCCTATAGGCAGGTCCCCCATTACAATTTTACTACTATAGAAGTTAAAACTGAACTCCCGGCAAACAGCTAAATACACATATGAAAACATATAAAGGAATCTGTTTTGCCTGAGATTTATACAGCTCTGCTACAAAACATAGCCCTGTGTGTCAGAGCAGAAGACCTGACTTTACTCTGCTGCAGTCAAGTAACAATTAGGCCCCTTTCCCTCAACGTTCCATCTGTACATTTTTCATTCATGTTGTTTTGGATGAAAAATAGATAGCAATGCATCTATATGGGCTAACAGATGTAAAATGATGGGAATCTGTTTACGTTTGTTTCTGTTTCAGTCCATTTTTTTTTTTAAACAGAACAAGTCTCTGTCTTGTTCTGCCTAAAAGGACCTGAACGGAAGAAGTATACAGATATAAACAGACAACATCCATTTTTACATCTGTTTTTGCATCTGTCGGGGACTCATCCCTGCTGTCAGTTGGTTGTTTTAAGGAGCTGACACCTGCCCTTAGGTCTGGTATGGATTTTAAAGGAGATCTCATGTCAAAAAAAAGCCACGGGGTCCCCCCTCCAAATACCAGACCCTTATCCAAGTATGCAGCCTGGCAGGCTAGAAAAGAGGGGACAAGTGTGTGGCCTCCCTCTTAAACCATACCAGGCCATATGCACTCAACATGGGGGTTGCAAATTGTTGTGGGGCACCCCCCCAGGCAAAGAACCCACGTTGACGAGAACAAGGGCCTCTTCCCCACAACCCTGGCATTCGGATTGTAGGGGTCTGTGGGCATGGTGCTTATCAGATTTTGGAAGCCCCCTTTAACATTAAGGGGGCCCTCAGATCCCGGCCTCTTCATGTGAATAAGTAAGGGGCACATACCCCTACTCATTCACCAAAACGAAAGTCAACTGTAAACAAAACAAAAACGCAGTTGTGACAAAAATAGCCCAATGTACATCCATCGCCAATCACCTTGTCCAGTGATGTAGGTCCACATCAATCACGATGAACGACGGACGCTGACTCGCACAAAAAAAAAGCCGCACGCCAACACCTGACTGCCCCATTGCTTGCTGGTGTTGAATGACAACTTCACCCCCCCCGTCACTGAATTAAACTGAAGTTCTCACATCTAGCTGAAGTGCAGTTGTATTCACAGGTGTGAATGCACCCTTACCTAGGAAGAAGGGCTTGTATAGTTCACAGAAAATATCTGGTAAACTAATACACTTGTTTGAGAATTCTATTAGGATTTAGGGGTATTGTTTCTGTACCTACAGAACTAATCCTTAACCGCTTCAATACAGGGCTTTTAAACACCCTTCCTTACCAGAGCACTTTTTGCGATTCGGCACTGCGTCGCTTTAACTAACAATTGCGCGGTCGTGCGACGTTACACCCAAACAAAATTGACGTCCTTTTTTTCCCACAAATAGAGCTTTCTTTTGGTGGTATTTGATCGCCCCTGCGGTTTTTATTTTTTGCGCTATAAACAAAAGAAGAGCGACAATTTTGAAAAAAAACACAATATTTTTTACTTTTTGCTATAATAAATATCCCATTTTTTTTTTAAAAAAAAAACAATTTTTTTCCTCAGTTTAGGCCGATACGTATTCTTCTACATATTTTTGGTAAAAAAAATCGCAATAAGCGTATATTGATCGGTTTGCGCAAAAGTTATAGCGTCTACAAAATAGGGGATAGATTTATTGAATTTTTTTTTTTTTTTTTTACTAGTAATGGCGGCGATTTGCGATTTTTTTTTTCGTGACTGCGACATTGCGGCGGACACTTCGGACACTTTTGACACATTTTTGGAACCATTCACATTTACACAGCGATCGTTGCTATAAAATTGCAATGATTACTGTGTAAATGTGACTGTCAGGGAAGGGGTTAACACTAGAGGGCGCTGGAGGGGTTAATGTGTGTCCCTAATAGGAGTGATTCTAACTGTAGGGGGAGGGGACTTAAGGGGAGGAGACCGATCATGTGATCCTCTGTACTGGGATCACATGAGCGGTCTCCTCCCCGCTGACAGGACGTGGCGCTGTGTGTTTACACACACAGCTCCACGGTCCCGCCCGGTCCCGTTGTTTTAACGGGCAATCGCGGGTGCCCGGCGGACATCGCGGCCGCCGGGCACTCGCACCGGGTCCCGAGCGATGCCGCGGGCGCGCGCGCGCGCGCCGCCGGCGGCGCGCGCGCGCCCCCCAGGCGGCCGGGAATCCGAGGACGTCATATGACGCCCACCCAGGATGGTAGATCCACCTTGTGGGCGTCATATGACTATGGGCGGGTATTGAACTGGTTAAAAAAGAAAACATATGCAGCCACCAAATCTAAGGAAGAATTGGTAAGCTCCAATATAAACTCTTAAATATACTTTAAAGGTTACTTACAATTGGCAATTATTTCTAAATGATTATTTATCTAATAAATGACCCAATTGCATGCTTTATAACAAAATAATGTAAATGGTAGACCACACTCCTATATGTATGAAAGGGACATTATCGTTCAGTATTTATACGTTTTAGTGCCAACAAAATGTTTCATTTTTTGTTGTCACTTTGCCTTGTTCTAAGCATTACATTTAGATGATTTAATCATATAATCAACAAGGCAGGAAAAATGTATCTATATGTTCTACCAAACACAGAAATAAACAAATAACATATCCATCAGAGGGTTGGTTTGGTAGACACAATGGTGGTGGTGTGTGTATGTACATTGATGAAAATATGATTATTACACAATAATATTATCATGTGGATGAACAGTATTGAGGAACATATATTAAAGATAAGACCTTTTGTCTTGATTTAGAGTGCCAGGCAGCAGGATTATTTGCTTGCACCCACCTGCAGCAATTGCTATCATATTTCGTTTCTCCTCTACCTGAACAGATCACACTATGCCATAGACATTAGAAAGTCTATAATTCTTGTTTTTCTTTACCTATCAATTTACAGACATTTCTGTGTGCATCAAATAAGCATGCATATATAATTGATGACACTCAGCTCCTCCCTTATTGGACACAGTAGTGTACTGGCTAGAAAAATCCAACCTAAATTATAGACAGTAACCACCAAGATATGTGACCTAGGTATGTTGATTAAGGTCTGATTTTGCTCCTATCTTGGCTTTGTACATGCTAAAACTTTTAGCTCTGAAGACAATAATGTCTGTGAGAATCAAAAAGCTGGTCACACATAAGAGAACAGTTGGATTTAAAGGCATAGTCCAGCTACCCTTTAGCTGGTCCATTGACCAGCTGTCATTTAAACCTAAACAGCTGTTCAAACTCGGCTGTGGATGCCGAACAGGGAAGCCATTGTCTACCCCTACAGCCCTTATATAACGGGACAGTCCAGTAGCATGTGCTTCTGCCCATAGACATGAGGCTATGGCCAAATCTAGGAAAATCGCTAGATTGCTAAAAAGTAATCATGTTTGTTGGTACCTTTCACAGTATACACAACAAAGTTTTGCTGCTAATTATGAGAGATAGTTTTCTGTAGTTTTCTGCAGGCAGTGCCTAAGCATAGTAGTATGGAGAGATCCACAGCTCCAGGATGATCCACCCAAAATCAATCCCACAGCTGTGCCTAAGCATAGTACCCAAGGATTGGGAGGACTCAATACATGTGACTTAAACATTGATTATATTGCAGAAACTGAATGATCACAGAAAAAAATCAGTTCACAGCAATGACACTGCATCATTCTTGACTGCTGTCATTTCCAGAAATGAAGCAGCCATCTTAGCTCCAAGTACTGGACTGGACAAAGTATTTTCTGCAGCTTGTCCCCCTACCCAACAATTCTTTTATTTGAGGGGTGAAAATTTTCTCTCTTACCTACAATTGCCTACAATGCCAACAGCTCCAAACTCCTCCAAAAAAAATTATTTCCATGTGACAACTTGGCAACTGCTGTTTAACAGCTGTCACCTCCTGCTTAATGGCAGTCATGGACTCTTTCAATTCTTTTACAACCTCATCCAACACAGACATGGGAGAAGGAACTCATAACCCGTTGTTGCATATTTTACAATCCTTTGGGCAGCTCTTACCCAAGCTCCTTCATCCTGTCAATCTCATTTTGTAGCCCCCTGAAGAATCCCTGCGGCCTGTTTCAGCTACCTGGACCAAATCTCAGAAATCAATTTAATACAGATCACCTGATCAGCATCTAGTATAGTATCACAGCCAGGCCCATCTTTATTTTGCAGGTGGTTCAAAAAGCTCCTGCATGGCTACTTCATATTGAGGAATAGTCTCCCTCTCTTGTTGATCTCATGTAAACAATCTTATGTGGAGTTCTACCAGAAAGGTAATGTCACCAGAACCTCCAAGTCTCAGGCAGGACTATCACTGGCCTCACCTTCCAAAAAAACGAATGGATGAACCAGGAAGGTATGCCACAGGGATCTAGAACATACAGAGCTCTTCAGACATTCTGTCTAACCTGTCAGCGGAATATTCATGCTATTCATTTTTTGGATTAACGTGAGTGCAGCTCTATAAGGCACTATTGCGTCCTTCTCCCCATACACACCACTGGGGATGATAATTCCATCATCCTGCAGGCTACGTTAAGTGTAGACAGGGCTTAACCAGGTAACTCAAGCATTGAGAGCAATCAACACAAGTGAATACTTAAACATTGTTTATATTGTACAAAATGAATGCATTATTTGGATATCTTTTCCATATATATATACATAATTATTTTTTTAAGTTTTTGGCATTTTAGATGTACAATTTAAAAGGGAATTCCTGCTCATTGTGTGTTGCTTTTAGGCAGTACTACAAGTACCTTAGTTCCCATATTGTAACACATCTCACCAGCTTGCTCTTACTAATGAATTAAAGTGGTTCTAAAGCCTCGTACACATGATCGGATTTTCTGCAGACAAAACCTCAGACTTTTGGCCAGGAACGACAAGGAATTGTCGGCCAACAAACACGAACATAGTGACGTACTAGACGTACTACGAGCCGATAAAGTGGAAGTTCAATTGTCATGCGCTACCCTTTGGGCTCCTTCTGCTAATTTCATGTTAGTAGAAGTTTTGTGAGTGTTGATTCACGCTTTTCATTTTGTGCTTTTCATTTTGCGCTTTTCAGTTTGTTTCTGAACGGCCGTTCATCAACCAGCCAAGTTGCGGAATTGGAGGAGATAACGTGTTATTTATTATTGGCCTTGGAGTTATTGCTTTGAACCAAGTCCAGTCCAGGAACCGGAGAAGGAGGATTTCTTGGACCAAAAATTGGTTGCTTTATTAATCGTGACCAATTATGTCATATGCCTTTGCTGCGGGAGCTCCAGGAGAATAAATATGATTTTCAGAATTATCTCCAGATGACAGACCCCTGCTTTCACCAACTCTTGGCATTGTTGACCCCCTATATTAAGAAGCAGGACACATGCATGAGGCTTTTATTTTATTTTTTGGTTGAATAATGATTTGATTTGGTATATTTTCTATATTTTTGGATGCATAGAATGCACTTTTTGGTTAATAAAAAAATTGTGTAGAATAATACTTGGCTACTGTATGTGTTTTACCTCAAATTACAGTTTGGGAGTAGGCAGTTACATTTAAAAAAAATACAATGTAAAATTAACAAGGGACACCAACATAGTTGTATTTTTTGATATAAAAAAGCTACAGGATAATGGTTTTTCCTCCTTACTTGCTGTTCTGTCAAAAAATCTAAATCTTCGTGTACTGGAGTGTACAGAGTTGCCGGTGTTGTGTCAAAACAGCAAGTCATCAAAATCTCCAATTACTGACGGTTTACAGTAACCGGAAGTGACCTGATTGGAGATCTCGATGAATTGGCTATTTTGATAGAACACTGGCGCTGTCCGCTCCTCCTCTGCTATGAGTGCCCCATCAGCAAGCTATGTGCTAAGGGAGCACTCATACGGGCACGCTCCCGAGCCAGGCTGTGTGCAACCATTGACACACACGGTGCAGCTCAGCCCCCCCCCCCCACTCATAGAATTTAACTGACAGCAGCAGGAGCCAATTGCTCTCAGTGAGTCCTGTGAGGAGAGAAAGCGCAAACAGTGCTTCTGCAGATGGGCACAGCGCTGGATCATGATAAGTTCATGATAGGTAAATGTTTAGGGAGGGGTAGTGGGAAATATTTTACCTTAATGCAGGGAATGCATTGAGGCAAATGTCTTGACTTAAGATCTGCTTTAATAGTCAGTCAAACCAGAAAGTGACTTGAATAATAAAAAAGTATGAGTTGGGGCAACATAGCGGCTTGGTTAGCACTTCTGCCATGCAGTACTTGGTTTGAATCTTACCCAGAACACTATCTGCATGGATATTGCATGCTTTCCCTGTTCTTGTGTGGGTTTCCACCATGTATCCCAGTTTCCTCCAACACTTCAAAGACATACTAATAGGTTATAGACTTCTGTCTAAATTAGCTCTAGTATGTATGCATGTGAGATATTGACCTTAGATTGTAAGCTCCTTGAGGGCAGGCACTGATGTGAATTTACAGTATGTAAAGAGTTGTGTAAATTGCCTGTAATAAATAAATAAAGATAAAAAAAGATTTACAACTGTCTAAGTCCTCAGGAAGCAGGTAAAGTGAAAGTTCATCAGATGCCACCCTGAAACTGCCCGACCACCACTGTCCAAAAAAAAAATATATCCAAAGCACGAGGTCTTTTTCAGTATATTCCCCGTACACACACGGTCGGATATTGAGATGGAAAAAGTCAGATCGGATTATATTGTCGGAAAATCAGATTGTGTGTGGGCTCTAGCAGGCTTTTTCCGTCTGAAAAAATTTGAGAGCAGGATCTCAAATTTTCCGACAACAAAATCCGATCAGACTTTTTCCGATCGTGTGTCGAGAATTCCGACGGACAAAGTGGCACGCATGCTCAGATCAAATTACGAGACCAAAGCTATTGGCTACTAGCCTCTACGTAGTTCCGTCGTATGCAAAGAATGTCGCCACGTTCGGAACGATCAAATTTTCTGACAACTTTGTCCGACCGTGTGTATGCAACACCAGTTTTGGACAAAATCCGTCGGAAAAAATCTGACGGATTTTGTGGTCGGAATTTCCGACCGTGTGTACGGGGGCTTAGTCATAAAATGAAAACATGGCAAAAATGGAAATTTGCCATTTTTGTCTTTTTACTATATAGAGGTTAAAGAGGTAGGGACTCTTTCCAGATAGCAAGGATAACTTGCCACAAATTTGTGGCAGTGCTCAATTGTAAGTCTTGTTAATTTGTTGCACATTTTCACTAGCAAGCTGTACACTTGTAGAGCACTTGAAACACAAGTTCTATTTGACACTTTTCCAATTTGTAGCAAATTTGTGTGGCAAGTCTCTACCAAGAGCAAAGTTGCAGTGGTGAGTCTACAGCAAGAGCTCTGCAAGTCTACAGCATGAAAATTCAGCCACAGTGACCCCTGTGGTGGGATGACTATTGCACAACATCACTGAACCAGAACTTGCAGAAGACTTGCAGAATATTTGCACAGAAAGATTATCTGAAGTTATGTAATGCAGACTTGCTGCAATTGTGTGAAGCCAGGCAAATCTAGCAATAGCTTAGCAAGTCCTTTTCAAACTTTCAGCACAATTCCTTGCTATCTGGGTTGTTAATCCCCTACAGCAGCCTTTCTCAACCTTTTCAACACAGAGGAACCCTTGAAATAGTTCTCCGGTCTCGAGGAACCCCTGCTAAAAATCTACAAAATCTATCTAGAAATCTACAACTCATGATACATTAGTGTGATGGTCAGTGAGAGGAATGGCCCTTACACTTGTGGTCATTGGGAAGAATTACCTCCTTACAGATAGCTAAAAAGATCAATGGTGTCAGTGGGAACTTATCCCAATGCTGAAGGAACCCCTAGCAACCTCTGGAGGAACCCTAGGGTTCCACAGAAACCTGGTTGAGAATCACTGCCCTACAGTATTGTTTCTAAATGATACTTGTTACAAGCTGTTACAGTGATCATCAAGTGTTACTAAACCCAGGACCCTGCATTCACCATATCTGGTCTCCCACAGTACACAGAACATGGAAATGCAATTATTTTAGTAAATATAAACTGCTAAATATCTTTTCTCATCAGCGGTATATAGCAGTCATGTGACTTCTATTAGTGTCTGGTTAAAGAGGAAGTTAACCCCTAACAAAAAAATGATTAAAAATAAACCCTGCAAGGCAAAGGCATAATGAGCTAGTATGCATGGCATACTAGCTCATTATGAATAACTTACCTGAGAACAAAGCCCCCGAAGCGGTCATCCTTCATCTCCGCCACTGCCATGTATCCCGGAGTGACTTCCGGGTCTCGCGGCTCTGGCGATGTGATTCGCCGGAGCCACGATGACGTCACTCCCACGCATGTGCACGGGAGTCGCCACTAGCGGCATATCGCCGCAGCGGTGTGCCCAGTGTGCATGCGCCGTAGACATCGTTGTCTGTATTTTTGCAAATATCTCCTAAACCGTGTAGGTTTAGGAGATAATTCTTGGACCTACAGGTAAGCATTAATCTAGGCTTACCTGTAGGTCAAAGTGGTCTGTAAGGGTTTACAACCACTTTAAAGCTTGTTGGAGGAGTTTTCATTCTCCAATGATTGAGAATGCAGGACCCCTGACCCTCTGTCTGGACAGTGCTGATTGGCCCTGTGCTGATCACATCCCAGATAGACAGAATAACTTGCCACAAATTTGTGGCAGGCTTGAATTGTAAGTTCTGTTAACTTGCTGCACATTTTCAATGGAAAGTTGTACACTTACAGAGAACTTGAAGCACAATTTCTAGTTGCCCCTTATCAAATTTGTAGCAAATTTACGTGGCAAGTCTCAGGCAAGAGCAAAGTTGCAGTGGGGAGTTTACAGCAAGAGCTCTGCAAGTCACAGTGACCCCTGTGGTGGGATGACTATTGCACAACATAACGAACCAGAAATTGCAGGAGACTGGCAGAATGTTTGCAAAGAAAGTTGACCTGGAGTCATGCAATGTGGACTTGCTGCAATTGTGCAACAAACTTGTGAAGCCTGGCAAGTCTAGCAATAGCTTAGCAAGTCATTTTCAAACTTTCAGCACAAATCCTTGCTATCTGGGTTATCATTTAAAAATCGGTCATTTTATAAGTGGATGGGCAGATCTATGGATAAAGTTTGAATCCCCTTTAAATCGATCTGTGAATAACAAGTCTGTTTTTCCTCTCAGCAGTTATGACATCTTCAGATTACTTTCCCTTCCATTTTATGTGTGTAAAAAAAGTAATTCTAGCCTTCTATTTCTGACAGGACACGGAGTATGAAAACAATTTTGTGTTTTGGGATGTTGTTAGGAATTGTGGGAAAGAACACCATTATGAAGGAGAGATATTAACACTCCTGACATAAAATGTACAATCCTCTCTTTGATAATGCTAAAACTAAGTGCATACTAATTTGCAGAGAAAAGAACATTAAGTTCTAAACAAGGAGCAGTATACAAAATATAATAGGCTCCAGCCTTGGGACACTGGAATGACCAACCGTACATGGCTGCTGTCTTGTGCTGTCAATGGAGCTTTGTCATTCTTTCCCTAGGCTGCTGTAAATACACATTCCAGGCTGAATTTGGGATGAAAAAACATGTGTGATTCACTCATGGGGGAGTTGTTGAAAATCTGTAATTACTTAGCTATGCAGTTGTAAGATTTCCACAGAATGCCACACACTGTTCTAATTTGGGTCAATAAGGAATATGGACCTGCTATCTGTGGGTTCGAATTTCTTCAGCAAAACAATTTGACATAGTTAATGTGAGATGACTTCAGAATAGGTTGTTTTCTTGAATTTGTTATTGTGGGAACAACTTTTGTCTGTTACTTTTTTCTCCCCTTATGGTGTCTCTTTAGAGGAAATGGAAAATTACATTTATTCTTGCTGGATGTGTTTTCTCAATATTAAAGTGGAGTTCCGCTTAAAAAAAAAAAATTTAAAGTCAGCAGCTACAAATACTGCAGCTGCTGACTAATCGGACACTTACCTGTCCCAGGGTCCAGCAATGCGGGGGAACGAAGCCCCACTAGTCTCCCCCTTCTCTCAGCGGTGCCGGTATTTTCACTGTGGGCGCCCGGCTGTGGCTTCACAGCCGGGCACGCACTTCCGCACACGCGGCGTGCTGTGACTGGCCGGGCAATCATCTGGGACCTGTGACGTGTCCCATGTGATTGCCGAGAGGGAGGGGGGAGAGGTTAACTTGCTTCCGACGCCACGGTGCTCCGGGAGGAAGTGGGAGCGGGAACCCTCTAAAAAGCCCCCCAAAAAAATGACATGCCAAATGTGGCATGTCAGGGGGTCACCTTCCCTTAAAGCAGAAGTTCCATTTTTGGGTGGAAATACGCTTTAAGGCTGATTTTTGCTTATGATCATGATGTATTTAATGTCCCCAATGTCCTCTCTTTCAGCTTCTTTTTCTTAGGCTCCTTCTACAGGAGTTTTGTGTTCTGCCTGTACAAAGCAGCTGTTGTCCTGTGTTCAGGGCCAGATTAATATAGGGGCTATTGGAGCTGCAGCTCCAGGCCCCTTCCTTAAAGCGGGAGTCCCGCAAATTTTTTTTTTTTAAAGTCAGCAGCTACAAATACTGCAGCTGCTGACTTTTAAAATAAGGACACTACCCTGTCCCAGGGTCCAGCGATGTCGGCACCCGAGGCCGAACCATCCCTCATTCCTCGGATGCTGCCGCCGCCATCTTCGGTAAGGGAATCAGGAAATGAAGCCTTGCTGCGCAATCCAAATGGTCCCTGCTGTCTCTGGGACCCGTGTGTGTCCCAGCAGACAGTGTGTGTGGGGGGGCGGGGGGGGAAGAGGCGGGAAGAGGCGTAGAGTAGACCGTGGGAGTCTATGCCCGGAAGTGGGTGCAAATACCTTAGACAGGTATCTGCACCCCCTCCCCCTGAAAGGTGCCAAATGTGACACACATTTCCGAAAAGCAGAGGTTACATTTTTGTGTGAACCGCTTTAAGATAGGCCCAGCCCAGTGGAGTCACTAATTCTGTGCAGTGCTGCTCTGCATGCAGTGTACACATGATTAATATTTAAATTGCAGTGGCATTGGTATAAAAAAATGGGGGTGGCATTGCAATGTCCATCGCTACCATATTACTACCCTACTAATACTACCCAAAGGCACTCTCTCTCATTCCCCCTTTCTCTCTCTCTCAACCCCTCCCTCTCTTTATTACCTCTTACCTCTCCCCTTCTCTCTTCCCCCCCCCTCTTCTCTCTCTCACTCCCTCTCTCACCCTCACCACCCTCTCTCTCACACCCTTCCTCTCTCTCTCACCCCCCTCATCCCCCTCTTTCTCATCCTCCTCTATCTCACCTCCCTCTCTTTTACCCTCATCCCCTTCTCACTCTCACCCCCCTCTCTCACCCTCACCCCCCTCTCTCTCAACCTCCTCTATATCAAACCCCCCTCCCCCTCTCTCACCTCCATCCCCTTCTCTCTCTCTCTCACCCCTCACTATTTTATTTCATTTGTTTAAATATTTAATTTCTTTTAACAAAAATTTTTTGCGCTTTCATTTTATTTATTTCCATAAAAAGGCCCACCAAAATCCTGAGCACTAGGCTCATGATGCGCTTAATCTGGCCCTGCCTGTGTGTCCTAGGATAGTTACAGACAAAGTATGAGCTCAACGTTTAGAGGCAGAAAAAAAAAACCTTCTGGTTTGCATTTCTGATTGGAGCTTAGTGGCAGAAAAAAACGCAAAACTCTTCTAAACTCATCTAAACTTTGTACACAAAATGCTCTATTTGAGCTTTTTTTTTTTCTGCCAAGGGAAATGGAGTTTTTTTTCAAGCACAGTTTGCATGGAGCCTAATTTACTTTTTTACTGAGTGACCAGAGAACTGGTAAAGGAAAACTCCAGCCAAAAATATGATAAAAATGAAAAGCCAGTTAAAAGATAAAACATGCTTTTGCTGCAATATTCACCTTCCATCCAGAGACTTTCCCCTAGAGTACCTTTTTGCTACTAGTTGTCCTTAGTCTGATGACCAGCATTATTGAACCAACTTCCTTTAAGCTCAGGTCTTACTGGACCTGCCCCAGCCTTTGAATGGACCATATAAGCAAAAGCAGCACAGTAATCAGCTCATCTGTCACTTTGCACTCTCCTCCTATCAGCATGCTCCTTGTTAGCACATTAACTAATTAGCTCCATGCTATTTATTTTCACATTTCTGCTCTTTTGAACATGGACTGCAGGAGGCTGATGTCAAGTCAAATTCAGTTACCTTGCTTGCATTTAGAATACATTTAATGATCTATTCTACGCTCCTCCCAGGACCTCCTGCTCTCTAGCTCCCTTGTTACCTCCTCCCATGCTCGCCTACAGGACTTCTCCCATTCGCTGGAACTCCCTGCCCCAGTATGGACCATGTCCACCTTTAGATGATTCTTGAAAACTCATTTATTCTAGGAAGCCTACCCCACCTCCATCTAAGAACTGTGCTTGAGTCAGCTCCATCAGATCATCCCCTGCAGCCATTACCTTTTTTACCACCTCCGCCTCCCTTTAGATTGCAAGCTCCTTGAGCAGGGCCCTCCTATTCCTTCTGTATTGAACTGTATTGTAATTTTACTGTCCCCCGTTTTATTGTAAAGTGCTGCGTAAAATGTTGGTGCTATATAAATCCTGTATAATAATAATAATTTAGTACAGAGCTGAAAACTCTGCGTCTTTTATATCTGCCTGGAGTTCAGCTTTAATTTTTCTATTAAAGTGCAACAGCACTAAGGGTTAGAAGTTCTTCTCAGAATCCCTTGCAGCTATATTCAACAGTCTTCTAAATGATGTTATGTACAGGGCTGTAACCCTTTGTCACATACTGTAGTCCTGTGTTGTACATCCTCCCCCTCCAGTATAAATGTATGTTAAGAAGGCCATAGTAGACCAGACAGAGGACAATGTATAAACCCGTGTCTGTGTCTGATATGCTACCATTAGTAACGGGTGGAATGGCGTTGACATTGTCTGTCATCACATGTTTCAGTCTAAATGCTAAATATTGGATTGGTACATTTAATATGCTACATTTCCATATTTAGAGTTATTTGTTCGCTTTTATGCCCCGTACACACGGTCGAAAATTCAGACCGCGTGTGGGCTCCATCTGACTTTTTCCGTCGGAATGTCCGATGGAAAAAATTTGAGATCCTGCTCTCAAATTTTCCGACAACAAAATCCGATCAGACTTTTTCCGAACGTGTGTAGAGAATTCCGACGGACAAAGTGCCACGCATGCTCAGATCAAATTAGGAGAACAAACCTATTGGCTACTAGCCTCTACGTAGTTCCGTCGTACGCAACGAATGTCACCACGTTCAGAATGATTGGATTTTCCGACAACTTTGTCCGACCGTGTGTATGCAACACCAGTAACGGACAAAATCCGTCTGACAAAATCTGATAGATTTTGTGGTCGGATTTTCCGACCGTGTGCACGGGGCATTACTCTGTTTGTAATGCCACGTACACACGACTGGATTTCCATCAGAAAAATCTTGGATGGTTTTTCCAACGGAATTCCGCTCAAGCTTGGCTTGCATACACATGGTCACACACGGTCGCTGAACTTTCGACCGCCAAGAACGTGGTGACGTACAACACTACGACGAGCCGAGAAAATGAAGTTCAATGCTTCTGAGCATGCGTCGAATTGTTTCCGAGCATGCGTAGGAATTTTGCGCGTCGGAATTGGTACAGACAATCGGAATTTCTGATCAGAACCTTTTCCGACTGAAAAATTGAGAACCTGCTCTCAATCTTTTGCTGGCTGGAATTCTGCTAGCAAAAGTCAGATGGAGCATACACGTCGCATGTTCGGACCAAAAGCTCTTATCGGACTTTTGCTGGTGGAATTTCCGATCGTGTGTGGTATTACAGTATTTGTTCCCATTTTCGAACAAGATGTGCCCAAACATTCACCCAAAATTCAACCTGAAATAAGGAAATAAGCTCTACTGTACACCCATCAGCTGCCTGTATAATAAAGTAAATGTCAGCTAAAACTGATGGGCAAATCCTATGAGATACGGGGGTAATATTTATTGTACTAATTGCCCAGAAAATCTTTGATAAGTTTATGCATGCAAGACCACAATACAAAATGGCATTTGCATGTGATGTTCTGTGAAATTCATCATCACTGCTTATGTAAGTAATATTTAGGTGGGGGGCAAGATACCTCCCTGCAATGGCTATGGCTTTAGGATTCTTTGCAGAATCCCTGCCCATGGATCAGGCAGCACTACACGTTGACTCTTTAAAAAGAAAGGAAAATAAAAGAAACAGTAATTTAATTGTTAGCCAATGATTTCTGTATCCATTTTGCTGTGTGTTGCACAGTTAGGCTGGCCATACATCATGAAATTTTGGGTTGAAGGAAAGAAAATCACTATATTCCTCTATCAACACAGTCAGTGTTTATGGGGGGATCCCTCCCACTGCTCTATTGTATTCTGACAGTGGGAGGTTTCCCCACCATTAGAATACAATGATCACTGCTGCTGGCTATAGCCACCAGCAGTGATAAATCCCCCCCTCCCTAAAGGCAGGTTGTACTGAAACGATTGATAGATCAATTCCAATACAACTAGCCTGCCCATAGATGTTCACCAGGAACCATCTACGGCCAGCTTTATTGTTGTTGTTCCTGATCCTAGGTATTGTGTAGTAAAGTTTCTATTGTCAAATCAATGCCAGAAAGTTTTTCTCAAGAAACAAAAACAATTACATCCAGCTAAAGTGGAAGCAGACATATGAAGGGTTGTCCAACAGCCTAGAAATCAGGTTATTACAGCTCTAGAGAGCTGTTACTATTGATATACAGTATGTTGGGCTGATAGAGATACTTCACCATACAGACCCTCAGTTACTAACACATGCTGGTCAATATATATATATATATATATATATATATATATATATTTACAAGCATATCCATATACACTCACCAGCCACTTTATTAGGTACACCTAATTGCTTGGTAACACAAATTGCTAATCAGCCAATTACATGGCAGCAACGCAATGCATCTAGACACGGTGAAGGCGACTTGTTGAAGTTCAAACTGAGCATCAGAATGGGGAACAAAGGGGATTTACATGACTTTGAAAGTGGCATGGTTGTTGGTGCCAGACGGCTGGTCTGAGCATTTCAAAAACTGCTGATCTACTGGAATTTTCACATTCATCCAGTTCTAGGGTTTACAGAGAATGGTCCGAAAAAGAGAAAATATCCAGTGAGCCGCAGTTGTGTGGATGAAAATGTCAGAGGTCAGATGAGAATAGGCATCTATCTCATCTATCTATCGAGATGATAGAAAGGCAACAGTAACTCAAATAACCACTCATTACAACCAAGGTATGCAAATAAATACCATATTTGAACGCACCACACATCAAACCGTGAAGTAGATGGGCTACATGAGCAGAAGACCACACCGGGCACCACTCCTGTCAGCTAAGAACAGGAAACCGAGGCTACAATTCGCACAGTTTAACCAAAATTGAACAATAGAAGATTGGAAAAAACGGTGCCTGGTCTGATGCGTCTTGTTTTCAGCTGCGAAATTCAGATGGTAGGGTCAGAATTTGGTGTAAACACCATGAAAGCATGGATCCATCCTGTCTTGTATCAACAGATCAGGCTGGTGGTGGCGGTGTAATGGTGTGTGGGATATTTTCTTGGCACACTTTGGGCCCCCAATTGAGCATCGCTTAAACACCATGGCCTACCTGAGTATTGTTGCTGACCATGTCCATCCCTTTATGACTACAATGTACCCATCTTCTGATGGCTACGTCCAGCAGGATAATGCACCATGTCACAAAGCTCAAATCATCTCAAACTAGTTTCTTGAACATGACAATGAGTTCATTGTAGTCCAATGGCCTCCACAGTCACCAGAGAGCACCATTGGGATGTGATAAAATGGGAGATTCACATCATGGATGTGCAGCTGACAAATCTGCAGAAACTGCGTGATGATATCATGTTAATATGGAGAAAAATCTCTGAGGAATGTATGCAACACCTTGTTGAATCTATGCCACAAAGAATAAAGACAGTTCTAGTACTAGCAAGGTGTACCTAATAGCGTGGCCGGTGAGTGTATATATCTACAAGCATAAAAGTGAGAGAGTTACCTGATCCGGTGAAAGGCCTTGGCTGGGTTTTAAGCCATAAGCACAAACGACCCCTTGTAATGAGGGGTCTATAGGAGCTGGTAAGCAAGTTTTTCAGCTTTTAGTGGAGGCACTGATGCATACGATCACTAAGAGGTGGTGGATGGTGGAGATCAACACCAGGAGTATATAGGATCTTTCATCACAACACTTGTGGACTGTTTTGTTATTTTCAATCATTTTTATTTTGGTTTATTTAGCGCAATACTATATATTTTTTATATCTACAAGCATATCACTAACTTATTTTCCAGCTCTGAGAAGTCATATGGCTGAAAGCCAAGAGCAGCAAAGAAAGCTGATGCTGGAAGGTGCGGGGTTGTAACACTAAATCATGTCTTTAAGAACAGCCACCTTTCACGTGGCCCACCAATAACTGAGGCACTATGGCACACTTTACTTTGTACACTTTAGCCCACAGAAATCTGTCCAAACCATGAAAATGCCAGCAGGTTAAAGTTTTCACAGTCTTCCCTTTTAGGGATACATATAATAATATTGGCTTATTATATTGTTAAGCCCAAACGCGTTTTCCTGGCCTTATTTAACAGAATAATGGTTCATGTCAACGGCCATTGTTTTCCTGCATTTGGAATTTACAGTAAATACAGGTCAGCCAAATTCTATTGACTTGTTTGAGCAGTACACATCGCAGTTCAGAGGCATTTCTTATTATAGTGTGTTTGATCTTCAGGCAAAACAGGTCAAATGCAGCTTTTTCTTGTCAAACTCTGCGTTTTCTGTTCAAATGCAGCTGCAGGCATTCTAATGGAAAATGCAAAGTCTGACTAGAATGTACTTTGACAGAAAAAGTACCCTAGAGCCAATGCAATGAGGCACTATTTAACATTCATGAAAGAAAAGATTGTTGTGACCAACTGGTAACATAAACATTTAGTATTTATGACAATTAATCTGTCAGCCAGGGCTGGCCCTACCATGGGTCCCAGTGGGTCCATTGGACCCAGGCAGCACTTTGAGAAGGGCAGCAAATTGAACCACGACTACCTTTCCTTCTCTTCTATTTACCCAGCAAATTGACAACCACAATTTTTTTTCAGCAGTTTTGAGTGTCATGATGACAGCTGCCCCCGGACCGCCCTGCCTGCCTCTATACTACCCTAGCCTGCCCCTATACTGCCCTAGCCTGTCTATATACTACCCTAGCCCGCCCTATACTGCCCTAGCCTGTCTTTATACTACCCCAGCCTGCCCTTATACTGCCCTAGCCTATCTATATACTACCACAGCCTGCCCCTATACGGCCCTAGCCTGTCCATATATTACCCTAGCCTGTCTATATACTAACCTAGCCTGTCCATATACTGATCTAGTCTGTCTATATACTAACCCAGCCTGCCCCTATACTGCCCTAGCCTGTCTATATACTACCCCAGCCTGCCCCTATACTGCCCTAGCCTGTCCATATATTACCCTAGCCTGTCTATATACTACACTAGCCTGTCCATATATTTCCCTAGCCTGTCTATATACTACCCCAGCCTGCCCCTATACTACCCTAACCTGTCTATATACTACCCCAGCCTGCCCCTATACTGCCATAGCCTGTCTATATACTACCCCAGCCTGCCCCTATACTGCCCTAGTCTGTCCATATATTATCCTAGCCTGTCTATATACTACCCTAGCCTGTCTATATACTGCCCTAGCCTGTCTATATACTACCCCATCCTGCCCCAGACTGCCCTATACTACCATAGCCTGTCTATATACTACCCCAGCCTGCCCCTATACTGCCCTAGCCTGTCTAGATACTACCCCAGCCTGCCCCTATACTACACTAGCCTGTCTATATACTACCCCAGCCTGCACCTATACTGCCCTAGCCTGTCTATATACTACCACAGCCTGTCCCTATACTGCCCTAGCCTGTCCATATATTACCCTAGCCTGTCTATATACTACCCTAGCCTGTCCATATACTGCCCTAGCAGTGGTCACATATGGTTCAATATTCGGCCAGTCCCTGCTGAACTGTCTGGATTTCGATCCATGTGTGGCCAGATTTAGATGTTTTTCGTTCAGACTACAGGCTAAATGAAAGAAACCTATGAATGTATGGCCAACTGTATGCTACCTAATTTCTTTATAAACTCTGATCAGCATATAAATAATCACACCTATTTCCATGACACATTAATTAGTGCTATAAAACACACGTGTTTTAACTCTGTCAACACCTATGGGAATTAGGACAAGAAGACCATAATTACTATACAATGGATTGGAAATGCCTAAAGGTTTCTTGGTGTAATAGAAACTAATGACGGAGCTCCTACAGTTTATGGCTACATGGATATCATTACCAGTTTCAATTGTAGCATTCTTGACTATTGTCAGGAAATGGAATATTGGAAGAATACCAGTTGGACACTCCCAATAAATAGAGCTGTTACTGCAAAAGAAGTGACACGCAGATGGCCATGGAAAAAGCACCAATGTTCTTTTCTTAAAGAATCAGAACCCATCTGTAAATTTATATATATACATTTCCACAATTCAGATATAATTTACATGTGAACCATTCCATCTGCATTGCTATTCACTACTCAGATCCTTAGGGAGGCATGGAGAGAGGGGGTGTTGGCAGCGATTACAGATCATCATGTATTACTTTAGTGGAGGATTCAAAAAAGAAAAATTCAAAATACATTAACAGAATAACTCTTTGTATGAGATTTTAGTGAAAATATAGAGAAATATATATTTGTGCGATTTAAAGTAGAAGTCCACCCTAACACTAAAATCCCTGCATCTACAGCCATCCACGATCTAACACTAACCTATCTGGCCCTGTAACAAAAGAAATCAGTATACATACCAGTGGTGGCTGGTGCTCAATATTTTGGGGGGGGGGGGGGGGGCGGCAAACAAACCTCCCCTCGCTCACTCACACCGCCGCCACCACCCAGGGCCGGGACAAGGGGTGGTCAGGAAGGACGGCTGCCCTGGGCACTGTGTTATCATGTGAGGTTCGAGGGCACCACAAGGAGATTGGGCGAGGGGATTTGTGTTGGGAGGGGAAAACTGGGGGGGGGGGGGGGGTGGCAGACTTTAAGAATTGTTCTAGGAGGGAAATTTGGGGAGGTGTGTTCAGAGTGGTGATTTGAGGGGGGGATTTGTGTTGAGAGGGGAGATGGGGAGGAGAATTTATACTAGGATGGGAGATTTGGGGGGGTTGTGCTAGAATAAGGTAATATAGTGTGTGTGTGTGGGGGGGGGGGGGGTTTGTGCTAGTTTTTTTTTTTTGGGGGGGGAGGGTTGTGCTAGTAGGGATGATTGGGGGGGGGGGCATTTGTGCTATGAGGGGAAATTTGGGGAGGTGTGCTAGGTGATTTGAGGGGGGGTGGTGTTTGTGTTGAGAGGGGAGATGGGGGAAGAGGATACATACTAGGATGGGGGATTTGGGGGGGAGGTTGTGCTAGAAAAGGTAATATGGTGGGGGGGGGATTTGTGCTAGTAGGGATGATTGGGGGGGGGGCATTTGTGCTAGGAGGGGAAATTTGGGAAAGGGGGATTTGTGCTAGGTTTGGAGACTTTGTGCAGGGATATGGAGTGGGGTGGTAGGGGTGCTTATGCTCAGAGGGGAAACTTGAGGGGTAGAGGATTTGGGCTAGGAAGGGGGAATATTTTTCTGGGGGGGGATTGTACTGTAAGCATATGTGGAATGAGAGGATTTTAGCTTGCAGATTAGCACTCAATTTTTTTTGGGGGGTTGCTAACACATATTGCTCATACATCTTGGGGCGTGCAATTTGGCATGTTCTCCCTGGGCTCTAGGTGACCTTGTCCCGGGACTGCCGCCACCACCCCCAAAACCCCCCTCCCGTGGGAGACGGATGGGAGTCCGCGATCCCCCCACGTGTGGGTGACGGTTGGGAGGCCGCGATTGGAGGCCTTACTGTTAGCAGGCACAGATGGGATCTGAGCCGAGCCGGGAGCCAAGCCGAGATGAGGAGATGAGCTTGACGAGGGAGGAGTCGGGGCTTCTCCTCCCGGCCGAAGAGGAGGGGGGGTGCTGATACTCCCTAGCCAATCGGGTCTCAGGACCAGCTTCCTGATTGGCTGGGGGGATAATCAGGAAGACAATAGTGAATATTAATTCACTATTGTCACACAACTGGGTGGGCTCAGGGCACAGTGCTCTGCCCCCGAGCCCACCCTTTTTTTAAAAGCCAATTAGAGCATCAGGCTCTAATCACATGCTTCTAAAAAAAAAAAAAAAAAAAAAATTGGAATCCATGCGTCCGGCACCCTGCATGTAGATTTGGGGCCAGACACATGGATTAGGGGGGCGGAGCCCCTGCACCTCTAATGGATGGGCCGCCACTGATACCTACCTATTTTGAAGCCAATCTAACTCGATCCCATGCTGAGTCAGCTGCGACTTTGCTGTGTAGGTAGGTGCATAGTAAGTGCATGGGTGACATCACTCCCCATTAATTTCACAGACATTGTCGACTGTGTCCTCTGCAGAGCTTCTGCCGCTGAAGACCGAAACGTATCGGCTTCAAAAAAGGTATGTATACGTATTTCTTCTTTACAGGATTAGATAGGTTAGTGTTAGATTGTGGATGTTTGTAGATGCTTGTGCAACAATGCATGACAAGAAGATTTCCAATGCTTTCCATGGGCCCGATCACACCTGTCTGCTGAGCTTCTGTGTGTCAGGAAATCCCCAATTTTTTGTGCATCAATGAGTGTTGGCTCCAGCAAGTTCAATGGCAGCACACGAAAAATGCAAGAAAAATTTATGAAAAATGTGTAGCTGCTAACTTTTACTATTAGGGAACATACCTGTCCAGGCATCCAGCAGTGTCCTCACCCGAGCCGATTCTTGAATCAGCTCTCTGGCACTGCTGCCACCATCTTGGCTCAGGGAAACCGTCAGTGAAGCCTTGTGGCTTTACAGCCAGTTTCCTACTGCGCATGCACGAATCACACTGCACTTTCTTAGTGGGATGGTTGTGGGGGAGGAAGGAGGAGGGGTCAAACTTCCAGCTCACTTTGCCCTGGCGAACTGAGCTAAAAGTGGAAGCGGGTACCTGTCAAAACCAGGTATCTGCTCCCCCCCAAAAGGTGCCAAATGTGGCTGTGGAGGGGGGGAGGAGGCAGATAAGCGGAGCTTCCCTTTTTGGGTGGAGCTCCCCTTTAAAGTGTTACTAAACCCAGGACCCTCCATCCCACAGTACACAGAACATGGAAATGCAATAGTTTTAGTAAATATAAACTGCTAAATACCTTTTTTCATCAGCAGTATATAGCAGTTTTGTGACTTCTATCAGTGTTTGGTTAAAGCTTGTAGGAGGAGTTTTCAATCTCCCCTGATTGTCCTATGAGGCTGCAGGACCCTTGAACCCCTGTCTGGTCAGTGCTGATTGGCCCTGTGCTGATCACATGCTCTCGCCCAAGAAAAAATAAAACTCTCTAGATATACACACAAAACTGAGCATGTGCAGAGTGACTCCAAAGGCTTCGTCTTATCAGGAGATGGATTGGGGACAATGGAAGAAGGGAAGGATCAGAGAAGACAGGATCAAACAGCCTTTTTACACAATGGCGAGAATTAATCCCTTAGGTTCCACAGTGAGTATAACAAGCATTCTTTACTGCATTAACAGACTGATTTACTGTTGGGTTTAGTAACACTTTAAGTGGAGGCATTTCCCAGTACTTTGTGTCTCCTCCCCACCTACAAGACTATAATAAAGGTGTTAGCCCCCATACGCATGGTCAGAAAACGACAGAAAAAGTCAGATGGAGCCCACACACGGGCGGATTTTCCGTCAACATGGTCCGATCGGACATTTTCCGTCGGAATTTCCGACCGACCGTGTGTACGGGGGCTTACTGGCTTGTAGCTGTTAATTCTTTATTATGCAGAATCCTTTAAAGCGGTATTAAACCTGAAGCAAATATATATATTACAATTCGTATATGTGATGGCTGCATTCGTTTCCTTTTTTAGGCTTTCTTTCTTCTAGTTTCTACAGAAAAGCTCTCTCGCAATTACAGGGATGAAACAGACCATTTAACACTGACAGGGGTGCTGAAAATGATCTTATGTAAAACCTTTACCCCAAAAGGAAAAAAACTTTAAATCTGCTAATACTTCTAAAACTTCCCTCCCCCCTTACCCCAGACTGACAATGATGCTGTCCAAATCTGCCCCCTGTGGTTCTTCATCCAGAGTGGTGTCTGTATATTACAGGAGGCGTGTTACTGATCACCTCCAGTAAATAAACCTAATACACCCACTACATGTAACGATTGGTAAGCTGCAATATTTAACATTTTTGGTTTTGGGTTTAATATGCTTGGGGTTTAATGCTTTAACCACTTGCCGATCAGCCACCTTCATTATACTGCGGCAGGTCGGCACGATCCCACAAACCGTCGTAACTGTACGTCGGTCCCTTTAAGTAGGATAGCAGGCGCGGGGTGCAGATGCTCGTGACCAGTGGTCGCGATGACTGACGGCCATGACCGATCGCGGGCATGAGAGGCAGAACAGGGACGTGTGTGTGTGTAAACACACACATCCCTGTTCTGTGAGGAGAGGAGATTGTGAGTTCCCACGAGCTGGGAACCACAATCTCTCATCTCCTATAGTCACTCCCATCCCCCACAGTTAGTACACACCTAGGGAACACAGTTAACCCCTTGATCGCCCCCTAGTGTTAACCCCTTCCCTGCCAGTGACATTTATACTGTAATCAGTGCATTTTTATAGCACTGATCGCTGTATAATTGTCAATCGACCCAGAAATGTGTCAAAAGAGTCCGATGTGTCCGTCATAATGTCGCAGTCTCGATAAAAATCGCAGATCACCGCCATTACTAGTAAAAAAAAATAATAATAAAAATGCCATTAATCTATCCCTATTTTGTAGATGCTATAACTTTTGCGCAAACCAATCAATATACGCTTTTTGCAATTTTTATTACCAAAAATATGTAGAAGCATACATATCGGCCTAAACTGAGGAAAAAATTTGCTTTTTTTTAAAAAAAAAAATGGGGATATTTATTATAGCAAAAAGTACAAAATATTGTGTTTTCTTTTCAAAATTGTTGCTCTTTTTTTGTTTATAGCGCAAAAGATAAAAACCACAGAGGTGATCAAATACCACCAAAAGAAAGCTCTATTTTGTTTGGATAAAGCGTTGCACGACTGCGCAATTGTCAGTTAAAGCGATGCAGTGCCGTATCGCAAAAAATGCCCTGGTCATTGAGCCGGGGCTGAAGTGGTTAAGGGAACATTTGGCTTTCTAATAACCACAACAATTGAGCTGAACAGGGAATTATTTACTGTTGGACTCCTTGAGATATACTTACCCGATCTTTGTCACTCACAGACTCACAGATTCAGGGACATGACACTGCTCCTTCTCCAGGTTGAATAATTGCCTAGCGTTATTCGACCCACTTCCTGTGAGGCCAGGGCGTCAAGGCTCCACCCCTCACAGGAGAACACTGCAGAGAGCAACACCTTGTCATTACATGGATGCAGCATTTAGGATTTTTGTCTGTAGAGTGATGGTCCTTAAAGTGGTTGTAAACACTTACAGACCACTTTGACCTACAGATAAGCCTAGATTAAGGCTTACCTGTAGGTCCAAGAAATATCTCCTAAACCTACACGGTTTAGGAGATATTTGCAAATGACAGGCAGTAGACATCGGCGCGCAGGCGCACTGAGCATGCCGCTGCTAACGGAAATCATGCCGTTAGTGGCGGCTCTCGCGCGCTTGCGCGACGTCATCGCGGCTCCGGCCAGTCACAGCGCCGGAGCCGCGATACCTGGAATTCACTCCGGGATAGATGCAGAAGAACGAGGGTCGCTTCGTGGGCTTCCATCTCAGGTAAGTTATTAATAATAAGCTAGTATGCTATGCACACTAGCTCATTATGCCTTTGCCTTACAGGGTGTGTTTTTTTTTTCCCTGGCTTTACTTCCTCTTTAAAGATGTGCAGAGAAGAAAAAAAACTCCTAGGTATCCACCAGAACAAAAGAAATAAAAGGAGAGGCAGGAGAGACCTTATGGTGTAGCAGTGACAGTGATATTTGTTGTATATGGTGTTGTGGAAAATAGAATAATATATAACAAGGTTTCAAAAGATCAAGTTATGGTAAACGCAACATTCCGACTGCGCATGTAGAGGACACCACCGTCTCCATACAGAACAATATCAATGCCTTTGGAAACCTAATCCTAGGTCCTTATGGAGAAGATCAGGATGGTGTGACTGTGATGAACTTGTTAGGCCTCATGGACATTTTTAACACTGCTCTTAGGCTGCTTTCACACTGGGGCGGTTTTCAGGCGGTACAGCGCTAAAAATAGCGCCTGTACACCGCCTGAAAAAACCGACCCCATTCACTCCAGTGTGAAAGCCGGCGGGCTTTCACACTGGAGCGGTGCGCTAGCAGGACGGTAAAAAAAGTCCTGCTAGCAGCATCTTTGGAGCGGCGAAGGAGCGGTGTATTTACCGCTCCTATGCTCCTTCCCATTGAAATCAATGGGAAACCGCGGGGATACCGCCCGCAAACCGCCGCTTTGCGGCGCTTTGCGGAGGTTTTTAACCCTTTTGCGGCCGCTAGCGGGGGTTAAAACCACCCCGCTAGCGGCCGCATACCGCGGGTAAAACGATGGTAAAGCAGCGCTAAATATAGCGCTGCTTTACCGTCGCCACCCCGCACCGCCCCAGTGTGAAAGCAGCCTTAGGGGCATCTGGCAAATGACTCTGCGTGTTATCCATGTGTCCATGCACACATAGGCATTTAGAGATAGAAAAGACCCTCACTGGCAGTGTGTCCAGGAGCAGCAGTGTTTTGGCAGAAAAAACACTTGACGTGTAAATGTGTCTATAAACGTGAGTTAACCTTAGGCATATTTAGCACTTGATCGTAATTAATTTCAATAGCCATAATAAATTATTATTCTGGCCAATGAAGTAATTAACACCCAAGCAATTGACGTGCCTAAATACACGTGTACTAGAGTCAAGCGTTTTTCCTGCCAAAATGCCACTGCCTGGAGCATAGGTGTCTAGAAGAGATGGTCACAGAGTCAAGAGACATTAGTGGTACAGCAAAAACTGCATCAAACACTGGTATGGCAGAGAGGCCTGTGGTTTAGGTATAGATAAACAGGAACCAGAGTCAATGTAGTTAGGGTAACGAGCATCAAAGTTATCCATCTCCTCTTAACTATAACTACACAAAACCATAGGCGCCTCTGCCAAACCAGGGTTTGATGGGTGTTTTGCTCTACCACTAATGTGTATTTAGGACCAGCTAACTCCCAGAAAAAGAATGGGGCGAAGAGGACCATCAAGTCATTGGACTCTGCCGAACCGACACCTGGAAAGAAAGTAACTTTACAACTTGTCTTTATGACTACGCTCCTCCTGTAGACCCAACAGAAAGCTAAGCCTCGTACACACGATCGGACTTTCCGATGGGAAATTTTTGATGACAGGCTGTTGGCGGTAAATCCGACCGTGTGTACGCTCCATCGGACAATTGTTGTTGGACTTTCCGCCAACAAATGCTGGCTAGCAGGTTTTCAAATTTTCCACAGACAAATGTGTGTTGTTGGATTGAGGCTGAGCCAGAAGCAGTCGGTCTTGTAAACCAGCATTCGTAATGGAGAATTAACATTCCTAACGTGGCAAATTATGAAATCTCCAAATGCAGCGCACATTCTCTTCTTCTTTAATGGGATAATAATGAAGCTGCTTTGCTGGTGATACTGATGGAGTTATTGCAAACTCATTTTCAAAGGCTTTTTTTATAGTGATATCAAGAATACTATTATTATGCTTTTTTTATTTTTATTATTTGGTCAAGTTACCACAACACCATTATCCCGTCGTTTTTAAGATCAAAGATACAACTAGGTTGGTGTCCCTTGTCAATTTTAAATTTTATTTAAATGTAACTGCCTAATCCCAAACTGTCATTTGAAGTAAAAAACATAGGCAAGTATTATTCTACACAATTTTTTTTATTGTGCATTAAAAAAAATAAAAAAATGCAATTAGACATGCTATCTGCAATAGAACTTAACCAAAAAGTGCATTCTATGCATCCAAGAAAATATACCAAATCAAATCATTATTCAACCAAAAAAATAATGTCAAAGCAATAACTCCAAGGCCAATAATAAAACACGTTATCTCCTCTGATTCCGCAACATGTCTGGTTAACGAACGGCCGTTCAGAAACAAACTGAAAAGCGCAAAATGAAAAGTGCGACATGAAAAGTGCGAATCAACACTCACCAAACTTCTACTAACACAAAATTAGCAGAAGAAGCCCAAAGGGTGGCGCTAAAGAGCTGAAAAATCATGTAGTACTTCTAGTATGTCACTACGTTCGTAATTGTTAGCCAACAATTGTGTGGCTGTGTGTATGCAAGACAAGTTTGGGCCAACGCCCTTCTTACAAAATCCCACGGTTTTGTTGGCCAACAATCCGATCATGTGTACGAGGCTTTAGAGGAAATATTTCTGAAGTGAGGAATACCCCCTTAGATCCCCTCCTTATTATTGGAACAAGTGCCACCACTGGATGACTTCCCCTTTATTTCTGTTGCAGTGATAACCAATAACTTTGGCTTTTCCCTCACCTTGGGTATTAGCGATAAAGGTCAGTGGGACTAATAGAGAAGGAATCTCTCCAGGGGTGACACAGACAGCAATGAAAACCTGACAGGGGTTCTACCCCTTCCACACTTTGTATATGCTTTACATGATAGTCTTGGGTGGATTTGGCCTCCAGAGACTGGAAAGGATCTATGGTCTCTATAGGAGATACTGGTGCATGTTCTTTGGAAAGCGTAGATGACGCCATGAGAGACCACAGCTGTCGGCTCACCACATATGAACATCTTAGGTGTGTAAAAACAAGGAGGAGGAGTGGTGTAGGATACTTTGTGTAAAGTGCACTTATTCTTCAATTTTCATTTCATCACACATTTTTTATTTAATCTCTCTGTGCTCTTTGAAAGCAGCTAATCTGTATTGCCACAGAGCAGACGTCTTCCCATTAGGAGAAGTATTCCTGACATATTTGTAGGCAGAGAGAAGTGTTCCCATATGAAGCAAAAATGTGAGCCAAGTCTGAATTTTTTTTTATCCTCTTATAAATCTATAAGCACTTTCGTTCAAGATATAATCCTACTTACTGTATATATGTCAACATTCCACAATGAGGTTATAACACAAATCACATGCTGCACTATTCAGGCCATAGCATAACAACTGTGCGCTTTATACTGTATGTCTGCTATTCATGTGTTCAGCACACAGCTATGAGCAGCTGCTACTAAGAGTAGCTGACAATATGTTTCTTTTATTTTACAAATCTGCAACTCTAAGCTGCAATTTAGCTAATTGTCCATTTCGTTATGGATCTACTATGTACTTGGTGATCTAATTTATTTTTACAAATAACATTTTATGGAAAGTATAATTGCAACCAAATGAGAGCAGAAGGATCCTGTTTTTTGTTTTACTTGCTTTCTATGTCCCTGTTGGAAAGATTTTTCTTAATTCCTGCCATGACCCTGACACAGGAAGTAAGGGAAAATCTAGCAAATGGGAAAGAAAAACTGAAATATCAGAATTTTTACAGCTGCACTCTGATCAAAAATTACTTTTGGACCATTCATTTATGATACTATAGGTTAGTTTTTTTAAAGTAAAAAATAATGAACATGTTATGTTTACTTGCTCTGTGCAATGGTTTTGTACAGAGCAGCCCTGGTCATCTTAGTCTGGGGTCCCCTGCCAGTGTTCCTGGCTCCTCCCCCTTGACCAGTGCCCCCAATAGCAAGCTGCTTGCTATAGGGTCACTGGTGCATGCTCCCTCCTGAGTCCATAAGACACATAGAGCCTCACCCCTCGGTCTCTCCTCATTGGCTCACTGGCTGTGATTGACAGCAGTGGAAGCCAATAAAGAGAGAGACCGGGACAGCCGAAGCTCCAGTGCACATCGCTGGGTCGAGAAGGGGCTCAGGTGAGTATTAGGGGGGCTGTGGGGGGAGCAGCACCCAGAAGTTTTTTTACCTTCATGCATAGAATGCATGAAGGTAAAAAAAAAAAATTCAGCCTTTACAACCAATTTAAAGCGGTTCTGCACACATTTCATTTAGTAAATCTCTTTGCCTTCCAAATCAGGCAAAGAGTACTAAATGAAGTGTGTTTTTTTTTTTTTCCACGTACCTTGTAATCGCTGACTTCCTTTCCTCTGTCTCTGCGGCGGTGGGTGGGGTCTCTGCGTCGATCGTCGTCGCGCCGCACTGTCTCCTGGGATCTGGTGTCATTGATCCCAGGAGTCAGTGCGGACATCTTCCGAAATCTCGCGAGATTTCGGCCACATCTTCCGAAATCTCGCGAGATTTCGGAAGATGTGTCCGAAATCTCGCGAGATTTCGGGCGATGTCCGCGAACGTGAGCTACCGTTACTGCGCACGCGCGAGATCGGCACAGTAACGGCGGTGCATGCTGGGCCATCTGAAGTGCCTGTGTGGGTTCACATGCCCACAGGCAAGATGGCCCCCAGCAGGAAAGATTTTCTAAAACTCTTTTATCTGACGAAAACCGGCAGCAGCGATTTACAGAAATAGGACACGTGAGTACCTAAACTAGATCTCATAAGCCATTGCATTGCACTAAAAAAAAAAAAAAAAAACATACAGACAGTGCAGAACCGCTTTAAAGCATGTGACATGTTTGACTACTGCAGTAGGGAAAACTTTTACATTCTACTCATACAGTACATTAAGCACAGAACTGCCAGTGCTGAAACGTACAGATCCGGTTGTAGCACACAGGTTATAGTCTGTCACTTATTTGGCACCTCTTCCATTCAGAAAATGTTTTGCATTCTTTTCACTAAATACATGCAGTCCTGTGGTTGGAGGAGGGGAAATTGTGACATTACACCCCTCCTTCATTCACAGAATATAGGTCCTATAAAGGGGTGACTTCTTGCAAGTTGTGTGGAGGTGGGGGTTTTGCCTCCGAGGAGGACAGGAGAACATTGTGAGGACACATCGGGATCGCCAAGGCTTGAAGTGCTTTTAGATGAACAGCAATCTATCTGACTATGGAATGTAACTTTCTCGCCAAGAACTGGTAAATATACATACCCAACTCTACCATAACAGTACAAAATGACCATGTAAAATAATTGATAAATTTATAGACAGTATAACTCAAACTTTTACTTTTTCCCTGAAGAAGACCTTTACCCATACAGGTCGAAACATGTAGGGATATCATGTGAAACTCTACACAAGTTTCATGGTTTTAAATATAAATTGAGTTCATGTGTGGTTTTCCCATGTTGACGAGATATGCTTTTTATGTCAAGACTAAAATTGCTTTTTACGACTCCCATGTATTCATGCCATATATCCCCTTTTTGATACTATGATATAAATAAAGAACTACGCATTTTTAAAGAAAATCATTGTCACTTGCCTAGAATATCACTTTGCTGTATATGAAAGTTTTGCTGTTGGATTTAGACTTATTTATACACTTTAACTAGCTTCCATTATATCCAAAAACAAAAGAAATTAGCTTGAGTTACTACTTAACAGATTCAAGTATTTTATTACAAAATTAGCAACATAGACACATCTCTGATTACAAATGTAGGGCCTGTGCAGACGAACTTTGGGCTTATGTTGATGAGATCAATTTGGGCTTCTTAGATCGTGTAGGATTCATTGACAGGTGCATTTTACCTGCATTTGACCTCCCTCTGAGCTGCATTTAACCTTCTTCAAGCAGGTTTTGCATTCCCCTAGACTTATATGCAAATGCAAAACCATTTTGAAGCAAACAAAATCCTATCAACAAAGGCTTTTACTTTGAAGTAATTTGTAGCTAGGTTCTTGCACATGGGCATTTACAAGCATTTTCTATGCCTAGCATAAATTCCCATGCCCAGGGAACCATACCAGCCACATACAACCTACTGTACAAGTGAATTACTGTACACAGCCAAGCTCTTGGAAATGCTGATGCTTCTTTGCATGGATATATACCAGCGCATGTGCGCCCAATGTATTTTCCAAATGTATGCAGCTGGTTCTGTTCCCCGGGTGCAGGAAATCCCTGGTGTTCCTGCCAGTCCCTCTGCTTTCCTATCAAAAACTGACCACACAAAACAGGAGGACACACCGTGGTCAGTTTTTTTTAGCTGTGCTGGGAAATCAGAGTGCTCTCCTCCTATGATCAGACTTGTCCTGACACCACCCGATGCATAGCCATTCACTGGGAAGCTCAGTGTACTGCTGCTTCTCCTCCATCAGCTCTTATGCAGCTGTGAACAGAGGGAATGGGATCACTTATAAAAAAAAAGTGAAAAAAGGTATTTCTAATGTTTTTTTCTATTTATAGAAACATGTTTTGCATTTCATTTCTATTTTAAACTGTGTGAGTTGTTTTACAAGGTGATCGTTTACAATCACTTTAACTCTTTCTCTTAACCACTTCAGCCCCGGGCCATTTGGCTGGCCAAAGACCAGAGCACTTTTTGCGATTCTGCACTGCAACGCTTTAACTGACAATTGCACAGTCGTGCGACATGGCTTCCAAACAAAACTGACATCCTTTTTTTTCCCCACAAATAGAGCTTTCTTTTGGTGGTATTTTATCACCTCTGCGGTTTTTATTTTTTGCGCAATAACCAAAAAAATAGCGATAATTTTGAAAAAAAAAAACATTATTTTTTACTTTTTGCTAAAATAAATATCCCCAAAAATTATATGAAATTTTTTTTTCCTCAGTTTAGGCCGATACATATTCTTCTCCATATTATTGGTAAAAAAAAATCGCAATACGCGTTTATTGATTGGTTTGCGCAAAAGTTATATCTTCTACAAAATAGAGGATAGTTTTATGGCATTTTTATTAATATTTTTTTTTACTAGTAATGGCGGCGATCAGCGATTTTTATCATGACTGCGACATTATGGCGGATAGATCGGACACTTTTGGCACTATTTTGGGACCATTTACATTTATACAGCGATTAAAAATGCATTGATTACTGTGCAAATGTGACTGGCAGTGAAGGGGTTAACCACTAGGGGGCGTTGTAGGGGATAAGTGTGTCCTAGGGAGTGATTCTAACTGTGGGGGGTGGGCTAAGTGTGACACGACGCTGATCACCACTCCCGATTACAAGGAGCTGTGATCAGAGTCACTAGGGTTAATGGGGAAATGCTTGTTTACATCAGCATTTCCCCGCTCTTCCTCTCCGTGAGACGATTGCGGGTATCCCCGCGGACATCGAATCCGTGGGACCCGCGATCACACTCACGGAGCTTGCGGCGGCCGCTTCTTAAGGGCAACGTACAGGTACGTTAATATGCCTGTGCGCGCCCTTATGCCGACGTATATCAGCGTGAGCAGGTCGGCAAGCGGTTAAAGACCAGGAAAGCAGCACTGTCTCTCAGTGCTGCTTTCCTGGTCTTTAACCGCTTGCCGACCTGCTCACGCCGATATACTTTGGCAGAAGGGCAGCCAGCAGTAGGAGCCAGCGGCTTTGAAAGTTGTACACTGCTGCGATAAGAACTTTAACAAATAGTTTACGGAGGAATGTTTATTATATTGTGCTCAATGTGTTAAAATAAAAATACAGAAGGTTTAATAAGTGATTAGTTGCTGATAATGGTCTTATTAATGTAATATTCAGTCTGTTAGAAGTAAAAAAAAAAAAAAAGGTTAAATGACTAAACAGATCTCAACACATGTGACTGCAAAATAATCAAATGCCTTAAATGTTTTTTTAGAGTTTCTGTAAAACATTACCATATGCAGCCTTTTATGGAAATAAAACCTACATTTAACAGCCCCCAAACTTCCGGCCCAAATATTTTGGCTTCGAGCCTCTGAATGTCATCACTTCAGAAAATAAAATAGAAACCATGACCCAAAGGCTTTAAGTAGATCAAATCATTGCTTCCTGCTGTTTCTATATAAGTTTGTTATATTTGGAGGGAATTTTATTTTAATATGTACTTTAGGATCACCGGAAAAATTACTTTTTTTTATATGACCTAATTTAAAAGTTAAATGGACCATAATATTGTTTTTGTATGGTGGGACAGAAGTCGGAAGTGGCATCTGGAACTGTTTAATATAGCTCATCCTCTTCACAGTTCAGTGTGATGTGCCATACAGTAAGATTTTTTTTATAGTTTTCTTCTCCCTCCCAAAAGGACATAGGAGTTATATTTCTATTGTGGAAGATTAGTGATATTATCTACATACAGGAACTCAACCACGACCCCTCAAAGCCCCCTTACACACACACCCTTCAACAGTGGGAGGGTCTCAAGGGGCATTAAATACCAGAAGTGCATTACGCACAGAGTGCAGAGTTTGGAGGGGGTTAACACAGAGAGTGCAGATTTCAGGGGAGTGTTATGTACATAGTACAGAGTTCAGCCTTCTTCCACAGTCGCTTACCTCTGCATCCCCCATCCGCATTTCACTTTCACACCTCTTCGTCTCTGACTTCAACATGCAACCCCCCCACTGCCTCCAACTTCTTACCCTCTCCTTAAAGCGTTTGTTAACCCCCCAAAAAATGGATCCTGCTCCTTTAAAGCATGTTATATGACACAGTGTTTATCCTGTGTCATTTGGCCCCCAGTAACACCTAAAAAATCTGGCTTATCCTGCTAGTTTCTCCCCACCCCTCTGTAAACTGACCACGGTGTATCATGGCTGCTGAGCCCAAACACTGTGGTCAGTTTACATGCTTCCGTCATCTGCAGCCTGCTATCTGCTCTCCTCTCTGCTCCTGTGTCCCCCCTCTCTGTCTGTGTGTGAGCTGCCCCTCCCCCTCCTGCTGCTCTCATAACACTAACCTGTATACACCATAAGTACTTTCTTCCTATTGCAGTGTCCCCCCCCCCCTGTGAATGATTTATAAATATAAATGCTGTAAATACCTTATTTAGGAGCCGAGATTGCAATCACATGACCAGCCAGATCTCTCCTCCTCTCCTCCTCCCCTCCTCCTCCCCTCCAGACTGACATCAGCTGGGAAATCTCAGCCTCTCCCACTGCATCTCTCACAGGAGGAAAGGAGAAAGCTGGACAGTCATGTGATCGCAATCGTGGCAGTGAAATTAGGTATTTGCAGAATTTATTTTTATAAATCACACACAGAGGGGGATACTACAATAGAAGGCAGTGCTGATGGTGTATACAGGTTAGAGTGGCTCAATGACCACTTTAAAAGCTCCACCACTTTCCACATGTATTACTTTTGTTGCTGTATTAAGCTGAAGCACCCAGCCAACTCTAGTATCTCCCCACACACTGTAGGTGGCTCCACCTCTCGCACTCAGGGAGATCATCTGGGGTGTGTTGGCATCTGCACTGCACCACGGGCACCTGCATCTCCCTTGTACCCATCCTGCACTCAGTGGGAGCCACTCAGGAGATCAGATCTGTGGAAGCTGTTGGGAGACAAGCTGTCACTTCTAAACACAGAAGCCAGACTAAGTTCCACCAAGTTCCAGCTAAAAAAATGCCCTGTCTACATCTATAGGCTATATGCTATGAGACAAGAGCATAAGCAGTACTGCTGCATCAACTAGTGTTCTTGCCTTGGGATTATATATTCAGATTCCACCATGGGCCATATCTATGTGTAGTTTCTATGTTTTTCAAATTATTATAATGGTTGTAAACCCTTACATATACCCAGTGGAGTGATTGGCCTCAGGTGATACACAGAGATAGAATAAATCCTCCTACATAAGTTGTACCTGTTTATCTACAGTCATCTCTCCTATACAGCTATTCCAGAATGTATAAAGCTTGTCTGAGCAGTCAGAAAAAAGGGACGGAGAGCTAAAATCACACACTGCAGAGCTCAGTGAGGAGAGCTCTGACAGCTGATTGGATAGAAGGGACACACCCCTCTTGACGCAGCACACAATAACAGAGCTGAGGCTGTCAATCAGCTGGAGCTCCATCCTCTGTCACCTTTTTTCTCTTGGTGTCCGGAAAACTTGTCAGAACTAGCAGAGGAACAAAGCAGCAGACCAAAATAACACTTAAGGCTCTTAATAGAGACAAGTACACACTATAGAGCAGGGATATGCAATTAGCGGACCTCCAGTTGTTTCAAAACTACAAGTCCCATCATGCCTCTGCCTGTCATACTTGTGGCTGTCAGAGTCTTGCTATGCCTTATGAGTCTTGTAGTTCTGCAACAGCTGGAGGTCGGCTAATTGCATATCCCTGCTATAGAGGGATATGCTTTGTTCATATTTCATGTCTGAGGTTTACAACCACTTTAAGTATTTTCAGTGTGGCTGATCCTATTTTCTTCCACAGTTCAAAAGGGCACAGACAGATTAAACTGCACATTATACACCGGGCTCTGCACATCATATACCAGGCTGCACATTATACACCGGGCTCTGCACATCATATACCAGGCTGCACATTATACACCGGGCTCTGCACATCATATACCAGGCTGCACATTATATACTGGGCTCTGCACATCATATACCAGGCTGCACATTATACACCGGGCTGTGCACATCATATACCAGGCTGCACATTATACACAGGGCTCTGCACATCATATACCAGGCTGCACATTATACACAGGGCTCTGCACATCATATACCAGGCTGCACATTATACACAGGGCTCTGCACATCATATACCAGGCTGCACATTATACACAGGGCTCTGCACATCATATACCAGGCTGCATATTATACACAGGGCTCTACTAAAGCAACCTGTAAATCGCACATATCTGCATTTGCGATCGACCGCGCCACAGAGCGAGTTTTTTTGGGGCAAATGAAGCGCCTCATCTGCAATCTTGTGATTGCATAGATGCGGGGCTTCCAATGTTGCACTGCGTCCGGTGCCCGGCGACAGGGACACAGTGCACATAAGGACCTTTTTTTTTATAAACTTTTTCTTAAAGGGACATTTTTTTATATTTTGGCTTTTACTTAGGTGCCTGGCTGATTTTACATTTGGAAGGAGATATGCCAGTCAATCAGTCATCCCTGTTCTTGTCTTGAAACTACAATATTGCATGTCTGCAGCATTCAACATCAATAAACCCTGACCTGCAGTATATCCTTCAATCTCCACATGCCTTTCCAAAAAAATAAAAATAAATTATATGGTATAAATTCAATTTATATTCAGAGATTTTTATTACACAATCTGCATGTGCTGGTGTTGCCATGCACCATACCACACATAAAACTTAAGTTGATGGGGGTTCTGGGTGCTGCCGTCTGTCCACCTATACTTTGAGAAGGGGGGGGTACTGCCGTCCGTCCACCGAAATCCGCATAAACGATGAGAAGCAGGGGGGGTGCCGCCGTCTGTCCTCCCAAACTATGAGCCGAGTGGAAACGTCACTTCCGCTCATGTCATAACTGACACTCGCCTGGCCAGTCTATCGGGCCGGAAGTCTGTGGCGCGATCAACCACGCCACAGAGCTATTTTTTTGGGCAAATGAGGCCGGGACAAAGTGCACAAAATTACATGTTAAAGGGACATGTTTAAATATTTTTTTTACTGCCTGGGGGGGGGTCGTCGCCCAGGCACCCCCTATGGACGGGCCGCCACTGGTTTTGAACCTTAGATTGTGGAAAGGGTTCTTTACTGTAATGCCGCATACACACGACCGGGCTTTCAGGCAGACTAGGTCCGACCGGATCAGTCCGTCGCACATTCCGATCATGTGTGGGATAATCCGATAGTTTAAAAAAAAAAAAATCAGACGGACCTAGAAATAGAACATGTTTCAAATCTGGCCGACGGACTCAATTCCTATCGGGAAAACCGTTCGGCTGTATGCTGGTTCGGCGGACCAAATACGACTCAAGGGCAGCTACTGGCTATTGAACTTCCTTTTTTAGTCCCGTCTTACATCATCACGTTCAAAACTAACAGACTTTTGAATGACTTAGTCCATTCATTTGTGGGCAAGTCTGCTCGTTCGGAAGTCCGTCGGGAAACTCCGTCGAAAGTCCGTCGGGAAGACCGTCGGACCTAGTCTGCCGGAAAGTCCGGTCGTGTGTACGGGGCATTAGAGAAGTAAAAATATGGAACTCCCACAGGAAGTGATACTAGCTTAAAGAGTCAACAACTCCATAAACCTTTTACATGTCTTCCTCAAGAAGCAGATCATACAGGGCTATAGGAATTGTTAGAGAATAAAAATCACACACACACACACATAGGTTAAACTGCATAACATGGGCACATCTGAGGTGCAGAGTCCTAACCGGTGTTCATTAGAGATCCTGATGGTGGGGATGGGTTTTGCTGCATGCTAGTACCAGGTCATTGCTAGTAACAGGTAGGGATAAACAGAAGTACAGTCAGTAAACAAGTCAAAGGTTGGTAAAAAGTGGTTGCAGGATGGGAGGAAGCAGAAGCGTAGTCAAGGAACCAGCCAAGGGTTGGTAATGAGTGATAGCTAAGATACGGATTGGCAGCAGGACTGACAAGAGCAAGATATTGGCTGAATGGAGCACTATAATCTGGCAAACAGGGCAAAGGCATCTCTTTAATAGGAAGTTCATGGGAGGAGAAAAGGGCTCAAGGTTCAAGACAAACAAGGTTCAAGGCAGGATCATTCAAGGAATTGCCCAGGGGGCTGTCCGGCATTCCAGGTGGCTCAGCAAGAAGAGATATCACAAGATACAACAGAGTTTGGAGGTTTATATCTGGGCCCTGACAAATAGTGCCCCCATTGGAATATTTCCTCTGTGTTACTGTTCTGATGTAAATCCAAAGTTTGGGTTTTTCTCTTACATTTACTTTCAATGATAATGGTAAACAGAACAAAAAGAGCTGGAAATCACACTAACAGGGGCACAGACAGCAATAAAACTTGACAAAAGTTCTAATCCCCACAAACAGGGGCGTTACTAGGTCTACAAAAAATCTGGGGCTAGAGCCCATAGCAGCGTAGTAAAGAAAGTCATACGCTTGGGTGGGCATACACATGTTTATAATATACGAACGTACGTGTGTGTGTATATATATATATATATATATCCCCAGAGAGCCCCCCACTTACATCAGGGTCCCCAGAGAGCCCCCCTTACATTAGGGTCCCCAGAGAGCCCCCCTCGTCTTGGGGGCCCCCGCAGAGATTCGGGGCTATGGGCCCCAGATTCGGGGGCTATAGCCCCAAAAGCCACAACCTAGCAAAGCCACTGCCCACAAAGATTATTACCATTTTAATCCCAAATTAAAATGCTGTGGCTGAGGCACAAACCTAGTGGAAAAAGCACATTAGAGAAAGATCGCTCTAGGAACAGTATTCAACTCTAGCAAAGACTATTACAATGTCAAGCCAAAGTGAAAATGCTGTGGCTGAGGAAAAACAGTTGGTTAGGGGATTACTGGTACATACAGGCTGTGAATTCAGAATCTGCCTCTCAAAGGGTACACGTTTATGCCCAATACAAAGGTGCAATAAGAGATTCATCTAAATTGCAATGATGGACTGCACATAAACCAACAAATACTGCTTCAGGTGTGCTTCAACACAGCACCTGAAAAGTGAATGGTGCCATAAAGAAAAATAAAATAAAAATCTGCTGTACTTCCACTGCTAGACAGCTTTGTGAATTTACTGCTATGGGTGTTATATCTTAATTGTAAATACTGGTAAATATGTTGCTCCCATTCCAGATAAACCTTTGTGCACTAAATTCACATTTAGTGGATGGTCCAATTGCCTCTATGCTACCAGTGTTCAAAGTTTCACCACTCAGTGAAACCTCACTGGGCTGTGCAAAGAGCTTTGTACACAAAATTAAAGTGTGATCAAATGTGAAGCCAGTGTGTCATAAATTGAGATCCTGACCTGTCTTTGTAAAGGATACATTCTCCCAATAACTTAAAGGGGTTGTAAAGGTTCGTTTTTTTTTCTAAATAACAAACATGTCATACTTACCTCCTCTGTGCAAGGGTTTTGCAAAGAGTCACCCGATCCTTCTCTTCTGGAGTCCCCCAGGGGTGCTCCTGGCTCCTCCTCTTCTCGATTGCCCCCATGGAGAGCCGCATTCCATGGGGGCACTTATGCGGGAGCGCTCCAGAGTCCTGCTGCTGCATCCATTGACACAGACAGCAGGACTCAGCCCCGCCTCTGGCTCCCGCGTCACTGGATTTGATTGACAGCAGTGGGAGCCAATGGTTCCTGCTGCTATAAATATATCCAGTGAGGACCCGAGACAGCGACTGGAGCTGCTGTGCTTGCCTCTGTTGATGGAACGATCAGGTTCAGGTAAGTAAAAGGGGGGCTTTGGGGGGCTGCTGCACTACAGAAGGTTTTTCACATAGAATGCATTAAGGGGGAAAACCTTGAGGATTTACAACACCTTTAAGAAATAACTAAAACAAGATGTGATTGAAAACATTGTTTTCAAAAACTGATATTTTCAATCCTCAGTAACAGACCTGGTGTAAAATGCTATCCTTGGCATATTTGTATATGGCCCAGCTCTGGATCTTTACTACAAGGACCTTACAATTGTTCGAAATCACATTGAATCTGCAGGATTGAATAGATCATTTTTGAAATGCTGCTTTAGATAAACTCAGCTTTTTTTTTGGATCACAATATATCGCAAGAAGGACTATTGCCTTGTACTGAGCATGTTTCACCTAACTTTTAGACCCTTTCCATGTAGTAAAGTTAGATAACCATAAAATAAGACCTAAGACAGCACGTCTTAGGTCTTATTTTATGGTTATCTAAATGTACTACATGGAAATGCAGACATGGTCTGGTTAGAGGCTGTCAAGTACAACTTTGAACCAGGTAAAGAGCTCATCATGAGTAGTCCAGAACTAGCATTGCTTCATCCTTCTTTACCTATTATTGTTACTACAGATGCTTCAGACTATGGCCTTGGGCTTTTAACCAGCTGTGGAAAAACCAGGTATGGAATAAAGTAGAGATACTGATCTCTGTGTTTTTGGGGCTCTTGGACTCCTTGCTAGCTAGCCCTTGGTTGCACTACTCACATAGACAACATCCACATGTCACTTTAGGAGCACCTTGTTAGTGTTTTGCTTTTATATTTTCTTGCCACTATCTCAGTGGTCACCATGAGGCTGGCAATCAGCAATTTTTATTTTTTTTTAAGTTTAATGATATTTATTTGTAAACTAGAAAATGTTTTGGCTGGAGTTCCACTTTAACATTTTCTCGTACACATGGTTATTAAAGTGTACATAAGCATATGCGTCTTGTATGCATTTTTTTTACGTGCAATACTAGCAGTTCCGAGAATGACATTTACAGTTTTATATTGTTATCATCTTTACCGGATTCCCCCTACACATTCCGTACATTCAGGATCTGTTTTTGCACTATGTGTGGAGCCACAGGACATATTTGTCTGTTTACCAGCAATGAGCAAGAAAGATGCTTTATTACATCATAACTGTCACTGATCAAAGAGATTTCTGAGAAAGCCGCATTTTCACCTATTTACAGGGCTTCTATTAACCTGAGCAGTGTTATTAGCTGGAGTAGCAAATTTACTTCAGGCAGCCAGATCATCAGAAGCAGATACAGCCCAGAGGGATCAAAGGTAGCCCACTCTTAGAATGATTCTTGTACATCTGTTTGTTTTTATCCCTCATGTTATTTTAATAGCTCCTTGGAAACATCAAAGCTTTTTAGAACTGACCCTTCTCTCTGGCCTTTTCAGTCTTGGATTGGGTTGCATTGTTCAGCAGGAGCTACCACCGAAGCATAATTGGTGTTAAAATAATAATGGGCTGTTGACTTGGTCACTGGTCATGGCACATCTGAAAGGAGGAGGGACAGTGCTAGAAGGCAGCAGTACACAATATTATGTAATTAGATCTTCCAGAACTGACCTCATAAGATTTGCCAAAGAGTGTTAATGGTACTCATAATGGCTTTTTTTTAGCCAATTAGCTTTGGTAATTATGAAGCATTGAGTAGTTCAGTTTATAAGAAAAACTCTATCCCTCTTTGTAACAGCATCAACAGTTCAGAGGCCATAAATACAGGTTAGGAAATTATATACTATCATTAATGACAGTACCGTTAACTGCATCCAGGTAACTGATATGATAATAGACTACTTGTTTAATTCAACCTTCATTTAAAGGCAATTAGGTGTTTGAAAACAAACTTGAGTATTAGGGGCTTAAGGATTGTTTGTTTTTAAAAGCAACCGATTGAGATTTAGATTTCCCATAATGGACTTCTATGAGTGACTCCACCATTTTTCCCACTTGCCTACTAGATCAATTCTGACTTCTCTCACGTATGTAGATATCAATGTTTTTTTGCTAGAAAATTTACTTAGAACCCCAAACATTATAAATACGAATGCTATTATATTACAGTGTGTGTGTGTGTGTGTATATATATATATATATATATATATATATATATATATATATACAGGCATACCCCACTTTTAAGTACACAATGGGGTTTATTTACTAAAGCTGGAAAGTGCAAAATCAGGCTCACTGCGACATAGAAACCAATTAAGCTTTGGTAATAAAACCTGGAAGCTCATTGGTTTATATGCAGAAGTGAGCCTGATTTTGCACTTTCCAGCTTTAGTAAATAAACCCCATTGTGTACCTAAAAGTTGGGTATGCCTGTATATATACACACACACACACACACACACTGTAAATATCTAGCAGAGGCCCTAGAGAATATAATAGCGGTCGTTGCAATTATTTATGTCACACAGTATTTACGCAGCGATTTTCCAAACACAATTTTTTGGGAAAAAATACACTTTAATGAATAATAAAAAAAAAAAATATATATATATAATCTAATTGTTACGTCGAGTAAATAGATAACCAACATGTCATGCTTTAAAATTGTGCAATGGCGCCGGACTACAGTACTTAAAAATCTCCACAGGCGACGCTTTAAACATTTGTACTTTAGAGTTACAGAAGAGGTCTATTGCTAGAATTATTGACATTCAGGGTAATATCGCATGTGGGGTTTAAACATCGCTTACATATGTTGGCGTTCACCACTGCGCATGAGTATGGGTGGGGGGGTGAGGGCTTTTCACATTTTTTATTTATATACGAGGTATGTCTATTAAATAACGAGACTGTGATCCCACCTAGTAAACAAAGCAGTCAGAACCGGTTATAATTGCATGCGTGGTGACCTTCAACAGGTTTGAACCTGCATAAAAAGCAGCAACACTCTACGACGTTCAGTTGATTGTGAGTCGTCATTTAGTTTGGTTGTGTTTTCTGTGGTGTGCCGAACAAATGCTAAGTTTGAAAGTTGAACAACGTGTCAATTTGAAATTATTAGTAAAATTGCACAAAACACCAACAGAACATTTTCAAATGCTTAATACAGCTTATGGGAATGACGGACTATCTTGTGCGCGTGTGTTTGCGTGGCACAAAAGATTCAGCAAGGGATGCGAGAATGAATTCCCAAAAGTTAAATCAGTGCTTAAAGGGACACGTTTTGAGTCAGTTGATGCTGTAAAGAAGAAAATGGCAGATGTGTTGAAACAGATGACAGCAATTGATTTTATCCATGCCTTTGACCAGTGGAAAACAAGATTGCAGCAATGTATTAGTGCAAGTGGGGAGTATTTTGAAGGGGACAAGCATTACTTGCAGCAATGTATAACTGAAATACATCACAGGTGATCTAATTTTCTGCTCAGTGATTGCAGTATTCTAGTATGCATCTCCCCAAGGTAATACATAAAACCTGGCCTGTTAGTGGGCCCTGAGGACAGGGTTGATGACCACTGATTTAATAGACACATCTCGTATATAGACATGTCTTTCTTTTTAACCATGTACAAATAAAACGTTATGCTTTTTTAATCATGTGTTTGTAATTCTTGGGTACCAAGATAGTCCATTTATTCCCCTTTGGGGGCTCAGTTTGGGCACCCCTAAACCCTTTTGATGACTACATTTATTAGGATGATGGTACCCCCCCTCCTTACCCTTGGTATTTGTTAAAACCTTCTAAGGCCTATACCCTATTTGTCACCTCACATGTGGTTTGAACAGCGTTTACATATGTGGGCATGATCTATGTATGTGTTCACCACTGCGCACGTGCACGGGGGGGGGGGGGGGGGGGGGGGCTTTAAAAAAATGTATTATTATTTATTTTATTACTTTTTTCGGTTCTCAGTGTTACTGATAAGCCCAAGGGCCATCGAAGAGTGGCGGGAGTATGGGGGGGGGGGGGCAACCCCTTCCACTGCTTCTAAAGGCCCATACACACGATCAGAATTTTTGACAACCAACATGCAAATTAGCTGTTTTGGACCAACATCTGATCGTGTGTGCGCTCCATCGGACCAACTTTTTCCAGGTTTCATCGGACTTTTGTTGGCTGTGCGAACGGACCAACTTTCTGCCAACAAAAGTCCGATGGACCAAAGTCCGACCGTGTGTACACAAAACCAACGGACTTTTGTACAAAGTACAAACACGCATGCTCAGAACCAATGCAAAAGATCAGATAACAATATAGAAGTTGACCAAAGGTGGCGCTGGAGTATTCGAACGTCCTCTTTTGAAGTGTCATCAGTACGTTGAAACGTCACTACGTTCATGTTTGTTGCCTAAAAAGTCCGATCGTGTGTATGCAAGACCAACTTGGGGCCAATGCCCTTTGGACAAAAATCCACGGGAAAGTTGGTCCACGGTCCCATCGTGTGTATGAGGCTTAAGAGTGATCCAGCAGCTAATCAGCCTCTTGGATCACTTTTAGCGGTTAGAGAATCGCCATCTGAAAAAAACAATGCCAAGGTTATGGCAAATTGCTGCAGCCATAACCCATGTATTCCCCTTCCAGCCAAGGAGGTCATTTGTCTATGGCCCAGTTGGTAAGTGGTTAAATTATTTATTTATGTGTTTATTAAATGCAAATTAAACTGCAATCGGGCTTATCAATAATAGGGTAGTTATTACTACTATTAAAGTGGTTGTAAACTCTTACATATGTATATATTTTAGAGTGCTTTATTAACAAGTTAAGGCATCCACAAGTATATACAAAACAGGAACAGGAGCTGGAACAAACTTGTACAGATTACAGAAAGTATAATACATGTATCAACTGTAAATAGTGACATCTATGGGCCAGAGGTATGAAAAACACACTCTTTTACTACAGGCTGCAAAACTTGAAAACTAGCAGAGGGGGCGGAAACAAGACCAGTCACCCTGCACAAGGAGCAAGAGAGCAACAATGGCTAGTCTTTATTACAGGAAACTCCTGCATAAAGGTAAAATGTTATGCTAAAACAGTGCACAGATCTGGAAGAAATACAAGATTCTTTAATTTAGACAATATTTGCTTACCCCAGAGTTCAGCTTTATCTACATTTCTTGATGTACTGTATATTCCTTTCAAAAGCCTTGGAGACATTGTGTAATGCCAGGCAGGAGTCTACTAACAGTCATTATACATGTTCATCTTAATTAAAATATTTTTTAGTCTGGTAAACATGAATTCATGGTAAAAATAATCGCTACATTTCATTAGATAATACACCACATGGGAACAAGCTTGGATCTAATCTGCTAAAACATGTGTTGGTAACAAGAGATTTTATCACTTATCGGACAAATTATGGCACATACTTCAAATGTAGGTTGAAAACAAATTGCTGGACAATTTCCACATTCTAAAGGGGAGGGAGGTTATGTTACTGGAAGGATGAGCAGTCTTCCAAATTGATCAGGCACCATGCCAGATATGTACATGTCTTTTCAGAGATAATTTCATGTTTCTTCATAAATTCCAATCTATCACCAAACAAAGGTATTTTAAAAGTGTGATTAACAGCATAGTACACTACTATATGTTATTGCATTTGTCAAACATACACCAATCACATTCCAAAGCTCAAAAGCTTACAAACAAACTCAAATGTTACATGTCAAATACAGCGCACTATCTTTAGAATTAAAAGCAGACCATTACATCTATGAAACAGGTATACTGTCTATTAATATTAGACCTAAGCTATGACTCTGGAGCTTCCATCCATAGCTTCCATCCATTAAAGGTTGCCACTTGTGGAACAACAGATGCAGAATCTGAGCCAGTGGTGGAAGAAGCCACGTCCTGCAGTCTGAGGTGTGGACTGCTGTGACAGTCCTCCTTATAACAAGGAGAACCAAATCAGAGGTCTGGTTTACTAACACAAACTATCATAGTGATATTTAGAAAAGCATTCCAATTAAGAATTGCAGCCATTTGCACATGGCCTTACAATTTTACAATAGTTTTGCAATAAGGTTATCACAAACATACAAAATACACCAGTCTGAGAAATTAACACCTTGCCTAGTAACCCCAGAGGTTGAGCAGCCCATGACCCTCACAAGGTCCCACCACCCACTTATTTATTATTACAGGTACTTAAACAGCACTGTCAATGTATGCAGCACTTTACATACAGTATCTCACAAAAGTGAGTACACCCCTCACATTTTTGTAAATATTTTATTATATCTTTTCATGTGACAACACTGAAGAAATTACACTTTGCTACAATGTAAAGTAGTGAGTGTACAGCTTGTATAATAGTGTCAATTTGCTGTCCCCTCAAAATAACTCAACACGCAGCCATTAATGTCTAAACCGCTGGCAGTAAAAGTGAGTCCACCCCTAAGTGAAAATGTTCAAATTAGGCACAAAGTTTCAATATTTTGTGTGGCCACCATTATTTTCCAGCACTGCCTTAACCCTCTTGGGCATAGAGTTCACCAGAGCTTCTCAGGCTGCCACTGGAGTCCTCTTCCACTTTTCCATGAGGACATCACAGAGCTGGTGGATGTTAAAAACCTTGCACTCCTCCACCTTCCGTTTGAGGATGCCCTACAGATGCTCAATATAGTTTAGATCTGGAGACATGCTTTGCCAGTCCATCACCTTTAGCCTCAGCTTCTTTGGCAAGGCAGTGGTCCTCTTGGAGGTGTGTTTGGGGCCATTATCATGTTGGAATACTGCCCTGCGGCCCATTCTCCGAAGAGAGGGGGATCGTGTTCTGCTTCAGTATGTCACAGTACACATTGGCATTCATGGTTCCCTCAATGAACTGTAGCTCCCCAGTGCCAACAGCACTTATGCAGCCCCAGACCATGACACTCCCATATTTTGAGATACTGTATATATTGTACATTTGCATCAGTCCCTGCCCTCAAGGAGCTTACAATCTAAAGTTCTTAACTCACATTCATACTATGGTCAGTTTAAACAAGAGCCAATTAACCTACCAGCATGTCTTCGGAGTGTGGAGAAAATTGCAGTATATAGAAATACAGCACTGACCTTGTGCATTATCAAAGATAAAGTTTATTTGAAATAGAAAGAGTAATAGTAATGCCGCGTACACACGAAGGGACAATCCCGCGGGATTATCCTCTGGACTGAAGTCCAGCGGATAATCCCCTCGTGTGTGGGCGCCGGCGGACTTTTTGGCGCCAAAGTACGGCGGACTAAAGTTTGACGTTTTGTTTTCAAATTATCCGCTGGACTTGGCAGTCCAGCGGATAATCCCGCCGTTAGTGGGCAAGTCCGCGGGACTTTTGAAATGAACGGACTTGCCGCTCATCGGCAAGTCCGTTCATTTAGCACGTGACTTCAGGTACGTAGCTAGCGTAGGCAGTAAATGCCGCCGCGCTAGCTCCGTGACCTGGCATGGATTTAAAGGGACTCCCCACGCCGAAAAAACGGCGTGGGGGTTCCCCCCAAATCCATGTCAGACCCTCATCCGAGCACGCAGCCTGGCAGGCCAGGAAAGGGGTGGGGACGAACGAGCGCCCCCCCCTCCTGAGCCGTACCAGGCCGCGTGCCCTCAACATGGGGGGTGCCCTGGGGAAAGGGGGGCCGTGCGGCCCCCCCACCCCAAAGCACCTTGTCCCCATGTTGATGAGGACAAGGGCCTCTTCCCGACAACCCTGGCCGTTGGTTGTCGGGGTCTGCGGGCGGGGGCTTATCGGAATCTGGGAGCCCCCTTTAATAGGGGGCCCCCAGATACCGGCCCCCCACCCTATGTGAATGAGTATGGGGTACGATGTACCCCTACCCATTCACCTAAGGTGTAAAATGTAAAGTAAAAAAAAACACCCACACTTTTGAAAAAATAGTTTATTGCACTGCTCCGGGGGTCTTCCGTCTTGGGGGTCTTCTCGCCGGACTCCCCCGCCATTTACCAAGCTCTTTTACCGAGCGGGGGAAGTCCGGCTACCTTCTTCGTCGTCGCCGCCGTCTGGGGGTCTCGATCCGCCTTCGGGGGTCTTCTTCCGTCTTGGGGGTCTTCTCGCCGGACTCCTCCGCTCTCTTCTGCTCTTTTACCTAGCTCTTTCACGAGGGGAGGAGTCCGGCTACCTTCTTCGTCGTCGCCGCCGTCGTCTGGGGGTCTCGAAACGCCTTCGGGGGTCTTCCGGGGGTCTCTTCTGTTCTTCTTCTTCTTCTCCTTCTTCTTGTTCTTCTTCTTCTTCCGATGTTGACCCGTCGCTGTCTCTGCCCGGAATGCCTGTGCCGATCTGCGCTCGGACTTATATAGGGACATGGGGGACAGGGTCACATGTTCATGTCACATGGTGACCCCGCCCCCTTGCGATGTCACAGTCCCAGCATCCTCCGGGACTGTGACAACACAAGGGGGCGGGGTCACCATGTGACATGTGCATGTGACCCTGTCCCCCATGTCCCTATATAAGTCCGAGCGCAGATCGGCACAGGCATTCCGGGCAGAGACAGCGACGGGTCAACATCGAAGAAGAAGAAGAACAAGAAGGACAAGAAGAAGGAGAAGGCGCCGGCGGCGCGGAAGACGACGACCGCCGCAAGAACAGAAGAGACCCCCGGAAGACCCCCGAAGGCGGATCGAGACCCCCAGACGACGGCGGCGACGACGAAGAAGGTAGCCGGACTCCTCCCCTCGTGAAAGAGCTAGGTAAAAGAGCAGAAGAGAGCGGAGGAGTCCGGCGAGAAGACCCCCAAGACGGAAGAAGACCCCCGGAGCAGTGCAATAAAATATTTTTTCAAAAGTGTGTGTGTGTTTTTGTACTTTACATTTTACACCTTAGGTGAATGGGTAGGGGTACATCGTACCCCATACTCATTCACATAGGGTGGGGGGCCGGTATCTGGGGGCCCCCTTATTAAAGGGGGCTCCCAGATTCCGATAAGCCCCCGCCCGCAGACCCCGACAACCAACGGCCAGGGTTGTCGGGAAGAGGCCCTTGTCCTCATCAACATGGGGACAAGGTGCTTTGGGGTGGGGGGGCCGCACGGCCCCCCTTTCCCCAGGGCACCCCCCATGTTGAGGGCACGCGGCCTGGTACGGCTCAGGAGGGGGGGGCGCTCGTTCGTCCCCACCCCTTTCCTGGCCTGCCAGGCTGCGTGCTCGGATGAGGGTCTGACATGGATTTGGGGGGAACCCCCACGCCGTTTTTTCGGCGTGGGGATTCCCTTTAAATCCATGCCAGCTTGCGGAGCTAGCGCGGCGGCATTTACTGCCTACGCTAGCTACGTAACCTGAAGTTACGTTCGAAATGAACGGACTGCTCCGTGTGTGGGCAAGTCCGTTCATTTTCAAAAGTCCCGCGGACTTTTGGCCGGCGGATTATCCGCTGGAGAAGTCCGTGCGTGTGTGGGCAAGTCCACACCCTCGGAAAGTCCAGCGGACCTAGCCGGAAAGTCCCGCGGGATTGTCCGCTGGACTAGGTCCGCCGGCAAAAGTCCGCACGTGTGTACGAGGCATTACAAACGTTTAAAGGAGGCTTAACATTGCTCCAAATATTTGAAACCATGTCTTCTAGACACCTGCAAACTGGACTGGATATTAGGAGGAACCAGATGGCATTGCAGATGGCTTACGCATTATGGGGGAGTACCATCTTCATCAGAGCCACAGTGATAGCTATTCCTCCTAATATCCGGTCCAGGTTGCGGGTGTCTAGAAGACATGGTTCCGAATTTTTGGAGCAATGTTAAGCCTCTTTTAAACATTTGTTTGTGAGTATTACTCTTGTTTTTTCTATTTCAAATTAATTTTATCTTTTGTAATGCACATGGTCGGTGCTCCCTCCCTGTCTTTCTATATGTTTCAGCTCTAAGGATACCCATTGTTCTGAGGAGGGCAGCAAGACCTTTGACATTACATATTCTATCCGAAGGGTTGGCTACACCACTTACACATTGACTAAGCTCCTGAGCACAGGAGATTGTGTTGTGTTGAGGAAATTGTAGTACCTGGAGGAAACCCACACAGGCACAGGGAGAAACTTCAGGTAGGTAGTGTCATGTATGGGACTCAAACTGAGAACCCTAGTGCTGCTAGGTAGGAATACTAACCACTTAGCCACTGTGCTGCCCAGAGAACAGCAAATGCTGAAGGCATGAAACTCAACCAAAAATAAGTCCTGAATTCTTTCCAGCACTGCAACAGACACAAACATATCCTGTTACAATGTTACAGCCATTTACAATGGTCAAATATTTGTTGGAGCAGATTCAAATTTAACAAACAGCACTATGGCCACACTATGGTTTAGCCTGACCCATAAAGCAAATTCAGTAATTGTTTGTGGGATGTCCTGATATATCACAGGTTATTTGTGGTTAATGTGGGTGGCATAGATAAATGTCATTTGTGTAGTTTGGCCTTATACTCTTCTAAAAACCACAGAGAAAGACAAGAATAATAAAACTAAAATTTAGCAAAAGTTGCAAGTGTATGCACAGTTGAAACTCATATAAAGAAATAAAATGTTAAAATAAATCAGAGATACATTTTGTATTACGTTAATATTGCTGTGACCAGTATTTCAAATCGGTACCATTAGAAATTATTTAACATCCCCAATTACCACAGATGTTTATGGGTTGGAGTAACATAACACATAATAGTCGCATCAGCTTCAAATTCTTGCTGCTCATTTTGTGTTTCTTCCATGTAGGTCCTCAGTATTACTAAATAAGATGTAAAGAAGGATTAAAGTTTCTAAGCCCTAGGAGCTTAATGTCATCACAATCATTACACAATCTTCACTGAAGGGTGTTATTTGAAAAACTTTCTGTAATTTTGATACCGCAAGACATATGTCAACACGAGAAGATCAGAAATTATAAATCAATGTAAGTCACGTTGTTAGTAGCCAGTTCCAATAGTAATATGCAAAAAAGAAAAATACACCAATACTTCAAAAAATAATCAGTTTTACAACAAATGTGCAATAGAAAAGAGGAACTCGTTCACAAACAATGGACCGCATTCAATAAAAATTGTACAAAATACAAACATTATAATAAGTTTACATATGAACCTTTGATTTGTCAAGGTTGGGTTTCCCCAGGTGTGCAATTTTAGCTGGCTGGGCTGAAATATAGCGATCTGGCTACATAAATAGAATCATTTAACTGGGATGGGGCATGTTAGTTGTTGAGTATTCTTGAGATAGTATGTTACATAATAATTAATTAACGGCCTCACAGAATTCTGCTCTTGCGCGCCCCCTGGTGCGCGCACTCGAGAGCATCCAGAGGACCCGGCGGATCATGGATCACGGTAAACGGCCGCTCATCGCGGCCGTTTACCACGTGATCGCTCCGTCAAATGACGGAGTGATCACATGTAAGCAAACCGGCGTCATTTGATGACGCCGGTTCCTCTCTCCTCCTCTCTCTGTACCGATCGGTACAGTATGAGAGAAGAGGGGGAGGGATCGGTGGCAGCAGTGCTGTGGGCGGGATCTGTAGTGCCCACAGCCTGCTCTGCCACCACCGATCCATCCATCCATCCATGCTCAGCCATCCCTCCATACCCTGCAATACCCAGCAATAGCCTGCAGTGTATTGCTGGGTATTGCAGGGTATGGAGGGATGGCTGAGCATGGATGGATGGATTCTCTGCCATCCCCCCCATACTGTGCCATACCCCCCAGTACTGTGCCATACCCCCCATATATCCCCCGCAATACTCTGCCATGCCCCGCAATACTCTGCCATTACTCTGTCATACCCTGCGATGCTCCGCCATACCCTGCGATGCTCCGCCATACCCTGCGATGCTCCGCCATACCCTGCGATCCGCCATACCCTGCGATGCTCCGCCATACCCTGCGATACTCCGCCATACCCTGCGATACTCCGCCATACCCTGCGATACTCTGCCATACCCTGCGATACACTGCCATACCCTGCGATACCCTGCCATACCCTGCGATACCCGGCGATACTCTGCGATACTCTGCGATACCCTGCGATACTCTGCAATACCCGGCGATACTCTGCGATACTCTACCATACCCTGCGATACTCTGCAATACCCGGCGATACTCTGCGATACTCTACCATACCCTGCGATACTCTGCGATACTCTGCCATACCCTGCAATACCCAACAATACCCTGCGATACTCGCTACGATCAAAGCCAGGATCGTTTTTTTTTTTTATTTCAGGCTTTCCAGCCTAGAGGTGAGATGTGGGGTCTTATTGACCCCATATCTCACTGTAAAGAGGACCTGTAATGCCATATTCCTATTACAAGGGATGTTTACATTCCTTGTAATAGGAATAAAAGTGATCAAAAAATTTTTTGGGGGGAAAAAAAGGGTCAAACTAAAATAAATAAAGTAAAATGAACAATAAAATATATATATATTTTTTTAAAGCGTCCCTGTCCCCGTGTGCTCGCACGCAGAAGCGAACGCATACGTAAGTCCCGCCCACATATGAAAACGGTGTTCAAACCACACATGTGAGGTATCGCTGCGAACGTTGGAGCGAGAACAATAATTTTGGTCCTAGACCTCCTCTGTAACTCAAAACATGTAACCAGTAAACAAAATTAAAGCCTATGGGGATTTTTAAGTAGCGAAGTTTGGCGCCATTTCACGAGTGTGTGCAATTTTCAAGCGTGACATGTTGGGTATCTATTTACTCGGCGTAACTTCATCTTTCACATTATGCAAAAACATTGGGCTATATTTACAGTTTTGTTTTTTGTAAAGCACAAAACATTTTTTTTCCAAATAAAACACGTTCGAAAAATTGCTGCGCAAGTACCGTGCTAGATAAAAAGTTGCAACGACCGCCATTGTATTCTCTAGGGTCTTTGCTAAAAAAACATATATAATATTTTGGGGTTCTAGCAAATAAATGATGATTTTTACATGTAGGAGAGAAATGTCAGAATTGTCCTGGGTGCTCCAGAACACCTGATGGCGCTCCCTGCATGTTGGGCCTCTGTATGTGGCCACACTGTGTAAAAGTCTCACACATGTGGTATCGCCGTACTCGGGAGTAATAGAAGAATGTGTTTTGGGGTGTAATTTGTGGTATGCATATGCTGTGTGTGAGAAATAACCTGCTAATATGACAATTTTGTGAAAAAAAAAATAAAATTAAAAAAAATCTTGATATTGCAAAGAATTGTGGGAAAAAATGACAACTTCAAAAAACTCACCATGCCTCTTTCCAAATACCTTGGAATGTCTTCTTTCCAAAAGGGGTCATTTGGGGGGTATTTGTACTTTTATGGCATGTTAGGGTCTCAAGAAATGAGATAGGCCGTCAGTACTTCAGGTGTGATCAATTTTCAGATATTGGCAATAGCTTGTGGACTCTATAACTTTCACAAAGACCAAATAATATACCCAAATTTGTACTTATTTTTACCAAAGATATGTAGCAGTATAAATTTTGGCAAAATTTATCAAGAAAAATTACAAATTTGCTAAATTTTATAACAAAAACGAAGAAAAATGCATTTTTTTACTGAATTTTCAGTCATTTTTCTTTTATAGCGCAAAAAATAAAAAACCCAGAGGTGATTAAATACCACCAAAAGAAAGCTCTATTTGTGTGAAAAAAAGGACAAAAATTTCATATGGGTACAGTGTTGTATGAATGAGTAATTGTCATTCAAATTGTGAGAGCACCGAAAGCTGAAAATTGGTCTGGTTATTAAGGGTGTTTAAGTGCCCAGTGGTCAAGTGGTTAAGGTACACTGTAGTCAATCAAAATTTCCACTTAAACTCACTTAACTCACTTATACGCACCTCTGGATTTTTGCATAGCCAACATAGGCCAGCAGTGGAGCCAGGGATGGCACATAGTTAACCACACATGTTTTTACTGTCCCTAAAATATATCTAACCCCACAAACAAAAAAGAATCCATTGCAGTACATCATTCTCTGCATTAAGGTAAACCTGTTTGTTTAAAAAAAAGAACATTTACATTCACTTTGATCACCAGGACCAGATGGCTTACACCCAAAGAACCTCCAAGAACTTAGCTATGGTAAAGCCAGGATGTTAGTCCTAATTTGTAATGACAGCTTACTGACTGTAATGGTACCAGCTGATTTACGAAAAGCTAACGTGGTACCAATATAAAAAAAAGGACAAAATATATACCTAGAAACTACAGACTAGTCAGCCTAACATCAATAGGATGTTGGGACTATTGGAGAAGATGATAAGGGGCCATATCCATGAATCTGCTGATAAAACCAGCATGGATTTATTAAAGATTGTTCTTGCCAGACCAACCTTAACATTCTATGAGGAGGTGAGCTGTAATTTGGACAGAGAAAGGCCTATGGCCATGGTATATCTGGGTTTTGTCAAAGTACCCCATACATTCTTAAAGTGTAATTAAATGTTTACCTTTTATTTTTCTAAAATAACAAATATGTCTTACTTACCTGCAATGGTATTGCACAGAGCATTCCAGTTCCTGCGTTTCTTGGGTCCACCGTGGCACTCCTGGCTCCTCCCCCCTTTGAGGGTCAATAGAAGAACACAGTGTAGCTCTAAGTCAAGCATGAGTATCTCACCATCAAGTGGCTTGCTGGAGGGGTACTCATGTGGGCTTGATTTTGAGCCGCACTGTGTGCGTCTATTGACACACATAATGCAACTCAGCCCCACCCACTTCTCCATCATCACTGGATTTGATTGACAGCAGGAGGAGACAATTGTTCCCTCTGCTCTTACAGAATCCAGTGAGGAGGAAGTGAGGAGAAAGAGAGAGAGCAACACCGCTGCTCTCGTGCACAATGCTGGATCAAGTTCAAGCTCAGGTAAGAATCTAGGAGTGGCTGGGGTTGGGAGGGGGGGGGGGCTGCATCTAAAGGTTTTTTTTTTACCTTAATTCAGAGAATGCATTAAGGTAAAAAAGCTTTAGCCTTGAGAACCACTTTAATTTACAAATTGAGGTCTGTTGAAATTGACGATAGTTTATGTACCTAAGGCTATTAGCCATAACCCCGGTAAACCACTTCAAAGCTGCTATGAGTATATTTGTATTCATTTAATTAATAAATGGTGCTTAATGTAATGCACAACACTGGTGCACCCTTCTTGTGTCTTTTTGATGTACAGTCGGGCTCAAAAGTTGGCATACCCTGGCAGAAATTGTGAAATTTTGGCATTAATATTGAAAATATGACTGATCATGCCAAAAAAAACTGTCTTTTATTTAAGGATAGCAATCACATGAACCCCATTATTATCACAAAAAAGAGCTGCATGGTTGCGCTGCCGGAAGGAATCCTTTACTGCGCCAATGCCACAAAAAAGCCCAATGAGGCATGTCAAGGTGTTGTTGGGCATATTGCAACCAGGCATTTTTGTGGAACTTGTACAGTAAGGGCTTCTTTCTGGCAACTTGACCATGCAGCTCTTTTTGTTCAAGTATCATCGTGTTGTGCTCCTTAAAAACAACCACACCATCTTTTTCCAGAGCAGCCTGTATTTCTCCTAAGGTTACCTGTGGGTTTTTCATTGTATCCTGAACGGTTCCTGTGGCTGAAATCTTTTTTGATCTACCTGACCTTGGCTTGGTATCAAGAGATCCCCAAATTTTCCACTTCAAGTTCTTAAGTGATTGACCAGTACTGACTGGTATATTTAAGGCTTTGGATATCTTTTTATATCCTTTTCCATATTTGTAAAGTTTCATTACCTTGTTATGCAGGTCTTTTGACTGTTCTTTTCTACCTATGGCTCAGTGTCTATCCTACTTAGTGCATCCATGTGAAAGCTAACAAACTCATTGACTATTTATACACAGACACTAATTGTGATTTAAAAAGCCACACATGTGGGAAATTAACTTTTAATTGCCATTTTAACCCGTGTGTGCCACCTTCTGTGTCTGTACCAAGGCCAAACATTCCAGGGTATGTAAACTTTTGATCAGGGCCATTTGGGTGATTTCTGTTATTATGATTTCAAAAGGATCCAAAAAACAATGTGATAATAAATGGCTTCATGTGATTGCTATCCTTAAATAAAAGACAGTTTTTTTGCATGATCAGTCATATTTTTAATATTAATGCCAAAATGTCACAATTTCTGCCAGGGTATGCAAACTTTTGAGCACGACTGTATATCAGGGCAGTCAGTGTATATCAGGAAAGTCAGTTACGGTCTTCTACTAGTTTTTGATAAATCCCCAAAATACTTCAAATGAACAGAAATATTCACTATATCAGGTACTAATACACCAGGATGAAATATAATAACAACTAAGATTTGTTTGGAGAAGCAATTAGTTACATTAAACTACCTGCTGTCCAAACTCACATTCCAGTACTATGGCTTCCCTGCCAGCTGGATCAGGTCCACCAGGAGTAAGGATGAGCCGAACACCCCCCCGTCGGCTCGCACCAGAACCCGCGAACGGACCTAAAGTCCGTGCGAGCTTTAGAACCCTATTAGTTATAATGGATGCTAATATGCATGTTAATGTCATAAAAAGTGTTTGGGGACCTGGGTCCTGCCCCAGGGGACATGTATCAATGCAAAATTTTTTTTTAAAAACGGCCGTTTTTTCAGGAGCAGTGATTTTAATAATGCTTAAATTGAAACAATAAAAGTGTAATATTCCTTTAAATTTCGTACCTGGGGGGTGTCTATAGTATGCCTGTAAAGGGGCGCATGTTTCCCGTGTTTAGAACTGTCTCTGCGCAAAGTGTCATTTTTGAAAGTAAAAAAGCTATTTAAAATCACTCGCGGCTAATGTTAATTCACGGCTCCCGTAACACAGAGAACAGTGATTCATTGAAACTCATTCATAAAAAAAAGTCATTGATAAAAAAAAAAAAAAAAAAATGAAAAAAAAAAAGCGTAGGGGTCCCCCCAAATTCAATAACCAGGCCCTTCAGGTCTGGGATGGATATTAAGGGGGATCCCAGCCAAAAAAAAAAAAAAAAATGGCGTAGGGTCCCCCTCAAAATCCATACCAGACCCTTGAGGTCTGGTATGGATTTTAAGGGGAACCCTAGCCAAAAAAAATGGCGTGGGGTCCCCCTCAAAATCCATACCAGACCCTTATCCGAGCACGCAACCTGGCAGGCCGCAGGAAAAGAGGGGGGGACGAGAGCGGCCCCCCCTCTCGCCTGAACCGTACCAGGCCACATGCCCTCAACATTGGGAGGATGCTTTGGGGGTCTAAGACCCCAAAAGCACCTTGTCCCCATGTTGATTAGGACAAGGGCCTCTTCCCCACAACCCTGGCCGGTGGTTGTGGGGGTCTGCGGGCGGGGGGCTTATCGGAATCTGGAAGCCCCCTTTAACAAGGGGACCCCCAGATCCCGGCCCCCCCCCTGTGTGTAAAGGTAAGGGGGTACAAAAGTACCCAACCATTTCACCAAAAAAGTGGCAAAAATGGTAAAAAGGACAGGAGACAGTCTTTGACAATTCCTTTATTAAAATCTTCTTTCTTCTTTCTTCATCCTTCGGATTCTTCATCTTCTCCTTCCTTCATCTTCTTCCATCTTCTTCTTCCATTTTCTTCTTCCTCCGATCCGCTTCTTCTTGCGCTGGTCTTCTCGTCCTTCTCGTCCGGCATCTTCTTCCGTCGGCGTCGGCGTCGGTGTCGGTGTCTTCTTGGGCCGCTCCGCGCAATGGGAGGCTCCGCTGTGTGAGGCTCCGCTCCATCTGACAGGTCTTTTAAAACGGAGGGCACCTGGTGACCCCGCCCCCCTCTGACATCATGGGGAAAGCCATCATGGAATTCCCCATGACGTCCCTGTGCGTCAGAGGGGGCGGGGTCACCAGGTGCCCTCCATTATAAAAGACCTGTCAGACGGAGCGGAGCCTCACACAGCGGGAGCCTCCCATTGCGCGGAGCGGCCCAAGAAGAGACAGAGACACCGACGCCGACGCCGACGGAAGAAGATGCCGGACGAGAAGGACGAGAAGACCAGCGCAAGAAGAAGCGGATCGGAGGAAGAAGAAAATGGAAGAAGAAGATGGAAGAAGATGAAGGAAGGAGAAGATGAAGAAACCGAAGGATGAAGAAAGAAGAAAGAAGATTTTAATAAAGGAATTGTCAAAGACTGTCTCCTGTCCTTTTTACCATTTTTGCCACTTTTTTGGTGAAATGGTAGGGGTACTTTTGTACCCCCTTACCATTTCACACAGGGGGGGGGCCGGGATCTGGGGGTCCCCTTGTTAAAGGGGGCTTCCAGATTCCGATAAGCCCCTGCCCGCAGACCCCCACAACCACCGGCCAGGGTTGTGGGGAAGAGGCCCTTGTCCTAATCAACATGGGGACAAGGTGCTTTTGGGGTCTTAGACCCCCAAAGCATCCTCCCAATGTTGAGGGCATGTGGCCTGGTACGGTTCAGGCGAGAGGGGGGGCGCTCTCGTCCCCCCCTCTTTTCCTGCGGCCTGCCAGGTTGCGTGCTCGGATAAGGGTCTGGTATGGATTTTGAGGGGGACCCCACGCCATTTTTTTTGGCTAGGGTTCCCCTTAAAATCCATACCAGACCTCAAGGGTCTGGTATGGATTTTGAGGGGGACCCTACGCCATTTTTTTTTTTTTTTTTTTGGCTGGGATCCCCCTTAATATCCATCCCAGACCTGAAGGGCCTGGTTATTGAATTTGGGGGGACCCCTACGCTTTTTTTTTTGTTTTTTATTAATGAATGACAGCTCTCTGTGTTACAGGAGCCATCAATTCATTAGCCGCGAGTGATTTAAATAGCTTTCTTCCTGCAAAAATGACACTTTTTTGCAGGGAAAGTTCTAAGCACAGGAAACCTGCCCTCCTTCACAGGCTACCTATAGACACCCCCAGATGTGATACTGCAATGCTGTTCTAACAGCATGCACACACATATCCCCAGAAATAAAGAACATATTGTTGTCAGCAGTCAGCAGCACACTGACACGCTGACACTGTGAGTGAAACATAATATGCGAGGCCGCCGCAGCGGCGGCCTCTTATACCGTGGGGCGTGTATTAAAGCCCCTGAGCTATAATTGGCTACAGGCATCCTGCCTGTAGCCAATTATGGCTCTCCTCGCTGCCGGCGCTGTGATTGGCCAAGCATGCGGGGTCACAGTGCATGCTTGGCCAATCATCAGCCAGCATTGCACTGCGCGGGCCGCAATGCATTGCGGGGCCGCTCGCATCACACGAATTTGATGCGAGCGGTCCCAATAGTTCTGGGCTCGCCGAGCGAGCGAACACCCGGTGCTCGATTCGAACATGGGTTCGAATCGAACACCGGGCTCATCCTTAACCAGGAGTGTGACATGGGAAAGAAAAGAAGCTTTACAGATGTAAAACACAAAGACTGACACAGACTTAGAAACACGCATCAAAAATAGCATTTCCAAAAAAAACACCAAGCTGCACACCAAGAACAAAATCTGCAGTTCCAACTGCATAGAGAAATACAACTTTAAATGAATAAATTCAGATTCTTGTTTGTCAGAGCTGTAGTAGACTTGGTCAGTGGCTACAGTTTTGTGGCCAATACATCAATCATTGGAGGTAAAATATGAGCTCCTTTTTTTCAGTTAAGACTTGCAGTTCTATCAGTCTATTTAATCAATTCATTAAACAAAAAAATGGATCCTGCTACTTTAAAGCATGTAATATGACACAGTGCTTGTCCTGTGTCATTTGGCCGCCTGTAACACCTAAAAAACCTGGCTGATCCTGCCAGTTTCTGCCCTCCCTTATTTATGGTTTATCATGGCTGCTGAGCCCTGACACCGTGGTCAGTTTACGTGCCTCTGTCATCCGCACCTCTGCTATCTGCTCTCCTCTCTGCTCCTGTGTCCTCCTCCCCCTCTCCTCTCTGCCTGTATGCTCATGACAGTGCCGCCCCTCCCCCTCCTGCTGCTTGCATAACAATAACCTGTATACACCATGAAAACTGCTTCCTATTGCAGTGTCCCCCTCTGTGTATGATTTATAAATATAAATGCTGCAAATACCTAATTTCACAGCCGAGATTGCGATCACATGACTGGCCAGCTCTCTTCTCTTCTCCCCCCCCCTCCTGACTGATGTCAATAGGGGAATCTCGGCCCCTCCCACTGCATCTGTCAGAGGAGGAAAGGAGAAAGCTGGCCGGTTATGTTAACGCTATCCCGGATGTGAAATGATGTACAGTGGAACCTTGGATAACGAGCATAATCCGTTCCAGGAGAATGCTTGTAATCCAAAGCACTCGCATATCAAAGCGAGTTTCCCCATAGAAGTCAATGGAAACAAAGATAATTCTTTTCGCATCGATTTCTATTGCATGCAATACCGCATGTGGCCAGAGGTGGGGGGGCTCCGGAGAGCCTCGGAAATACTCGGGGACAGCTCGGCTGAACTTGGAAACACTCGGGAACAGAGTATTTCCGAGTGTTTCCGAGTATTTCCGAACGACTCCGAACCATTCCGAGTGTCACCGGTGCCCCCACACCTCTAGCCAAATGCGGTACTGCACACCACATTAGCTTGAATTGTGCTCGTTTTGCGAGACAACACTCGCAACCCGAATCAGGATTTAAAAAAAAAGTTGCTCGTCTTTCAAAACACTTGTTAATCGTGTTACTCGTTAACCAAGGTTCCACTGTGTTTGCAGCATTTATTTTTATAAATCATACACAGAGGGGTACACTGTAATAAGAGTATACAGATTAAAGTGGCTTAAGAACCACTTTAAGATGAGGCCCCTTAGGTCTGGTATGTATTTTAATGGGAACCCTTTGCCAAAATAAAAAAAAAAATGGCGTAGGGACCCCCCCAAAATCCATACCAGACCCTTATCCAAGCACGTAACCTGGCAGGCCGCAGGAGAAGAGGGGCGAAAGAGCACCCCCTGAACCATACCAGGCCACATGCCCTCAACATGGGGAGGGTGCTTTGGCGTAGCCCCCCAAAGCACCTTGTCCCCATGTTGATGAGGACAAGGGCCTCATCCCCACAACCCTTGTCCGGTGGTTGTGGGGATCTGCAGGCGGGAGGCTTATCAGAATCTGGAAGCCCCCTTTAACAAGGGGACCCCCAGGTCCCAGCACCCCCCCCCATGTGAATTGGTAAGGGGTACGGTGTACCCCTACCAATTCACATAAAAAGTGTCAAAAAGACAAGAGACACTTTGGGACAAGTTCTTTATTAAAAAATAAAAAAAACACATATTTTTTTCGGTTTGTTGGGCGGCGTAATAGAAGATGAATGGACATCGCTGGACATTTTTTTTTTTTTAAAAAAGTACTTGTCCCAAAGTGTCTCCTGTCTATTTTACAATTTTTGACACTTTTTTGTGACATGGTAGGGGTACAATCTACCCATTGCCAATTCACATAGGGGGGAGGCCGGGATCTGGGGGTCCCCTTGTTAAAGGGGGCTTTCAGATAAGCCCCCCGCCTGCAGACCCCCACAACCACTGGGCAAGGGTTGTGGGGATGGGGCCCTCCAAAGCACCCTCCCCATGTTAAGGGCATATGGCCTGGTACGGTTCAGGAGGGGGGCGCTCTCTCGTCCCCCCCTCTTTTCCTGTGGCCTACCAGGTTGCGTGCTTGAATAGGGGTCTGGTATAAATTTTGGGGGCAATTTTTTTTTATTTGGCGCAGGTTTCCCCTTAATATCCATACCAGATCTGAAGGTCCTGGTATGGATTTTGGGGGGACCCCCACACATTTTTTTTTCAATTTTGGTTTGGGGTTGCCCTTAATATTCATACCAGACCCAAAGGGCCTAGTAATGGACTGGGGGGGGGGGGGACCCATGCCATTTTTTTCAATGAGTTTTATCTATATTGTCGAGACACGATAATTCATTATAGCCGCGATCAGTTTTAAATTACTTTTTTTCCTTTAGAAATGTCATTTTGCTGTGGTACTGTTCTAAACACGGGAAAACTGCGCCACTTTGCAGGCATACTATAGACAACCCCCAGGCACGATAGTTAAAGGAATATTTAACTTTTATTGTTTCACTTTAAGCATTATTAAAATCATCATAAAGGGATGGACATGGTCATCAACAATACTCAGGTAGGCCGTGGCGTTTAAACAATGCTCAATTGATACTATGGGGCCCAAAGTGTCCCAAAAAAATATCCTTCACACCATTACACCACCACCACCACTAGCCTGAACCATTGATACAAGGCAGGATGGATCCATGCTTTCATGTTTTTTACGCCAAATTCTGACCCTACCATCTGAATGTCGCAGCTGAAATCGAGACTCATCAGACCAGGCAACGTTTTTCCAATCTTCTATTGTCCAATATTGATGAGCCTGTGCAAATTGTAGCCTCAGTTTCCTGTTCTTAACCGACAGGAGTGGAACTCGGTGTGGTCTTCTGCTGCTGTAGCCCATCTGCTTCAAGGTTCAATGTGTTGTGGGTTCAGAGATGGTATTCTGCATACCTTGGTTGTGACAAGTGTTTTTTTTTTAGTTACTGTTGCCTTTCTATCATCTCGAACCAGTCTGCCCATTCTCCTCTGACATCAACAAGGCATTTTCGTCCACACAACTTCCGCTCACTGGATATTTTCTCTTTTTTGGACCATTCTCTGTAAACCCTAGAGATAGTTGTGCTTGAAAATCACTGTGGATTAACAGTTTTTTAATTACTCAGACCAGCTCGTCTGGCGCCAACAACCATGCCACGTTCAAAATCACTTAAATCCCATTTCATCCCCATTCTGATGCTCGGTTTGAACTTCAGCATGTCGTCTTCACCACATCTTAATGCCCAAATGCATTGAGTTGCTGCCCTGTGATTGGTTGATTGGCAATTTGTGTTACTAAGCAATTGAACATGTGTACCTAATAAAGTGGCTGGTGAGTACATATCAGGCACACCAGCTGGACTGAGGCTAATATGTTGCCAGGGCTATATCAGATGGCTGACCCTGGAACTAATTGATATCCCTATGGAAAAGTTGAAGTGATTTTGAGCCAACCTGTTCAGCCTACCTCCCCCCTCACTTTCTACAGAATTAAAGCATTGGAGAATGAATGGGTAAAACAAATAAACAAAAAATAGCTAATAGGAAATTAGTAGTTTGTAAATTCTCATGTACATTGGCAAATTAAAATACTCTTATGCATGCTGGATTTTTTTGCTAGAAGCTGGCAGAAAAATGCAGCTTAAAATTTTTAATTTTGACATGCAATTACGCCCATTTATGCATGTTTGCAGGCATATAGACGCATACATGTGTAAACTCATTCTATTGGTTAGAATATTATTATTTATTCCAGCCACTAGAATGCATTTATAAGTGTGTGTAGCACCCTGGAGTTTAGGCAGGGTTGCTCATAACAAATTTACTTGCCAGGAGTAGTTATCCTGGTTGATTGAGTTCTCCCTACGTTTGGCCTTGTTGCACTTTATTCTTCTACCACTAGGTGGGCGGGTACTTGGTGGTACTAGATACGAGAGGGGCAACCCAAGGTCAGGTTATGGGTATATGGGGTATCTCAGCCAAAGTTCAGGGGTTTTCTTGAATCCCTTGGCCTGCTGAGAGAGCCTATATATTCGGGTGAGGTCAGGTGATCTAGGTTCTGTGCCACCTGGACATTTGTCTGGTTGGACATGTGTCGTGCACCCAGGTTCTGCCAGCTAGGAGAGCCTGTCAGTGGTCTGAGGCAGAAGGGAATCTGTCGCCATGAAGGGATCAACCACCTTATTACCAGGGAAGACAGTGAGTAACTAAAGCAAGTACCAGAGCAGCATTCTCACCAGACAGGGACGGTGAAGAATCGGGAAACTTCAGTGGGAATTAAGCCAGGGACCCAGCAGAGCAGCCTTGTGTGTCAAGCCAGGGACTGAGCAGGCCAGCGTGGGTGAAGCTTGAGAGGTATCTAGAGTGCCAAGCTAGGGACCCAGCAGAGAGGCGGGGTGACGCTTGAGGAAGATACTACGGTGAAGATTGGAGGAGCTCAAGGGATTCAGTGGCAGTGAATCAGAGGGTCTAGTGAGAGACCGGGAGCTCAGTGTATGGAAGAACTACAAGGAGAAGTTGTAGTGAAGGTGAAAGAACTGTTACGCTTTGTGTTAGGAACTGTTAAAGACTGTTGCCATAGGAGACAGCATTCCTGCACATGCAGATGTGGCTTCTTGCTGGAGGCTTTTCCCTGCACGGCTGTCCTCCTATTGAAGTCTCAGAGTCTGCTAATCGAACTTGCAACTACCTAAGTGTGTCTAGGTTCTAACCCTCTCTCCCCCCAAAAATACAAAAAAGGACTGTTAAGAGAAATAAAACCTCTTTAACATCCAAGAAGTGTCTGGTGCCCAATGACTTTCACCATCTTTGCACCCACTATGCCTCACAACCCACTACATACAGAAGGAAGTCAGCTATCTCTGGCCTTGGAGGTCCTCATTAGACCGAAGGAGGCCTGTGACCTTTCTGCATGTGTTTATCCTTTTCTATGCACGTTTATGAGCATTTACGTGCAAAAAAGTGCAAATACATCCCTAAACGCAGCGTACATGGGAACTTTAGCTAACATGCAGCTGTGTTCAGAGGCAGAAACAGAAAGCAAGACACCTCTGAAAGTCGTTTTTTTTTTTTATACCGGTGTGCATGAGGCCAAATACTATTTTATAGAGTTGCTAGACAAATTTAACTTTGGCTACTGTAATCAAGGGAGCAGTAATTGTTTGCTCTGGCCTGTTCAGGGTCTCACAGGCTGAGTGTTTTAATACATCCCCGCCTCTGGAAGAAGCTTCCAGAGCTTAGGATGGGAGATTCAAATCAACCAGCCTGAATATTTATTGGGTTCTGGCAAATCCCTGGAGGGGAAGTGTCCAGAAGAGGGCCAAAATGTTGATAAAAGGTTTGAGGCCCAGGAGAGCAGGGTTCATTTTCCCCAGAAAGGTTCCAGATTTGCAGGGGCTGCTACTACCAGGCCTCAGAGGTACCAGGATCAAAGGATGAACTTTGCTCAGAGATATAATGTATTAAACGCACTTTCGGCATCTTTATGCTGCTCAGGTAAGTGTACCTATGTGCATGTAGCCTTATTGTTAATTGCAAGACAAATAAAGATAATACTTTATCATAATATTTTTCTTAACTGGTAAGGCCTTTTCTATATACTGTATCATGTTTTTCACCCTACTTCCATTTTTTTATATCTAAAATCAAAAACAAAAATGTAATATATTTCAGCACCGGTGAAGTAACCTCACATATGCCTTCCAGGAATGCTATGTCACTAGAGCCCTCCATGGAGATCTTGAAACCTAACTGCGAGATCTTGGGCAAAAAAAAATGTTGAATAGTGTAGTGTCATAGACGTACAGCACATACGCAAGATGAAGTTCATGACATTAGACATCTCACAACATTACTATCATCTGTTTGAAAAGAAAAAAAGTGTTTTTCCTAGCAGAATGATGTAGTACTGTAATGTAGCCCACAGTTATTACCTTTTGTATCTCTTGACCTTCCCTCTTAGATTGCAAGCTCTAAGGAGCAGGGCCCTCTGATTCCTAGTGTATTAAAGTGTATTGTATTTGTACTGTCTACCCTCAAGTTGTAAAGCACTACGTAAACTGTTGGCGCTATATAAATCCTGTATAATAATAATAATAATAATAATAATAATAGTATGGTGCAAGCATGCGATGAGGTGCTTCTTCCTTCTCCTCACAGCTCACTGATGATGCCATAAGTCTTGCCTTGCTCTGTACCTTTTTTCTTTCAATGGTGGTGTGTGTTTCTGGCTGACAGGGGACACGGAGAGACTGGGGAACCATGCAATAATGAGGCCGGAAAGTAATACTAACTTTATTTGTTTTAGTTGAATTTATTTAGGTAGTCAAATTTATAAGTTGGGGGGTGGGGGTGGGGATGTCCACTTTAAAAACATTTTCAATTCAGTTCATAGGCAATGACAATGGCGTTGCATTTCTGTCAAGAGGAACCAATGCAGCCACCACATCTAACATCACCACACTGCTGTTGGTCCCGACTTGATCATCCTAACATGTAGTCTGACAATAGGATGGGTAGGGCATGTACCTAAGGGTCCCCCCCCCCCCATATTTCCACAATTACTGCTCTCTCTGAATGTCTCCTCAGCAGCTCTTACGCTCTTCTACGACTTCCTCTTACTTACTTCCCTTCTGTTTCTTCTTCCTTCCTTTCTCCTCCTTTCTTCCCCCCCCCTTTTTTTTAATATATATTAATCTTTAAAACTTATGCATACAATTTTATTATGAACAATGAGGCTCTTCTAGCCAAAATTACTTCTTGCACCAAGTAGCGGTCGTTGATGTTAACATTATACTGCATAACAATTAAGAGTTAAGCTGTAGGCGATAGCCATTTGACTGACTCATCACACATGTCTATTTGTGACTGTCTCCAGATTGTACCTTTATACGTTTTTCCATGTACTTTGTTAAACTACCAAGAAATATATTTTCAACCCTAACATCACCACACCACATCATGGGTACAAACGGCCTGAATGTCAGGAGACATTTGCTGGTTTGAAAAAAAAAAAAAAACGCTGACATATGGCCCGTGTGTATGTCAGTTTGTTGGACGAAAAAACCAACAGCCACCAACTCCTAGCCAATGGCAGAGAGTGCTGATTGGAGTGTTTTGGGGTGGATCCCCCTGTCAGAACACAACAGCTCAGCGGGGGGGGGGGGGATCACTGTACCAGTGTCGGATGGTTAGTACATCAGTTCCGACTGGAGCTGTCAGTTTTGTCAGTGGGTTGCATTAAAAAAAACTGTTGGTGTGTACCAAGACTGATAAGCTGCAATGAATTACATTTTTATATATGAGTTATCCTTTAAGACAGGCTTTCTCAACCTTTTAACCCTAGAGGAACCCCAAAAATATTTTCATGTCTCGAGGAACCCTTACTGAAACAAAATCATCAGGGCTCAATAGGAACAATGCTCCTTATATTAGTGGTCAATAGGAAGAATGTCCCCCTTAAAGTGGTGTTTAGAATGCCACCCTTAAAGACAGCTAAAAAGATATTTGGTGTCATGCTGCTGGCTTTGCTAAGTGGTGTTGAACCTTGAACTCTGTAGGCATCATCAAATAGGTGGTTCATCAGCCACAGCTCAAGGAACCCCTGGAAACCTCTGGAGGAACCCCAGGGTTCCACGGAACCCTGGTTGAGAATGGCTGCTTTAAGACATTAAACACTGGTAAAGAGTTTTGCCAGGTACACGCGGTCGGAATTTCCGGCAACAAGCTCACATCGAACATTTGTTGTCGGAAATTCCGACCGTGTGTACGTGGCATTTCACTACCTCAGTTTCACTTTCTTTTGCAAGATGATGAACTGGCATACAAGCTGCCTCATACAATATTTTTTAAATATTAAAGGGTAGTAAGAAAAGTGAGGGGGGCAGACAAGGTTTTTAAATACTGGAATAGATATCTGCAGTTTAGCAAATTTGCTTACAAGTAACAAGTTTCATTTGTTTACTTTAAACAGTTTGCCGAAGATAACAATGTTTTTTCGGGTTGCTGCACTGAACCTTTTTAAAAGTCACTGACCCTTTCATAAACCAGGTGAAGAGTGCTTTCAAAATGTCAAGGTCTTTTTTTTTTGTGTGTTGGTGAAGCTCACTGTGCTAAGCTTCTACATAAATCTTTTGATATAATGACATGGCAGCGTCACCTGGCTGCTACAATGTCCTTATCTATGAGAAAGCTATTCGTGTTTGACTAAGAAGCAGGCTTGAGCCCACCACACACATTTAAACCAGCACTGTACAGTACAGAGTAGCGTATTGCTTCTGGATAAAATTTTCCACTGTAATGTAGTGTTTAATTTTGTTTGGCCACAAAGTCAATAACAGTTGCTGCCTTCATAGATGAAGTAAGAAGAATTCATTCTTAGCCTTCCTTAGCCGGAGGTTAAGTATTTTAAGGTTGAAAATAAAATGTTACATAGGTGTATATTTTAGTAGATCAGCTATATTTGCTTCCATCGGCAATTTAATTAATTTTTTAATCTTTAGTTTTTTTTTAACATTTCCCAAGGTTAACTACTGTATGTATGGGAAGTTTGTTTCATTAGATTTATTGATTCAATTACAACTACTAATAATAAGTATAAATCTCTATAAATACAATATATCTAAGCCAATTTAAGCCTATTAATAATCTTATACAAAATAGAAATACGTTTAAAAATGTTCATAATATTTGTAATGTGGTTCCCTTAAATTAAAAAGGCATTACCATTTTTTAATTTCTTTATTTTGTACATTGAGTCAAGATGAATTCAGAGCTTCAAGGAAGACATTCCTACAGAAAGAAGCACAACTGAATCTTATAGCTGTATTTTGCAATAAACTTTGCATAGGAGGTATATGCTGTAGTCTTGATTCTTCATTGTATGCACTAAGACTGGAAAAGCCTTGTGTGTATAGTGAACCCAAGGTGAGTCTGAAAGTATCTTTTCAGAACAGTAACAGAAAACTAATTTGGGGAGGTAGACTGGTAGAAGATTGAATACTATGATACAGAGGTTTGGGTTGGTGGTGGAAGTTGGGGGAGAGGTGGGAGGGAGGGGTGTAGGGGAGGAAAAGGAAGGGACAAGAATTAAGGGGTGGGGGAGTAGGAAAAGAGTGTGGAAGGGGGTAGAGGGACGGAAGAGTGAAGGAAGGGGGGGAAGGAAGAGAGGCTCTGGGGGTATGGTTGCTCATCTTAGAAGGAAAACATGCAACCACAGAGAAGGAAACCATTACATAGCGAGAACTCAAATCTCAAGGAGGATATAGCTAAGAGAGGTTTGTTGCCTCTGTAGTCACCTATTCAGTACGGCGGTACAGCATTTTTTGGATCAAGACGTTTCCATTGTACCCAATCAGCGTCAGTACATTATAGAGTTGTTGGAATTCGCAACAAGCCATAACTACTTCTGGTTTGACCAGAAGTTCTACATCCAGCAGAGAGGCGTGGCGATGGGGGCTAAGTTTGCCCCCAGCCTCGCCAACCTGTTTATGGCTAAGTGGGAGGAGGATGTCGTCTATAAAGAGGGAAGTTCCTCCCTAGTCCTATGGGCCAGGTATATAGACGACATCCTCCTCCTATGGGATGGCGATTCTGAATCCCTTAAAGAATTCTTTTCCATCTTGAACTCTAATGACCGGGGTATCTCTTTGACCCTCGAATGGAGTGCCAGTAGTGTACATTTCCTCGACCTAGAGATCAAGATGAATCAGGGCAACTGGGAATTTCAAACATTCTTCAAGCCTACTGATAGAAATGGTTTCATACCAACTGATAGTTGCCATCACCATTCATGGCTTAAGGCAGTCCCCAAAAGTCAATTCTTGAGGCTTCGTAGGAATTGCACTGATGTTGAAATCTTTAAGAAACAGGCGACTGTCCTTTCAAAAAAATTCTTGGATAAGGGATATGATTCAACCTTAGTACAGTCCCAATACCAGGAAGTTCTCACATTAGATAGACAGTCCCTGTTTGAACGTACCCCAAAAGAACGTGATAGTTCCCATAAATGGGCAGTTCTTACATCCTATTCAGTACAACATCGTGATATTCAAAATATCCTGAATAGGCATTGGAACATATTGAAGACCGATAAAGTTCTTTGCCCTTTAATACCTGAATGGGCTAAAGTTACCTTTAGGGGCGTTCCATCCCTTCAAAGCAAAATAGCTCCCAACATCATCAACCCTCCAGTCCGACCATCTTTCTTTCATGACTTGAAGGGCTATTATCCTTGTAAAAAGTGTAATGTTTGTCGTCATAACTCAATAGGGCGCAATAAGAGTTTACAATTTTGCTCTACAATCACAAGACGTACATATTCCATCAAAGGATTTCACACCTGTTCCTCTCGTTTTGTTGTTTATTTGATTACATGCCCTTGCGGGAAGCAATACATTGGACGCACCACTCGGACGTTTTCTATTCGTGTTGGTGAACATATAGCCAAAATAAAAAGTGGGGACGTTAAACATACAGTCCCCAGACATTATAGAGAATGTCACAATCGAAATCCAGAGGGCACCAGTTTTCTAGTGATAGATAGCTATATTCCACCATGGAGGGGTGGAGCCATGACTCGCGGTGTGTCCCAGCTTGAAACGTTCTGGATTTTTGAGTTGCAAACCTACCAGCCATGGGGCCTAAACGTCGATTGGGATATTAATTCCTTTTTGAATAAAGCCTGAGTTTCTCATATATATGTTACACTGAATGGTCATTGCCATGTTTTTTGACATGGTAATGGACGCATTCCGTGTTCCAATATAACCATTTCTATTTTTTATATTAAACTATTTTTATTTTATTTTTTGGTCTCCGCATCCCATATTAGTTTAAATATAAATCTAAATATGGAATAGTAAATAGATTATATGTTTTGTTCTTATATCGATATAAATTTATATAATATTTCCTTGTTTGTATATTTAGATGGTTGTCATATGGAGGTACCTGCATGGGTCAGTTTTCCATCACGTTAGATTGAGTCAGTGGGACAATATACATTATCAACCTTTTACAATTTTATACATTAATGATAGCGATTATTGGTGAATATATATTCGTTATGTTCACCATTATTTACTATCATTATTTTTAAACATTTTGGGGATTCTCCTATAAATATAAATGTTTAATTTCTTTTTTATATATTTCTTCTATATATGTGTATATCTATATATATATATATATATATATATATATATATATATATATATATATATATATATATATATATATATATATATATATGTGTATATATATATATATATATATATATATATATATATATATATATATATATATATATATATATATTGATTTTTAGAATATTTGGCCTTCATCACCGATATTCTTGTTTTTAAATTTTAACTTTAAAATGTATCACCCCGGTTGTACATTTGCTGTTTTAGTGTATAATAAGCGTCTATTATACACTTACTATGATTTTAATGTAAATATCTGTTTAGCGCCAGACCATCCACTTGGTTCCTTGTAGTTATTAACATTGCTAAACCCCCCCTTATCCCTTTTCAGATGTTGGACACATAAGTTGTGGGCACCATGTTTGCTGACACAAGGAAGTGCTTTCTTTATCATTGACCTTCCTCTGTTATCAAAATGAGGCTTGATACTCAAGCCTCTGGGGCCATGCTTGTAAACACCTTTAGTGTGTATACCAAAAGGAGGCTTGACACACAAGCCATAGACACCATCTTTGCAGATACAGGAAGTGTCATTTCAGCTGACACATGGAAGTGCTTTCTTTATCATTGACCTTCCTCTGTTATCAAAATGAGGCTTGATACTCAAGCCTCTGGGGCCATGCTTGCAATTACCTTTAGTGTGTATACCAAAAGGAGGCTTGACACACAAGCCATAGACGCCATCTTTGCAGATACAGGAAGTGTCATTTCAGCTGACACATGGAAGTGCTTTCTTTATCATTGACCTTCCTCTGTTATCAAAATGAGGCTTGATACTCAAGCCTCTGGGGCCATGCTTGCAAACACCTTTAGTGTGAATACCAAAAGGAGGCTTGACACACAAGCCATAGACGCCATCTTTGCAGATACAGGAAGTGTCATTTTAGCACGACCACACAGGTGATGGCAGTCTGGTCCTAATTCAGGTACCCTCATCCTATATATACGCAGTGGCCGCAGTGGACCAGCACCCCCAGATGATGCCTGTATGAGGCGAAACGCGTCGGGACTCGGTTAACTGTTACCACTGCGTTACCAGTAGACCATTATATGCTTTTACATGTCGTTTTAAATGTGAGTACCCATTTTTATATGCTTTGTCAAAATAAATCCCCTATGGTATTACACTATGTGGCTCCATTTTTCTCTTTATCGGTCCCACTAATTTGAGCACTACCAGTGGTATAACATCCATCATCCCTCCCTCCTGAGAGTTCTTTGGATATATCCAGTGAAGGATCTTGTCGTTTGGCATCATCCCCAAGTAGATGCTCCCACGGGTGTAGTGACACCAACTGCCTTTTGTGACTCATACGGCGTAAGCCTATCTGAGTTCACGCTATCTGGTAAGCGCATTCCCAAGAGGTGGTGGACTGCAACAGACAACTTGCACCAAGTCACTTGTTATATATTTTTTAACGCACCAATGTTGAATTTATGTCACTATTAGGTGGTGTTTTTTGCTTAGATCACTATTTGTAACACACATTGCTATATGGTTTTGTTTATATGGTGATATATATTCAAGATTTTTCTACTGTCATATTTATTGTATATGTGATCTATGCGATTATGTGATTAGTAGGTCTACCAACCCTTTCCATATATATGATCTTTTGATTCACAATCCATTTGATTTATCATATTTGTTTGTTCACTATTTTTAGTGACACACATTCATATATTAATTTTTATTTTTGGATACTGTATCATAATTTAGTATCATCACTTTTAGACATTGATTGTTATTTTTCGTGCTCTATGAGCGCCGCACTTTTTTATATTTAAACCTATTCAGTATTTACAAAAAAATTTACAAAAAAAAAATATTATATATACTATATAGCTGGCCCTCTTGGAGGTCCCCACCCATTACTGACTGGACAACCGGCTTGTACTGTTCGCTGTACTGCACATGCACAACCCATATCGGCTAATACAAGGTAACATTACAAGTCACATTTCCACACACTTCACTCTTTTACTTTTCACATTGCACATTTATATTCCTTTTCCTCACCAGCTTATTATTTTTCTTATATTTTTTCACCAAGATATCATCCCTATTGACTTTTTCCACATCTTTATCCCACTTGACACTTCTTTACTCACTTTCACCAGCTCTTTTCTTTATGCATACTTCACTTCATTCACTCTCTCGAGCCTGCTAGTACTGCCGGATGTACCATTATATTAAGATTCCTTAAATACTTTTTAAATACTTTACAGATTTCTGCCAACAATAGGCACAATACTCCATATACTTATTTGACGTTTGGTTGGGGACCCTCCGATATTGGACCTGTTGTCTGTGGGCGCACTCACATACCTCAGCTCCGGGTGAGGCCTGATTGGGCTGCCCCTGCTTATTGGGATCGTTGAGGTCCAGTGTTCCAGTGGGATGTAAGTTTGCGGACTCCACCATTTTTTGTCTTTTTGTTCTTTTATACATATAACCCTTATATATATTCTCTACATTATGGGTTATTTCCCACATTCCTTTTTTTGATCAAGCATTTTTTATCATTATTTACAGATTTTCTTTATCTGCTCCTGATGAGTCGGTTAACCGACGAAACGCGTCGATCCTGTGGGGATACTTTCCTCCACATTTCTATCTTTATCTTCACGAACCTTGACTGTACATTATTAGCTGCATTTACCAATTATGCAAAACTTTTCCTTTATTATGGCAATTATGTTTTTATACCCCAATTATATGTATATTATGCATTCTCGAAGACGTTTGTACATGTATTGAATGACTGTTTGACACACTTAACGCTGTGTAATTTGACAAATATGTACATTAAACCTACCAATTTTTACTTATATATTCGTGTTTGAGTCAGCCTCATTTAAAGTCCCACACTCTTTTAATTTTTTTGTATTCAAAATAGGGATGGAGGCGCACCACCCCCCCCTTTCCTTGTGCGCTTCATTTAAAGTCCCAGTATATGGAGATATACATTCCCCCTTTTTCTTTTTCGTATACCTATTCAGTATTTATGGAGGTCACAGGAAAATATGAAGCCAATCCATGGAAACCATGTATGGTGGAATTTTTGTTCTGTATTGTGTAAGGCTTCCATAGTCATGGTTTTGTTTATTTTGGAAAACCAGGAGCGTTTGATGGGGTAACGGGCTGCTTCCAGAGAATAGGAATACATGTCTAGGCAGCACAAAGTAAAGAATGCATTACTATTTAATGAAGATGATACAGTACTCCACAATGAAGATCTCAAGAGTGGGGCTAAAGGTAAGTATTTAGGTATGTGCCTTAAACTGAGGGGGGCGCAGTAAAAGAAAACTTCAATTAAATTTGGTTTGGGCTTGCAGTAGATGCAGGATGTGGCTAGGACAATTCTGTAAATGTTGCACAGTTAGGAATTCAGGAGCAGGACTGGAGGTATATTATTTTAGCAAATAGCTGCCAGGGAATGGCTGCTTCCATCAATCAATACCTAGTTGTTTTGTTTCATGATGTATTTACTTTATAAGAATGTTTATTTTTATTGTGTTCTGAGTAAAGTGACACTTTGGGTCAGGTATGGATATTTAGGGGGACTCCACACAAAATAAAAATAAAATTCTTGAGGTCTCCCTAAAAACGTATATAAGACCCTTTTTGCAAGCATACAGCCTGGCTGGCCAGGAAAGGTGGGATGAGCTTTGTGGAGAGGTTGCCTTTTCAGGGGGAACCCCCTAGCAAAGCACCTTGTGCCCATGTTGATGAGGACAAGGGCCTCTTTCCCACAATCCTGGCTGATGGTTGTGGGGGTCTGTAGGCAGGGTCTTATTGGAATCTGGAAGCCCTTCCCCACGTGAATGAGTATTCGTTAGAAAGTAAAAAAAAAAATAGAAAAAAAGAAGACCTGCCACACACGACTGATCCCAACATTGTACATATATCCAAATGACAGCTCCCTGAGCTGTCATCAGCTACAGGGGGTCCCCGAGTTATGAACTCGTTAGGGACTGTCCGCCTGTTCTTAACTCGGAAATGTTCGTAAGTCGGCCGCGCATGCGCAGACCGACAATTACGGACATTTCCGATGTTTGCCGTCATTTTCCGAGGTTCCGTCTGCGCATGCGCAGAGCGGCCGTAGGACAGCGGAAAATGGCGGAGGGTCCCCACAGCACCCGGTTCGTAAGTAGGAGATGTTCGTAGGTCGGGCGTTCGTAAGTCGGGGACCCCCTGTATATAAGAGAAGGGGTAGGCATAGTGGTAGCACCATTGCCCAAATATAGTCATGGCTATATTTTATCATAGGGAAAACTCCCTTGCCAATTGAAAATTCCTTTGCAAAGTAAACAGCCAATTTGCCTTTAGTGAATCAACCCCTTGTTGCTTTAATATACACAGTAAGGTACATGAGAACTGGAAGAGAAAATGCTCCATGCTTGACATCTGAATGGTGAAAACAGGCGTGCAGAGGTGAGATTAACAGTCCTAACCCTTAAATTCTCTCCACAGAATTTTTTTCAGTGGAGCTTTTTTTCAAATTATGCCTCTACCTCTATTCAACTCCATTGAATGTCAGACCTACAGCAATTTATCACAAATCTCTGGTTACTAGAAATTCCAGAAATGTTCACAACAGGACATAAAACAGCAGAAAGTGGGAAACAGAGGTACATACCTATACTTATCTCAATTTACTACATTGATAACTTACTGACAGATTTGTCAACTTTTATTTAAATGTACAATACAACTTAAAGTGGAGTTCTAGGCTAGAACTAACCAAGCTTAAAAATGCATCCACCCACCATCTAACATCAATACTAACTATCCTGTAGATGTAAAATGCATATACTTACTTATTCCCAGGTTGCTCCAGTCTGGCCACGTGATCGGCTCCCTGTGGTTGATTTCAGGGGAGAGGAGGGATAGTTGACAATGGATGCCTCATAGCAAGGTAATTTCAACGCCCAGGCATGCCATCCATTTTTGGAGCTCTCTCCTCTTCCCTGAAGCTGGCCGCTGGAGATATCACATAACCGGAGTGCTCTGAGACTAGATAAGTATATGCATATTTTCTCTACAGTGTAGTTAGTTTAGGTGTTAGAAGAGGGGTGGGGACAGTTTTAAGCTTAGTACTAGCCTTGAATTCCACTTGAAGTTTCAAAGGAAACATTTACTGACTCCTAAGCAAGTTCATAACTAAGTCTGCAAAATCATCAAAACTTTGCTGATGTAACAGTCACTTTTCCATTACTTGATGTCCCTCCACAGACTTTTTTTCAACTATGCATTTTGAGCAATAAGAGTACAGCTTGACTTTGAAAATAAAAACAAGGTAGCCTGAGTTATATGAGCTTGCTTGACGCACACAGCTACCAGATAAAAGCTATCAATTTACCAAGACCTAGAACATAATCTCTATTGAGCGGACATGGAAATGTTGACACTGCAGGCTGGGACAGATGCCAACAAGACTGTGTTTTATTATTGCTTACTCCACTGATTCAGAATGCTTTTTCTGCTATGTACTAGTGTACTTAGTGTTAATGCACCATCAATTTATCAATTTACCACCGCAGCATTTGCAAGACAGGAGGCTAATGGACTACAACTTTTGCTGGGTTTCCATATTCAATCCATACATACTGTACATCTGACTTAGCTGTCCATAGGAAACTCAAATTAAATACTTTATATTATATACTTTATATTATATTATTTATATATATTATTTATATATACTTTATACTTTATATTATATATACTATATATATACACACACAGTATCTCACAAAAGTGAGTACACCCCTCACATTTTTGAAAATATTTTATTACATTTTTTCATATGACAACACTGAAGAAATTACACTTTGCTACAATGTAAACTAGTGAGTGTACAGCTTGTATACCAGTGTACATTTGCTGTCCCCTTTAAAATAACTCAACACACAGCCATTAATGTCTAAACCACTGGCAACAAAAGTGAGTATACTCCTAAGTGAAAATGTCCAAATTGGGCCCAAAGTGTCAATATTTTGTGTGGCCACAATTATTTTCCATCACTGCCTTAACCCTTTTGGGCATGGAGTTCACCAGAGCTTCACAGGTTGCCACTGGAGTCCTCTTCCTCTCCTCCATGATGACATTACGTAGCTGGTGGATGTTAGAGACCTTGCACTCCTCCACCTTTCATTTGGGGATGCCCCACAGATGCTCAATAGGGTTTAGGTCTGAAGAAATACTTGGCCAGTCCCTCACCTTTACCCTCAGCTTCCTTAGCAAGGCAGTGGTTGTCTTGGAGGTGTGTTTGGGGTCATGATTATGATGGAATACTGCCCTGCAGCCCAGTCTCCGAAGGGAGGGAAATCATGCCCTGCTTCAGTATGTCACAGTACATGTTGGCATTCATGGTTCCCTCAATGCACTGTAGCTCCCCAGTGCCAGCAACACCCATGCAGCCCCAGACCATGACACTCCCACCACCATGCTTGACTGTAGGCAAGACACACTTGTCTTTGTACTCCTCACCTAGTTGCCACCACACTCACTTGACGTCATCTGAACCAAATAAGTTTATCTTGGTCTCATCAGACCACAGGACATGGTTCCAATAATCCATGCCCTTAGTCTGCTTTTCTTCAGAAAACTGTTTGCAGGCTTTCTTGTGCATCATCTTTAGAAGAGGCTTCCTTCTGGGATGCCAGCCATGCAGACTAATTTGATGCAGTGTGCGGCATATGGTCTGAGCACTGACCCCACACCCCTTCAACCTCTGCAGCAATGCTGGCAGCACTCATACATCTATTTCCTAAAGACAACCTCTGGATATGACGCTGAGCATGTGCACTCAACTTCTTTGGTCAAAAATGACGAGGCCCGTTCGGAGTGGAAACTGTCCTGTTAAACTGCTGTATGGTCTTGGCCACTGTGCTGCAGCTAAGTTTCAGGGTCTTGGCAATCTTCTTATAACCTAGGCCATCTTTATGTAGAGCAACAATTCTTTTTTTCCAGGTCCTCAGAGAGTTCTTTGCCATGAGGTGCCATGTTGAACTTCCAGTGACTAGTATGAGAGAGTGATAACGATAATGACACCATGGGTAGGGAAAATGACTAGTTGGGCCCAGTTTGGAAATTTTCACGTAGGGGTGTACTCACTTTTGTTGCCAGCGGTTTAGACATTAACAGCTGTGTGTTGAGTTATTTTGATGGGACAGCAAATTTACACTGTTATACAAGCTGTACACTCACGACTTTACATTGTAGCAGTGTTGTCACATGAAAATATATAATACAATATTTACAAAAATGTGAGGCGTGTACTCACTTTTGTCATATATATATATATATATATAATATATATATATATATATAATATATATATATATATATACTATTATATATATATATATATATATATATATATATATATATATATATATATATATATATATATATGTATAAAGGCCAAGGTAATACTAACAAAGCTTTCAAAATCAGATTCATATGTTTAAGTTTTATGCGGTTATTTCTCCACACTTTTCAACATGCCCTCTATTGTCAGGTAGCAGCATTGCCCAGAGCTCTTCGAGAGAGAAATTTCAACACACCAACAGATGGGTAAGTATAGAGTTTCTTCTTTTACAGGGTGCTGTTGGATTAAGTTTCTTCACATGGTCACTTTAGTTAGTGGGCATATCATTACTTCCCTAGAGTGGCCCATTAGGTCTCAATAATGTAATTTCACTTGCTTGTTTAATTAGGTATACACAGACCTAGCCTAGGTAGAAAAAATACATATATTTATAGTGCCATATTGTGAGCAGGGTCAAGACAAGCTAGTTTTAAACTCTAGATTTTTATATGTGTTGTCTCCTAGATCTGAGCTCCTGGCCTTCTCCAAGGTCTTTACAAGGTAATCTCAGCCTCAACATGCGAGACTTACCTCAGGGGATGACTGAGGCTCCTTTGAGTCTTTCATCTTGGCCACAGAAGAAAGAGGGACCATCCCTTATCATAAGGAACGTTTCTAACTAGTTGGAAAATGTTTTTGTGCAATAATGATCTCCTTTTGTGGCTGGAGTTTCTTGCTATTGTCCCTTAGGGAAGACACAGACTGTCTAAATGTACAGTCTTTTCAATCATTTTTAGATGTAGATGTAAAAGTGATCAATTAACTGTAAATTATATTATTAATGTTTTTAAAAAAGGCTTCTCTTTGGTTATGATATATGTACATGGGGCAGCCATGTTTGGTCATAACGTGTACAGGCTCTGCTTCCTGCTTAGGAATGTTACACAATAGTTCTGTTCTATTGCTCCTTCTAACAATGCAGATCTATGATGATTCTTTTTTTTATTTTATTTAACCAGAGGGTTTAACAAAAAAAATGAGCTTTCCCGTTAGCAGAACAACAATGATCAGTGTTGCCGGCAGTGATGTAACTAACTGAGTTAAATTAAACAGCGTTACTTAACGCCGTTACTTTAGAGGGTAACGAGTAATCTAACTGATTACTCTTCCCCTCATGGTAACGCCATTCCCACTACTTGGGCGGCGTTACCGCAATTACATCTACCGCCACTAGGGGTGCAACGGATTGTCACCCGCCACGATCCGCGGGGTGCTCCGCGGCCTTAGGAAAGGCCGCAGCTTCGGCCTAGCTCCGGTGCGGCGGCCGTCAAATGATGGAGCGATCACTTGTAAACAAACCGGCATCATGATGACGCCGTTTCCTCTCTCCCCTCTGTGTACAGATCTGTACAGTGGAGGGGAGAGATCGGATGGCAGCAGCGCTGTGGGCTGGATCTGTAGTGCCCACAGCGCTGCTCTGTGACAATTGCAATCACAGCCATCCCCCCATACCCTGACAATACTCTGCAATACCCTGACAATACTCTGCAATACCCTGACAATACTCTGCCATACCCAGCCATACCCAGCCATACAGAGCCATACCCAGCCATACTCTGCCATACTCGGTAATACCCAGCTATACTCTACCATACTCTGCAATACTTGGTAATACCCAGCCATACTCTGCAATACTCGGTAATACCCAGCCATACTCTGCCACACTCTGCAATACTCGGTTGAGATGTATATTACAGTGGGGGAGATTGTGGATTTCACAGGTTTTTGCAAATTCAATTATTATTTGCTGATCCGAAAAATGATCCGATCCATGACTCTGATCCGAGGAACGATCCAATCCGTGAGTTTGGGGGGGGGACAGATGTACAGAGTGGGAACAGATATATGTGTGTGGAGGGGACGACAGACGTGTAGTGGGGTACAGAGGGGGAACAAATATATGTGTGGGGGGGAACAGACGTGCAGGGGGGTACAGAGGGGAAATAGACGTGCAGGGGGGAATGCGCCCCTTGCTTACAGTAATACTAGACCAGCCCCTTAGAATATTAAAAAAAAAGTCACAGTTACTTTGCTGAGTAACTAATTACTGAGTTAACTTAACTGAATTACTAACACAATTACTTTTTGGGAGAAGTAATTTGTAACTTAACTAATTACTTTTTTAAAGTAAGATGACTAACACTGGTTGCCGGCTATACCTGGTGGCAATGATCATTCGGGGGAAAACCCCACTGACTGAGTGTACACAAGTTGATCGATAGATTCACTTGTGTACAACTAGCTAGCCATAAAATTTGACCGGTTCCTGCTGAATCAGCCAATATTCAATATTCCGGGCATGGCCGGCATCAGTATCAACTCACTGAAAACAATGCATTTCCTTTCTTGTTGACATCTTGTCTCAGCAGTTGTTTAAAAGGTAGGCAGGATGATTGCAATTTTAATGTTTGTTCACTCAGTGGCTAATCTAAAAATCTGCATCAATAATCGCATGAAAAGTCCAACAGGCTGGTTGAACCCATGTTGATCAATTGATCAACTTGGGTACAATCAGCCTGCATATACATGATTAAAATCTCGTCCGGTCCCTGCAGAACTGGCCAAGATTCAAACAGTCTATAGTCAACTTTAGAGCAAGTCTGTCCAAAATGATTGAATGAAAATCTGCCTGCACAGTACAGACAGGATTAATGCTAAAACCCATTTTTTTCTTGTTGGAATTCTTTCTTGTTTGTTAAAATAGAGCATCTACAAAATGATAAGCTGCAATTTTATTTTTTTTTTATTTTTTTTAGTTATGATATGTGAATGGGAAAGGTAAGAATAAAGTAGGTGTTACCCCAATTTGGCTGCAAAAGTGAAAATACACTTTAAAGTGGTTGTAAACCTCAGACATGAAATATGAACAAAGCATATCCCTCTATAGTGTGTAATTTCTCTCTGCTGCTTTGTTCCTCTGCTATCAGCATGAATCGCTTCTGACAAGTTTTCTGACACCAAAAGAAAAAAATTGACAGGGGAGGGTTCTCCAGCTGATTGACAGCTTCAGCTCTGTTCCTGTGTGCTGTGTGAAGGGGGCTGTGTCCCTCCCCTCCAATCAGCTCTCAGAGCTCTCCTCACTGAGCTCTGCAGAGTGTGACTACAGCTCCCGGCCCCCTTTTTTTTGGAACACTTAGATAAGCTTTAAATATCTGTAGAGAAAAGAAGACTGCAGCTAGATAGGTACAATTTATATAGGAGGATTTGTTTAATCTCTGTGTATCACCTGAGGGGCAGCACAGTGGTGTAGTGGTTAGCACTTTCACCTAGCAGTAATAGGGTCGCTGGTTCAAATCCCAACCACGACACCTTCTGCCTGGAGTTTGCATGTTCTCTGTGCCTGCATGGGTTTCCTCCGGGTACTCCGGTTTCCTCCCACACTCCAAAGACATGCTGGTAGGTTAATTAGATCCTGTCGATAAAATTAGCCAAATATGTGTATGTTGTATGTGTATGTGTTTGTAAGCGTGTCAGGACCCCACAGGGCAAGGACCGCACTATACCACAGATGGACACCAGCGGCAAAAAGCGCCCTGAGGCGATTCAGTTTGCATAGGTTGCGCTATACAAGTCATTCATTCATTCATTCATTCACTTCACTGGGTATACTTCTCTTGTAGGTCACATGAGTACAATTACTTTTGTCCTTCTGTGACCCAGTCTGTAAGCTGATGGGGCAGAGCTGCCCCAGGCTTGAGATGCATCCAGACAATATTGTCGGGATCCACTCCACTGCCTGATTGACAGCTGGCTCCACCTTTTAGCTTGCGTCTAAGTGCTGGAACCAGACCCTGCCACCTTCTTTCCAGCAAGAGTGGAGAACATGGACTGACAGTTACTACTCTCTTCTTGAGTGATCACATGACCGCTCCAGTTTTCAGTTTTGAAACAGTTGTGGGACAGCTGCAGCATCACAAAGATGCTGCAGCATGGAGGTATGTATTTTTTATTTTTTTTTTTAATCCTACACTTCTCCTTTAACTTTTGTGTATAATCTCTATATATTTATCTATTAGATTTTTGTATATTGGGGCAGTCATATATGCTTGTTGCAATATGCTGGCTCTCCTTTCTGCTTACCAATACTGAACAGTTATGCCCCGTACACAGGGTCGGAAATTCAGACGGAAAATGTCCGATCGGACTATCTTGTCGGAAAATCCGCCCGTGTGTGGGCTCCATTGGACTTTTTCCGTCTGAATTTCAGACGGAAAAAATTTGAGAGCAGGATCTCAAATTTTCCGACAACAAAATCCTATCAGACTTTTTCCGATCGTGTGCCGAGAATTCCGACGGACAAAGTGCCACGTATGCTCAGATCAAATTATGAGACCAAAGCTATTGGCTACTATGGTGAACGTAGTCCCGTTGTAACGGATGAACGCCATCACGTTCAGAATGATCGGATTTTCCGATAACTTTGTCCGACCGTGTGTATGCAACACCATTTTCGAACAAAGTCCGTCGGAAACAATAACGGATTTTGTGGTCAGATTTTCCGACCGTGTGTACGGGGCATTACTGTGTTTCACTGCTAATCTTTCAAAAGGGTGTCAATAATAAAAATACAGAACCGTAGGAAGTAAAAATGTAAGACGTCACATAAATATAACTTTTTAGGTAAATAATATAATAATGCACTCACTACTAAAAAAAAAAAAATACACTATAGTCACACTATAGATTTTTTTTTTAATTGCACTTCCCCTTTAGCTCTGCATTTGTAAAATTGTGAGTTGAATAAAATATATTGTAGCTATAACAATCAACAAGTAATACAATAAAGGTAAAACTAATGGAAGATATTAAACACAGAAAGTGAAAGAATTTGAGCCCGGATAGTATGAAATTGAAACCATTTACCAGGATAGTTCATGTAGCGCAATGCATGATACCATTTGTGTTCAGGCCTAATTGACACAGAAAATAATATGCCCATAGGGTCTTAATATGTGTCAGTAGCCAGATGTATGCTGTAAAAGCAAATCATTACCATAATCAAAATGTAACAAAAAGAATGAGCTGAAAGAGAAATAACTGGAGGGAAGCGAGGGGGGAATGAGCAAAGACACTAGTGGCAGAAGCTTTCTCTTGAGGACATTCTTATTCTCATACCAAATAAATGAATATTACATTGTTCCGTCTGGAGGGAAATTAAATAAGAGCTTATCTTGCTTTTCGCTGATTTATTTATATAACTCTGTACTCAAAGAGGCCTATCTCTTTTCTTTATAAATCATAAAAAAAAGAACAGTATGTTCATATTTTTTCTTTCACAATAGCTAAAATAACTTCCGATCACAAACGTTATAACCCGGTCGCCAGAGAAAGCGAACATTTGTCAGTCAGATTGTGTTAAGACATGTGAGGCAACATCTGACGTGCTTGTTCCGCAATCGGCACTTGCCAAACCTATAGGATTAAAGATGCCATCAGCAGCAGCTGAAGGTCCTGGTTCGAATCCAAATTGAAGTGGCCTGGTTATAATTTTTTATTAAAAGCTGCAGCAAACATTCAATTTTTTTGGCATCCAAGGCCCAGTACAGAAACATTGTTTGGCACCTATACAGTGGCAGAGCACTGGAATAGGTCAATAGGTAACAAAAGGCAGTGCGGGATTTACCCTGCAGCAAACAGAAGAAATTTGGCATCTGAAGTCTAGGTGCTGCAGAAACATTGGATGGCACCTTTTCAGACCATGAAAGATAGCAAGAGCTGTGGCAGGTATAGTGGCAGGTATCATTTCTTTTGTTTTTTGAGTTGGCAATTAAAAGTTTAGACTGTAACATCGGCAGCAGGAGTTTTTTAGTTATTGGTAATCCAAAACTGGTTTATTTTAATGAAACTAAGCTGATCCACATCGTCAGGGGAAAGCTGATTTGCCACTTCATAACAAACAGTCCTGGTATGCTGAACCCCCTCTCAGACAGTTCACACTTTTCAGGGAAACCCATAAGCTCCTACCTACCATGCAATCTCCAGTGTGTGCTGTGGCTGTGTAGATAGAAAAGGCAGACCTTTAGATGGTGTTGGACCTTGGTGCTTTATCCTGCAGAACCTGCTCACCTCTGCTACTTCCATGTGCTTCATTTTGGCCTGCCTACCATGTTTAATAAAGGAGTTTGCCTAAATTTAGGGGGGAAAAATAAGTAGTGCTTTGGTGCACACTACTTTACTGCACAATAACGTGCTGCAAACCAAGGGTAATTCTGCATTTGTCAGCAACAATTTAAAGTGACATTAAAGGATCATTAAAAAACTTACATGGTCTGTGCAGTGGTTTTGCACAGAGCAGTCCCGATCCTCCTCTTTTCGGGTCACCCATAGGCGATGCTGGCTCCTCCTTATCAGCCAGGGCCTCCAATAGCAAGCTGCTTGATGGTGATTGTTCTCTCCCGAACCCTGATTTATGAGTCCATAAGACACACAGAGCAGCGGCCTGGCCCCATCTCCCGCTCTCTCCTCATTGGCTCACTGGCTGTAATTGACAGTAGCAGGAGCTAATGGCTCCCACTGCTGTCTCAATCAATGAGGAATGAGAGACCCGGGAGAAGCTCAGTTGTCGCGCACATCGCTGGATCGAGAGGGAGCACAGGTGAGTATTATGGGTGCGCACAAAGAAGGTTTTTAACCTTCATGCATAGAATGAAAAAAAACTTGAGCCTTTAAAACCAATTTTGCAAACTCTGAATAAAAATATTTACAAAAAAATAAACATTTTTATGCTGCACACCCCCCAAAACAGACATTAGTAAAATAAAGTCAAACAAACCCACAAGAGATATACCCCAGCCCATTTTTAGTTGAATCACAGAGCAAAGCATCGCAGCTGTTGCATGTGTACACCTCTGGTTGCTGCCTCTGCAGCTAAGAGGGGTAGCGGTTGAACTGTGGCTCAACAACAAGATTTTTACCAACCTCACTTGTGAACGAGCCCTAATAGCGCAGCCAGTAACAGCTCCTCTGACCACCATGCCAGCCACAGTGTTGCCCGACCAGTGTAGTTAGAATCAGTGTTCCTGATTGCCACCATGCCAGACCTGTGCAACAAGCAACAATGTTCTTTATCCTTTAATGTTTGTTTGTTGCCACATCTGTCCCAGTGTCGCCAGACTAGTGTAGGTCAGCAGCAGTGTTCCTGATTGCTGCCACAATAGTTCCTAGTGTCACCAGACCAGTGTAAGCCATTAACAGTGTTCCTAATTGCCATTACACAAGTCCCACTGTCACCAGACCATTGCAGCCAGCAACAGTGTTCCTGATCATCCCCACGCTAGTGCAGTTGTTGCCTCTGCCTGCCGCCTATACTGACCCTGGCCTGTTTATTGTCAACATTTCTGCCTGCTGCCTGAACCAATCCTTTGCCTGTTTGCTGACCATGCCTCTGACTGCTGCTTAACTGACACATCTACACATCCGGCTGACTGTGTTCCTGTGAGACATTGGTCCCAACCATCCTGACAACTGTACTCCTGGAACCACAGGAACTCTTTTGTTCTTCCTATCTCCAGCCTCCTGTACTTCCTGGCCATTGAACATGGCATTCCTGGGGGCAGTCACATACCAGTAGGCTAAGCTTGCTTGGCTTATAGGAACTGGGACTGCTATAGGTGATTCTACACTAAGCTATATTCTATGACCACTCATACATAGATAATCATTACAGTACATTGTTTTTGGCACAACTGGTTGATTTGTGTGATACACAAGATACAATGTCCAGTACATATTCAGTCCAGACACTAAAAAAGTCTCACACATACTGTATGGCATTGCCATACTCTGGAGGAGTAGTAGAATGTGTTTTGGTTTATGATTCTAAGCATGCCTATGCTGTATGTGAGAAACATCTTATTACATTTCAAAATTTTCCAAAAACTTATGGCAAAAAAAATTAACTCTTCAAAAGATTTACTATACTTTAAAAAAACAAAAACAAAAAAAAAACCTTGGAGTGTTTCCAATGTCTTGGTGCCCCAGGGCCTCCAAAAACATGATAGGTAGTCTGGAAATTAGATGCGTAATTTATGTCCCTATAAAGCCTTAAGGTGCTGCAAGGGCATTTTGAGCCCTTGCAGCACCTTAACGGACACCCGAAGAGGAGCCTCATTGCAGGTGTTAATGCTACAAACCGTAAGGTGTTGAGGTGATTTTTCTGTCTTCCTAAAGTTGCTGACATCCAAAAAACTTGAAAATAATATAAAAAGATAAAAGAGAAAGTAACAGTATAACGTGTAACATTAATGGGCACCCAAGATGGTGCAACGAGCGGAGTGGGTGGACTCCATCCATAGACAGCATCTTGCTGCTAAGTATTATTGGGGGTTAAGTTCAACCGTTTAGTCCCGACCTAGAACTTTCAGGGACTAGGGAGCTAAAGTTTTCCACCCGGTTTCAATTAGGCATGCGATTTGGCGTTTTTTGCTGTAACTTTTTTCCATTCAAGCTCTATTTGGCTCCAAAGTTTTAAGTTTGGTTTTAAAATTATCCGCTGGACTTGGCAGTCCGGCGGACAATCCCGCCGTTAGTGGGCAAGTCCGCGGGACTTTTGAAATGAACGGACTTGCCGGCAAGTCCGTTCATTTAGCACGTGACTTCAGGTTACGTAGCTAGCGTAGGCAGTTACTGCCGCCGCGCTAGCTCCGTGACCTGGCATGGATTTAAAGGGACTCCCCACGCCGAAAAAACGGCGTGGGGGTTCCCCACAAATCCATGTCAGACCCTCATCCGAGCACGCAGCCTGGCAGGCCAGGAAAGGGGTGGGGACGAACGAGCGCCCCCCCCTCCTGAGCCGTACCAGGCCGCGTGCCCTCAACATGGGGGGTGCCCTGGGGAAAGGGGGGCCGTGCGGCCCCCCCCACCCCAAAGCACCTTGTCCCCATGTTGATGAGGACAAGGGCCTCTTCCCAACAACCCTGGCCGTTGGTTGTCGGGGTCTGCGGGCGGGGGCTTATCGGAATCTGGGAACCCCCTTTAATAAGGGGGCCCCCAGATCCCGGCCCCCCACCCTATGTGAATGAGTATGGGGTACGATGTACCCCTACCCATTCACCTAAGGTGTAAAATGTAAAGTACAAAAACACACACACTTTTGAAAAAATATTTTATTGCACTGCTCCGGGGGTCTTCTTCCGTCTTGGGGGTCTTCTCGCCGGACTCCTCCGCTCTCTTCTGCTCTTTTACCTAGCTCTTTCACGAACGGAGGAGTCCGGCTACCTTCTTCGTCGTCGCCGCCGTCGTCTGGGGGTCTCGATCCGCCTTCGGGGGTCTTCCGGGGTCTCTTCTGTTCTTGCGGCGGTCGTCGTCTTCCGCGCCGCCGGCGCCTTCTTCTTCTTCTTGTCCTTCTTCTTGTTCTTCTTCTTCCGATGTTGACCCGACGCTCTCTCTGCCCGGAATGCTTGTGCCGCTCTGCGCTGGGACTTATATAGGGGCATGGGGACAGGGGGGTTTTTCCCCATCTGAATCTGGGAGAATGCCCCATTCTTTTTGCAGAGTGATCCCTTTTTCCAAGGAGGTTATTGTATAAGTGTGGTTGTCTTTGGTGATGGTTAGCTTTGTGGGGTAACCCCATCTGTAAGCAATTTTATGATTTCTGAGTACTTTGGCCACCGTATTTAAGCTTTTTCTTTTCTGAAGTGTATATTGTGACAGATCAGCAAAGAATTGTAGGCTTTGATATTGTGAGGGGATTTGATCTTGCTTCCTCATAGTTGCCATAAGAAGTTCCTTCACATGAAAGGCGAAGGAGTACATCTCTGGGAATGTGATCCGACAGGTGAGAAAGGCTTGGGGAGACGGTGAATTCTGTTTATAGTGACATTTAAGTCGGTGAGACTGGGTAGAAGGTTTTTTTAAAAGTGTTGCTCCATTCATTTTCGCCCTCCCTCTCATCATGAGCATCAACCAAATGATTAATGGTTTCTGCATACTCTCCCATTTTAGACTCAATGTGATCCACTCTATTTCCCTCTGCTTTTATGTCTTGATTAAATCTGTGCATGTGGGTGGCCATATCTGTTTGAATCGTGCTCCGAGACAGAGATAGAGACATGTCTTTTAGCACAGTATCCAGCACAGGCCCCTGGCGCAATTTTGCCTACCTCCGTTAGAAGTAGTGGAGAAGAAGTCTGTGAAGTGCTGAGGTTTCCTATTGCCTCTTCGCTTGTTAGGGATGCTCCCGGATGTGTCCCAGGCTAAACCGCCGTGGTTTTGGGGTGTTAGATGTCCCGGATGGGGTTGCTTTTAGCCGCTGTGTCCCTGTTGTGCCGGAGCTTCGGGATTAAGCGACCATCCGACTTCCGCATCAGGCCACGCCCCTGCAGCACCTTAATGGTAATTGCAGCACCTTAACCTATGTGGTTAGGCTGTGAAAAAGTCTCATACACATGGTATTACCACATTTGGAAGGAACAGCAGAATGTGTTTTAAGGTGTAATTCTAAGTATGGCTATTCTGTGTGTTAGAAATAGCTTATGTATGCATATGCTGTATGTGAGAAATGTCTTATTAAATTGACAACTTTGTGAAAACAATTTAAAAAAATGTAGCTTTCTTTCCACATTTTCCATAAACGTATGGCAAAAAAAAAAAAAAAAGGCTTCAAAAGATTCTCCATTCCTTTTAAAAAAAAACCTTGGAGTGTTACTCCAAAATATGGTCATTTTGTGGGTTTTTCCAATGCCCTGGTGCTCAAGGGCCTCCAAAAGGTCTGGAAATTAGATGTGTAATTTATGCCCCTGAACAACTGAAGGCGCTGCAGGGGCATTTTGAGCCCCTCTATGTGGCTAGGCTGTGAAAAATCTCAGACATGTGGTATCACCATGCTCGGGAGGAGCAGCAGAATGTGTTTTGGGGTGTAGTTCAAAGTATGCCTACGTTGTGTGTTAGAAATATCTTATTAATTGACAACTTTGCATTTTCCAAAAATGACTCACTATGCCTTTCAGAAAATACTTTGGAGTGTTTTGCTTTCCAAAATAGAGTAATTTTGTGGGTGTTTTCACTGTCCTAGTGCTCCGGGCATCCAAAATTGTGATAGCTGGTCAGGAAATGAGATGTGTAATTTACTTCCCTGGAACGCCTGAAGGTACTCCTTGGGTTTTGGGCCCTTTTTTGCATCTAGGCTGTGAATAAGTTTCACACATGTGGTAGCCCCATACTTGGGAGGTGTAGCACAATGTGTTTTGGGGTGTAGTTGTAAGCATGCCTATGCTGTGTGAGAAATAACTTGTTAAGGTGACATCTTTTATTTAGTTTCTTTATTTTCAAAAAAACGTGACTAAAATTATAACTTCAACTCATGGTGCCTCTTATTACATACCTTGGAAAGTATACTTTCCAAAAAAAGGGTCATTTGGGGGGTATTTGTACTGTCCTGGTATTTTAGGGTCTCAAGAAATAGAGTCAGTACATCAGGATTGATCAATTTTCAAATATATACTACAGTTTGTAGACTCTATCAAACTTTTACAAAGACTTTTATTTTTTTTATCAAAGAAATGTAGCAGAATGCATTTTCGTTTAAATTAATGAAGAAAGATTTTTTATTTGCAAAATTTGAAGAAAAGTTTTTTTTTTTTCAAAATGTAAGCTTTTTTTTTGCTTATATAGCAAAAAATAAAAACCAAGTGGTGAATAAATACCACCAAGAGTTATTGTCATTTACAGTTTCACAGCACTGAAATCGGAAAAAAATGGCCTGGGCAGAAAAGTCGTGAGGTGGTGAATGTCACCACTCTAGTAAGTGGGCCACCACTGCAAATGATAGTTGACCAACCATAACTCTAGTGGAAATTAACTTATATCTTGTTACAATCTTCATATGTCTATGGCCCACCTTGTCGCAGTCACGATAAAAATCGCTGATCCCCGCCATTGCTAGTAAAAAAAAAATTATTAATAAAAATGCCATAAAACTATCCCCTATTTTGTAAACGCTATAACTTTTGCGCAAACCAATCAATAATCGCCTATTGCGATATTTTTTTACCAAAAATATGTAGAAGAATACGTATCGGCCTAAACTGAGCAAAAAATACCACCAAAAAAAAGCTCTATTTGTGGGGAAAAAAGGACGTAAATTTTGTTTGGGAGCCATGCCGCACGACCGCACAATTGTCAGTTAAATCGGTGCAGTGCCAAATCGCAAAAATGGGTCTGGTCTTAAGCCAGCAAAATGGTCCGGTCTGAAAGTGGTTAACAAGGCCCATTGGGTGGAGATAATAGATAGGATAAACAAAACCTTCAAGACCACACTAGAACCGGCAGCTAAGACATGCCTACTAGGGGACATGGAGGTAGGTAGAGCCCCAATCGACACCATTGAAGTAGTGCTGAGATGCCTATATCAGGTGAGAAAATTAATCGCACAGAAATGGCAGGTGCAGATTCCCCTGACCGTGAAGAATTGGGTAGAGACTATTAATTCAATAGTTTGGAGTGAGAGAGTGGTAGACACTAGACAAGGTAACTATAGGAAGTTTGCGAGAATGTGGAGGCCTTGGTTAGATGAGATGGGGTGCCCCCTATAGGGGGAGGGGGAGGGGGACGGGCGGATGAGAGGGGGTTTTTTTTTTATCCCTCCGCCGCTCTTACCACTCCTTGGGAGACCCAGGACGCTTTTTTTTTCCTGCATGGTTCATTGCTCCTTGGAGGGTCCTTGCTCCTCCCCAGAGGTTTGGCAATTAATAGAAGCACATACACAAGTAATGATTAAGTGGGTGGGGTGGGGTTGGGAGGGAGAGGAAAGGTAAACTCATAATATTTTTACCTATTGTAAGATAATACACAATATTTTATGATGTTGTATTTCTTTTTGACATTTGTGAAATAATAAAAAAATATATGTATGCAGTTCTTGCACAACTTTCCATTGAGTAATGTTTCTGTATATGCTTTACCAAATTGACCAAAGTATTCAGTTTGAAATAATTTTTCAAGCTTACAGCCATGTCTTGTAGTCTACAAGAGCAAATACTAGGCCAAGTCAATATGAGGTTAACAATTCCCAAACAGGGTGTAGGAATTCAAAGTAATAATCAGTATTTGCTTCCACCATGTCAGATAGGATTGCATTAGACAGCTCCACGGAATTATTTCATCATAGGTCTACAGCTGAGGCCAGTTGGTCATCATTAACAGGATGAAGTTCTTCATGACATCAGGAAAATTCTGTATCCAATTTCAGCATTTGGAATGATTTCAGAATGACTTTATATGATTTTAAACTACATTATCATTAATACTGGTTTCATAGCTATTGTTCATAGTAGGGATTTTTTTTCATCTGATAAGAAAAAACATGGTCATTGAATTCCTTAATAGTCTGGGGTTCCAAACTTTTTGTATGGAATGTCTGCTGTTTAGTTTTTCTAAGTTAGAAAAACAAGCATAAATGTAAAAAAATATATAATCCTGTAGCATATCAGGAAGGATATATAACAACAGGTGTTCTCAGAGCTACATATAGCTTTGTCTAAAACAAGCAACTGGTTATAAAGTTTCTTACTCCATTGTAAGGATGGGCCCGGTGCTCGATGCGAACCCACGTTCGCATCGAGCACCGGGCGTTCGCTCGCTCGGCGAGCCCAGAACTATTTTGGCCGCTCGCATCACGTTCGTGTGTTGCGAGCGGCCCCGCAATGCATTGCGGCCGGCGCGGCCGACGCAGTGCATTGCTGGCTGATGATTGGCCAAGCATGCACTGTGACCCCGCATGCTTGGCCAATCACAGCCCCGGAAACTCGAAGAGCCATAATTGGCTACAGGCAGGACGCCTGTAGCCAATTACAGCTCAGGGGCTGTAGTACACGCCCCCCCCCCTATAAAACGCTGCCACGCCGTCTGCGCCGGTCACATGCTGTTCCGGCGCAGATTGAGCAGGCGGTTTCTGTGACACTCTGCTGCATTTAGATAGATAGAGAGATTCACTTGCAGAGATTGAGTTAGATAGATTCAGTTACAAAGATTGATTGACAAAGAGGGGCTTGTAGTGTGCTCGTGGCAGGCAGGCAGAGCTCCTATATTTTGTTACCAGAAGCACCTATAGGACTTGTAGTGTGTTCGTGGCAGGCAGGCAGAGCTCCTATATTTTGTTACCAGAAGCACCTATAGAACTTGTAGTGTGTTCGTGGCAGGCAGGCAGAGCTCCTATATTTTGTTACCAGAAGCACCTATAGGACTTGTAGTGTGTTCGTGGCAGGCAGGCAGAGCTCCTATATTTGTTACCAGAAGCACCTATAGGACTTGTAGTGTGTTTCGTGGCAGGCAGGCAGAGCTCCTATATTTTGTTACCAGAAGCACCTATAGTACTTGTAGTGTGTTCGTGGCAGGCAGGCAGGCAGAGCTCCTATATTTTGTTACCAGAAGCACCTATAGGACTTGTAGTGTGTTAGTGGCAGGCAGGCAGAGCTCCTATATTTTGTTACCAGAAGCACCTATAGGACTTGTAGTGTGTTCGTGGCAGGCAGGCAGAGCTCCTATATTTTGTTACCAGAAGCACCTATAGGACTTGTAAAGCAGGCAGAGCTGTTACCCCATCACACACAAAGCACCTATAGGACTTGTCCCATCACACACACAGAGCTGTTCCCAGAAGCACCTATAGGACTTGAAGTGGCATTACACACACAGAGCTAGTTCCCAGAAGCACCTATAGGAGCTCACTATATTTTGTTCCCAGAGCACCTATAGGAATTACACACACAGAGCTATATAAGTGTGTTAGTCCCCGATTACACACACAGAGCTATATTTTGTTCAGAAGCACCTATAGGACTTGAAGAGTCCCCATTTTTTGTTCCCAGAAGCACCTCCCAGAAGCACCTATAGGATACTTGAAGTGTGTTAGTCCCATCTTGACACATTACACACACAGAGCTATATTTTCTTCCCCATCAGAATATTTTTGTTCACACTATAGGACTTGAAGTGTGTTAGTCCCATTACACACACAGAGCTATTGAAGTGTGTTTAGTCCCATCACACACAGAGCTATATTTTCTTCCCAGAGCATAGGACTTGAGTGTGTTAGTCCCATCACAACACACAGAGCTATATTTTCTTCCCAGAAGCACCTATAGGACATATATTTTCTTCCATAAGCACCCATAGGACTTGAAGTGTGTTAGTCCCATCACACACACATTTTCTTTGCAGCAGGACTATGTGTTAGTGGCATCACACAGAGCTCCTAATATATTCTTCTTCATGAAGTGTGTTAGTGGCATCCCATTACTACACATAGAGGAGAGCTATATTTTCTTTGCAGAAGCAATAGCACCACACATATTTTCTTGCAGAAGACTTGAAGTGTGTTAGTCCCATCACACACACACAGAGCTATATTTTCTTTTCCCAGAAGCACCTATAGGACTTGAGCAGCTCCCATCACACACACAGAGCTATATTTTCTTCCCAGAAGCACCTATAGGACTTGAAGTGTGTTAGTCACCATTACACACACAGAGCTATATTTTCTTCCCATAAGCACCCACAGGACTTCTAGTGTGTTAGTCCCATCACACACACAGAGCTCCTTTATTTTCTTCCCAGAAGCACCCATAGGACTTCTAAGTGTGTTAGTGGCATCACACAGAGCTCCTCTATTTTCTTTGCAGAAGCACCCATAGGACTTCTAGTGTGTTAGTGGCATCACACAGAGCTATAGCAGCACCCACAGGACTTTGGCTGAAGACTGCAGAGCCAAGAACACAGGGCAGCAGGCTCTGTTTTCTAGTGGACAGAAGTCAAGGGTACTGACAGAGCATCATCAGCCACCCCTTCCCTAGACCCCACCATGTCCTCCTGAGGAGTCCCCCGAACTCTTTGAGCACAGTGTGGGTACATGCTCCAGGAGGATGCCCAACGATTCGAAGGCTCGGATGACGATACCCAGCTTGAGGAATCTGGCAGTACAGTTCCACCAGCTGCAGCTTACTGCCAGGTTTGCTCTAGTGGTGAAGAGGGGGGGATGATGAGGTCACTGACTCCACGTGGGTGCCTTGAGGAGGAGGACGAGGAGGAGGAGGATGCGGCGTCACATGTCCAACGAGGTAGGATGCCCCCTGGAGGCCAGGTAGAGGCCAGCACAGCAACTGTACAACACCGCAGAGCTCCGCCTGTGCAGGGCGCTGCCTCTGCACGTTATCAGAAAAGTTCTTTGGTGTGGGCCTTTTTTGAGACGAGTGCAGCAGATCGCACCACTGCTATTTGCAATATTTGTCTCAAGCGTATCTCGCGTGGCCAAAACATCAGCCGCTTGGGCACGACAAGCATGACCAGACATATGGCGACCTGCCATGCAGCTCGTTGGCAGGCACACATAAAAAGACCCACACCAAAGAACTTCTCCTTGCTCCTCCTCAGCTGGCATCTCCATCCCCATCTCTCCTCTCTGAAAGGAGAAGAAGGTGTAGAATTCCACAACCAAGTACTTGCAGTACACCGACGTCCGAATGCAGCAGGCAAATTTCCCTGCCCCAGCTGCTGACCGTAGAAAGAAGTACACTCCCAGCCATCCACATGCCCAGCGGTTTAATGCTAGCCTTGCTAAATTGCTAGCACTTCAACTGCTGCCTTTTCAGTTGGTAGACTCGGCCCCCTTCCGTGAGTTTGTTCAATGTGCGGTTCCTCAGTGGCGGAAGGCGATTCCGTCTCTCTACCGGCATGTGGAGGGCAAATGTCCATGCCTCGCTGGACAGGGCGGTCAGCGGTAAGGTGCATATTACCGCTGACTTCATGGTCCAGCAGGCATGGACAGGGTCACTCTAATGGCAGCTTGGGAGGGTGCAGGACAAGGTGCAGTAGTGTACCATTTGAGGAGGCCACGAGGAGGGGTGAGCAGTGACAGTGCATGCATCAGTGACACTGTCCCTCTTGTCCACCTGTTGGAGCATACGCTGCGTGGATAATGGACAGGGCACTTGAGGCAGAACAGAGGCAGGAAGAGGAGGACTTCCTTGCCTCTCAAGGCCCCCTTTATCCGGGACAGTGTTCCTTCTGTCCCACCCATCACACAGGAAGAGGATGAGGAGGAGGAGGAGGAGGAGGAGGATTGTGTGAGCATGGAGGTGGAGCCTGGCACTCAGCATCAGCAGCAGCAGTCTTTTAGGGATGATGTACAGTCCCAACAAGCCAGTGGACTGTACGTGGCTGGGAGGAGGTGGCTGCGATCATGTCATCCTCAGTGACCCAGAAGACTCCGGACCGAAGATGCCTCAGCTAACCTACGCTGCATGGCCTCCCTGATCCTGCAAAGCCTGCGGAAAGGATCCTCGTGTTCTTCGGATCAAGGAGAGGGACCATTACTGGCTGGCCACTCTCCTTGATCCGCGGTACAAGGGTAAGGTTGCGGACCCTTAATCTTGCCGTCGCAGAGGAGCAGAGGATGAGACATCTCAGGAGGCCTTGCAGAAAGGTCTGTGCAACTGTTCCCAGAAACTGGGAGGCTACAAACTCCTGGTCCTGGGCGACGAGTTGCTGAGGCTTCGGTCAGTGGCAGAAGGAGCGGTGGGGAAGGTGGACGTCTGACCGATGCGTTCAGACAATTTTTTAGTCCGCAGCCCCAAGGTATGATCGGTTCCAGCAACCATCGCCAGCGTCTGATATACATGGTGCAGGAATACCTTGGGGCAAGGTCAGACTTGGACACCTTTCCCACCGAAAATCCTCTGGCTTACTGGGTCCTGAGGATGGATCACTGGCCAGAGCTTGCACAGTATGCAATTGAGCTACTGGCCTGTCCTGCCTCCAGCGTTCTTTCCGAACGCACATTCAGTGCTGCTGGAGGATTTGTGACTGAAGGCGGATATAACCGAATAATTTTAATGTCACATCCCTTCAAGACTGCCTATGCTGATGCTGAGTGACTGTCCTCTTATGTTCACTGACTATCCTCTTCCTCCTCCTCAATGATCCATGCCACAGCACCAGTGCCTAAGGCACAATTTTTCAGCCCCTGTTTAACAGGGCGTGTACTTACAATTTTTAAAAAAATGCTTCGCAACACGTGTGACTGCTGTGCTCCAAGTACAGTCTCTGTGAGGGCCGTGTTGCAGTGTTGTGGCACCAGCACCAGTGCCTAAGGCACAATTTTTCAGCCCCTGTTAACAGGGGCGTGTACTTACAATTTTTTAAAAAAAATGCTTCGCAACACGTGTGACTGCTGTGCTCCAAGTACAGTCCTCTGTGAGGGCCGTGTTGCAGTGTTGTGGCACCAGCACCAGTGCCTAAGGCACAATTTTTCAGCCCCTGTTTAACAGGTCGTGTACTTACAATTTTTTAAAAAAATGCTTCGCAACACGTGTGACTGCTGTCATTACAATTTTTCAGCCCCTGTTTTACAACTAATTACAAATCTTGAGTATAACTATGAGGGCCTACAGTCTTGTGGCAACACCGGTTTGTTAGATTTAATTTGGGAAAAAGGTATCTCCTCTCTACTGATACTTTATCACCAATCCTTGTTCTGAAAGTGAGGTGAGAGACTGGTATCGTACTGGTAAGTATCTTTTAACCTCTCAGTGAGGCTTAAGTTTGAATTCACAAGTCTGTGGCAGAGACTGTGTCGAGTACCCCACCGGCTGCTAGGACCAGTGAGAGGGGCCTATCGGGTGGTGGCTGGATCTAGTCAATGGAACTATTATCTTCTTGATCTAGAAAGAAATCTTCAACCCGCAGTACCCGGTGCCTGAACTCATCCCTAATCCTCTGACCCTTTTTATTGAGAGACTTTACTTTTAATAAATAATCATAAAAAGGACTAAGTATTGGAAATTCACATTCTTTAGGCCACTTTCCACGGGATCCCCAAGACGGATACGCAAGCAGGTGAGGTAACGGTAAGCCCAAATAAAACCAGCAGCTTCTTCAGGGGTAAGTGCTACACCTACAAGGCCCTTACTTTTGTATATACAATATATTTATTTGTATTTATAGGTTTTCCTTGTTGACAAATTCAAAATGCACACTTTAAGACATGGTCTTTGGTCTTTCTTACAAAGATAGGTTATTACAGAAGTAAATTCCAAAGAGATGGAGTTCAGCAGAGAAATTTCAAGTTCATTCATTATAAACATTCACCTAAAAAAAAAAAATTGTGAAAAATACTGTAAAACTGACTTCTAAAATCAGTTCACATGAGTCTATTCTGATTTCTTCTTTTAAAAGCTGTAACCTAGAAAGGGATGCATTTTTGTTACATAACGTTGGGAGTAGATTCGCTTTGTGTAACACTTAAAAGGCATAACAAAGGCAGGTACTATGCTATCAACTAATCTATATGGGCAGAGGGAGAGGCACTGATTACTTGGTCCTAAAGCTAAGCTGTGTTGGAATTGGGACCATCATCCCTAATGCTATATAAACAAAGTATATTTTAGCCATGTCCTCACAAAGTCTCTGCTGTAGTCCAAGCTGGAAGCACTCATGAAAGGGTTGCTATGGCAGGACTCCATGGGCCACCAAAAAAAAAAAACATGGCAAACATGGTAAGTGCTGAAGTCTGCTCCACTATATACAGTACAGTGCGCAAAATAAGTATTGAACATATCACCATTTTTCTAGGTAAATATATTTATATAGGTGCTATTGACATGAAATTTCCACCACACGTCGATAACAATACAATGCATACATACAAAGAAACCAAAACAAATAAGTTCTGAAATTATGTCTGTAGCCAAGTCCCAGGTCTCTCTAGGCCTAATGGTGACCTCCAGAGTTAGGGACAGCTGACATCCTTCTATGTAGAGGCATGGTGAGTGTAATGCAAGATAGATTCATGGGCACTAGACACTTCTTGAATGCAAAGATATTTATTGTCTCTTAAATAGAACTGGGGAGAGAGGGTTAGGGCCAGGACACCCTTTAGTAGTTGCAATGTTAATTGGCTGACTCCGAGGTCTCTACAGGTAGACAGACATGCAGGAAAAGGCATCCAGCAAGACACCACATCTGCATGAGTAGGATCACTGTCTCCTATGGCAACAGTCTTATAACAGTTTCTAACACAAGCTGTAACAAACTCCTTTACTTCCTCTACAATCTCCTCTTGTAGATCTTCACTCAACTGAGCTCCCAGTCTCTCTCACTAGACTTGCTGATCCACTGCAACTGGATCCCCTGAGCTCTTCCAATCTTCGCACACAGTATCTTCCTCAACCGATACCCCCGTGTTCCTGCTGGGTCCCTAGCTTGGCACTCACAGATACTCCTCAAGCGTCACCCACTGGTCTGCTCGGTCCCTGGCTTGGCACACAATATTGCTCTGCAAGCGTCACCTCTACTGGCTGTGTCACTGGCTTGACACCTGCTAAAGTTTCCCAATTCATCACCGTTTGGTGATAATACTGCTCTGGTACTTGCTTCAGCTACTCGCAATGGTTTCTGGTAACAAGATGGATGGTACCTTAGTGGCGACATCTTCCCCTCTACCTCTGACTATGACAGGTTCTCCAGCCAGAACCGGCATTTTTGGATGGACTGCAAGCCACAGTCCCAACCCTACGCTGCTCTCTTGCTTCTGGATAGGCCCTCAGACAGCCTAGCAGCCAGATGTGACACCTTGGTAATTGGTAATTACCTTTTCATAGGCCATCTGTTGAGACTGAACCAGCTGATATTAATTTGCACTGACAAATGACAGGATTGCTTTCTAATTACTGATAGATTTCAGCTTGTATCTTGGCGTTCCATGCCTTTTTGCACCTCCCTTTCTTCAGGTGTTTAGTATTTTTTCCCTGTGTCATTCTATTTTATTACACATAACTTAATTTATGAACTTATTTGTTTTGGTTTCTTTGTATGTATGGATTGCATGGGTTGTTACCAACATGTGGTGAGAATTTCATGTCAATAGCACCCTTAGAAATTTACCAAGAAATTGTGTGGCGCGTTTAATAATTTTATTTTACCCGCTATATATATGTATACACACACAGTGCCTTGAAAAAGTATTCATACCCCCTGACATTTTCCACATTTTGTTATGTTACAACCAAAAACGTAAATATATTTATTGGGATTTTATGTGATAGACCAACTCAAAGTGGCACATAATTGTGAAGTGGAAGGAAAATGATAAATGGTTTTTAGATTTTTTTACAAATAAATATCTGAAAAGTGTGGCATGCATTTATTTGTATTCAGTCCCCTTTACTCTGATACCCCTAATAAAAATCGAATGGATCAAATTGCCTTCAGAAGTCAGCTAATTAGTAAATAGAGCCCACCTGTGTGTAATGTAATCTCAGTATAAATACAGGTGTTCTGCAAAGCCCTCATAGGTTTGTTAGAGAACCTTAGTGAACAAACAGCATCATGAAGGCCAAGGAACATCCTCCACACCACCATCAACGCCATCCCTTCCACGCTGTGCTCCACGATCGCTTCAAGCCTCACTTTCAGGGTAGTCTTCCCGGTCACGATTGCAGACTGACATTGGTGAGAGTGGGCGGTGCTGAGGGTGATCTATGTGAACAGCTTTACCCCAGATGCCTGCATACTTAGAAGTGCCTGGGAAAGTAATGGGTAGTTTTTTGAAGAAGGATGTGCTGAAAAGTGCCCTGAAAAAGGGAAGGGCAGGAGGGTATCATGCACTGAACAGACAAAGAGCATGGGCGAGTGGGCTGCTTAAATACCCTCCGGGCTCCATACTGGCCTTCTTATTTATGGTCGTGGCCCCATGACCGAGAGAGAGATGTGGATCACATAAACACATGACAAGACTTACAACATAAATAACTTTTTATTGATTCTTGTGGTTATTGAGGCAGCTTTGTAAAGGTTTGTGCCATTTCTTCATGATGATTTGGGATGTATGTGGCAAAACAAGTGGACTTCCATCGGCCTAGTTTCTTGATTACATGGTCTGGTACTCCATGCTGGAAGGCAGCTGAGGCTGCTCCAATCCAGGAGGAATGTCAAGATAAATTACTGTTGCTTAGGAAGATCCTGACATGCTTGATAAACTGGCTGCCACTCAGGGGGCTGGTTAGAAAGGGTAGCAACAAACTACCATCCGATTGGTTGGGTAGATGAGACAGTAGTCAGCCGAGCACCATCACTGGGTACCAGGCATTGTTAGTCTAAGTCAGGCTACTAATTAAGACAAGTTCACACTATAGAGCAGTGGTTCTCAACCTTTCTAGTGCCATGGCCCCTTGATACAATTTTCCAAGCTGTGGGGATCACAACAATAAAATTATTTTCGTAGCGTGGGTTGTCAGCACCCAAGTCAGGACGCCTGTAGCCAATTACAGCTCAGGGGCTGTAGTACACGCCCCCCCCCCCTATAAAACGCCGCCACGCCGTCTGCGCCGGTCACATGCTGTTCCGGCGCAGATTGAGCAGGCTGTTTCTGTGACACTCTGCTGCATTTAGATAGATAGAGAGAGAGATTCACTTACAGAGATTGAGTTAGATAGATTCAGTTACAAAGATTGATTGACAAAGAGGGGCTTGTAGTGTGCTCGTGGCAGGCAGGCAGAGCTCCTATATTTTGTTACCAGAAGCACCTATAGGACTTGTAGTGTGTTCGTGGCAGGCAGGCAGAGCTCCTATATTTTGTTACCAGAAGCACCTATAGGACTAGTAGTGTGTTCGTGGCAGGCAGGCAGAGCTCCTATATTTTTGTTACCAGAAGCACCTATAGGACTTGTAGTGTGTTCGTGGCAGGCAGGCAGAGCTCCTATATTTTGTTACCAGAAGCACCTATAGGACTTGTAGTGTGTTAGTGGCAGGCAGGCAGAGCTCCTATATTTTGTTACCAGAAGCACCTATAGGACTTGTAGTGTGTTCGTGGCAGGCAGGCAGAGCTCCTATATTTTGTTACCAGAAGCACCTATAGGACTTGTAGTGTGTTAGTGGCAGGCAGGCAGAGCTCCTATATTTTGTTACCAGAAGCACCTATAGGACTTGTAGTGTGTTAGTGGCAGGCAGGCAGAGCTCCTATATTTTGTTCCCAGAAGCACCTATAGGACTTGAAGTGTGTTAGTCCCATTACACACACAGAGCTATATTTTCTTCCCAGAAGCACCTATAGGACTTGAAGTGTGTTAGTCCCATTACACACACAGAGCTATATTTTCTTCCCAGAAGCACCTATAGGACTTGAAGTGTGTTAGTCCCATTACACACACAGAGCTATATTTTCTTCCCAGAAGCACCTATAGGACTTGAAGTGTGTTAGTCCCATCACACACACAGAGCTATATTTTGTTCCCAGAAGCACCTATAGGACTTGAAGTGTGTTAGTCCCATTACACACACAGAGCTATATTTTCTTCCCAGAAGCACCTATAGGACTTGAAGTGTGTTAGTCCCATCACACACACAGAGCTATATTTTGTTCCCAGAAGCACCTATAGGACTTGAAGTGTGTTAGTCCCATTACACACACAGAGCTATATTTTGTTCCCAGAAGCACCTATAGGACTTGAAGTGTGTTAGTCCCATCACACACACACAGAGCTATATTTTTTTTTCCCAGAAGCACCTATAGGACTTGAAGTGTGTTAGTCCCATTACACACACAGAGCTATACTTTGTTCCCAGAAGCACCTATAGGACTTGAAGTGTGTTAGTCCCATTACACACACAGAGCTATATTTTCTTCCCAGAAGCACCTATAGGACTTGAAGTGTGTTAGTCCCATCACACAGAGCTCCTATATTTTGTTCCCAGAAGCACCTATAGGACTTGAAGTGTGTTCGTCCCATCACACACACAGCTCTATATTTTGTTCCCAGAAGCACCTATAGGACTTGAAGTGTGTTAGTCCCATTACACACACAGAGCTATATTTTTTTTCCCAGAAGCACCTATAGGACTTGAAGTGTGTTAGTCCCATTACACACACAGAGCTATATTTTCTTCCCAGAAGCACCTATAGGACTTGAAGTGTGTTAGTCCCATTACACACACAGAGCTATATTTTGTTCCCAGAAGCACCTATAGGACTTGAAGTGTGTTAGTCCCATTACACACACACAGAGCTATATTTTGTTCCCAGAAGCACCTATAGGACTTGAAGTGTGTTAGTCCCATTACACACACAGAGCTATATTTTCTTCCCAGAAGCACCTATAGGACTTGAAGTGTGTTAGTCCCATCACACACACAGAGCTATATTTTTGTTCCCAGAAGCACCTATAGGACTTGAAGTGTGTTAGTCCCATTACACACACAGAGCTATATTTTGTTCCCAGAAGCACCTATAGGACTTGAAGTGTGTTAGTCCCATTACACACACAGAGCTATATTTTTTTCCCAGAAGCACCTATAGGACTTGAAGTGTGTTAGTCCCATCACACACACAGAGCTATATTTTTTCCCAGAAGCACCTATAGGACTTGAAGTGTGTTAGTCCCATCACACACACAGAGCTATATTTTCTTCCCAGAAGCACCTATAGGACTTGAAGTGTGTTAGTCCCATCACACACAGAGCTATATTTTCTTCCCAGAAGCACCTATAGGACTTGAAGTGTGTTAGTCCCATCACACACACAGAGCTATATTTTTCTTCCCAGAAGCACCTATAGGACTTGAAGTGTGTTAGTCCCATCACACACACAGAGCTATATTTTGTTCCCAGAAGCACCTATAGGACTTGAAGTGTGTTAGTCCCATCACACACACAGAGCTATATTTTTGTTCCCAGAAGCACCTATAGGACTTGAAGTGTGTTAGTCCCATCACACACACAGAGCTATATTTTGTTCCCAGAAGCACCTATAGGACTTGAAGTGTGTTAGTCCCATCACACACACAGAGCTATATTTTTTTCCCAGAAGCACCTATAGGACTTGAAGTGTGTTAGTCCCATCACACACAGAGCTATATTTTTTTCCCAGAAGCACCTATAGGACTTGAAGTGTGTTAGTCCCATCACACACACAGAGCTATATTTTTTCCCAGAAGCACCTATAGGACTTGAAGTGTGTTAGTCCCATCACACACACAGAGCTATATTTTGTTCCCAGAAGCACCTATAGGACTTGAAGTGTGTTAGTCCCATCACACACACAGAGCTATATTTTTTTCCCAGAAGCACCTATAGGACTTGAAGTGTGTTAGTCCCATTACACACACAGAGCTATATTTTTTTCCCAAAAGCACCTATAGGACTTGAAGTGTGTTAGTCCCATTACACACACAGAGCTATATTTTCTTCCCAGAAGCACCTATAGGACTTGAAGTGTGTTAGTCCCATCACACACAGAGAGCTATACTTTCTTCCCAGAAGCACCTATAGGACTTGAAGTGTGTTAGTCCCATCACACACACAGAGCTATATTTTTGTTCCCAGAAGCACCTATAGGACTTGAAGTGTGTTAGTCCCATCACACACACAGAGCTATATTTTTCTTCCCAGAAGCACCTATAGGACTTGAAGTGTGTTAGTCCCATCACACACACAGAGCTATATTTTTTTTCCAGAAGCACCTATAGGACTTGAAGTGTGTTAGTCCCATCACACACAGACAGAGCTATATTTTGTTCCCAGAAGCACCTATAGGACTTGAAGTGTGTTAGTCCCATCACACACACAGAGCTATATTTTCTTCCCAGAAGCACCTATAGGACTTGACTTGTGTGTTAGTCCCATCACACACACAGAGCTATATTTTTCTTCCCAGAAGCACCTATAGGACTTGAAGTGTGTTAGTCCCATCACACACACAGAGCTATATATTTTCTTCCCAGAAGCACCTATAGGACTTGAAGTGTGTTAGTCCCATCACACACACAGCTCCTATATTTTCTTCCCAGAGCACCCATAGGACTTGAAGTGTGTTAGTCCCATCACACACACAGAGCTCCTATATTTTCTTCCCAGAAGCACCTATAGGACTTCTAGTGTGTTAGTCCCATCACACACACAGAGCTCCTATTTTCTTTGCAGAAGCACCCACAGGACTTGAAGTGTGTTAGTCCCATCACACACACAGAGCTATATTTTCTTGCCAGAAGCACCTACAGGACTTCTAGTGTGTTAGTGTGTTAGTGGCATCACACAGAGCTCCTCTATTTTCTTTGCAGAAGCACCCCATAGGACTTCTAGTGTGTTAGTGGCATCACACAGAGCTCCTATATTTTTTTTCTCAGCAGCACCCACAGGACTTCTAGTGTGTTAGTGGCATCACACAGAGCTCCTCTATTTTCTTTGCAGAAGCACCCACAGGACTTCTAGGACTTCTAGTGTGTTAGTGGCATCACACAGAGCTCCTCTATATTCTTTGCAGCAGCACCCACAGGACTTCTAGTGTGTTAGTGGCATCACACAGAGCTCCTCTATTTTCTTTGCAGAAGCACCCACAGGACTTCTAGTGTGTTAGTGGCATCACACAGAGCTCCTATATTTTCTTTGCAGCACCCACAGGACTTCTAGTGTGTTAGTGGCATCACACAGAGCTCCTCTATTTTCTTTGCAGAAGCACCCACAGGACTTCTAGTGTGTTAGTGGCATCACACAGAGCTCCTCTATTTTCTTTGCAGAAGCACCCACAGGACTTCTAGTGTGTTAGTGGCATCACACAGAGCTCCTCTATTTTCTTTGCAGAAGCACCCACAGGACTTCTAGTGTGTTAGTGGCATCACACAGAGCTCCTATATATTTCTTCTCAGCAGCACCCACAGGACTTCTAGTGTGTTAGTGGCATCACACAGAGCTCCTCTATTTTCTTTGCAGAAGCACCCACAGGACTTCTAGTGTGTTAGTGGCATCACACAGAGCTCCTCTATTTTCTTTGCAGAAGCACCCACAGGACTTCTAGTGTGTTAGTGGCATCACAGAGAGCTCCTCTATTTTCTTTGCAGAAGCACCCACAGGACTTCTAGTGTGTTAGTGGCATCACACAGAGCTCCTCTATTTTCTTTGCAGAAGCACCCACAGGACTTCTAGTGTGTTAGTGGCATCACACAGAGCTCCTCTATTTTCTTTGCAGAAGCACCCACAGGACTTCTAGTGTGTGTGTGTGGCATCACACAGAGCTCCTATATTTTCTTTGCAGAAGCACCCACAGGACTTCTAGTGTGTTAGTGGCATCACACAGAGCTCCTCTATTTTCTTTGCACAAGCACCCACAGGACTTCTAGTGTGTTAGTGGCATCACACAGAGCTCCTCTATTTTCTTTGCAGAAGCACCCATAGGACTTCTAGTGTGTTAGTGGCATCACACAGAGCTCCTATATTTTCTTCTCAGCAGCACCCACAGGACTACCGACTACAATGGCTGGAAGACCGCCAAGGGGAGGCAGAGCGTGCAGAGCCAAGAACACAGGGCAGGCAGGCTCTGTTTCTAGTGGACGTGGCCGTGGACGTGGACGTGGTCGTGCATCGTCATCAGCACGTGGCCATGGGACACGCGCGTCTTTGTTTTCGGCAGCTGGACATGTGGAGCCGCATCATGCTGAAGGCTTGGTAGAATGGATGACCAAGCCCTCCTCATCCTCCTCATCCTCTCTCACCCAGGCTCAGGGTACTGACAGAGCATCATCAGCCACCCCTTCCCTAGACCCACCATGTCCTCCTGAGGAGTCCCCCCGAACTCTTTGAGCACAGTGTTGGGTACATGCTCCAGGAGGATGCCCAACGATTCGAAGGCTCGGATGACGATACCCAGCTTGAGGAATCTGGCAGTACAGTTCCACCAGCTGCAGCTTACTGCCAGGTTTGCTCTAGTGGTGAAGAGGGAGGGGATGATGATGAGGTCACTGACTCCACGTGGGTGCCTCAAGGGAGAGAGGATGAGGAGGAGGACGAGGAGGAGGAGGATGCGGCGTCACATGTCCAACGAGGCAGGATGCCCCCTGGAGGCCAGGTAGAGGCCAGCACAGCAACTGTACAACACCGCAGAGCTCCGCCTGTGCAGGGCGCTGCCTCTGCACGTTATCAGAAAAGTTCTTTGGTGTGGGCCTTTTTTGAGACGAGTGCAGCAGATCGCACCACTGCTATTTGCAATATTTGTCTCAAGCGTATCTCGCGTGGCCAAAACATCAGCCGCTTGGGCACGACAAGCATGACCAGACATATGGCGACCTGCCATGCAGCTCGTTGGCAGGCACACATAAAAGACCCACACCAAAGAACTAAGCGGACCTCTCCTTGCTCCTCCTCAGCTGGGATCTCCATCCCCACTACACCTTCAGTCCTCTCTGAAAGCTGCTCTGAGAGGACTGAAGGTGTAGAATTCGGTGTGTCACAACCAAGTACTTGCAGTACACCGACGTCCGAATGCAGCAGGCAAATTTCCCTGCCCCAGCTGCTGGACCGTAGAAAGAAGTACACTCCCAGCCATCCACATGCCCAGCGGTTGAATGCTAGCCTTGCTAAATTGCTAGCACTTCAACTGCTGCCTTTTCAGTTGGTAGACTCGGCCCCCTTCCGTGAGTTTGTTCAATGTGCGGTTCCTCAGTGGCAGGTTCCCAAACGCCACTTTTTCTCGCGGAAGGCGATTCCGTCTCTCTACCGGCATGTGGAGGGCAATGTCCATGCCTCGCTGGACAGGGCGGTCAGCGGTAAGGTGCATATTACCGCTGACTCATGGTCCAGCAGGCATGGACAGGGACGGTACCTTTCTTTCACGGCCCATTGGGTCACTCTATTGGCAGCTGGGAGGGATGCAGGACAAGGTGCAGTAGTGTTGGAGGTTGTTCCGCCACCACGCCTCCAAAACGCGACTACTGCTACTGGTTGTGACACACCTCTCTCCTCCACCCCCTTCCTCTTCTTCTTCCTCCAGTGCTCTGTCCTTGGAACCAGCGGTGCTCCGTAGGCGTACAAGGGGCTACGCAAGTACGCAGGCAAAAAGATGCCATGCCGTGCTTGCGCTGGTGTGTTTTGGGGGACAGGAGCCACACTGGGCCAGAGGTTCTGGCAGCTCTGCAGGGGCAGGCCGAGAGGTGGTTGACGCCACGTCAGCTTAAGCCAGGAATGGTCGTTTCTGACAATGGCACCAACCTCCTCTCCGCCCTGCGACAGGGGCAGCTCACCCATGTGCCCTGCATGGCTCACGTCCTCAACCTGGTGGTGCAGCGGTTCTTGGGCAGGTTCCCAGGCTTACAGGATGTCCTGAGGCAGGCCAGGAAAGTCTGTGTGCATTTCCGCCGATCTTATAATGCCAGTGCTCGGCTGACTGAGCTGCAAAAGGAGCTGAACCTGCCCAAGAACCGCCTAATATCTGACATGCCCACCAGGTGGAACTCAACGTTGGCCATGCTGCAGCGACTGCACACGCAGCAGAGGGCCATCAATGAGTACCTTTGCGACTACGGCACCAGGACAGGGTCAGGGGAGCTTGGTTTTTTTTCCCCACGTCAGTGGAGCATGATCAGGGATGCATGCACTGTCCTCTCACCATTTGAGGAGGCCACGAGGATGGTGAGCAGTGACAGTGCATGCATCAGTGACACTGTCCCTCTTGTCCACCTGTTGGAGCATACGCTGCGTGGGATAATGGACAGGGCACTTGAGGCAGAACAGAGGCAGGAAGAGGAGGACTTCCTTGCCTCTCAAGGCCCCCTTTATCCGGACAGTGTTCCTTCTGTCCCACCCATCACACAGGAAGAGGATGAGGAGGAGGAGGAGGAGGAGAGGAGGAGGAGGATTGTGTGAGCATGGAGGTGGAGCCTGGCACTCAGCATCAGCAGCAGCAGTCTTTTAGGGATGATGTACAGTCCCAACAAGCCAGTGGACTTGTACGTGGCTGGGAGGAGGTGGCTGGCGATCATGTCATCCTCAGTGACCCAGAAGACTCCGGACCGAATGCCTCAGCTAACCTACGCTGCATGGCCTCCCTGATCCTGCAAAGCCTGCGGAAGGATCCTCGTGTTCTTCGGATCAAGGAGAGGGACCATTACTGGCTGGCCACTCTCCTTGATCCGCGGTACAAGGGTAAGGTTGCGGACCTTATCTTGCCGTCGCAGAGGGAGCAGAGGATGAGACATCTCAGGGAGGCCTTGCAGAAAGGTCTGTGCAACGCGTTCCCAGAAACTGGAGGCTACAAACTCCTGGTCCTGGGCGACGAGTTGCTGAGGCTTCGGTCAGTGGCAGAAGGAGCGGTGGGGAAGGTGGACGTCTGACCGATGCGTTCAGACAATTTTTTAGTCCGCAGCCCCAAGGTATGATCGGTTCCAGCAACCATCGCCAGCGTCTGATATACATGGTGCAGGAATACCTTGGGGCAAGGTCAGACTTGGACACCTTTCCCACCGAAAATCCTCTGGCTTACTGGGTCCTGAGGATGGATCACTGGCCAGAGCTTGCACAGTATGCAATTGAGCTACTGGCCTGTCCTGCCTCCAGCGTTCTTTCCGAACGCACATTCAGTGCTGCTGGAGGATTTGTGACTGATCATAGGGTGCGCCTGTCCACCGCCTCGGTTGATCGACTGACATTCATCAAAATGAATCAGTCTTGGATCACCACCAGCTACCAGGCACCTGAGGCGGATATAACCGAATAATTTTTAATGTCACATCCCTTCAAGACTGCCTATGCTGATGCTGAGTGACTGTCCTCTTATGTTCACTGACTATCCTCTTCCTCCTCCTCAATGATCCATGCCACCAGCACCAGTGCCTAAGGCACAATTTTTCAGCCCCTGTTTAACAGGGGCGTGTACTTACAATTTTTTAAAAAAAATGCTTCGCAACACGTGTGACTGCTGTGCTCCAAGTACAGTCTCTGTGAGGGCCGTGTTGCAGTGTTGTGGCACCAGTGCCTAAGGCACAATTTTTCAGCCCCTGTTTAACAGGGGCGTGTACTTACAATTTTTTAAAAAAATGCTTCGCAACACGTGTGACTGCTGTGCTCCAAGTACAGTCTCTGTGAGGGCCGTGTTGCAGTGTTGTGGCACCAGCACCAGTGCCTAAGGCACAATTTTTCAGCCCCTGTTTAAACAGGGGCGTGTACTTACAATTTTTTAAAAAAAAAATGCTTCGCAACACGTGACTGCTGTGCTCCAAGTACAGTCTCTGTGAGGGCCGTGTTGCAGTGTTGTGGCACCAGCACCAGTGCCTAAGGCACAATTTTTCAGCCCCTGTTTAACAGGGGCGTGTACTTACAATTTTTTAAAAAAAATGCTTCGCAACACGTGTGACTGCTGTGCTCCAAGTACAGTATCTGTGAGGGCCGGGTTGCAGTGTTGTGGCACCAGCACCAGCACCAGTGCCTAAGGCACAATTTTTCAGCCCCTGTTTAACAGGGGCGTGTACTTACAATTTTTTAAAAAAAATGCTTCGCAACACGTGTGACTGCTGTGCTCCAAGTACAGTATCTGTGAGGGCCGTGTTGCAGTGTTGTGGCACCAGCACCAGTGCCTAAGGCACAATTTTTCAGCCCCTGTTTAACAGGGGCGTGTACTTACAATTTTTTAAAAAAATGCTTCGCAACACGTGTGACTGCTGTGCTCCAAGTACAGTATCTGTGAGGGCCGGGTTGCAGTGTTGTGGCACCAGCACCAGTGCCTAAGGCACAATTTTTCAGCCCCTGTTTAACAGGGGCGTGTACTTACAATTTTTTTAAAAAAATGCTTCGCAACACGTGTGACTGCTGTGCTCCCAAGTACAGTCTCTGTGAGGGGTTGCAGTGTTGTGGCACCAGCACCAGTGCCTAAGGCACAATTTTTCAGCCCCTGTTTAACAGGGGCGGGTAATTACAAATCTTGATCTAATAGTTCACAGCAGGGCCCATTCCTGCGCCCACCAAGAGTAACTATGAGGGCCTGCAGTCTTGTGGCAACACCGTCCACCACCACCGCCAAAGGCCCAATTTTTCTGCCCTGTTCATCAGGTGCTTGCAATTACAAATCTTGATCTAATAACTCACAGCAGGGCCCATTCCTGCGCCCACCAAGAGTAACTATGAGGGCCTACAGTCTTGTGGCAACACCGTCCACCACCACCGCCAAAGGCCCAATTTTTCTGCCCTGTTCATCAGGTGCTTGCAATTACAAATCTTGATCTAATAACTCACAGCAGGGCCCATTCCTGCGCCCACCAAGAGTAACTGTGAGAGCTTACAGTCTTGTGGCAAAACCGTCCACCACCACCACCACCACCACCCCCCCAATTTTTATGCCCTGTTCAACAGGTGCATGCAATTACAAATCTTGATCTATTAACTCACAGCAGGGCCCATTCCTGTGCCCACCAGTCTTGTGGCTACACCAACATCTAATAGGGCAAATTTCTGCAGAGTATATACGCCAGGCCCCTACTTTCAAACATCCAACTTACAAACGACTCCTACTTGCAAATGGAAAGAGAAAACAGGAAGTGAGAGGAAATCTACCCCTAGGAAGGGAAATTCTATCCTGTTAGATTTAATTTGGGAAAAAGGTATCTCCTCTCTACTGATACTTTATCACCAATCCTTGTTTCAATTAAAACCCCACTTTTCCAAAAACATTTGTCATTGGGACGGAAAGTGAGGTGACATGTTCTGAACAGATGTGCAAAGACAGCAAATGTTACAGGGGTGATAACCCCTCCCTATGTTCTCCAAAAAGCTTAAAAATAGATTTTTTTGGGATGGAGCTACACTTCATAATGTACCTGTTCAGATTCTACTTAAGATCAAACCTAAAGCCGCAAGTGGTTTTAAAATGGCTTCTTTTTTTCCTTTACAAATGTCATTTTGTGCAAGGACAGTTCTAAACACGGGAAACACATGCCACTTCACAGGCATACTTTGGACACCCCCCAGGTACCATATTTAAAGGAAAATTCACTTTTTTTTTTTTCACTTTATGCATCATTAAAATGACTGCTCCCGAAAAAACGTTAGTTTTTAAAAGTTCTTTTTGCATTGATATATGTCCCCCTGGGGCAGGACCCGGGTCCCCAAACCTGTTTTATGACATTAACATGCATATTGGCCGTTGTAATTAGCACACTTTTGATTTCGAACGTTCGCATCCAGGTTGAGAACCACTGCTATAGAGGGATATGCATTTCATGTCTGAGGTTTACAACCGCTTTACCTCCCTGATTGCTCCAACCACACACCTGAAACTAAGAAAGTATTGGTGACTGTCCCACCATTGTCACGTAAATGAAAGAATTTCCCATGTTGGTTTTGGACTCTCCCTATAAATGTTGTCAACTCTACAAATTCTGAAATGAACAGAGTAATGGAGAGATTGACACAGCTCCAAAATGTATCATATCCTGTATAGAAAGATAACACAAAATTAAGTTCAGCATTTGCATCTTCTTGTCCTAGGCGCATTAAGTGAGGAAAGCTTTGAGGGTAGAGTATTTTAATAAGCTATATCATCTGGAATTTATCAACACCAACTCGGTGTAATGAAACATTCCAGATGTTAATTGATGTATTATGGCTTTAATCACACTAAAAAAGTCATACAGACGCACCCAATCCATAAGCATGTGGGAGTGCTAGCACGACAGCCTACTTTTAACCACATATTTTTGATGAATAAAATAAAAGCCTGGGGGAGTAGCTGGAGATAACCTTCCTTTTTGTGTGCTCTGAATATTCTGTAGCCAGTCAAACTTGAACAAGATGTTGTATAGGAATCTGTTTATGCTAGCACTATGCTAGCAAGGCCAAAAAAGACATAAGTGCTGAAGGTGCAGTATATTTCAATAACCACTTACAGCTGTTATAACTTACATAGGAACTTCAAAACAATTTGTTCTCTATAGATATATATTTATTGTATAGGCAAAGACAATCATGCAGCTCAGACTAACATGTTGATGTAAAAATAGTTCTACAAAATCTGATCTTTACCTCCCACAAAAAAAAAAAAATGTGACATGGTGGTTTGGATATTTTTACATTGCTGCATATCTTTGCTCTGCAGTGCGACAATTTTAACTCTGCAGTACAACTTGTCAAACTTATTTTTTTAGGTCAATGGGACCAGTTCTGGTGCTGTAATTTAATCTAAAATCCCCACTGGGATTGAAAAAAAATAGGCTTTTAAGAGGCGGTAGCAGGTCTCCCCAGAATGCCTGCTAAGCTGGCTTTCAAATGCCTCTGAAAAAGCAATTCACCTTGAATCGCTTTTCATAGAGATGTTCGAGTTCTAGGAGGAAATAAATATTTTATGTTGTTCCATGATTTTAACCAGGTCTAACTCAATTATGTCCTTTTAGGTCTCATTCACATTTGCAAATGGGGCCAAATTTGATTAGCTGTGGGAGACACAGCGGGGATCATTGTGATTAGCTGTGGACTGGTAGCCCCTTTGAAAGCATTAGGAGGCTGACAGCTTCTACAGCTATACACAGCTGATCGCATGTAATCTCGCTCATGCAGTGATTTACTGCCAATGGTCAGTACTAGACGCAGACAGTCTGTTAGCTTTCCATTACTTTCAATGGATCTTGCCACCACTAGTCCCATTGGATATCCTGCAGCTAATCACAAACAGACCCTTTTTGCAAGTGTGACTGGGGCCTTAGGTTTGGACATTTCTCATCAACATAATATATATGATTAAGGCTAAACCAGGAAAACAAAAACTCAGCTCCTATAATGCTAAGTAGGCTTTTCCTACTATATATGCTAACTTCTGTTAACCTGGTCCAAAAAAAAAAATTCCAAGAGACTGCAAGGAACTTCTGGTGATCAGACCCTCCTTCATTCCACACTGCTAAAGATGGCCATGCATGGATCAAAATTCAGCAGGGACTGGCTGAATTTTAATCCATGTATGGGCACTATGGTCAGGGCGGGGACAAGGTGTGGGCAGAAGGGGAGGCTTCCCTAGGCACAGCGTGTATTATAGGGATGGGGGCGCCACAAGTTCCTTCTACTATAAGGCTGACAGGAGTAGTAATTGTGGCATTACTACTTCTGTCAACCCAGCACTGGAAGTGGCGAGGAGGTGAGAAGAGAGCTGGGAGAGGAGGTACAGACTGTGCTCTCTCTTCCCCTCCTCTTCATAAGCTTGCTTATAATGAAGGGGAGTGGGAAGGGCATAATTTGGCATATTTGCCCTGGACACTGGAAGATCTTGTCCCAACTCTGACTATTTTTGTTCAGAAATTGCTCTACTGATCGACATCTGTACAACCACCCTGCCAGGTTTTCCCTGCTCAATCGATTAGTGTATTCTGATGGCAGGAAAATCTCCCCACTGTCAAAATACAATAGCTCAACCAGAGGATTCCCTCATCAACCTAGAATCTGTAGAATGTGTTGTATGTAGTATTCATTGGTCTGTCCATTTCTATGACATTAGCAATATGTATGCAGCCCTCAAATTTTACACTCGCCTGGAAAATGATGGCTGGCAAGTGTGGTCTGCTTTGGAGGGGCAGCGAGCCATTCTGAACAGGAGCCATTCTCCCAGCCAGGGGAAGAGAGAAGAGGAAGAGTCGAGCTGGCCGATTATCAGAGGACGGGGATTGCACGCTGTAATAGCTTTCATTTGATTTGCTGTGTTCCCGATGCCGCTCACCCTCACATACAGCCCCGCCTCCTTGCCCGGTGCCACTCAGGTGAGACTGTACTGACGGGTACAGGTGAGACGGTACTGATGGGCACAGGTGAGACGGTATTGACAGGCACAGGTGAGACTGTATTGACGGGCACAGGTGAGACCGTACTGATGGGCACAGGTGAGACCGTATTGATGGGCGCAGGTGAGACTGTACTGATGGGCGCAGGTGAGACTGTACTGACGGGCGCCGGTGAGACTGTATTGATGGGCACAGGTGAGACTGTATTGATGGGCACAGGTGAGACTGTACTGACGGCACAGGTGAGGCTGTATTGAAGGGCACTGATAAAGTGGTCGTTAATATTTATTTTTGTAACTTAATTCTGCATAAAACATTTAAGTGTCATTTCATGAGATAATTTATGAGGGCGTGTTTAGGTGTGGGATTAGGGGCAGGGCATGTTTAGGGTTAGGTGGGGCAACTAGTGGCAAGTAACCCTTAAGGCCTGGCTAGTAGCTCAGGACTTGAAATTTTGAGTTGCACCGATACCAGTATTGGTGTCGATACCAGGCATTTTTGCAAGTATCGATACTCACGAAAATGTTCGATACAAAAAGTCGATCCCAGAAGTGATGTCAGCTTGGAAGCAGAATGCCTTCTCCTCCTCCTCAAGCAGGCTGTCTCCTCTGGCAGGTAGCATCCCCTCCCAGTGGCATCACTAGGGGGGTGTACCGCACCCGGATAACACCCCAGGAAAAGCCTGCACCAGTGGCAGTCCCAGCTCATCCAAGTCCTGCCTGTGAAAATGAATGGTTGTTGAGCCCGCCTAACATCCCAGCAACCAATCAGGTGCATGGAGGCCCCAGCATTCAGAGGAGGACGATGTAACTTCCTCCTCCTGAGCTGCTCCACCTACTTCCCACTGACAACAGAAGGGGCCTGAAGTCTGAGGAGTCTTTCTATCTGGATGAGGCCACTGCTGCTGAGCTGGATGGCTGGGAGTCTGAGGGGACCTGAGTGCAATCTGGACAGGACACTGCTAATGTAAGTGAGCAGAGCTCCAGCGATGGCTGCACACTGAGGAGGGGGCAGGGGTCACACAGGTGTATTCTAGAGGGAGGGAGGAAAGGCTTCCCCAGAGCTGTCTGCATCCCTATTTTACCCCAAACTCAGGTACCCTGCCCTCACTTACCCTTCTACTCCCCCCTGCCCTCACCCAACTCACTAACAACCCCCCCCTCCCCCACTTCCCAAACCACCCCTCTACCTACTCTTCCTAGGCGATAGGTATCGGTGGGTACTTGAAAAAAGTATCGGTATTCGTACCCTGTGTTAAAGAAATGGTATTGGTGCATCCCTAACATATATCTATAGATATATATATATATTTATATATATATATATATATATATATATATACTGTGGGTTCATTAATGAGTTTATATCTGTCCCATGCTATTCACAAAGACAGTATAAGAGGGTGCATGGCCAAGTGTGCCACTGTATAAATTCAAATGAATAAAGGAATGTAATAACTATGAATTAAAACAGAGTTGTTAGCATATTCACAACGAGTAAATTATGTTTTCATGGTTTCCAACAAAATGGATAGAGCATTGGAAAATGAAATTCATGCTGCTAGGGCATTAAGTTTTAAAGTGAAGCTGTTTCTTTACATTGCCCTGCATCAACAAAGTATGCTTTAGTGGTCTTTCTTGAAACAATATATAAATACATTATAGATAATAATAAATTATACAGTATATAACTATAAATAATAAATGAAACAATATATATTTCCTTCCAACTGGATATTTTATGTATGTAGGTGATGCTTTCCTTAGCCACATAGTTTGTATAGGGTTAGTATCCTTGTTTATATTTGTTCTGATTAACATGGTCTGTTGGCTGGTGCAGTCTGATTGCGGGATATGCTTTTATGTTAAAATAATTTTATGATAAACAAATTTCTAAATTCTTCCTATGAATAGTATAGTACATTATCTTACATGATCTATGAGTTTAAAATAACCCTAGAAGTGTTTAATTATACAACAGTTTAATACATATGAAAAAAATGTATTATGAAAACAAAGAAAGTCCCTTTAATCTTCATTATGTAAAGGGTATTGACGCAAAATCCAGTGTTTTTGGCCTTTACCTTTTATTAGTAGGAACGTTGACAGGCAAGCATTCCTTAGAGTGTAGGCAAACAGCTTTAACACAATAGTAGAGCCTTCATTTCATTCCCGCACTCCTACACAAAGCTCCTTCTAGACTGAAACATTGAGCAAAGCAATCCATCCCAAGTAGTTTTACAAAAAAGGTCACTTTTATTGATCCTGTATTGTTAACCTTTACATTCTATTTTATGTTTTAAGCTATTTCTGAAATGCTAGAAAGGAATTAAGACTGACAACAGTAAAATATAGCATTATTTAGCCTCTCATGATATATGAAGCTCATACAGCAGGTGCCCTCCACTGAGACTAAGTTGAGTAAAGGTTATCTTCATTAACCTGTTTTGAAATATATAAATTATCCTGCGCTGTATATTGTATAATATCAGCTTGATAAATGGTTTCAGTGCAAATATTAAGAACAAAAATGTTTACTTAATATGAAAACACATCTGTATGTGCTGCAAAAAAAAAAAAAAAAAGAGAAGAAGAATGTATTATTTCTGCAGACAAATGCAAGAGATCAAAATACCTTTAAATTAAAAATAACATAACTATATCATTTTTTTTTTTTCAATGACTAAGTGATGGAAACATGAATGATTACAATTTTCCTATGCATACATTTTATAAAATGTGGCTAAGCAAATCGACCTGAGTTCAGGTCACAAACAGTTTTGCAAAATCTTGCTTGAAGTTGAAGCTTGGGTTCATGAACCCTGTGGCAAACTCCCTTTAAAGTCTATGGGGGCAAATTTTGTTATTCAATTCTTGCAATTTGTAGGTCTAATAAGCAATTTTCTTGTCAGACCAAAGGCATTGTACGCTTAATGCCACGTACACACGTTCGGACTTTGTCCTCCGGACCTAGTCCGGCGGATTGTCCGCTGGACCTAGTCCGGCGGGACTTCCCCACACACGGCCGGACTTCCGAGCGTGTGACTTGCCCACACACGTCCGGACTTCTCCGGCGGACAATCCGCTGGACAAAGTCCGCGGGACTTTTGAAAATGAACGGACTTGCCCACACACGGAGCAGTCCGTTCATTTAGAACGTAACTGCAGGTAGACGGTGCTAGCGAAGGCAGTGAATGCCGCCGGCTAGCCCCGTCACCTGGCATGGATTTAAAGGGACTCCACACGGCGTGGGGGTCCCCCCCAAATCCACCTCAGACCCTTATCCGAGCACGCAGCCCGGCAGGCCAGGAAAGGGGTGGGGACGAGCGAGCGCCCCCCCTCCTGAGTCGTACCAGGCCGCGTGCCCTCAACATGGGGGGTGCCCTGGGGAAAGGGGGGCCGTGCTACTAACGGCGGGATTGTCCGCCGAACTGCCAGATTGTCCGCCGGACTGCCAAGTCCAGCAGACAATTTTAAAACAAAACTTAAAACCTAGTCCGCCGGACTTTTGGCGCCAAAAAGTCCGCCGGCGCCCACACACGAGGGGATTGTCCGGTGGACTTGAGTCCAGCGGATAATCCTGCGGGATAGTCCCTTCGTGTGTACGCGGCATAACACTGCCTTGGGGAGTGTATATAGTGACAGTGCAAAGCCCTGCCACTGTGTAAAAGTAGGCAAAAGGCAAAAGTACTACAGTGTTCACAGGAGTGCAGAGTGTGGTGCTACAGAATAATAATTTTGAGTGGAGAAAACTGGCTTTTCTGTTTTCTCTAGGTTTTGTAATTCCCAGATTGGGTTTCAGAGTTTGGAGGCATCAAAAAGCTTTGGGAGGGAAGAAGCCTCTAACCCAGTGTCTAGGTCTTGCTGGAGACCAGCAGGATGCATGTAGAAGTGTGCACAGCCTTTGTAATTACAGGTTTGGCCATAGCTATGGGCCCAGGAAACAGGTGTGCTCCACTTAGGAGCCAATGCTCTACGTTGGAGACAGGAAGTACTTTGTCTAGAGTCCTGACAGAACTGAGAGAGTCCACAGAGCTGGGAGTGCTGAGAGAGGGGCCCATGCAAAAAAGAGCTGCAACCAAAGAGAGCTGAGAAAGTGGCAACTGTTGTACGTGGGCACAGGTGTGCTGTTAGTCAGTCTGGATAATGAAGGCAAACAGCCTGAGCAGAGGTACTGCAAAGAGAAGGGGCCAGGAGGCTTTGTGTTATTTTGGCCTTTTTGTGATTTTCTTGTCAAACCAAAGGCATTGTACTCCTAACACTGCCTTGGGGAATATGTGCCTAAGCCAAAAATAAAATGAAAAAGGTATCTCCTCCTACAAATAATTGTCAGCTCTCCCTAATCTTCCCAATTCACACTGACAATATGGTTCCTGTGAGCCCAACCTTTAATAGAAAAAGGGCTGGGTTATCCATTTCTTCAAATTACTGGCTCTTGTGACTCAGCTGACCATGGGCAAAGGCTGTAGGCTGCATTATAGGTGTTCCTTATTTCTAATGGGGAACCTGCAAAGTTTTTGAACAAAAGCTTGTGATTTGTGAAATTTTCCAAATGAATCAATCACTCAATAAATGAATAATTTTTTTATTAATAAAATAATAATATTATAAATAATAATTAAATAAATGGTAGCGGCAAACCTGAACCTGAACCTCATTTCTGGTATGGAAAAACATCTTCGCCTTGAGGCGATTCAGTTCGCATTTGTAGCGCTATACAAATCATTCATTCATTCATCAAGTACATTTCTTGACTGCAAGAATAATATTCTATCCAGAAACGAAACACTAGCAATACTCTAGTAAAAAGTTAAAAGAGGACCTATACCATGGCTGTGCCCAAATAAAGTCTTGCAGAAAATCGAAGACTTGGTGCTAATATTGTCTGTAGCTTCCCTGCGGTTGATCTTTTTTTCCAAGACTGACTTGCTTTTCTTTGTTTTGCACTGTGCCTGTGTGGTGGTGGCCATTTTGGTACAGGAATAGGCTTGCTTCTTCATGTCAAATGCACTGCCCTGTTCACTGATACTCTAATGAGCTAATGAATTGTGAACTGATGACTGGTGGGAAGAATGATCAACAGGTGCAGCAGAGGTGCAAAAACCACAGATCAGCAGCAGAACACAAGGAGATAAACATCAATGGGCATCAGGAGAGGTTGGGGTATTAAGGATCTTTAGAATGACAATGAATGGAATAGGAGCAAAGAGATCCCTGCATTGCAGGTCCTTAGATACAGCTTACTCTTCAGCAGCCCAAAGAGACTTATAGTAGTGACATTACCAATGGTCACTACAGTGTTCAGGAAACCACTTCAAATCTTGTGATAAATGCAGTCATCAGAGGAAGGACTGTGCAGGATATGTGTTAAATTGCCTCACACTTCAGACATAGAAGTGCCTAGGTACTGTCACATGTCAGGAATTGTACTTAAAATTTTCATGTAGAATTCAAGGCAACAGTCAGATTTTTTTAGGGTACTTCTAAACCATTAATAAAGTTGACCTTCACCTTCATTAATCATGTTGCACAATTCTCCTCTTCCTAACGCTGACTCCTGTTACATAATTAGATGATATCACCATCATAGGAGGCTTTGGGACATCTCCAGCACATTGCATATAAACAGCCAAATGTCATCAATGCCTGGTTGCAAGAACCTGGAAGAGACAGGTAGCCCCCTAATGATGTCAGAAGGGAAGATGGTGGCACAGGACCCAGCACACTTCGGTAGTGCAGTGGGTTACACCAAACAATGTTGGATTCCCTGGGTGTGTGAGTATGTTTATTGAGGACAACCAAGTGTCAAGGTAAGAAGAAGAAAACAAATTCAAATGGAGGGATGAAGTTCCCTTTTAACCATTCTTTATATTTCCCTTTAATATTTACTTTTTGAGTAGATTAAAAAAGGACACAAGAACCTTGCTTTCAAAGGCTCTCAGAATTCTATTGTAATGACTAAATAGCCTTTCTATCGTTAGCCCTATTATTAAGCAAATATCATCAACTAAATTACTGCCCACCCAGAAGCAAACCATTAGTGGGTCATCAATACTGTAGAATGACAAGATTTTTAGGCCTCAGCTGTCTCCATTGCCTTTAGAACTAGGGGACCCTTTTCCTGATGTGGCTTAATGTCTGGTTAAATCCAGCCTGTTTTCTAGTGGAACTGTAAAGAAAGCCCTTTATAGTTACACAATGTGACATTGACAGATCAAGACAACAGGAAGCCCTAATTCAGAGATAACATATTGACATCCAGTAATTGTTTGACAAAGTATTTGGGCAAAACATCTGCTCTACTTTGCCACCAGTTCTGCCCCTATGATATTATATGACTTTGGTATACAGTGTATAAGACCAGGTTCACACCTGTACAGTGTAGTCTGGGTGCAGTGTGATTTATGAGAGTTTTATGCTCTACTTTAGGTGCGCGCTCATTGACTTCTATTGGACAGTGCGTTTCATGATGGCTTATCAAAGTCCTCTTTGCTGCATCTTCGATGCGCTTTCAGAAAACACACATACTGTATGTAATGGAAGTCAATCGGAATGCACCTAAAACCTTATGTAAAAATGCGGATACAATCTCGCTGGACCTAAACTGCACACCGGTGTCAACCTGGCCTCAGTCTAGACCTGATGGGAACATGAATCCACAGCTACCCCCAAGACTGAAAGCTCATTAAACCCTTCTCTTCAGAGAAGCCTACCCTACCCACAGCTAACAACTGTATTTAAATTTTCTCCATCAGCTCACCCCCCACAGTTATTACCTTTTATTTCCCTTAACCCTCCCTTCTATATTGTAAGCTCTAACGAGCAGGGCCCTTTGATCCCTCCTGTATTGATTTGTACTGTCATGCCGCGTACACACGATCGGAATTCTCGTCGGAAAAAGCTCTGATGGATTTCCAGACGGAATTCCGACGGAATTTCCGACGGAATTCCACTCAAACTGTCTTGCCTACACACAGTCACACCTAATTCCGACCGTCAACAACGCGGTGACGTACAACACTACAACGAGCTGAGTTCAATGCTTCCGAGCATGCGTCAAATTGTTTCCGAGCATGCGCAGGAATTTTGCGCGTCATAATTGCTACAGACGATCGTTTTTTTCTATAGAAACCTTTTCCGTCGGAAAAATTGAGAACATGCTCTCAATTCTTTGCTGTCGGAAATTCGGCCAGCAAAATTGCGATGGATCCTACACACGGTCGCATTTTCCGATGAAAAGCTCTCATCGGTCTTTTTCTGTCCGGAATTACGATTGTGTGTACGCGGCATAAGTGTACTTTCTTTTTTTTTTTTTAAGTGTACTTTCTGCCCTCATTTTGTAAAGCGCTGCACAAACTGTTGGCGCTATATAAATCCTGTATAATAATAATAATTATGAAAGAATGTTTACTTTTTCAGTATTACATACCCTCTTTTCCCTTCTTAGGTTCTCAGTCTCGGTACTTTAAGCTTGTAATAAACTCAATTTTTTGCTCAAGCTTTCTCTATGTACATTAACTTTCCTTTATCATCTTAAATAACTGTTCATTTATTAAATCCTTAAAATCATTGAAACTTAAAACTCATACTTCCTCATCAAGAAAGATATAATGAGAGCAGGCAATTGATAAGGCAAAGCAGAAGTTTGAAAAAAAGAAGAAAAAAATTTGCTAAAAATAAATAAAATGCCTGTGCTGGCCAAGTGACTTAGTAACATTGTATTAGAATCATTAACAAAATATACAAATGGGGCACAGTGTAAAAAAAATGAATTCAAAATATCTAAGATGAAAAAGGAAGACAAAGCAGTTTAACCTTTTAGAGAACACAGTACCAATGGCATAAATCTCAGCATTTGCACACTGCAGTAGTTACATTCATATAAACATACAGGAGTCAATTTACTAAAGGTAAATAGGCTGTCCACTTTACAACAGAATTTTCACTTAGCTTAGTAAACGAGGTGAAGCTCTGTTGACTTCCATTTATGACTGTTTTTTCCCTTGCAAGTGATTGGCTATTTTTTGCAAAGTGAATTTTTACCACATTTACAAAGCTAAGGAAAAATTCCCTTGCAAGGTGAAATGTCTATTTGCCTTTAGCAAACCAACCCCTCTGTGTTTATTTCTGAATAAAAAACGATCTTATATTAGAAAACAATGATAAAGGTACAAAATATACAAAATTAAATGGTATCATTGCTAGAGCTCTTAGCCCATTGTTCATCTTTAGATTCATCCCTCATCTTGCAGATGCTGAGGTCATACATTTAAATAGTAAAAGCCTGGCCTTGGCAAAGTCAACACTACTCTGGAATTGAAAGCACTGAGGAGCTGCCAGAGGAAATGCCATCAATTTCTCACTACATAGCTCATGTATGCCAAATGACACACTCCTTGGCAATAAAACAGATTCGAGTTATTGCGAGTTGTAAATCACTACAGTATCCCTCCTCACGAGGGTACAATAAGGCTTTATAAATCATCTCAATATAAAACCACTCCTATATAAGCTATGCACTGCTTATCAAACTGAACCAAATTCTACCTATACACAGACTGCACCATAAAATACACCTGCTCTCGGCCTATGGAAATGCTTACTTAGCACACTTAAATTATTATAAGCAAACTGGATTACTGGTGCTTACAGGGGTTTTAAATCCTCTCACCTGCCAGTCGTTTTTCTCTTGCATTTTTCCAGATAACATCCAGAGCTTTAGCAGTGGAATTCCTAATATGATCACTCAGCGATCTCCTGAGTGGATTTTTTAATAGCTTCTCCATTTTATGTGAACTTCCAAAAAAATTGCATCAGTCCATGTCACTGCACCAAGTGCCCAGCTGCGACCAGCTCCTGCAGTCCTCCTAGACAGAGAGCTTATCCTTCAGGAATCAGGCAATGCAGTCTTCACTGCAGACACAGGGTAGCTCATACTGCAGGCAAAATGCTGACAAGCTGCCAAGTTTGCCACTCTTAGTACATCTGGAATATGTTTCAAAGGATGCGAGACACATTAATGTAAATGCACTGGACTCTCACTCTGCACAATTATTAAGATTGTGTTTAAATCATAAAAGATGCAATATATTTTGAATGTATCGATTTATCAATTACAATAATCTATACGTCATAAAATTTTATACCCAATTTAATAATATGATTACAACTTATATTTTGCTTTCTCTACGATATTTTTGGGCATAGTCAGTAATGATGAAGGAATGCAGATTCAGCATGTCTACACTTCCCAGTGGCAGAAGCTTAACTATTACCGGCACAGAAATGAGCAAATCCAGAGACTGAACATATACATGGCAGCATAACAGGAAAAAATAAATATATATAGTGACAGTAAAAAGCCCTGCCATTGTGTAAAAGTAGGCAAAGGGCAAAAGTAATACAGTGTCCACAGGAGTGCAGGGTGTGGTGCTACAGAATAATACTTTTGAGTGGAGAAAACTGGCTTTTCTGTCTGCTCCAGCTTTTGTAATTCCCAGATTGGGTTTCAGAGTTTGGAGGCATCAAAAAGCTTTGGGAGGGAAGAAGCCTCTAACCAAGTGTCTAGGTCTTGCTGGAGACCAGTAGGATGCATGTAGAGGTGTGCACAGCCTTTTTAATTACAGGCTTGGCCATAGCTATGGGCCTAGGAAACAGGTGTGCTCCACTTAGGAGCCAATGCTCCATGTTGGAGACAGGAAGTACCTTGTCTAGAGGACGGAAGGAACCTAGTGTCCTGACAGAACTGAGAGAGCCTGTAGAGCTGGGAGGGCTGAGAGAGGGGCCCATGCAACAGAGAGCTGCAACCAAGGAGAGCTGAGAAAGCTGCAACTGTTGTACGTCAGCACAGGTGTGCTGTTAGTCAGTCTGGATAACAAAGGCAAAAAGCCTGAGCAGAGGTACTGCAAAGAGAAAGGGCCAGGAGGCTCTGTGTTATTTTGGTCTTTTTGTGTTTTTCCCTTGAACGCTGTGTAAAGCTGAAACACAGTTCTGAGTTAGATTTTCCCTATATATATATATACCAACTGCGCAAACCAAAAGGGAATGAGAAAAACACTATAAAAACTAAAAACAACAGCTGCCGCAGCCACCATCAAGGTATTCGCACACCAGTAATCAGTATAAGTATCTTATATATATAAATATATAAATAATGGGGCGCTAACATTAAAAAGTCAAATGGATATTAAAATTAATAGAAATACGTACTCAAAATGCATTAAAAAATAATATTCAGATTGTTAAAAAATGTGGCGCTTGTAGAAAGTACGCCACTCCAAGGGGATGGTCCAACAAGGATGGCTCCAGACAAAGCGTCCAAGAAATTAATGAAATAAAATATTGGACGTATAGCATCAAGTAATGAGCAGAGCTATACAAATGGCATCAAGCAAATATAACCAGATCTAAAATTCCAAATGCCATGCGATAAGTGCATCAAAATAAATAAATAAATAAGTCAGTGCAGTAAAAAATATATATATATATATAAGTGGCAATAAATAAGTCACAATAAATAAATAAATAAAGATCCGTGCAAAAATGCAATGTATGATCCGTGCAAACAATAGATATGTGCAAATTAGCAAGCCGGTGAATAAATAAATTGCAGCTAAACCTGTGCAAAATAAACTAAATATATAACGACTAGACCTATGTAATATAGAAAAAATAGTGAAAAACAATGAAAATTGATTCTAAATGTAATAAAGTGAGTCCAAAATAAAGTGCTTCTAAAGAAATTCAAGTCCTGTGCAATCCAGCAAAATGATTCCCATACACAGTGCAATTTCTATGCAATCTCCTGGTGAATTTTGTGTGGTGAATTTTGCAGATGCAATCGAAATAGTCTTTATAATGCCGCGTACACACGAAGGGACTATCCCGCGGGATTGTCCACTGGACTCAAGTCCACTGGACAATCCCCTCGTGTGTGGGCGCCGGCGGACTTTTTGGCGCCAAAAGTCCGGCGGACTAGGTTTTAAGTTTTGTTTTAAAATTGTCCGCTGGACTTGGCAGTCCGGCGGACAATCTGGCAGTCCGGCGGACAATCCCGCCGTTAGTAGGCTAGTCCGCCAGACTTTTGAAATGAACGGACTTGCCGCTCATCGGAAAGTCCGTTCATTTAGCACGTGACTTTAGGTATACGTAACTAGCGTAGGCAGTGAATGCCGCCGCGCTAGCCCCGTCACCTGGCATGGATTTAAAGGGACTCCCCACGCCAAAAAAACGGCGTGGGGGTCCCCCCAAATCCATATCAGACCCTTTATCCGAGCATGCAGCCCGGCAGGCCAGGAAAGGGGGGGGGGCGAGCGAGCGCCCCCCCTCCTGAGCCATACCAGGCCACGTGCCCTCAACATGGGGGGTGCCCTGGGGAAAGGGGGGCCGTGCGCCCCCCCCACCCCAAAGGACCTTGTCCCCATGTTGATGAGGACAAGGGCCTCTTCCCGACAACCCTGGTCGTTGGTTGTCGGGGTCTGTGGGCGGGGGGCTTATCGGAATCTGGGAGCCCCCTTTTATAAGGGGGCCCCCAGATCCCGGCCCCCCACCCTATGTGAATGAGTATGGGGTACGATGTACCCCTACCCATTCACCTAAGGTGTAAAATGTAAAGTAAAAAAACACACAATTTTGAAAAAATATTTTATTGCACTGCTCCGGGGGTCTTCTTCCATCTTGGGGGTCTTCTCGCCGGACTCCTCCGCCATTTACCTAGCTCTTTTACCGAGCGGAGGAGGCCGGCTCCCAGATTCCGATAAGCCCCCCGCCTGCAGACCCCGACAACCAACAGCCAGGGTTGTCGGGAAGAGGCCCTTGTCCTCATCAACATTGGGACAAGGTGCTTTGGGGTGGGGGGGCCGCACGGCCCCCCTTTCCCCAGGGCACCCCCCATGTTGAGGGCACGCGGCCTGGTATGGCTCAGGAGGGGGGGCGTTTGCTCGTCCCCACCCCTTTCCTGGCCTGCCGGGCTGCGTGCTCGGATAAGGGTCTGAGATGGATTTGGGGGGCCCCCCACGCCGTTTTTTCGGCGTGGGGAGTCCCTTTAAATCCATGCCAGGTGACGGGGCTAGCGCGGCGGCATTCACTGACTACGCTAGCTACGTATACCTGAAGTTACGTTATAAATGAACAGAGAAGTCCGGGCGTGTGTGGGCAAGTCACACGCTCGGAAGTCCGAGCGTGTGTGGGGAAGTCAATCGGCCGAGATCTCACACACACTAACGTCACCAGGCTCTGATTCTCCTCTCCTTACGCGTTACGTCACGCCCAAGTGACTTTATCAAAGGTCCTTTGATAAAGTCACGTGGGCGTGACGTAACGCGTAAGGAGAGGAGAATCAGAACCTGGTGACGTTAGTGTGTGTGAGATCTCGGCCGGGATCTCACACTGTTTTTACCTTACCGATGCATTTACTCTGCTTTTACTGTAAGTTATCTGCTTGCTATTTAAATAAATGTTTTAAATTACTGCACTATGGAGCGCTTCCTGTTTCTTGCTCACATGTCCGCCTGACACCTGGAGAGGAGTTTGTAAGGACGCAACCAGAGGATTGGATACCGAGGAGGTGGATGCCTGTGTGGTTGCTCAGTAAGGTTGTTTTTCCTTACCTTTAAGGTAAGGGGTTGGGGGAAACAGCTTGGACACCTGCATGGAAAGGAGCACCTGTCTGATAACCCTTATAAAGACTATTTCGATTGCATCTGCCTCACTTTATTACATTTAGAATCAATTTTCATTGTTTTTCACTATTTTTTCTATATTACATAGGTCTAGTCGTTATATATTTTGTTTATTTTGCACAGGTTTAGCTGCAATTTATTTATTCACCGGCTTGCTTATTTGCACATATCTATTGTTTGCAAGGATCATACATTGCATTTTTGCACAGATCTTTATTTATTTATTTATTGTGACTTATTTATTGCCACTTATATATATTTTTTACTGCACTGACTTATTTATTTATTTATTTTGGTGCACTTATCGCATGGCATTTGGAATTTTAGATCTGGTTATATTTGCTTGATGCCATTTGTATAGCTCTGCTCATTACTTGATGCTATACGTCCAATATTTTATTTCATTAATTTCTTGGACGCTTTGTCTGGAGCCATCCTTGTTGGACCATCCCCTTGGAGTGGCGTACTTTCTACAAGCGCCACATTTTTTAACAATCTGAATATTATTTTTAATGCATTTTGAGTACGTATTTCTATTAATTTTAATATCCATTTGACTTTTTAATGTTAGCGCCCCATTATTTATATATTTATATATATATAAGATACTTACACTCTCAAAAAAACTATCTCCATACTAGCAGCAGTGACTGGCAGCTGTGTGCCTGAGAAGGGTGAGGGGGCTATCCAATGTAGCTAGTGTTACAGGGCACCTTGGGAGATGGGTCGAAATACTACATGTATGTTGTGATGTAAAGTGATAATTCTTCTTTAACAACCTCAACCCCCCCCTCGAATATTATACTCATCACTTGCTTGTCTGGAACCAGTTAGACTTGGGCTGTGCAGGCTTCACTGTGCCACACAGCCGTGCCACACAGCCACATGTCAATGTCTTTTTGGTGGCCATACATGCACTTTGCTCGATTAATTTAATGGTAATGCGATGAGAGTTCTGGGGAACTAACTCTGAATGACCCAAGGAGGTTGCCCAGCCAATATCTCACCAGACCAAGGACAGGGAAGTATATGATTGGAAGGAGGTTTACACAGCTTTCACCCAGGATTCACACATTTTCCAAACAAATCCAATCAGAAAAATTTGTGATCTTGAGTGAAAGTGGTGTGAATCTTGTCAAAACATTTTAAAAAAGACGCCTCAGATTTCAGTCGCTTTTATAGAGTTATTTACTGTCCATATATGCACAATATATATTTTATTCTTTCTATTTTAGCATGACGTGTTGTAAAGTGTAAAAATTTTGCCTGTTTCTGCAGTTCCGTATTAGAATTTTGCCAGTGATTCAACTGAAATGGTATTTTCCAATACTATGGGCTAGCTTTCAGCACAGATTTCAGCAATAAATCTCATCTACGTGAAATGTTGAGGATATTTCAGGCCAAGCATTCCTATTGTAAGATTTCATTGTTAATCGTTTGAGATACCTTGGCCACCACCTGGACTTAATTATAAGACCACTCGACTCAGCAAATGAAAAAAAGTTACTTTACTAAAACCAAGAAGCACACAGAAACAGCTTGCAGAAGGAACTATTCTTTATACTTTGCTTTATGCACGTTAATTAGAGAGTCTTTCTCCCAACATAACTCTATTGTATACAACATTTCCTGGGGAGAGAGGGCTTTGACCCTTTTAAAAAGCTTATTGAGTGAGTTAAGTGGATCTTTCTTTTAATTTAAAATGGTGCATTTGCAAAATCATGTGATTTCAAGGCTGGCAGCACCTTTTATGCTATCATCATTAAACAGAAACAAATAAAGTGTATCTCTCTCCAAATCTATTATTAGGCATTTTTTGTTTTGATAGGTGAGCCAAAAGGAACCAAAAGGTTCTTCACAGAAGTAGTGTGCACCTTTGCACAGCAGAACTTCCCTTTCCATCCCACATCCCAAGAAGAATATTGTTTAGTTTTGGAAAAGGGGCAAATTGCCCCTTTATTCTTTAGGATCAACTGTGTCAAGTTAGACCTTTTTTTGTTGGTCCCCAAATTCCTACTAATTCCTATCCCATTGAAGTCATTGCTTTCTATGCACTAATGATAGCCAACAAGTCTGAAACAGTTTGGAATAAATTAATCTGTAATATTAGAATTAATCTGTACCTTACAACAGTTCTGGATGCCCAATTGGCCCATGGGCATAAATTAATGATTTTTATTGCTTGCACACTATCCCAATATGATGGATAATACCTTTATTTTTGGATATGTGAAGAATGACACAAGTAAACACCTTCTGCATTAAGAAAGTTCCGTTCTCTGTTTCAGTGAAAGGCTTTTTGGTTAATTTTGCCAGCCTCACCATAACCTGATTATTTAAGTATAGTTTTCCATTCAGATGTAGCCAGGTGCAGGCTACTGTAGTATGAATACAGCAGATGTTATCTTCATTACAGCAGACAGCTCCCGTTTCCCTCTAGTGCTGCATGCAGACTGTTTGCATCACACTACTTAGCCAAGAAGAAATGGACCGTGGGATTTGTAGTCCTGTGTTCAGTCATAACTGGATTGCTGAGTCTCCCTCAGACTATATTTCCCAACAAGCCACCCACCAAGAAGGGGAATTATGGAAGAGGCTATAAAAGTAATTTCCGGCAGGCCCGGGACTGATCTGTGAGCACCTAAGCTGCTGCCCGGCCACTGTGTATACGGCCTGCCATGAGCCTGGGAGCCATCGCTGTCCCGCATGGGAGGAATCGCACCTCTGTGCAACACCAGAGGACGCTTAACCCTGCGGTTGATTATTCCCACGCGACTGCTGAATCCACATTCTTGCCTGTCTGGAGGTGAAGACTCTGTGTCACTGCCTGTGTGTGCTGACTGCCTTCAGGATTTGGTGAGCGGGCTAAAGCCCAAGCTCCCTTGTTGTCAAAAACATACAACACATGGACACTGCATGCAGACATCATAATCTGGACTTCAGAGGAGGTCATCCCAATTATCATACTCAATGCTTATCTGCTGACTGCTAGAACAATCTATTTTTTCTTTCAGGATTTCCCCTTTTTCCTACACTTTGAGCTCCAAAGTGCCGGTGAAGACTACATCAGGCCTGACATTTGGACTACATCATGCAAGGTGTGAGCTGACCTGAATACTACCTGAATCCCTTCCCAATAGGAGTAGAATTCCCTACAGGTCAGTCTCTTCCCCTAGTCACCACCTTAGTATAATTGAGTTGTCTGGGCCCATCCAATTATCTACTGTTTACTATTTCAGCATATTTTACTGTTATCACCTGTTACTGTCTGCTTATTATCCTGTATATAGCTGATTGCCGAGTGTTCAACTCAACCAGCTTTGGGTGCTGTCGCAAGGTTTGGCTGACGTACACCTTACTGCTGCCACTGTTTGTTTTGCCAATACAGAATGTCTTCTAAGTTCAGCTTATATTGTGTCTGTGGTTCATTTTATGTGATGTGTTTCATGTCTGAACCTAGAGTGTCAGAAAGGCTGGGGAGTTTACAGGGTCATTGCAGTTCCAGAGGACAGCAATATCCAGCGGCCCTCATGGGGGGGGGGGGGTGTTAGTGCTACACAGATATAACAGGTAGTTGTGGGACACTATTCTTAACACATTCCACTTTGTCATACTAGCTAACCCCACACATGCTTTGTGTATGATACACAATGAGCAAAACACAATAGACCAAGCAACAAATCCAAAAAAATCATCTTTCGGGAGTCCCATGAAAGTTGGTTTCTGACTGATATGGTTTATTGAACATGTATTACCAAATAATGATTTAACCAATTTTTAACCCATTATCATTAGTCATTAACAGCATTAATAATTAAATCAAGGTTATTTTAGCTCACATCTTAGAATCTGTTGTTTTAACAATTTTGAACACGTCCACCTGGTCTTTCTGCACCATCTACCTAGCACAGATTTTAAAAGGACAGTATCAGTTTCCATCAGGTTTAAATATCAATTTTCAGATCAGTCTCCCGGTCTTATGTTATGGTGCACACTGCAATGCATTCATTATTAGGTTGAGGAGCTGCATAGAATTTAAAAATGCGCTGTTAAAAACAGGATTCAATAATTTATAAGTTTAGGGGTAGGATAAGTGCAAATGCAAAATGTACTGGAAAATTTGGATTAGCAGCAACACAGACAATACATAGAGTTTTCACTAGGGGTTGTTCCTGGTTTCTGGCTGAATGCACATGTTATCTTGTTATTAGCATATCACATATGAAATATGTACTATCATTTTTAACATGAACATAAATAAAAAGAAAAAGGGCAAAGCTGCTAAGTTGGTTTATAAATTGGTATATGGTACCAAAAGTGGTGGCACAATCTTCTCTTAACATTATGAAGAAAGGCGGCAGCACTATGAACAATTGGTATTATTTTCAGCATCCAATCAGATTCAAAAGTGTCCTGGAAAATTACAGTAGAAACAGGGGAATAACTAAAAATTCCACGAAACCATAAAAAAGGTTTTCATTGGAACAGAAAAGCCGCCATGTACAATCCATCCACTGAAGTGATACTAAGGTAAGTACAGATCTGGTTGTGTGTGTTTGTGTTTGGGGGGGGTTATTTAGCCAGGGATCTAGAGAAAAAGGAAAGAGTATGTTGTTTAAAAAGTATCACTAATAATGAAACTAATGCCCCATACACACGGTCGGACATTTCGACCACAAAATCCGGCGGATTTTTTCCGACGGATTTTGTTCGAAACTTGTGTTGCACACACACGATCATTCCAAACGAGGTGACATACAAAACGTACAACGGGACTACATACAGGGCAGCAGTCAATAGCTTTTGTCTCCAAATTTCTTCTGAGCATGCGTGGCACTTTGTGCGTCGGAATTCTCTACACACAATCGGAAAAAGTCTGATCGGATTTTGTTGTCGGAAAATTTTAGATCCTACTCTCAAATTTTTTCCGTCGGAAATTCTGACGGAAAAAGCCCGCTATAGCCCACACATGATCGGATTTTCCAACAACATAATCCGATCGGACTTTCTCCATCGGAATATCTGACCATGTGTACGGGGCATAAGAGTGGCATGGTGCAGAATATTAAACATACTTTATGGCATATGAATTTAGGCATTGTGAAATAAGGAACATACAGAATGGGACAGTGCAGGATAGGGGACAGTGTAGAATATGGGACATACAACATGGCTGCCAAATACTCCAGTGTGGAATAGTGAACATACAGCAAGACTTATGAAGTTTACTCTCACAATCATTCTGAATGGCATCCAATTCACCCTGCCAACAGATGTGCATAATACACACGTGCTAATGGGCCCTTTACAATTGACAACATTGAACAGCTGAGCTGTCATGGGTTCTATGGGTCACAATGAAAGAGGTTTGAGCGATTAATTATTTCATTACTGGGGAGACCATGGCTCACCATCCCTGGGGCCCCCTTGACAGGCCCTACTTAGGTCCAGGCCACACAACAGCCATATGAACTGCTATGGAGGTAGTTCTGCCAGTCAGCGTAAATCATGAAAGTTCAAAGTTACCTACCCACTGTGAAGAAAAACTGAAATTTTTGCCACTTTTTTTTTTCCATGATACTGTTTTGTTAAGGAGCAAACTTTAACCACTTCTGCCCCTCGGAAGATTTACCCCACCCCCTTCATGGCCAGGCCATTTTTGCGATACGGCACTGCGTTGCTTTAACTGACAATTGCGTGGTCGTGCAATGCTGTACACAAATAAAATGTATGTCTTTTTCTTCCCACAAATAGAGCTTTCTTTTGGTGGTATTTGATCACCTCTGCAGTTTTAATTTATTTGCGCTTTAAACAATTTTGAAAAAAAATATATATATATTTTCTACTTTCTGCTATAAAACACATAAACAAAAATGTCTTCATCAATTTAGGTCAATATGTATTCTGCTACATATTTTTGGTGAAAAAAATCCTAATAAGCGAATATAGATTAGTTTGCACAAAAGTTATAGTGTCTACAAACTGTGGGATATTTTTATTTTTTTCATTTTAATATATATATTTTTTTTTACTAGTAATGGCGGCGATCATCAACTTATAGCGAGAATGTGATATTGCGGTGGACAAATCGCACACTAACTGAGACTTTTGACACTTTTTGGGCTCAGTGACACTAATACAGTGATCAGTGCTAAAAAATATGCACTGTACTAATGACACTGGCAAGTAAGGGGTTAACATCAGGGGCGATCAAACGGGTTAAATGTGTTCCTAGCCAGTGCTTGGTTACTGTGAGGGAGGTGCTTTTACTAAGGGAAGGTATAGATCTGTGCCCCTGCTTAGCAGAAACACGGGATCAATGTCTTCTCTACTAACAGAATGACGGTCTGCCTTGTTTACATAGACAGATCGTTGTTCTGCCTGTGTACTAAACAATCGGTGGGTACCAGCGGACATCGAGTCTGCCGTACCTGCTGCTAGGCACCCGATGTGTGTGATCACAGCGAGAGCAGGTTGCTGGCGGCGTGCATGCGGACCCCAGACTCGGAAGTGTCAACTCACGTACTAGGTACATCCTGCTGCAGTATATGTGTGGTGGACGATTGTGAAGCAGTTAAAGGCTGAGTTCACTTTTTTTTTTTCTAAATTCCAGCTTCCCTATGTACCAAAATAGCATTAATGTGCCTCTTTTGCAAAAAGGATAATGCATTGTATAATATTTCACACCAGCAGCCCTTACCTAGGCATCAGTCTGATCTACGGAGAACTTCTCCATTACTTCCTGGATGGCTCTTAGGTTGGGGAAACCAGTGTGACACAGGAAGTAGTTCACCAGCTGACCTCATTAACACACACCATACCACTGCCTTCCCCACTCCAGTATATTGCTCACACCCACCTGCACAAATGAAAGCAAATCTAATAAAGTGGTCACCATTCTCACTAAAAATTCAGGCATAATTTTTTTTGTCTTACCTTCATCTTGCATAGATCATTCATTTCGCAGAATGTGCAGGAGCTGAGTGATCACATAACAGCCTATGTGGATCAGAGCTGTAGTTTTGACAACAGGAAAAGTGTGTCCCTGAAAGTCTGTACAGCTCACTATACAATCTGATTGTACAATCTCCTTTAGATCTATCATCAACTACGTAGTGCAAGGGCATGCCTGATTGGATACAGAATGATTGGATAGATGGTGTGTCCTCATATTACAAAGTTTTGGGAAATCTAAAGGAGATTGCACAGAGATTGTACAATCAGATTGTATAGTGTATGGCCATCTTTACATACCTAAAATTAACTAGTCGCAATTTGGGCCATTAATTGTTAACAGCATCCCAAACGCACAAGCAAATGTGAAAAAACAAGTGACAAACACAGCAAAAAGCACAGTAAAAAAACGTGCAAACCGCAACACACCGAAATGTCCCATGAGCTACTTTACCTTGTGTAGGGCAACACATTGAAATCAACGGGCTTCTCTATGCGTGTAGTGGAAAAAAGTGATCCAAAAGGCGTGCGCTCCCACTATGATAGATGTAAATGGGGCTTGAAAATTAAATTGGTTTGTTTACCCAATAGTGAGGCTCCTTTCACATCTGCGTGTTTCTGAATGCTTGGCAAACTGCAGAGATGGCCTACAGGAAGTGAATGCTGAGAGATGATCTACAGGAAGTGAATGCTGAGAGATGATCTACCGGAAGTGAATTCTGAGAGATGATCTACAGGAAGTGATGGAATCTAAAATTCATTTTAAAAATTCAAATAAACTGACAAGATTTTAAACTTCCTGTGGGATGGCCATCCCAAAAAATGGCATTGGAAAATGCTTCTATTTATTATGAAAATTGAAATTCATCCCAAAAAGGTGAACTTATCCTTTACATTTTTTGAAGTGGTGGTAAAAGTATTGAACTTGAGTTCTAGATACATAATCCAACTGTATGCTGAGCATAACCAAGACTTCTATATCAATAAACAAACCTGGAATGTGTTTCGGTCAACACTGTTAGGCCCCTTTCACACGGGCTGTCTAATCAGGTCTACCTGTCTGTTTTTCAAGCGGACCTGATCAGGCCATCGATTTACCCCTATGGAGTGGTGGATGTCAGTGGTGACATGTCCGCTGACATCAACCGCTATCCGATCCACCAAAACCAGACCAATAGTGGTACTATTTTGCATCCGTCTGGTGGATCGGATGGGATCGGATCCGTTTTCATCAGATCTCCCCATAGAGGAGAGCAGGACTCTGACAGGTTCGTCTCAACACAGTGAGTGGAGACGGACCTGTCATCCGTCTGCTCAGAGGGGATCAACGGAGCCACCCCACCCGCTGAGCAAGCAGAAACGGACCTGCCCCGTGTGTAAGAGGTATTAAAGATATTATATAAATCTATGTTTGAAAAATTATATTTCATTGTTTTTGTAGTATATCTATTCTAAGAAAGATATTGAGCTGAAAACTGCAATAATAGCAGCCTTGCTTTGATCATCTTTTGTCATTTCATGGGGTCGATAACAGGTAACAAGTCCAAGCAACCGGTCAGGATTCAAACTGGCTGCAATCAGCTTTATTTTGGTTCCAACATAAAAAGGGAAGAAAACACATTTTCTGCATGTAATAACAAATGCAGTTTGTCCAAATCAATAAAAAAGAAATCCTAAAAAAAAAAAAAATCAGAGCCTGTCCAACTCTTACTGCACTTCAAAGCAAAACTTTATTTTTTTTAACTTTGGATAGAGTAAGGGGAGGATATAACCCAAGTCAGTTTGTTTGCCATCTGTGTCCCACTGGAGAGATTTCCCTTCACTTCTTGTTCCATAACCAAAACAATAAAGGAAAGAAAAGCTTTCCAAAGTGAGAGAATTTCTGGTTGTCACCAGGGTATCAAAACATCAGAACTAGTGTCCCCTAGAATCTCCCTAATGGAAACACAGACAAAACAAAACCCAAAAAACAAACAAGCAAAAACTGACAGGTGTTCTAATCCCTTTTTATTCCATACTAAAAAAAGAAAATGTTGCTTTTAGTTATACTTAAGTCAATTTCTAACTGTGGAATGGACCTTGCTCCTGCCAAATGCTGAATCTCTCATTCAAACCAAGTGTTTAGGCTTCTCCAAGGTTTGTCTGAGTTTACAATACCCATATGAGGGTCTACTCCTTCTTCTGTAATGAACAAGCACAGTTATGGCATATAAAACAAAAGGAGAAGCGCCTCTAAGTGCAGTAGTCAGATCGATATTCCTATCGCACACGTTCCTGGTATCTATGGCTCATAAAATGGTGGGTGCTGCCGCGATTACCAGTTGGGTCCTGGAAACATCAAACAAGCGTACATATTCGCCAGCACACCATGGATCGGCAATTTTCGGTCAAAAGGTTTTAATGGAAAGGATCACATCACAAAGGAAAGTGCAACGTTTCGGAGCCGTGCAGGACCCCTTCGCCAGGCATGTGATGAAGTGCAACAGTGTCAAAAGCAGAATTTAAATATATTAACCACCAATCAAAACATGTGAAAGATGAAAAAATAGGTTACACCTCCTCCCTGTGACATCAATATGACATCAGAATCCCACCAGAAAGTGTCAAAAACTACTGTGTATCAAAGTAAATTAATGTAGGCAGGGGTACCCTGGGGTGTAACCTATTTTTTCATATTTTACATGTTTTGATTGATGGTTAAATTCTGCTTTTGACACTGTTGCACTTTATCACATGCCTGACGAAGGGTTCCTGCGTGGCTCCAAAACGTTGCACTTTCCTTTGTGATGTGATCCTTTCCATTAAAACCTTTTGGACGAAAATTGCAGATCCATGGTGTGCTGGTGAATATGTAAGCTTCTAAGTGCAGTAGGACTGGTCTTTTTAATACACCCCAAATAAGAGCTACTCACATCGGTTCAATAACAAACACGCTCATCATGAATGAGGGTTCGGGACACCAGGTGGTAGAGAAGCCCACAGGAACCACAAGATGTCTTGCTGTGTGCGCCCCAGGGATGAGGAGCAAGCTAGCAGGTATCTCTCTCGATCCGGTGAATTGCAGTGTGGAGCACAACGCTAGGAGCAGTGTGCAGCGGGAATGAGTCAGCAGGGCCAAGATGCAATGCAGCGCATTTCAGAGCATGAGTTGTGCTGTATTGGAGCATATACGCTCCTTGACAAATGAGCGCATGCTCCAATACAGCACATGCTTCAAAATGCGTCGCATTGCATCTTGGTCCTGCTGATGTCATCCAACCGCATGCCGGATTTAGAGAGATAAGGGCCGGCTTCCTCCTCGTCCCTGGGGCGCACACAACAAGACATCTTGTGGTTCCTGTGGGCTTCTCTACCACCTGGTGTCCCAGACCCTCATTCACGATGAGCGTGCTTTTATTGTACCGATGTGAGTAGTTCTTATTTGGGGTGTATTAAAATGACCAGTCCTACTGCACTTAAAGGGGGGATTCTCCTTTTGTTTTTATCTTCCATTATTCTAGATCCAGCTTTAGCTTTTGAACTAGCCTGCCCTGATGATGGACTATTTTTTAATTTATTTTAATACATGTGCCTACCATCCCCCCTCTCTCAAAGTTATGGCATCTGCAGCCTTTATTAAAGATGTTGCAAATCTGTGAAATATGAACAAAACATATTCTTCTATAGCATATCCTTGTTTTAATCCAGAGAACTAAGTGTAATTTATGTCTGCTGCTTTGTTCCTCTGCTATCTGCATGGGTCACTGCTAACAAGTTTTCCTGACACAAAGGAGTGGCAGGGGAGGGAGCTCCAGCACACAGCCTGTGATTGACAGCCTCAACTTTGTTCCTGTGTGCTGCGTGAGGGGGGTGTGACCCTTGCCTCCAATCAGCTCTTACTGAGCTCTGCAAAGTGTGACTTCAGCTCCCCACTCCCAGCTTTCTGAAAGCTCAGACAAGCTGTATCAATTCTGTACTTTGAATGACTGTAGAGAAGACTGAAGATAAACAGATACAACTTATGTAAGAGGATTAATTTCATCTCAGTGTATCACCTGAGGCCAGTCAATTCACTGGGTATATGTGAGGGTTTGCGACCACTTTAAGTCATCTTTTCATAAGCAAATGTACCCTTTATTTTCCAAACTGTTTTTTACTGTGCCACTCTTATGCCCCATACACACGATCGAAAATTCCGAACACAAAATCCGTCGGATTTTTTCCGACGGATTTTGTCCGACACTGGTGTTGCATACACACGGTCGGACAAAGTTGTCGGAAAATCCGATCATTCTGAACGTGGTGACGTTTGTTGTGTACGACGGAACTACGTAGAGGCTAGTAGCCAATAGCTTTGGTCTTGTAATTTGATCTGAGCATGCGTGGAATTCGCTACACACGATCGGAAAAGGTCAGATCGGACTTTGTTGTCGGAAAATTTGAGAGCAGGATCTCAAATTTTTTCCGACGGAAAAAGTCCGACGGAGCCCACACACGGTCGTATTTTCCGACAACATGGTCCGATAGGACATTTTCCGTCGGAAATTCCGACCGTGTGTACGGGGCATTACAATACAAGAAGATAGATTGGGCAAATTATATAACAATTATTTAACATAGTTTGTAAAGAAGGCCTAATTTACTGAAGATAATAGAGGTAAAATTAAAATGTTCTTGCTTCAAATATACAGCCATATGCAGGGCGGTCTTCCTTATTTTAACTCCACAGCACATGATTGAACATGAATTCACTTTTCTTTAGTATATCACCTCCACAATCTGTAAGATCAGGACAATATACAATCAAGGACATAATAGAGTATGAAGAGTCATGACTATATGTATACGTGATTGTTCTCATTCTCTTTCACAAACATAGAACACTGTTCTGTGAATGATGGCTCAACCCATCATGTCAGAGTAGATCGAGAACAAAAGATTTCTAACATATGTTCAGGAAATTCTCACCTGCTAACATAAAGCACTCTACTCTTTCCAAAAGTAGAACACTGATTGCAAGCTCTGGACTCATACAAACTAACAAAACTTACACAAATACAACACTTGTGTACACATCACCAAATTACTCATGTATGCAAACATTGCAGTAGGTTAACAGTACATAGAAGCTATGCTATGTTCACAAAGTAACAAAAATAAGACTTATGACGCTACATAGATATAAGAAAACATTACAGCTGGTAGATATTACTTTGTAAGTAAGAGTAGTTTTCTAAGGTAAAGTGCTGGGCAGCCGCATGTGGATTTCAGCAAACCTGAGACCATAAGAAAAATTTGCATTTATTCCTTTATTTTAAAGTGATGTCCCCCTCCAGAGCCATCTGTCGCCCTGCTGAAAAGGTTGCGAATAATGGTTATTTCTGTTGTTTTTTGCAGCACACCTCATGTCCAGACAGGGGACATGCCTCTCCTTCTTTCCTGTTAGGAGAGCATTTGGGGTGTCCTTTAACCACTTAAGCCCTGGACCATTTGGCTAGCCAAAGACCAGAGCACTTTTTGCGATTCGGCACTGTGTTGCTTTAACTGACAATTGCACGGTCGTGCGACGTGGCTTCCAAACAAAATTGACGTCCTTTTTTCCCCACAAATAGAGCTTACTTTTGGTGGTATTTGTTTACCTCTGCGTTTTTTTTTTTTTGCACTATAAACAAAAAAATAGCGCCAATTTAAAAAAAAAAACATTATTTTTGACTTTTTGCTATAATAAATATCCCCCAAAAATATATAAAAAAATAAATAAAAACTTCCTCAGTTTAGGACGATACGTATTCCTCTACATATTTTTGGTAAAAAAAAACGCAATAAGCGTTTATTGATTGGTTTGCGCAAATAGGGGATAGTTTTATTTCATTATTATTAATAATTTTTATTTTTTTACTAGTAATGGCGGCGATCATCGATTTTTATCGTGACTGCGACATTATGGTGGACAGATCGGACACTTTTAGCGCTATTTTGGGACCATAAACATTTATACAGCGATCAGTGCAATTCAAAATGCATTGATTACTGTGTAAATGTGACTGGCAGTGAATGGGGTTAACCACTAGGTGGCGCTGCAGGGGTTAATTGTGTCGTAGGGAGTGATTCTAACTGTGGGGGGGATGGGCTATGTGTGACACGACACTGATCACTGCTCCCTATTACAGGGAGCGGTGATCAGTGTCAGTGTCACTAGGCAGGACGGGAAAAAGCTTGTTTACATCAGCATTTCCCCGTTCTTCCTCTCCGTGAGACGATCGTGGGTATCCCCGCGGACTCGATGTCCGTGGGGATACCGGGATTGTCTCAGGGAGCTTGCTGTGGCAAATTTAAAGGGCCCGGAATTTAAAGGGACGTACCTGTACGCCCATTTGCCTCTCCATGCCATTGTGTCGACGTATATGTACATGCGGCGGTCGGCAAGTGGATAATTGACCATGGAGGGGAAAAACTCTATGGAAAAATGCATGAGCCAAGAGCTTGTCTGCCATCATCGGAAGCAATTTTTAGATCTTATAGAAAATTGCCACAGGTTTACTTTAAAGGGTATGTCAATAATCAATAATCTCAGAAGGCTTGCAAAACATAGACAACAGGTAAGTGGTGTTTGCTCTTTAGGGATTCCCACACATTGTTGAGGAGCTACCGGTGACTGTGTTTTTTCTTTGCCTACCTCTGGATTCGTCCATTTGATCACCCCATCTTCCTTTCTCTTCAGCCCTGCATGGACTTCATGGACTTTGTTATTACCTAATCCAATCTCCTGTCAGTGAAGTTCTCACTTACTAGTCGTTAGTTTGTGCATATGTAGCTTTAACATCAGGTTCACAAGGAGCTTGATTCAGAAGAGTATTCAATCAGGGAAGCGCTCCCTCGTACAAACCAACTATCCACAAATGTACTAAACGGTGCAGATTCTATCAGCCTGAGCATTTAGGGGGATCGGGGCTCCCCATTTAAATATCTTTTGGACAAAGCCTAACCATTTTGTAGATGGCTTGTTAAACTCACTTTGTATTCCGTCAAAGTACAGTTACATATAACATTGACGCGAAAATGTAGGAAATGAAGGTTGGATATCTTGCTAGGATTGAAAACATGCTGAAATAACTGAAGCTGACAAATCATGTAAAAGTTTTCCCATGAGGTCCTTAGGCCTCTGACAGCTTGACTATGATTTAATTTTCATATAAGGGGGGAAAAGTGCTAGGAAATTGCAATATTCTATATTTGCATATTGTATTTCAAGTCTTTTTCTATAATCAAGCTAACATTGAAAGTCAAAGTTAATTAACATGGAAGCATTGACCTTATATTTTCCAAGGCTCCTTTCTGTAACTGATTAGGCCTCAGGTGCACCCATCAAGCAATGTTCTCAGCATCTTTTGAGTGAACAGGCCTGGTAATTAATCTGCTGCTTACTCTGATTAGTTTAGGAAATCTCTTTTTAGGTATGTGTAGATTTAAACTCGGGACTACTTTTCTGCCCTTGAGGACTGAACTTGAGGAATCCTGATTTATAAGACAGCATCTGGACACAACAGATCAAAAGGCCTCTACAAATCGGTCATTCTGAAATACTTCAACTCGTTTCTGCTGTCAGAACTCAAAATTTCATTGAACTTCAAGCTAGCTAACATGTCTTACTTGTGCAGATGCCTTCACAGGCAGGGTCTGTACTTTCTCATGACCACTGAAATAACATTCTTACTCACCCAAAACTCTGCATCAGCTGTTTTACTTCTCTACACATCAGTCTACTCAATGCATGGAGATCTTTACAGTGTCTTATAGTGAAGATGTCACAAATATGTAAAAAAAAAAAAAAAAATGTAAAATGCCTTTTAAAGCTGTTTTATACATAATTATCTTAGTTTGTAAGCTCTAACGAGCTGAACTCTCTAATTCCTACTGTATTAAACTGTATCGTAATTGTACCGTCTGCCCTTATGTTTTAAAGCCGTGCGTAAACTGTCAGCGCTATTAAAATCCTGTATAATAATAACAATTAGTGATTCTATTCTGAAGATACAGAGTAAAGTCTTATTTATTTAGTTTTTTTTTTGTGAAAAAAAACCTAGATGCCCCCTATACTAGCAAACCAGATATATTTACTGAAAAGTAAAGTGGAGTGTCTACAAAATGTCTTCCCTGCTTTAGAACTACAGAGTCAGAGCAGAAATCGAAGCAGATACGTTATCTTGTACTTTTTTTGGTTCCTCAGCATCTTATAATTCAAGTAAACAGGCTGTGTGTAAGTCTGACATTCCACATCTGGAAAATATTTGGAACAAATGTGTACAGGTTTTTTGCTGAATGTGGTCAGTTCCCAGGACTCTAGTTTACCTTTGTGTTAAAGCGGATCTTGCACTAAAATGCAAGGTCTGCACATATGGTTGCTCCTACCCCCTGTTGACAAAACACTGCATTAGAGAAATGAAAAAAAGAAAATGCAAAAAATTACTCAGGATACATGGGACTTCAGAAGAAGTCATTGATGTCACCTCACCAAGGCAAGCCCACCGGAATCCTGGGAGTAAGGCAAGTATTTTTTATGATTTTTTTCCAAAGTGTTGATTTATTTTTTTAACACAGCGTTTTGACCTTAGGGGGTGGGGCTAGCCACATTAAGACTCCTTTCACACTGAGGCAGTTTTCAGGCTCTTTAGAGCTAAAAATAGCCACTAAAAAGTGCCTGAAATGCGCCTCCCATTCATTGCAGTGTGTCTTTTCACACTGGGGCAGTGCGCTTGCAGGACGTTACCAAAAGTCCTGCAAGTAGCATCTTTGGGGCGGGTTAGGAGCGCTGTAAATAGCGGTCCCAAAACACCCTGCCCATTGCAATGAATGGGCAGCGCTTCTAAAGCACCTTAATAGCGATTTGAAAGCGCTGCAAAAAGTGACTTTTTACCATTTTGTTTTGCTATGCTAGCGGCCGTAAAAGCGCAGCTAAAACAGTGCTAAAGTGCCCCAAAAAGTGGAGTTTTACCACTAAGGCCCCTTTCACACTGAGGCGCTTTGCAGGCGCTAAAGTTCTAAAAATAGCGCCTGCAAAGCGTCTTTAAACAGCCGCTGCTGTCTCTCCAGTGTGAAAGCCCGAGGGCTTTCACACTGGAGTGCTGAAAAATGTCCTCCAAGCCGCATCTTTGGAGCGTTGTAGGATCGGTGTATTAACCGCTCCTAAAGCGCCCCTTCCCATTGAAATCAATGGGGCAGCGCTCCAAACCTGCCTGCAAAGCGCCGCTGCAGCGACGATTTGCGGGGGGTTTTAACCCTTTTTCGGCTGCTAGCGGGGGTAAAACTGCCCCGCTAGTGGGCGAAAAGCGCCGCTAAAACGACGGTAAAGCGGCGCTATATGTAGCGCCGCTTTACCGCCAGCGCGCCCATCGCCTCGGTGTAAAAGTAGCCTAACGGCACAGGTGCTCAGTGTGAAAGGGGTCAAAGAGGCTTTGCACTTTAATGCAAGGTCCACTTTAAGATGTGAAAACTTTTGTTGCTTTCTAAGTACTCTTCAGGCTGCATTTACCGTATGGCAGTGTGTGTGCGAAAAGCCGCTCTAAATACTCAGTTAAGAAACATGCAATGCTTGCAAATTAAAAAGGTGCATGAGCTTTTTTGCCAAATATGTTGTGTGTAGGGCAGCCCATTGAAGTGAATGATGCACAAAAAAAGTACATATGTGCGAAGCTGTGTGAATGGGAGCTTAGTCTTATAAAATAACTACTTCTGTCGTTTCTATAGAACAATCGTTTAAAAAAAAAAAAAAAAAAAATTCTTATTTATTTTACTTGATTTTATTTATTTTTTCACTGTTTTAAAAAAAAAAAAAAAAAAAATGGGTCACTTTCATTCCTATTACAAGGAATGTAAACATCCATTGTAATAGAAAAAAAGCATGACAGGTCCTCTTAAATATGAGATCTGGGGTCAAAAAGTCCTCAGATCTCTGGACTTAAATGCAAAAAAAATTGTCATTTGAAAAAATGACAACAGAAAAATGTGGAAGTGACGTTTTGACGTCGCTTCCGCCCTGCTATGATATAGAGATGGGTGGGGGCCATCTTCCCCTCACTCGTCTCCATACCCAGCACAGGAAAGGACCCGATCGCCTCCACCGCTACTGACGGCTCCGGTAATGGTGATCTCGTGGCGGAGACCACCATTATCGTAAACACGACCGTCGCCTGAAGAGATGGATATCTCGGTTGTGGCAGCAACTGCTGCCGTTACCGAGATATCCCTCTTCAAAAAAGGGACGTACATCGTCGTGCGCTGGTCGTAAAGTGGTTAATTGAACAAACTGAAGTTAGAATCTGATTGGCTACCATGCACAGCTGCACCAGATTTTGCACTCTCAAGTTTTAGTAAGTCAATCCCACTGTATAGAGAGCTGTTACAGAAGTTCCCAGGCGGCAAATACTTAGCCATAAACACAAAGTTAATAGGCCACTCCATCCAAAAGCTATATGTTATTTATAGGTGGAATCTGCTGGTCTGAGTAAGCCAGTTCTTAATACTTCATAATTCTGGTTCCCACTCACCTTGCATGTTCCATTATCTCTTGTTTCAAGCAGAGTGGGATTCCTCATAATGACTACTACAGGAGTGCAGACCCACAAGCTAAAATGCAGATATATCACTAATGCCCCGTACACACGGTCGGAAATTCCGACCACAAAATCCGATCATTCTGAACGTGGTGACGTTCGTTGTGTACAACGGAACTACGTAGAGGCTAGTAGCCAATAGCTTTGGTCTTGTAATGTGATCTGAGCATGCGTGGCACTTTGTCCGTCAGAATTCGCTACACACGATCGGAAAAAGTCTGATCGGACTTTGTTGTCGGAAAATTTGAGAGCAGGATCCGACGGAAAAAGTCCGATGGGGCCCACACACGGTCGGATTTTCTGACAACATGGTCCGATAGGACATTTTCCATCTGAAATTCCAACCGTGTGTATGGGGCATAATAGTTTCTTGAGAGTCATAAGAAATTGTGGTTTACCTCCTTAGCATCTTCCAAGTGCTGAAATATTCGTTTTGCATGGTACTCATTGTATAAGAAAAGATTTATGTCCATCACGCAGGCCAAACTTTTGAAAGAACAAAAGAAACAAACCTACAATTACAAAATACAATCAGAGATGTAGTCAACCCCACTACTGACTTTTTAACATCCAAATGGATATCGCAAGGTCTAAAAAACATTAAATGTATTACTATTGCATATATATTTTCAATGCTATATTATTGTTGTACTATTACTCACGTTTTATTTTTTATTTTTTATATTTTTTTATATTTTTTAAATATTTAATATATATTTAAATATTGAAAAATTTGGTGATCATTACAATAAAACAAAAAAGTACAAAAATGTACAAAAATCTAATTATGACTAATTAAAATATTAATAAATCTATAGAAATAGGAAGGTATGATATCACATAATGACATCATTAGTAGCATATGGAAAGTTACATATAAAGCAAAACTGTCTCTAACTGAAAAAAAGGAAACCCCGCTTTCAATGGTGTACTAGGTGCCTTCCAGTGTCTGAACAGTTTTGTAGCACCATTGCTCACCCTCCCCATTTCCCACTGATGCTCCACAAAAATTCTGTAAATACATTGCCCCCCCCCCCCCCCCACATTACATGTGACAGTTCTCAGGGCTAGCGATTGGCAACGCAGACACTGAACACAGCAACGGTTTGATTATTCAGTGGAGGCCTTCTACTAGTAGTAGATGTTGAGTCATCCTATTTATATATGTATTTTACTCTACTCAGGTATTTTCAGAAATGCAAAGCAGATTTATGAATCAAGTATTTGTGGCTAATGAGAGCGTTCTTTCCCAGGTATCTGCATGTCATAACTAGGAGCCGTTCTGCTGTCTGTCAATAAAGCCTGTGTAAGGACTAAAGGAATGTAAATAGGCATGAAGGACCAGACAAACTTCAAAGAAATCCCCTTTCCCCTTCAAGTATTTAGTGAAAGAGAATGTTCTACTCACAGAAGTGGACTTTGAAGGCAAATAGACAAATACTTCATGCAATTAGATTTACTATAATCTGGGAAAAAAAAATAGATTTTGTTTTATTCTGCGATGTTTGCATTGGTAGAGCATAGCAGTCTTATATTGTTTTACATTTAATACTGCAATATATGAATAGAACAAAAGTAATAGTGCCTAAAAAAAAAATACATTGCACATAAAAGTGCTTTATAGCTGCAATATACTAAAATGTTTGTCACTTATTGTGTGATATGTTCTTCCATCCTGTAGATGTCACTCTTCCAAATGCTGTTGAATGAAAGCTGTGATCAAGAAATAGATTTCAACATAAAAAAAAAAAATTTTTGTCTCATCGAGGCCAGTAATTACAAACCTCAGTCCTTAAAAGGTAACTCAATTTTCATGGAACTTCATGTAATTACTACACCCGCCATATTTTAATTTAATGCTATGTTAATTTTTAATTCCATTTCAATCTGCAGTTCTGTAATGATCTGTCAAATTCAATGCAATATGGCAACATAGAAGAGTTCTGTTCACCATCTGTGTACAGAAAGCCTTAAACAATTTTCCTGCTTGTGTGATTCGTTTATAGATTTTATGAGAAATCTGCATTAAGATACAGGTCAGCTTTAAGGCATCATCTGCAACAGAAATTTCGACTTTGGTGATATACTCCCTAAGGCCTGATTCACACCTATGCATTTTTAGTCCTTTTTGCATATTTGCACTACAGAACGAGTTCCATAGGAAACCATGTTAAATGGACTGTACTGCAAGTCAGCCAAATTCAAAAAGTACTAAAAATGCATAGGTGTGAATCCAGCCTAAGGGTTAATTATTTCTAAAGGAATGCAGACACTGCATTGTTTCTCATCAGAAACTGAAAGTGCACCACCTGATTATAATGAACACAGAACCTCCCATTGAGAATCAGTATCCAAACAACATGGTCAAACAAACAGCTATTTACTCATAACAAGTCAATCCACCATGCATAATAACTCCCGTTTACAATCTTTTGTTACTTATAACTGCCACAGATGTTTTGCCACTAATTTCCTAACCTCTAAATGTTTAATTTCACAGTTTTTTTCACAAATACTTGATGACTTTGCCAATTTATGATTTTTTTTTAATTTGGAGAGACAATAAAGGTAATTCATAAAGGGTGTCACAGAGAATTCCTTTAGAATTCCGCTGAGGCGCAGCACCTGTGCGGTAAACTGTCACATACATGACACCTTTCCAGCACAGGCATGGCCCGCTCTGAGTATTGGCATACTTCTGTATGTCAGTTCAGAGTTGGTCTTAATTACCAGCTTCCTAATCTGAGAACTGGCGGTAATTCTATAAAAATCCATCGCTGCCATAGCATAGAATTAACTGAATTTGCTGCATGTGCCGTTAATTCTACCAACACTTGCTTGCATGAATTAGGTGCAAGTAGTTCTTAAGGGAAATACCACCAGAAAGGTGACATTAGGGCTGTTTTAAATTCCCCTGGCTGTCCTTTCCTCATTCAGGGTAAAGTAACCATGTCATTGCCAGAAGGCCTAACCGACCCACTAAAACTCACCCAATCATTGCTCCCCTGCTGCTCCTTCCTTAATCATAACCATGATTAAAGCGGTTCTGCACACATATCACTATGTTTCGCTCTATCGCTTCTATGTCCTTTAAAGTGTTATAAATGGCTGTTTAATTCTCTTTCTTTCAATCGTACCTGTTATCTTTTTCAGATCTTTTTTATTTTCCCTGCGGCAGTGAGCGGTCTATATGCGTGTATCCGCATCATATCCAGTGTAATTCGCAGTGTCTCCTGGGATCTCGTGTAATTAATCCCAAGAGTCACGGCAGAGATCCGATGCGAAATCTCCCGTTATTTCGCGACCCCACCCTTTGTCATGCCCACCTTTAGGATTACGCCGCTCGTAGCTGTAGCCACTGAGCATGCGCGGGAACCAGCAAGGAATGCTGGTTCCCCAGAATCGAGGGAAGGAGGAAGTGATTGCTTGTGGGCTTCAAATGCCCACAAGCAAGATGACATCGGCCGAGAAGATTTTTATAAACAACCCTTATATATAAAAACGGACAGAGATAACGGGCAGCGTCACTCCTAGTAAGCATATTATTAGCAAGACATTATTTTGAAACATTATCAAAAATAAATTAGGCATGACATCAATAATTAGGTCATGTGTGCTGGCTGCTAGACTAAAATAATGTCCTATGGAAGGAGGTCATGCTGTCCCCTATACCCTGAAGCACTGCACTGCATATTGATACCATGGATATTGAACATGGCATATTTAGGGAGTGTCTCTTTTAAATTTCTTCACAATTGACTGGCCATATGTTGCCATTTCAGGGTCATTTCAACGTATTTGCAGGTGGGGCATTCTGTGGGCTGATGTTTCATTTGGGGCAATTCTTTTTATTAAAGGGGTTATAAAACTGTGCTGGTGCTGCTTGCAAGGTTCACTAAATGGTCCTACAAAGAATTAACTACACCAAATTGTATAGACTTCAAAATGGGAATGGTTTGACTACTGTGGTATAAGGTTTCTGACTGTATTTTGAGGTATTCAGAAGAATATAAAAGCAGCTGTCTTGCCCAAAGCATATATTCAGAGTTGCAAGGAATCTGATTGGTTACTTATGAGCAATTCCTACTTTTTGTCTACTCCTCCACCATTATAGTATATAGACTACTCCTATACAGTGTGTAAAGAAGACTGATTTTACTTTGTCCTCACTCTGGAGTTTTCCTTTATGGAAATTAGAAGAACATGAAAGATTGCTAAATGTCAGAAACTGCTGTGATCAGAAATGGAAAGCCTGAAGACAGACAGTACAGAATAGATGTTGTGGTAAACATTCCATCTGTTTCGAATATGATCACCCTGATTTTATGCTATGAGGTCAGGCATGTCAGCACTCTGAAAATTATTAGGACAGTTAACAGATTCCACATAAATTCTATACAGATTTTTTGTGGAACTGTAAAAGAAAATACCTGAATAATTCTGCAGTGGCAGCTTGTCCAGACATAAGATAAATTGTTTGCACCAGTAACATTTTGAAGGTGTTTCCAGGTGAAAGTATCACATCTGAGAAGACTTTTTATTCTGGGAAATGTTTCAGATGTTTTGAAACCCCAATAACTGCCAAACTATTGTATGACTTTTTGTAAGCCAATTTCTTGTGTTCTTGTGTTAAGTTCTTAGATTTAATATTGCTAGTGAATGAAGACTAGCATAATAAAAACTGTGAGAAATGTCCTCAGTGGTGCGCAAAAAAAGATTTCAATGCTGAAATGTAGCTATTCCATTTTGTAAAATGATATAATTATTCACTCAAACCTTGAAGGGACTTTTGAACAAAGTTTCCTTACCCTTTTGCTCACATTTCCCTGAGCTAATGAAGCCCACACCCAAGCCCTATACTTTCCAAGATTTCACTGCCAACATCTACTGCATTGTTAACAAACCTCATGCCGTGTTTTTCAACTAATTTTTACTTACCTTTAATCCATAGCTGCATTTCTACCAACATTCTAAATTAAAGTCTTTGCTCCCGGAGTTCAGCTTTAAGTTTTTACTCTGTTACATCCAATTTACTCCTCCATGTTTATGGTCATATCTGACAAATATGGGGCTTCAGCCAAGTGCTAACCAAATCAAGCAGAGAACAATAAAATCGGTGGTTCAAAAGGTGCATACATAAACTGATATGGTCTTTCAAGAATGACAATTCACCAAAATCATATCACAGTTGGGTGGGACAGTTAAGTGTGTGTGTATATGTGAATTATTAGAGACATCCAGAGAGAATGAGAACTAATATTATTTTTCTGTCTCCAGACCATTTATTTCAACAACAATCTCTCCATAAGATTATATGGTAATCTAACTTTTTTCTAGGCATGTCATTTACCTGTAAAGGCCTCAATTGTGTAGAGCCCTGAGACTGCTGCTAAGCCCTGCTATTTTGAATGTCAGCAGTCCCAACAGACTCAGACCTGTCACTCAGGTGACACTCTATAGTATTCTGCTTTGCTCCTGCCTTGACAGCTACAAAAAGGTTATTTAGGGATGGAAGGGGAGGAGTTGGCACAGATCGTAATTAGACACTCCCATAAGAGGAGAGAGCTATTACACGAAAGGAAGGAGGTAACTGTGCTAGGGAAATTACACTTACTTTCAGTTCCCTGTAAGCTTAATATGCACTTTACAAATCAATAAAAATAGTTTATGGCAAGAAAAAACTCTGAAAGCAAGCATACAACATACTTGATTGTCCTGTGCTTTTGCCTATTTTGTAAGTTGGTGACAGGAACTTTTTAGGCTGGGTTCACACATATGCGAATTGAATGCAAGTTTCCCTGCATCCAATTTGCATGACAGGCGAGTGTGACCAGCTCTCAATGGAGCCCGTTCCCACAGGTCCAGGGAGGCTGCGGTCTGCATTAAAAAAGGGTCATCTGCGTCTTTAGCTCTGATTCAGGTGCAAATTCAGCTAAATATTTGGACCTGATTCTCACCTGAACCAGTGAACAGGGATGCACCGGACCCCATGCTGGGAACCCGCCACTGCATGTATGTGTGAACCCAGCCTTAAAGAGGAAGTAAAGGCAATTAAAAAAAAATAAAAATGCACCCTGCAAGGCAAAGGCATAATAAGCTAGTATGCATAGAATACTAGCTTATTATGAATAACTTACCTAAGAACAAAGCCCCCGAAGCGGTCCTCCGTCTTCATCTTCACTGCTGCCATGTATCCCGGAGCGATTTCCGGGTCTCGCTGCTCCGGCGTTGTGATTCGCCGGAGCCGCGATGATGATGTCACTCCCGCGCATGGAGCTTCCACGAGCGGCATATCGCCGCTATCTAAGGCATACTCAGTGCGCCTGCGCGCCGCTGTCTACGGCGCATGTCTTCTAGCAAATATCTCCTAAACCGTGTAGGTTTAGGAGATATTTCTTGGACCTACAGGTAAGCCTTAATCTAGGCTTACCTGTAGGTCAAAGTGGTTTGTAAGGGTGTACAACCACTTTAAAGTGAAGTTGCTGATACAAATTCTAATTGTTGTTTGTGCGTTACAACCACACCTTATTCAGTACATTAAGTGACATAGAAAAATCTTCTATCACTAAATTATTAAAAGTGATTGCAAATAATTAATCTTGATATAACAGCAATGTTGAACAGTTCAATACATTAATTAATATAACAGAATTAGATCAGTTCCTATATCTCCAGGATTTTCTTAGAAGCTACGCTAAGCTGGCTGGCTGGGGTCTAGTTATATTTTTTCCATAAGAGTTTTAATAAAGAGACAAGTTAGGTAGTTAGGTGTATTCACTGCAGTACCCAACATTCTAAGGGCTCTCTCAAAACCTAGCAGGAGAATTATTACAAAAAAAACCTGTAGTAGAGGGGGCTCCACCAGGCATCATGGTATGATGGGTCATTAGTAACTGAAATGGGACCAGTGAGATTCATAGAAGATCAGGGATCCCTCCCAGGAGGGTTACCTTCTCTATGTGTGACCTTGGGCATCCGCAAGAGGGGGCAAGAGGGGTCAAGTGCCCCCCCTGGAATCGGCAAGGTGACAGTGCTGGCAGTACTGGCTAAACTGTGCTCGATGGCAGATGAACCTGTACATCAGTACACAGTCCCCGATCACTGCCCAGGTCAGACCTAAAGTGCCCTTGCAGAGCTGCAGCTGGGTGCCGAGTGCTGGAACGCTCCCTGTGCTCCTACACTCAGCTGAGTAGACATCAGTTACACTTCTCTGTCAGAAGGAGTGAACTCCGCCCCACAGATAATTTATAGTCTCCGCCTCTGACAGGATGTCATTCAGAAGCCGGGGCAGGCAGAGAGAGAAGCACCGTGAGGGAGCGTCCATGTTGCTGGAATTAGGTACTGTAAGTGAGCAATGACAGACAGAGGAGAATTACAATATATGTTGCTTAACAGTGTAATGTTGCAGTGAATCTTTTCCAGTGCACTGGACTTGTTAATGTCTTGGGAATTGTGATGGGTTTTGTCATTGGGGGTTAATTAAGCCATTAGCCAGTAATATGCAGCATGAAGGGGTTAATGTACTGACACTGGCCACTAATTCAGCACAAGGCGTTAATGAACACTGACATTGATCTCTAATGCATTAGTGGCCAGTAGCAGTTAATTAACCCCTTTGTGCTGCATTAGTGGTCAGTGTCAACCTATTCCTGCTGCAATACAAAGGGGTAATTAACACCGCCACTGGCCACTGGCCTCTGGCCACTACTGCATTAGTGATCAATAGCAGTATTCATTAACCCCTTGAGCTGAATTAGTGGCCAATGTCAGTGTTAATTAGCTCCTTCATGCTGCATGGTTTTAAATGAGCATATCACCACTGACCACCTATGTTGGGGCTAATATTGCAGCTACTGCACCAACGATGGGGATTATTATTGCAGAAATTTACAACGACGCTGGGGATTATTATTGCAGAAACTGACACCAACGCTGGGGACTATTATTGCAGAAACTGACACCAACGCTGGGGACTATTATTGCAGAAACTGACACCAACACTGGGGACTATTATTGCAGAAACTGACACCAACACTGGGGATTATTATAGCAGAAACTGACACCAATACTGGCGGTTATTATTGCAGAAATTGACACCAACACTGGGAATTATTATTGCAGAAACTGACACCAACACTGGGGATTGTTATTGCAGAAACTGACACCAACACTGGGGATTATTATTGCAGAAACTGACACCAACACTGGGGATTGTTATTGCAGAAACTGACACCAACGTTGGGGATTATTATTGCAGAAACTGACACCAACGTTGGGGATTATTATTGCAGAAACTGACACCAACACTGGGGATTATTATTGCAGAAACTGACACCAACACTGGGGATTATTATTGCAGAAACTGACACCAACACTGGGGATTATTATTGCAGAAACTGACACCAACACTGGGGATTATTATTGCAGAAACTGACACCAACGTTGGGGATTATTATTGCAGAAACTGACACCAACGTTGGGGATTATTATTGCAGAAACTGACACCAACACTGGGGATTATTATTGCAGAAACTGACACCAACACTGGGGATTATTATTGCAGAAACTGACACCAACACTGGGGATTATTATTGCAGAAACTGACACCAATACTGGCGGTTATTATTGCAGAAATTGACACCAACACTGGGGATTATTATTGCAGAAACTGACACCAATACTGGGGAATATGATTGCAGAAATTTACACCAATGCTGGCGGTTATTATTGCGGAAACTGACACCAATACTAGCGGTTATTATTGCAGAAACTGACACCAATACTGGGGATTATTATTTCAGAGACTGACACCAATGCTGGGGATTATTATTGCAGAAACTGACACCAATACTGGCGGTTATTATTGCAGAAACTGACACCAATACTGGGGATTTTTTTTTGCAGAAACTGACACCAATACTGGGGATTATTTTTGCAGAAACTGACACCAATACTGGGGATTATTTTTGCAGAAACTGACACCAACACTGGGGATTAATATTGCAGAAACTGACAACAACGCTGGGGATTAATATTGCAGAAACTGACACCAGGCCAACCACATCCACTGGTAAACTAGCAGAGGCTTCAACAACAGTTCCCACATCTTGGCCATTGCAAAACCAGGTACCCCCCCCGCCCCCAAAATGTGGCATATGGGCTGAGAGATTACTCCCTGTCCCATCATCATCCGATAAAACCAGACCCGAGTCCCTTTCCCATGCCAGGCACACTTAGTCTGAGCTCATCGGTTGAGCATCAAATTGGAAATGGCAAATTGAGGCTATTAAGTATCTCTGTGGTGAGTGTTTGTTACAGAACAAATCCAAGGATGTGAACGCCCGGGAAAAAGCAGAGGGAGATTCAGTAGCATTCAGGAAGTGTCAAATTTGGACATATGACCAAACGCGAAATCATTTTATTTGTGAGGATAGTGAGAGAGCATCCAGTTTTGCAAAGCGAGTATTTTGGAAGAATTGATAAGTGATCACATCATCTTGATGCCATTCCACCTTTAAAGAGGTCAGTTATGTGTTACTGGCCTATAAAAATGATCAACGCTTTACCTCATCTGAAAATGAACATAGGAACAGATAATTGATACAACTGTTGCAGAGAATCTTCTTGAATCTGTTCTCAATCTATTTAACAGCTGCACAGATACCCATAAACTCATTTTTGTCTGCGTGTTGTGAACTTTGGGGACAATAGCTCCACGGGATTAAGTGCATAAACCGTCAGTTGTAAAATAAAAGACATTTATTTGAAAGAAAAATCAAAATAAGGCTTTCTTCAGCGCACAGGTAAAGTACAAAAACAAAGTCCGCTTATCTTCAGCATAACAAAAAACAGCTTATCTTCAGCACAAAAACAAAGTTAAGGAAAACACATACAGTTTTTGCAGCAGGTTCTTTTAGCAGCCTCCAGACATCCACACAGCTCAGCTAACAGGTGTAATCACCTACTCCTCCTCACACCAACAACTCTTCCCTACTTCCTGTTTTATGAGCTGTCTTCCTGGAGGCCCTTAACCCCCTGTGCGCTGAATCATTGTGGTCAGGGAGGGAGGCTCTTTTCCCACCCGAATATCTCTTCAGAGCCTCCCAAATTCCGGGTCCCAAATAACTATTATTAACTTAGAGAGGACTGCGAGTCAGTCCTCTCCTGCTCGGCTACTCCCGGAACCCCTCACCCATTTTGGGTGACCCCCTGAGCAACGCTGCGAATCCTTTTAAAGGGACCACAGCCCAAATACTGGTGCTATATAGCACCCGTCCAGGACCCAACCTTGGCGTCCTGTACATATCCCCCCCCTCTGCCTCAACGTGGAGGTGTTGGAGGCACCACTCGACATCATACAATGGACCCGGGAGAGGGCATCGGCGTTCTGATGCTGTCTCCCTGGTCTGTGCTCTACCACAAAATTGAACTCCTGGAGAGAAAGGAACCACCTTGTCACCCTGGCATTGGTGTTTTTGTTTTGTCTCATCCAGGTCAGTGGGGCATGGTCGGACACTAGGCGGAACCTTCTACCTAGGAGGAAATAGCGTAAAGAGTCTAAAGCCCACTTGATGGCAAGACACTCCCGCTCCACCACCGCATAGTTTTTCTCCGCTGCCGTCAGTTTCCTACTTAGAAAAACTATGGGGTGCTCTTCCCCATTGATCACTTGAGACAGGACTGCTCCTAGCCCTTCACTTGAAGCATCTGTCTGTACTACAAAATCCTTAGAAAAATCTGGAGCCACAAGCACCGGATCCCGGCACAATGCCGTCTTAAGCTTCTGGAAAGCTTTTTCGGCATCGTCATTCCACTGTACCATCACTGACTTTCTGCCTTTGGTCAAGTCCGTCAATGGTGCAGCAATGGTGGCAAAGTTGGGGACAAACCTCCGGTAGTAGCCAACTATGCCCAAAAACGCTCTGACCTGCTTCTTGGATAGGGGGCGGGGCCAGTTCTGTATGGCTTCTACCTTACTCATTTGGGGCTTCACCAGTCCTCTACCCACAATGTACCCTAGGTACTTGGCTTCCTCTACTCCAATCGCGCACTTCTCCGGATTGATGGTGAATCCTGCTCTTCTCAAGGAGTCTACGACTGCCTGAACTCGGGGAAGATGGGACTCCCAATCAGTGCTAAAAATGACTATGTCATCTAGGTAAACCGAAGTATACCGTTGATGTGGACGCAAAGTTTTGTCCATGGCCCTTTGGAATGTAGCGGGGGCAGAGTGTAGACCAAATGGCATTCTTTTGTACTGGAAGTGGCCTTCCGGGGTAGAGAAAGCTGTTTTCTCCCTGGCTTTCTTGGTCAGGGGAATCTGCCAATACCCTTTTGTGAGGTCTAGCGTGGTTATATACCTGGCTGGACCTAACCTCTCAATTAGCTCATCTACCCGTGGCATTGGATAAGCATCAAACTTGGAGATTTCATTAAGTTTTCTGAAGTCGTTGCAGAAGCGGAGGGTGCCGTTGGGTTTGGGTACCAACACGATTGGACTCGACCACTCGCTCTGCGACTCTTCAATGACTCCAAGCTCGAGCATTCTCTTGACCTCTTCAGACACTGCCACTCTATGAGCTTCTGGGATACGGTAAGGCCTTAACCGGATTTTTATACAGGGTTCCGTCACAATGTCATGCTCGATGACGTTGGTGAGACCCGGCAACCCTGAAAACATGTCCCTATTTCTTTGCAGAAACTCTTTTGCTTGCTGGGTTTGGGGCCTAGTTAGGGTAGCAGCCACCTGCACCAGGTCGATTCCTGCATGGTCCCCTGACTGTACCTCTACCACAGCGGATACCTGTTCTCTGTCTCTCCAGGGTTTCAACAGATTTACGTGATAGATCTGGTATGGTTTTCTTTTCCCTGGCTGGTGTACCTTGTAGTTCACCTCACCCACTTTTTCTATTACCTCAAACGGGCCTTGCCACCTGGCCAAGAACTTGCTCTCCACTGTGGGTATTAGGACAGCCACCCGGTCTCCTACTTGAAACTGTCTAATTTTAGCCGATCTGTTATACACCCTTCTTTGGGCATCCTGAGCCTTCTGCATGTGCTCCCTCACCAGCGGCATCACCTTAGCCACCCTCTCTCGCATTTGAGAGATATGCTCTACCACGGTCTTGTGTGGTGAGGATTCACTTTCCCATGTTTCTTTGACTAGGTCAAGCAACCCCCGGGGCCTTCGTCCATACACTAACTCAAACGGTGAGAAGCCCGTGGACGCTTGTGGAACCTCCCGGATGGCAAACAAGAGGGCAGGGAGTAACATATCCCAATCCTTCCCGTCTTTCTGGACCACTCTTTTTAACATGGACTTTAGAGTTTTATTAAACCTCTCAACTAGGCCATCGGTCTGCGGGTGATAGACGGACGTCCGCAACTGCTTGATCTGAAATAGTCTGCACAAGTCCGCCATCACCTTTGACATAAAAGGGGTGCCCTGGTCCGTAAGTATCTCCCTGGGGAATCCAGTTCGTGAAAACATTTGGAATAACTCCTTGGCAATGGCCTTAGAGGAGGCTTTCCTCAAAGGAACTGCTTCTGGATACCTGGTTGCGTAGTCTAGGATGACTAATATATATTGGTGCCCCCTTGCCGACTTTACCAGGGGTCCCACGAGATCCATGGCGATCCGCTCAAACGGAACCTCAATAATCGGCAAGGGTACCAGAGGGCTTCTATAGTGTGGCCCTGGGGCAGTTAACTGGCAAATGGGACAAGATGCACAATATCTTTTAACCTCGGCCTTCACCCCTGGCCAGTAAAACCGGTCGGTTATCCTGGCCTCCGTTTTCTCTGCCCCCAAGTGTCCTCCCAGTGCGTCATTGTGGGCTAGGTCAAGCAGCATCCGCCTATATGGTTGGGGAACCAGTAACTGCTCTACAGTTTCCTCTCGGCTTTCAGCCACTCGATAAATCAAATCCCCCTTTAATGCAAAATGAGGAAACCTTTGATCTGCCCCTGGTATTTGTGGTACCCCATCAACAACAGAAACCTGCTCTCGAGCATTGACCAAGGTAGGATCCTGCAACTGGGCGGTGCCAAACGCACCCCTGGGTACGTCCAGGTCTGGATGCACTGACCTTGAGGATGTTTCCCCTTCACCCTCCTCAACTGGGAACTGCAACGGGGAGAGCTCCTCATCATCCTCCCCCAGCATAACCTGTAATGGGAAGGCTTCCCCCCCCTCAGAAGTCAACTCGGTATTGAGGCCTGAAACAGAAACATTGTCATTCAAATTAACATTCTCTGCAATATCCTTATTAGTGACAGGTATCTCTGTTTTAGAGGGGTGTGTTGTGGGGGTTTCAGACCTAGACCCCTCAGACTCCATCTCTTCCAGGCCCAGTGTCCCCAGTTCTCCTGGCAGCCCCATCTGTGCCTGGTTCCACAGTTCGAGGAATAGCGGACAGTCCCGCCCCACTATAATATCATGGATTAAACTATGTACTACCCCAACCTCCTGTGTCACTGAGGTACGTCCATAAGAAACCGTCACAGGAACCAGGGGGTACTCCCTGGTATCCCCATGGATACACACTACGCGCAGAGTTTTATTTACGGGGCCAAGTCTCCCAATCACCCTGGCATGTACCAGTGTTACCATGCTCCCGGAGTCTAGTAGGGCCCTGGCAGGAAGGTGGTTCACCCACACTTCACACTCGAACCGTCCTTCAGCCAGATCAAGATGAGTGGTACACGCTCTTTGCACATAGAAGGAGCTTCTCCGACCAGTCCCGCAATCCATCGGCTCCTCCTGAAGTGGGCATTGTGCCCGGGTATGCCCCCAGGACCGACATCGCCAACACTGTAGGCCTCCCATCCTAGGGACAGGAACCAACCTTCGAGGTTCTGCAGAAGATGGTGCAGGGTTGCGGGTTCCAATGTCTAGCAGGGCTTCTCTCCTAGGTGCTGTGGCTGGTCTTGTTGCCCTTGGTGTGGGTTCCCGACGTTTGGCAGGCCCAAGCAGGTCCTCTACCACGGTGTATCTTTCAACCAACTCAACCAGCTGGTCAGCGGTTGCAGGGTCTCCATGGCTTACCCAGCGCTGTAGGTCATCTGGCAGGGACCGCAGGTACCAGTCCATCACCACCCGTTCCACCATTTGTGGGCCTGACAGTTTTTCTGGCTGTAGCCATTTTTTAACCAGCTGTATCAGTTCATGCATTTGGGACCTGGGTGGTCGGTCAGGTTTGTACCGCCAGCGATGCACCCTCTGAGCCCGGACAGCCATGGTCACTCCTAGGCGGGCCAGGATCTCTGTCTTCAGAAGCTCATAGTTGCTGATATGTTCAGTTGGGAGGTCAAAGTAGGCCTTTTGCGGGTCACCGGTGAGAAAAGGAGAGATAATGCCGGCCCATTGGTCACGGGGCCACCCCTCTCTCTCCGCTATCCTCTCAAAGGTGGTGAGAAAGGCCTCTACGTCATCGCTGGGTGTCAGTTTTTGTAAGAAATGGCTGGCTCTCACAGACACTTGGTTGCCAACGGCAACGACCGATTGTTCTCGTCCCTGAGCCAGCCGCTGCACTGCCTCCTGTAAGGCAGTCACCTGTGTTTGAGTGGACTCCTGCTGAGCAGTAAACTGGGCGGCTAGCAACCGTGTGTTTTCCTGCTGTGCAGCTATAGCCTGTGCCAGGGCCTGCTGCTGCTGAGCCATCGCTTCCTCATGGCGACGGTTTGCATCTGCTGAAGCTTGCTGCTGGGTCACGGTGGCTTGCGCCAAAGCCCTGATGACCTCCTCCATGCCTTTACCTGCTGTTTGCAGCGTCTGAGCTGACTTCACCCACGACATGCCATTTGTACACTGTCTCTTTAAATGTCAGTTTAGTTTTAAACGGTTTTTGCGGCTGCAAATGCACTTTTGCCCGCATTCTCCACCAGTTGTGAACTTTGGGGACAATAGCTCCACGGGATTAAGTGCATAAACCGTCAGTTGTAAAATAAAAGACATTTATTTGAAAGAAAAATCAAAATAAGGCTTTCTTCAGCGCACAGGTAAAGTACAAAAACAAAGTCCGCTTATCTTCAGCATAACAAAAAACAGCTTATCTTCAGCACAAAAACAAAGTTAAGGAAAACACATACAGTTTTTGCAGCAGGTTCTTTTAGCAGCCTCCAGACATCCACACAGCTCAGCTAACAGGTGTAATCACCTACTCCTCCTCACACCAACAACTCTTCCCTACTTCCTGTTTTATGAGCTGTCTTCCTGGAGGCCCTTAACCCCCTGTGCGCTGAATCATTGTGGTCAGGGAGGGAGGCTCTTTTCCCACCCGAATATCTCTTCAGAGCCTCCCAAATTCCGGGTCCCAAATAACTATTATTAACTTAGAGAGGACTGCGAGTCAGTCCTCTCCTGCTCGGCTACTCCCGGAACCCCTCACCCATTTTGGGTGACCCCCTGAGCAACGCTGCGAATCCTTTTAAAGGGACCACAGCCCAAATACTGGTGCTATATAGCACCCGTCCAGGACCCAACCTTGGCGTCCTGTACAGTGTATAAAGCAGGGGCATAACTACAAATCACGGGCCCCATAGCATAATGATAATGGGGTTCCTTTTGGTGTTCTGTTTTTCATTTGGTGGTTGGTTATTGACTTGCAGCTATACAAATTGCTTTGAGTGGAAGTCTTCTTCTAGTATGTTGAATAAACATCTTCCACCAACATCCTGTTTTCTAGCCCAGTAGCTCTTTCCATACTTTTGTTATAGCCTTCTTGGCTGATATCTCCTATGATAATTCTACTCTTAGCGACACCCAGACAAGCAATGTACTTCATTGTTGACATACTTATTTCTAACCATAGTCTTGAGAAAATTAAACCAGTTTTGATCAAATATATTTGGGGTTTTGAACATTAGAACTGCTCCTCTAAAAGAAGGATAGGCTGAAGGCATGCCTCTGGGAAACCACAGCTATTTATATGGTACTATCAAATTCCACTGTATTTTATGCTTCATAACAAGCCTGAAACCTTCTTATAAGTCCTTGCCCTAGGTGGAGCATATACTTTTACCTATAATATAGGGATAGACACACACACACACACTGGGGCTAATAATAAGTGGGAGCCTAAATTACCAGTATGTTTTTGGTGGGAAGCCAAAATACCAAAAGGATCCAGGGAGAATATACAAACTCCATTCAGACAGTATGCCCTATGGGAACTGATCTCAGAACCCTAGCGCTGCATGCCCAGATAGATAATGACTTGACCACTATTCTGCCAGAGGGTATTTCAACAATTATTCAGGTTTTTATTTCCATTCTCAGAGTATATGTTAAAATTGAAAACTGCATTTTTGGTCTTAATATGCAGCCAAGAAAAAATGTTTACCTAATAAATTTAGTTTTGAAAAAGTAGCCATAAGGATAGTTTCCAAATTCCACATTAGGAGAAATAATGTGTGTTACAGTACAAAAGTTAGCTTTTCCATTTCATTATTATGTTTTCAAAACCACAGGCAGAATATTTTGGAACTTGTGTTTAATATTTAATATATTTTGGTGACTAACACAAATAAAGGATTAATGAGTCCAATAAGCCAGTTTTGCTCGTGGGAGAGCTAGAATTTTTCACCATGTAAGCTTTGCTAACAGTCACATTAAAAAATAGAATCTAAAAATTTTATATTTGAAAAAATAATTTTAAGCTGATAGAATTTGTGTTTTGGGTTCAGAACTGGGATATGGCCATGTAGACAAAGGTGGAGGTAGTGTGACATCATTGACGAAATATGGCTGTGGCCATATATGGCCAACAAAGTCACCCAGAGGTCCTTTGTGTACTTTGGCGGTGGGTACCAGGAGGTGTCATTTGGTGTGAGTGAAGTGACAGAATCAGTTGTATCACCAGACATCGGGCATTGTTCATTATTATTACTGAAATCCCGGATTTATATAGCGCAAACAGTTTTACGCAGTGCTTTAAAACATTAGGGCAAACAGTACAGTTACAATATGAAAGTACAGTTGTTAGGTGGAGGCAGGATAGGCTTCTCTGAAGGGAAACGTTTTCAGGGATCGCCTAAAAGTGGATAGAGTAGGAGATAGTCATACAGATTGGGATTGGAAATTCCAAAGGATGGGAGAGGCTCGGGAGAAGTCCTGTTGGCGAGCATGGGAGGAGATGACAAGGGAACTAGAGAGCAGGGGGTCTTGGGAGGAATGAAGAGAACGATTTTGTTGGTATTTTGAGACTATGTTAGTGATGTAGCTAGGGGCCGAATTGTGGATGGCTTTGTAAGTTATTGTTAGTATTTTGAATTTAATTCATCACAATTGATGCAGATTCAAATCGATGGATGATATGTTTGATAGTGGATTTATGTTTTACATCATGGGAATTTTGGGGGGGTTATTTTTAAATGAATGTATGTGTTTATTTACTTTTCCCTTTTTTGTGAATGAGGGGGTACTGTAAGAGTCTGTTAATTTGCCAGCAATTTAAACATACCTTTCCATTCTTTGAAGGTTTAACTGTAGTTGGTTGCATACATCTTAAAGATGTGCCACTTCACAGGCAGGTTAAAGGCAACTTCCAGACATATTATTTAACTACTTAAGGACCATGCCTATTTTCAGACTTTTCAGGTGTTTACAAGTTAAAATAATTTATTTTTTGCTAGAAAATTACTTAGAACCCCCAAACATTATATATATATTTTTTTTCAGACACCCTAGAGCATAAAATGGCGGTCGTTGCAATATTCTATGTCACACTGTATTTGCGCAGCGGTCTCACAAGCACAATTTTTGGGGAAAAAATACACTTTTTTGAATTAAAAAACTAGACAACAGTAAAGTTAGCTTAACCAGTTAACAACCGGCCCATAGCCGAAAAACGGCTACAGGGCGGTTGCTTAACTCTGGGAGGCCGTTAATTAACGGCCTCACAGAATTCTGCTCTTGCGTGCCCCCTGGTGCGCGCACTCGAGAGCATCCATGATCGCCGGGTCCAGAGGACCCGGCGGATCATGGATCACGGTAAACGGCTGCTCATCGCGGCCGTTTACCACGTGATCGCTCCGTCAAATGACGGAGTGATCACATGTAAGCAAACCGGCGTCATTTGATGACGCCGGTTCCTCTCTCCTCCTCTCTCTGTACCGATCGGTACAGTATGAGAGGAGAGGGGGAGGGATCGGTGGCAGCAGTGCTGTGGGCGGGATCTGTAGTGCCCACAGCCTGCTCTGCCACCACCGATCCATCCATCCATGCTCAGCCATCCCTCCATACCCTGCAATACCCAGCAATAGCCTGCAGTGTATTGCTGGGTATTGCAGGGTATGGAGGGATGGCTGAGCATGGATGGATGGATTCTCTGCCATCCCCCCCAATACTGTGCCATACCCCCCTATACTGTGCCATACCCCCCAATACTGTGCCATACCCCCAATACTGTGCCATACCCCCCAATACTCTGCCATACCCCGCAATACTCTGCCATACCCCGCAATACTCTGCCATACCCCGCAATACTCTGCCATACCCCGCAATACCCTGCGATACTCTGCCATACCCTGCGATGCCCTGCCATACCCTGCGATGCCCTGCCATACCCTGCGATGCTCTGCCATACCCTGCGATGCTCTGCCATACCCTGCGATACCCTGCCATACCCTGCGATACTCTGCCATACCCTGCGATACTCTGCCATACCCTGCGATACTCTGCCATACCCTGCAATACCCTGCGATACTCTGCGATGCTCTGCCATACCCTGCGATACCCGGCGATACCCAGCGATACCCGGCGATACTCTACCATACCCTGCGATACTCTGTAATACCCGGCGATACTCTGAAATACCCTGCAATACCCTGCGATACTCTGCGATGCTCTGCGATGCCCTGCGATACCCGGCGATACCCGGCGATACCCGGCGATACCCTGCGATACCCTGCGATACTCTACCATACCCTGCGATACTCTGCAATACCCGGCGATACTCTGAAATACCCTGCAATACTCTGCCATACCCTGCAATACCCAACAATACCCTGCGATACTCGCTACGATCAAAGCCAGGATCGTTTTTTTTTTTTATTTCAGGCTTTCCAGCCTAGAGGTGAGATGTGGGGTCTTATTGACCCCATATGTCACTGTAAAGAGGACCTGTAATGCCATATTCCTATTACAAGGGATGTTTACATTCCTTGTAATAGGAATAAAAGTGATCAAAATTTTTTTGGGGGAGAAAAAAAGGGTCAAAAAAATAAAATAAATAAAGTAAAATGAACAATAAAATATATATATATTTTTTTAAAGCGTCCCTGTCCCCGTGTGCTCGCACGCAGAAGCGAACGCATACGTAAGTCCCGCCCACATATGAAAACGGTGTTCAAACCACACATGTGAGGTATCGCTGCGAACGTTAGAGCGAGAACAATAATTTTGGTCCTAGACCTCCTCTGTAACTCAAAAACTGTAACCAGTAAACAAAAATAAAGCCTATGGGGATTTTTAAGTAGCGAAGTTTGGCGCCATTTCACGAGTGTGTGCAATTTTGAAGCGTGACATGTTGGGTATCTATTTACTCGGCGTAACTTCATCTTTCACATTATGCAAAAACATTGGGCTAAATTTACAGTTTTGTTTTTTGTAAAGCACAAAACATTTTTTTTCCAAATAAAACACGTTCGAAAAATTGCTGCGCAAGTACCGTGCTAGATAAAAAGTTGCAACGACCGCCATTGTATTCTCTAGGGTCTTTGCTAAAAAAACATATATAATATTTTGGGGTTCTATGTAATTTTCTAGCAAATAAATTATGATTTTTACATGTAGGAGAGAAATGTCAGAATTGGCCTGGGTGCTCCAGAACACCTGATGGTGCTCCCTGCATGTTGGGCCTCTGTATGTGGCCACGCTGTGTAAAAGTCTCACACATGTGGTATCGCCGTACTCAGGAGTAATAGCAGAATGTGTTTTGGGGTGTAATTTGTGGTATGCATATGCTGTGTGTGAGAAATAACCTGCTAATATGACAATTTTGTGAAAAAAAAAAAAAATTTAAAAAAATCTTGATATTGCAAAGAATTGTGGGAAAAAATGACAACTTCAAAAAACTCACCATGCCTCTTTCCAAATACCTTGGGATGTCTTCTTTCCAAAAAGGGGTCATTTGGGGGGTATTTGTACTTTTATGGCATGTTAGGGTCTCAAGAAATGAGATAGGCCGTCAGTACTTCAGGTGTGATCAATTTTCAGATATTGGCACCATCGCTTGTGGACTCTATAACTTTCACAAAGACCAAATAATATACCCCAATTTGTACTTATTTTTACCAAAGATATGTAGCAGTATAAATTTTGGCCAAAATTTATCAAGAAAAATTACAAATTTGCTAAATTTTATAACAAAAACGAAGAAAAAATTCATTTTTTTTACTGAATTTTCAGTCATTTTTCTTTTATAGCGCAAAAAATAAAAAACCCAGAGGTGATTAAATACCACCAAAAGAAAGCTCTATTTGTGTGAAAAAAAGGACAAAAATTTCATATGGGTACAGTGTTGTATGAATGAGTAATTGTCATTCAAATTGTGAGAGCACCGAAAGCTGAAAATTGGTCTGGTTATTAAGGGTGTTTAAGTGCCCAGTGGTCAAGTGGTTAATTATTATTTTTTATATTGTGAAATATAATGTTATGCCGAGTAAATTGATACCCAACATGTCATGCTTCAAAATTGCGCTCGCTCATGGATTGGCGACAAACATTTACCCTTAAAAATCTCCATAAAAATCTCCATAGGCGAGAAAAATTTCTACAGGTTACCAGTTATGAGTTACAGAGGAGGTCTAATGCTAGAATTATTGCTCTCGCTCTAACGTTCGTAGTGATCTTTTACATGTGTGGTTTGAACACTGTTTTCATATGCGGGTGTGCCTTACGTATGCGTTCGCTTCTGTGCGCAAGCTCACTGATCGGATTTTGGCTGGCCTCTAATGAACCGGCTAAAACTCACCAGTGGGTGGCCAGCTTAAGACCCTGGCAATATAATTGTTTATGTGAAGAAAGTGTTGCATTTATATTGCCAATTTAAGAAGGCTAATTACAATAATATTATAATTTAGCTGCCGGGGTCCAGGGACCTCTCCTGTACTGTTGTAACTTCTAGATAGTGTGTAGCTAGATTTGTATGATCTGTAATATGGTAAAATGTTCTTACTGCTCTGTAAAGCACTTAGTAATGTGTCAAACTGAATACAGGACATAAATAAAAGTGTTCTGTCGAGGATGGGAACAATCCATTTGTCTTACAGGTCAACCCTGTATGTGTACGAAAATATCTATTCCAGAACCAGATTCCTCTGCCACTGATAATCCCTTGAAATATTTTCATATACAATATATCTATAAACCCCTATTAATTACCTTTTAACATAAAACAAGCTGGGTTTAAGTCACTACATTTTTTTACTTTTTAATTAAATTTTGCCAAGAAATTAGCAGTGCCAGACAAGAACTCAAAGTACACATGGCACATTATAATGACAGTGAGTAGCAGGACAGACATGACTCAACTTCTCACAGAAGTTTAAATATTTTTTTTTCCAGCAATTGTGGATATTTACTAAAATGTCTGGCTTATATTTGTGAAAGAACAGTCTCATGTATAGACATAAGTGTGAGATTACATTCATCTATAAACATTATTAGTTTTGGGCTCTTATAGGAAAGTTCTCTTGGCATTAGTCTTGTTCAGAGACACGTCCTACTGACTGCAAGCGTGTATATTTAAATTACCTATACCCTAGCACAGAGCAGGGTTTATGATATTTTACATACCTAATTTATTAATGTAACCCACAATTTATGATATTAGCATCAAAGCTTGACAAGAAGCTGAAAGGACTTATGTTCGTATAAGCAACATAACATAAAAAACACACAAAAAAAGACATGCTGGTAGGTTAATTGGCTCCTGTCTAAACTGGCCCTAGTATGTGTATGCATGAACATGAGTTAGGGACCTTAGGTTGTAAGCTCCTTGAGGGCAGGGACTGATGTGAATGTATAATATATTTGTGAAGCAATTAAGTAAATCGACAGCTCTATATAAGTACATGTAATAAATAACTAAATAACTAAATATTATTATTATTATTATTATACATGATTTATGTAGCCCCAACAGTTTACGCAGCACTTTACAATGTAGAGGGGGACAGCACAAATACGATACAGTTCAATACAGAAAGGACAGGAGGACTCTGCTCGTAGAGCTTACATTCTAAAGGGAGGGGGGTGGTGGTACAAAAGGTAATACCTGTGGGGGATGATTTGAAGGGGGTAGCTTGGGTACAGTTCTTAGGTGGGTGTGGTATAGGCTTCCCTGAATAGATGGGTTTTCAGGGATCTCCTAAATGTGGACAGAGTAGGGGCTGATCAGACTTACTGGGACAGGGAGTTCCAGAGGATGGGAGAGACTCTGGTGAAGTCCTAAAAGTGAGCATGGAGGAAGTAACAAGAGAGCTAGAGAGCAGGAGGTCCTGGGAGGAGCGGAGGGGATGAGTTGGGAGATATTTGCAGATGAGGTTGGTGATGTAGCTGTGGCGATGTTGTGGATGGCCTTGTATGTTGTGGTTAGTATTTTAGTAGTACGGTGGGGTAGTGGAAGCCAGTAAAGGGATTGGCAGAGAGGAGTAGTCACGGATCGGTTAGTAAGGTGTATTAGTCTAGCAGCATAGAATAATAAGAGAGGAGAGGAGTAGCACAGCTCGACCTGCTTTTTTTTTAAGACCTGCTGGGGGATCCATTATGTTTATTTTTATCTGGTTCAAGCTAGAATTGGGCTTTACATTTTTTGGGGTAGACTTGGGAAGACTAAATGCTTCAGTCACCAGCTCTCTGCCCCCTCCTCGTTCACTGGAGTGATGGGCTGTGGAGCTGGCTCAGGCTCACAGCGGCTCTCTGAGAGGCTGAGCCGGGTGTCGGTCCAGGCATGTGGACAAGCTCAGTGACATCAGCAGACAGCGGACTTTAGCCCACTGTCTGCTGAAAATTGGTTACAGGAGTGCAAAACGATCTGTACAGCCAAACAAGCTTTGAATTCAAGCTTTGACAGCTGTGTGCTGTCAATATATTACTTCTGTTGGTTTTGTGCCATCCACACATTGCTGCAGCAACAGTGGACTTCCCAGTCAGGTTTGAAGTGCAATGGAGAGATATACATGATCTCCCCTAAGGCCGTGTACACACGAGCGGACTTTCCCGCGGGAATGTCCGCCGGACATTCCGCCCGTGTGTGGGCTCCCGCGGACTTTTTCCTCCCAAAAGTCTGGCGAACTAAGTTTTAAGTTCAGACTTAAAATTGTCCGCTGGACTCGGCAGTCCGGGGTACAATCCCGCCGTCTGTGTGCTAGTCCGCGGGACTTTTGAAATGAACGGACTTGCCTCGCACACGGAGGAAAGTCCGTTCATTTAGAACATGACTCCAGGTAGACGGGACTAGCGAAGGCAGTGAATGCCACCGCGCTAGCCCCGTCACCTGGTATGGATTGGAAGAAGAAGAAGACGACGCAGAAGGTGGCGGCGGCGACAGCGGCAAGAAGAACAGAAGAGACCCCCGAAGACCCCGAAGGTGGAACGAGACCCCCAGACGACGACGGCGGCGACGAAGAAGAAAGCCGGGCTCCTCCGCTCGTGAAAGAGCTAGGTAAAATAGCAGAAGATAGCGGAGGAGTCGGGCGAGAAGACCCCCCCAAGACGGAAGAAGACCCCCGGAGCTGTGCAATAAAATATTTTAAAAAATTGTGTCATTTTTTTATTTACATCGTACCCCATACTCATTCACATAAGGTGGGGGGCCGGTATATGGGGGCCCCCTTATTAAAGGGGGCTCCCGGATTCCGATAAGCCCCCCGCCCGCAGTTGTGTTATTTTAATCTATAATAACACAACATTTATCTATTTATCAAACATACATATAAATCTATACCATTTTAGTTCTCTTCTGCCTTGCGCATTCCAAAAGTTCACCTTAAGCTCTGAATGGTAGATGATCCAAGTGATGACCCAAGTGTATATATGTAAATCACATCTGAGAAAGTTTCAGCAAACATGATTGGCATTGTGGACACAGAATTATAGAGGTACGGCTAGATTAGTTATCCATGCCAATGGTGAACTGTGGGATGGTAATCATTTAGTCAGGATAAAATTGCAAGCAGGTCTTCCAGCACAAAAACCTGGTTGGGGGCTGGAGACCTAAAGCTAAACTTTGTCAAACAGCTAAATACAGATAACATGCATATACAGGAGGGATTTTACCTGAAAATGTAAATTTTTTCTTCTATCCAGTTCTGACATTTAGACAGTAAAACCAGGAGGAAAACGCAACTTTCCATGTTACAGAATGAAATAGGAAAATAGTGTCATCTATCCAACCCAGCCTGCTCAATGGACAGTAAAAGAGCAGCCTTTTCCTACTCAAATTAGTTTTTTAATGAAATTCAACAATTTATTTAATTCAGAAATTTTCTAAATAACAAAAACCCATTTAACAAATTTTTCCAAAATTAGAAAATCCGAAAATTAGAGAATCCGAAAAATGGAAAATTCGGAAATTCGAAGATTTGGAAGTTGGGAAATTAGAAAATTAGAAAATCAGCAAATTGAAAATTCGGAAATTTGAAAATCTGAAAATTCGAAAATCTAAAAATTCGAAAATCTGAAAATTCGAAAATAAGAATTAAAAAAATTAGAGAACTCCAAAATTAGAAAATCTGAAATTTGTTTCCCCAGGGTTTACAACCTCTTTAAGCAGGTCTGCAATATAGAGCTTTTTTTAAAAAGTAAAGGCTAATGCTCATTAGCATTTTTCACCTTGGCAGGGGTTGTCTAAACATTACTGCTATTAATGTTACCATGGGTGTAAATCTGTCTCTTCTCTGTAGTTAAGGATAAAAGTAATCAATACTTGTTGGCACTTTACTAACTGCTTACAGTATAAGTAACACAGCAGTGCAGAGGTGTGACAGAAAAATTTCAGTGGGCACTGACACCCATATGCACTGCCCAAGAGCAATAGACAAAACTCACATGATCCTGGGCAACATATACGAGATTTATTTATGGCCTAAAATTTTAATGAAATTACAAAGTAATTATATTAGTGCTGATAGAAATCGCAGTAAGAATATTACTAAATCATAAAGAAAATTTGGCTGCCAAAGACAAAAGGAGTATCATTATGGAGCGCCCAAAAGATAGCTTTGCTTTAATGAAAAAATATCTTGGCAAAACAAATGGGATTTGGATAACAGAAAGTTGACTCCAGTTGAAATGTTTATGCAGTGAGAAAAAGTTATCCTGAAGAAGCTTGAACTCTCTGGGAAAACAAGCTCCTCCTGCCAAGCTCGCCAATTACACCATGTTTATTCAAGAGATAGTTCTGGGAATTATTACAGACTGAATACACTGAAGGGCTGGTGACATCCTGACATTGAGCAGCTGTTCTTGCTGGAGCCTTTAAAGCAGTTTTAAATTAAAGTGAAATTTTTTTTTTTTTCATTGGGAAATGAAGCATTTTTTTAATAAGTAAGAAAGCAGTATGAATGTTTTTTTCTTTTTAAACAGTAACCTTCAACTTTTAAAAATGATCATATTAATAATTATCAATAATTATTAAACAGCAAAATTTAGTTTGTCAAGAAAGTGGAAACTGTTACCTCCAGGTAAATGAAGTTTATAGTTAAATAAAAACAGTTATTATTATTATTTTACAGGATTTATATAGAACTTTACAACATGAGGGCAGTTTCAATACAATTCAATACAGGAGGAATCAGAGGGCCCTGCTCGTTAGAGCTTACAATCTAGAATTTATGAGGTAATGTATCTTCCACTTTCAGTAAGAAAACAGGAAACTCGTTGTTTCTCTTAGAGGACAACATCCGGGGTTAGAGAACTTTGGACCTTCACAGGAACCAGCTAAGTTAACCAGGGTGTTTGACCTATTTTTTTTCTTTTCAGGAAAAATTCCTATGGGTTTCTATTTTAGGTATTGTGCAGAATACCATTCATTTCTGTAAACAATGTTTAGTTGCTAGAACAGTGGAGGCTGAGAATGATAAACCCCAAAACCTATTGGTACAGTCGGTTAACTGGCATCAGTTAACATCTATTCATACTGGAAGGCAGGGCAGATTCAGCTACCGATGGAGATGGTCTCTATCTTCCTCATCAGAGTTTCCCACTTAAAATGAGGACTAAACTCCATATTTTGTGGATTTATGTTAGAAAGCTATTTGTTTGTTTTTTCAGCCCATCTTACCAAAGCTCTTACAAATATACTTTCCTTATACCTTATTTTTGTATCCTAAACCCTATATAACGAGTTGTATACATTGTACTGATAATGGCCAAAAAAGGTTTAACAGTTTTATTTGGTTTGGTTGTCTTTTTTTAAATAACAAACATGTTATACTTGCCTGCTCTATGCAATGGTTTTGCACAGAGCAGCCTGGATCCTCTTCTTCTCAGGTCTTCTCAGGTCCCACACTGGCGCTCCTGGCTCCTCCCTCCCATGGGTACTCTGGCAGCAAGCAGCTTGCTGTGGGGGCACCCAAGCAGGCATGCTCCCCAGTCGTGGCTCTGTGTGTCCATTCACACACAGAGCCACAGCCTGGCCCCACCCCCTCCATCTCCTGATTGGCTCACTGGCTGTGATTAAAAGCAACAGGAGCCAACGGCTCCCACTGCTGCCAAAAGCCAATCAGGAATGTGGGTCCCCGGAGAAGCAAGGCTCTTATGGACATCACCGAATTGACAGGGTGCTCAGGTAAGTTTTAGGGGGGGGGTTGCTGCACACAGAAGGTTTTTTACCTTCGTGCATAGAATGCATGAAGTTAAAACCTTATGCCTTTACAACCACTTTAAGTTGTATCCGTGCTGTAAATCAGTGGTTATGGATGCACAGTTTGCCCAAGAGCAGGGCTATGCCTTTTATCAAAAGATGATGAATAAATCCCTGTTTTGCGATATAAGGCTGGACATTGGCAGAGCAATTTTCTTTCCTGCAACCATGGGATGCAGAAAAAAAAATCGCTGGATTCCCCCATCAACACAGTGTTAACAGGGGAATCCCTTCTGCTGAGCCATTGTGTTCTCCCAGCGGAGAGGCATGGGAAGCTGTCCCCACCGGGAGAACACAGTGATTACTGCTAGCAGCTATAATAATTGGAAGCAATAATTGCATGTAAAATTTGATATGCTGGTTGTACCCAAGTTGATTGAACGATCAACTTGGGTACATTCAGCCTGCCCATACATAGTTTGAATTTCGGCTGGTCACTGCTGAACTGGCCTAGATTTAAACCGTCTATGGCCGGCTTTAGTGAGGCATGCGTATACATTGTCTTTTAGGAAGAATCTGCTAGTCTTAAAGCTATATGAATTAAATTGCTTGCCAAAAACCTATCACCAATGCTGGAGATTTAAGACAGGAATAAAAAGCTGGTAAATAGGAGTGTAACAAGATTGTTTATTGGCCTAATGATCAGACAGAGAGTAACTGGAACTTTTAGGTTACTAAAATGGTGCAAAGTAAAATTAATATTGCAAAATGGCAAAGAGCATGCATGCATTGCAGGGTAGTGCACAAGAGATTATAAAAGCTGCACAAACATGGATTCTTAAGAGCAATGTCTCTGTGGCTCAAGCAGGGTAACGTGGCTGCATAGCATAGTCTTTAGAAAACTCTATTGCAAGAAGGAATCTGACTGAGAAAGGCTACTTAATTAAAATAGTTCAGAACACAAACATTTACCTGCAATTATCCTCATAAAAAGCGTCCCTCTCTGTGAAGTCCAGGGTAGCTCTGACAACACAGGTGGATGGGGAGGAAGGAGGGTGAGGGGCGTTCTGCACACCATTTTTGACAGTGAAAGGCCACTACCTGGGCTGCAGATCATTTGCCTAGCTACCTCTGCCTCATCAGGTGCAGCCTCTCTGTGCTGCTAAGTTAGTCAAACAAGGAAATGTATATTTGCTCTGTGCAAAGTCTGGTAGCTGGATAGCAGAGAGGAACGGGCTTCTACAAGGTGCCTGGGGACTTTGTAAATACAAAATATAGCCATAAATTAGGTAAATGTGCTGTTGCTTTTTTTAATACCTGTCGACAGAATCAATTTATTGTATTTAAAGCAGAGTTGCACCCAAAAGGGGAAGCTCTGCTTGTACGCACCTACCCAACCCACCCCCCATCCACTGCCACATTTGGTGGAGAGGGGGGAGTGGGTACCTGGTTTTGCCAGGTACCCGCTCCCACTTCCACTTCCAGGTAACATGGCTGCAGCGATCTCTGAGTATTTCCAGTATGCCAACATCTCTGGATTCCTGGACAGGTAAGTGTCATTATATTAAAAGTCAGGAGCTACAGTATTTGTAGCTGCTGACTGTTAAAGTTGTTTGCCCCAGACTGGAGCTCCTCTTTAACCTGTCCAGTGCCTCAAATATCTGAACAGTGTGTTATAAGGCACAGTATTTTTCTCTCAAACTTTTCTAATAGCTCGCACATTTTAACATTAGCAAATTAGAACATAAAATTAAGCTGTAAACTCTAAACCTTCTTTTTAATGAATCCAACCCTCAGCTGTTCTTGGGCTGTACAGCCATCTGCTCTATATTATTCACATTAACTTGAAACACATTAGCATGGAAAATTTGGTTTCATTTAAAAAGTACAACCATTAGTCACCATTAAAACATTTTCAAGTTATTACATTAATGCCCCTTAATATTTAAATACATTTAAGTTTTCTATTGACCTGGAGAAGCCAGGCATTAACTGTTGTTGCATTGTGAAAAATATGCAGAATTACTTTCTGGGTGGCATCCAACAAACCTTGTGTGAGACCATTCATATTCCCGAGCAAGAGGAAGTCGTTTGCTGGGTCATGGTCAAGAAAAGCCACTAACCCAGGAATACTTATTTGTCATTTTGGATGTCTTGTACCATCTTCCTGTATATAAATGATAGGGCAGAGCAAGGCCAAAGAAAGTCTTAAAATAAATCTGCTATATTAGGAACATATTTTCTAACCATGGAAAATAATCCTGTAAGCAATAGTGTTACATAAAAGAGAGGTTTATCCAAAAAGTTACAAACAGAATAAGAATCAGTGGCATAACTAGTATGGTTTTGCAAAGCTCTGCAATAAATAGATTTTATTACAATACAAGCACACCGAAGTGGAAAGTGATATGTTTTATATTCATCTACTGCACTACGCCGCGCTCGTGGTCTGTCCCGAAACCTTCAAGGAGCATTGGGCTGCCTCCAGGTATACTTCCCCTCAATTTATCTATTGCTATATATGTTTAAATATGGAGCCTCTTGTAGACTAGAATTGGAGAATTGAGAATTTACTATATAGAGCGGTCTTTACAAGGCAGTGTGTCTTCCATGCATACTTGCAAATGTGTGCAGTATTACATTTCTACAACTCCAGGATCAATTTAAGGATTGAAGTGCTCTTGTAGTAAAGCTGTCTCATAATCCTTTGTTTTGCAGTGCTTTAGGGCCATGTCAATCTAATGATCCTGACAAATCAGCAGAATCACTACAGTCGGGCAGCCATTAACCCAGTGGAATTGATTCCTCATTGGACTGGAACATAGCAAAATGTCACTCACAAATGTGAAAGCAGTGAGAAGGAATTATTTTGCTGGTCCAGCCACAAATGAGCAGCTACAAATGAAAAAGTAAGATGCCACTTAGCAATACATCTGAGTAACAAGCTGTTCCCAACACTTAAAGTGGATGTAAACTCGAATTTTTTTTATTTTTTTTGTCTGGCACAATATAGAGTATGGGATTTCCGATCAGCTGTGCCCAGTCTTGCCACAAAGAGTTAATCCAGCTCTGAGCAATCCTCATATATTTTTTTAGTGAAATAATCACCTGTGATTGACAGGTGATTTACATATCTTGTGCACTAGCCTAAGACATGCATTATTTTTTAATTCCCACCCCCACTCCTTTCTTCAGCAGCTCTGCAAGGATTGGCTGTTCCACACCTCAGCATGATTTGGCATGCTGAAGTCATGGGGGGACTTTTCTGGGTTTTGACTGGATGTTAGTGATCATAGCAGAAGTTCAGTGTAAGAAATGCACAGGAGAAAATGCATGTTGATAAGGGGAGTGTAGAGGTGGGCGGGGAGTCTACTGACATCACGACTCCACCCACTGAGCCCTGGAAAACAGACCCACCCACAAAATCTGCAGTTTTTCGGGTCTCATAGCAGACAGAGGGGAGACATTTGACAGATAAGTATACATGCAGAAGGCATGTATATCCTTCTAGATAACCAATATGGCAGTAGTTTAGAAAGGATGAGAGTGGGTTTACATCCACTTTAACCCTTAACATGCACTTTAACATTTAACCCTTAAACTCTGGTACTTATCCTAACCCCAGTTTTACCTAACCCCTAAAATGATCTATGGTTCCTAGCCTGTCTCCCTCTCCCAGAATCCTCTCTGCTTTCTATGGCCTGCTCTTCTATCTGTAACAGACATCAAGGTAATATTGCTATATTATTATTAGAGATATATATATATAATAATAATAATGAGCTATTAAAGCCAGCCATACATGGATTGAAATTTGGCCTGTTCAGCAGGGACCGGCTGAACTTTGATCCATGTATGGGCCTCATCAGTCAGTGCCACTGGCCTTAGCCAGCAGCACTGATCATTGTATTCTGATGGCGGGGAAGACTCCCCACTTTCATAACACAATAGCACAGCGGGAGGGTTTCCCCATTCACATAAAACATATGGGTGGGGTAATCAGATCATTTTTTTTGTTCAGCCCACTGGTTGAATAAAAAAAAATGATGAGTGGATGGGCTGCCTAACACTTAACCTCCATTCAAAACCTATCCATAACCCTAATCTTAAACTGAACCCCTTCCCTAACCTAAGGTAACCCGTACAGACTTACAAATCAGGGATAACTGTTGAGGTACAAATGTCAATCACACAAAAATTTAAGTTGTGATACTGGAAAGCACTACAATTACTAAAGCCAATATATTGTCCCACTGTCTCAGGCTTATTGTGCTTGGGATAGCATTATCAGAATTGCCTAATTGGCAGTGTGTCTGAATGATTGCAACTGCATCAAACAGAAAATATATGGTGCACATGCTTTAGGTTATTTTCTCTTTTTTAATTAATGGGAAGGTTGTGGGAGAAGATCTGGGGTAGTATAAAGGTGGAAGCTGGTGTGGAGGGGTAGTAGGATGTGTGCTGTAGGAGGGGGTTTCCGATGCAAAGCAGGGGATATGGGTGGGGTTGGAAATCCTGGTATTGAGACACAAAAGAGTGGAGTGGGGAGGGAGAAAAAAAAGAAAAAAAGGAGGAGGTATCAAGTAGGAATGAGCCAACCATATCTGTAAGGTCAGCATTAAAAATGAAATTCCTTTAAATGACAGGCATGGGGGTGCCCTTAAGTTGCCTGTGAAGTGGCATATCTGTATGATGTACAGTATACAACCTAAAACATCAAAACAGAGATTCACAAAGAAAGAAAAATGGATATGACATCTTAGTCTGCTTCAATCCTGTTTGTAAACAAATGACTGGAGAATCCCTTCATCTATACCAGACACTTATCTTTGATAAGAGTCTGACGTATAGTACATGTTAATAGTGGAGCATCAACCAGAAAAAAAAACAGAAAAATGGCATGGAGAGCCCCCATTTCCATACCAAATCCTTTGGGTCTGGTATGAGTTTTAAAGAGGGACCCCAACAAAAAATTAAAACACCCCCCCCCCCCGAAAAAAACATACCAGACCCTTATCTGAGCATGGCATGGCAGCCTGGCTGGCCAGGAAAGGAGAGATGAGAATGTGTCCCCCTTCTGAAACATACCAAGCCACATGTCCTCAACATGGGTGAGGTACCTGGCAAAGGGGAAACCCCTCTAACAAAGCACCCTGTGCCCATGTTTTTGAGGACAAGGATCTCTTCTTCACAATCCTGGTTGTGGGGGTCTGCAGGAGTGGAGAGGGCTTATCTGAATCTAAAAGCCTCAGTTAACAATATGGGGGCACCCAGATACCAGACCTCCCATATGTGAATGAGTAAGGGCACTATGCACTGCTACTCATTTATAAAAAAGTGAATAGTAAATAAGTACACTTACAAACTTTTTGAAAAGACCTTTTTAAAAAGAAATATCCCATGATGTACATCCATTGCCAATCACGTTGTCCAGCAATGCAGATACACATTAGTCACAATGAAACACAGCTAATATATATGATGTTTAACAAATGGACTAAATGTTTGAAGTTCGAAGAAATGCCTGAAAAGCTGAAGTTCAGTCTCAACTTGTGTTCGGATCAAACCATGAGCTGAAACCTACAATAGTATTAAGGGGAGAAGTGAGGGAAGTGGAGCCTCAAGAAATAATGTGGTTATTATGCAGAATGGTCTTGCCTTTTTCCAAAAATGTAAAATGTAAAAGGGTACCATGCTGTTCAGTGAGTTTCGTATTTATTTTTGAGAAGAAATGAAGATCCTCCATTTGTCTAATGTCTTCCACTCTGCATAACCCCACATATATCAAGTTGGAGAAGTCTCCTTAGTTTAGGGCAGGCATATGCAATTAGCGGACCTCCAGCTGTTGCAGAACTACAAGTCCCATGAGGCATAGCAAGACTCTGACAGCCACAAGCATGGCACCCAGAGGCAGAGGCATGATGGGACTTGTAGTTTTGCAACAGCTGGAGGTCCACTAATTGCATATCCCTGGTTTAGGGGATGTAGTATTTAGCTGCATTTAGAAACAGTCAGGGGATGGATTTCTGGTAGTTTGTCGTCTAGGATGGTGCAGTCAGTGAATTTTTGAAAATTTCCCTGACTTTAAACCAATAACTATTGGAACTCTTTACCATCTGGAAATTTGAAATCATTTTTTTGGAACCTGGGGAAAAGAGAGTACTTAAGAGAAAAGTGTAGTATCTTTTGAAACTGTTCTGGTTTGACGGTCTAGAAATCTTTTTCCCATTGTTTTAGATAGCGGACAGTACCTGTGGAGGACTTCAGAAGAGGAGGTAAGGGACCGCTCTGTGCAGGTAATTATAAAAATCTTTTTAATTTTAATTTAAAAAAAAATGCCTTTACAATCACTTTAGATATATATTTAAATATAAAACATAGTATATTCTTTTCTTAAGGCAGTGTTTAACATTTTCAGGTGTATACCAGCGTATCAACCAAAGCTGAGCATTCAAGAGTGTTTTCAATGCATTTTCAACCACTAGACGTGTTTCATTCAAATTTTTCAAACATTTCTGAAACACATTGGGATGTTTTGGGGGCATGAAAAATGCTAGTAAGTGTTTGTAATGAATGTTTGAAGGTTTTACAAGCTTGTGTGAGGGTTTGTAGGCATTCCACAGACCACAGTTGGAGGTGAAAGTGTTTGAGTAGGTTGCATGCAGAACATTTTCAAAACACATCATGTACAACACCCTAGTGCGAACAGTGTCAATTCAAAACAGTGCAAATGCTTATTTCCAAACAATTGTCAGCTGTAATAAGTTTGCAAACGTCAATGGTATGGGTAGGTCTCTAAGCGATAATACATAAAACCCATCAAGTGAATGACAGATCCAGTGAATTAACCTGACTTTTACTGTTGGGGTCAAAGAGGATTTTTTGACAAACTGTCACCTTGAGAAAGAGCTAACAACTGCTTAACTAGGGTATTTGTTTAGCTTTCCTCTGGATCTACGGTATTAGAATTACATTTACTGGTCATTGGCTTTGATACTTTTTCATTTTTACTCACTAAACTACATACTAGTTTACCTATGTAATAAAACTTTTAGTAATATAATGAGTTCAAGTTTTTATAAACATCCTGAATATGACATGTATACAGTTTATATATATTCGTTAACATTATTAATAACAATTCTGTATAAATGAAACCGTAGCTCATATTTACTTGGCCTGTACAAAAGCTAAATTCTTCTGCAAACAGTTTACTTGAAAGTTCATTCTTTGATTGTACTGTGTCAAGTGTTTATATTCACATCTTGTGACTAAAATGTAAGTGTTTGAATACTATCTTTAAAATTTCTGTATATAAGAGTCAACATTTACCGCACTAATTTCATTTTGCTTCCAACATTTCAGAAACAGCTGTTCCATGAAATTTCACATTTAAAGAGTAAATCCCAAAACTTTTTTTTCTTAGTTTTGTTTAGCATAGATAAGAGATGGAACCACTCCCAATTTTTCACTGTTGTCTGTAGACCTGTTGGGGAGATTCACCCATACTTCCTGTCCCAGAGATATTATTGCCACTAAGACAGGAAGCAGAGGCATATCTAGAACCTTCAGGGCACCCGGTGTGCACAGGCGAAGGTGCATGTTGCTGCCTTCCAATTCCTCCACGTTCTAGTCAGTGCTGGGTTTAAAAGTGCATGACACACAGAGAGCAGGGTCCATGAGTAAGTAATGCACAGAATGCAGGGGACAGGTGTGTGTAATGCATAGTAGGAGTCAGGAGTAAAAAACAAAAAGAGGGCATGAGTCAAGGGTAGGTAATACACAGTGTAGGGGTCAGAAGGGTGCAATATTTCCACTGCAAGCAATTCTTTCCCCCATTTTATCCTTTTAACCCAAATCCCCACTCACCCCCCCCCCCCAGCACAACTCCTGTCTTCTCCTCCCAGAACATACCCTCCATCCCTGAAACCCCCCCTCTCTTCCTAAGCACAAGTCCACCCTAAATTCTCTCCCTGTCCTCTAGTACAAATGTATATCTCCTAACTGTACTGGTTTTGGTTGGACCTTCCAAAGATCAATACAAAATTCTGGTGTCCAGTGAATCTGCATTGAGTTCTCAAACAAGTTCTGGCACTTGGCTTCAGTAACTTGCCTGACAGAGTGGGCACCCGGCCACTTGCCTCGCGATTGCTCTCTTTTTTTGATTTGGGGGAGGGAATTGGTAAGAGGATATGTTCTGGGGGGTACTTTAAGAGGGGAGAGGACTTGTACTAGAAAGTGTTATGGGGGATTTCAAATCTAACCCCCCAGTGTTCTCTCCCCTCCCAAAGCAATCCCCAGCACATATCTTCTTGCTTTAGGGCAGGGGTGCTAAACTTTTTGAAGAGAGAGGGTCACTTAAGTGATTTGGTAACCGGTCTATTGTCACAATGAAATGGTTCAGAATTTCAATTTTTTTTTTTTAAATATCATAATGGGACAACAATGGGATCAGTGTGAAAGCACCTGAATAGTTGTTAACCATTTATAATATTGCAAACACTATTATGCCTAGTGTATGTGTTGTTTATTACACTGATCTTCTTATTCCCCTTGCAGCTGCTGCTGGCATCGCTCTCCAGGCTGCTAGAAAAGGATTAGAGGTGGAGTGCACTTGGTATCACTCCACCTGGTATAGGGGCCAGCATTACAGAGGAACCATCGGCTTCTGCGCCTTATGCTATTCCCACAGCTGGCTGCTCCCTCTGCTGCCAGCGCTGGCATTCTGATGCTTTGGGATGGCAGGTTGGCAAGCCCAGATCGCAATGAACCGGTTGCTGACCCCACGCATGTTTTTCCCTGGTTTGAGGTCAAGGGCCACATCAGAGGGCTCAACGGGCCACATGTGGCCTGTGGGCCATGAGTTGAACATCCCTGCTTTAGGGGAACAGTGGTTATCAGCCCCTAACATCTTTAGTTTCTTACTCTACAATTTATTCTTGTCATTAAAACAATTGATAACCTCTACATAGGTCTGCAAATTCCTATGCTTGTATTTGTAAAGTCACTGGATCTCCACTCTCCTCCTTGGAGCCCCCCTTTTTTGGATAAAAGGAGGCAAATGCGGCGTACACACGGTCAGAATTTCCGATGGAAACTGTCCGATGGGAGCTTTTCATCGGATTTTCCGACCGTGTGTATGCCCAACGGTCTTTTTCTGTCGGAATTTCCGACCTGTTCTCAATTTTTCCGATGGAAAACCTTTCTATCGGATTTTCCGATCGTGTGTATGCAATTCCGACACGCAAAATTCCGACGCATGCTCGGAAACAATTCGACGCATGCTCGGAAGCATTAAACTTCCCTTTTATAGTGCTGTCGAACGTGTTTTATGCCGCTGTGTTATTGACCGTCGGAATTTGGTGTGATCGTGTGTAGGCAACACAGCTTGAGCGGAATTCCATCGGAATTCCGTCGGAAAAACCGTCAGAGTTTTTTCCGACGAGAATTCCGATCGTGTGTACGCAGCATTAGACTTGAGTGTCAGACTGTCAGGAAAGTGTACTATGTAAAAATGCACTAAATCGTTAATCACCCAAATGTGGTAAGATGTGGTTAGAAAATTACACTTTAAATAACCTTTATGCATTAGCACTGATCAGGTAAACCTCAGTAGTGAATTTTGAGTTTTCACAGTAAATCAGAAATAAAGCAGTATTAAACACAAAAACAAACATTTCCTATATTGCAGCTTACGCATTCTTAGATGTGGTGGCTACATTTGTTTTCTTTTTTAGGCGTTCTTTCCTTTTTCACCTAGTGATTTAGCCAGTAAGTCTGTTGTTTTTAAAAAGAACAAGCTGTAGCAGATAAAGTTTGAGACAAACCATTTAACACTGGCAGGGGTGCTTACGATGGTCAATTTTATTTATTCATGTGAAACCTTTATTCTAAAAGGAGAAAAAAATCTGTTGCTGCAAGTGCTTAAAGTGTTAGCTGGAGTTCGGTTTCAATTTCTTTAGTATATGTAAATCTGTTAGTGTCTGTTAGCTAGTAATTTAACACTCCCCTCCCCCCAGATTAACAATGCTGCTTTCCAAAGGTGTCTCTGTTGCTCCTTCATCCAGAGTGTAGGCACTCTAATGCAGGACATGTGGTCCTGGCCAGATCACCAGGGTAAATAAAGGGGACAATTAATTCAGCCACCACATCACATCAGGATTTGTAAGCTGCAAAATAATACATGTTTCGTTTTTGGGTTTAATAGTGGGTTTAATACTGCTTTAACCGCTTGCTGACTGCCGCACACAGATATACGTCAGCAGAATGGCACAGGCAGGCAAATGGTCATACCTGTATGTGCCTTTGAATTTGCCGCCTATCGGTGAGCGTGCCCGCGGGACCCGGGAACTCGGTGTTGCGGTGAGGAGAGGCAGAACAGGCATTTCCCTGTTCTGCCTAGCAACATGGCAGGGATCTACTGCTCCCTGTCATCGGGAGCAGTGATCGCTGTCATGTCAGTGGTAGCCCATCTCCCCTACAGTTAGAACACCTCCCTAGGACACACTTAACCCCTTGATTGCCCCCTAGTGTTTAACCCCTTCTCTGCCAGTGTCATTTACACAGTAATCAGTGCATTTTATAGCACTGATCGCAGTATAAATGACAATGGTCCCAAAATAGTGTCAAAAGTGTCCGATGTGTCCGCCATAATGTCACAATCATGATAAAAATTGCAGATCGCCTCCATTACTAATAAAAAAAAATGCCATATATCTATCCCCTATTTTGTAGATGCTATAACCTTTGTGCAAACCAATCAATATACACTTATTGCGATTTTGTTTACCAAAAATATGTAGAAGAATACATATCGGCCTAAACTGAGAAAGAAATTCTTTTTTTTTATATATTTTGGGGGGATATTTATTATAGCAAAAAGTAAAAAATATAGCTTTTTTTCAAAATTGTCGCTCTTTTTTTGTTTGTAGCGCAAAAAAAAAAAAAATGCAGAGGTGATCAAATACCACCAAAAGAAAGCTCTATTTGTGGGGAAAAAAAAGGACATCAATTTTGTTTGGGTGCAGAATTGCGACGCAGTGCCGAATTGCAAAAAAATGCTCTGGTCAGGAAGGGGGTAAAATCTTCTGTGGGTGAAGTGGGTAAATAATAAAGTAAAACCTGGCTTGACCTAGGCGGGAGAGGGTTATTTGGTGTAGTAAGTTTGGTTTCTATGGGTAACACATACTTTTTCATACATTTGATACTTGAGGACACTGACTACTGTCTTGTAAATATAGCCTGTTCTGGTTGATTTCATGGCTTTCAGTTGTCTACTGATCCTCATGATTTCACATCTGCACTTCCATAGAATTATCTGTTATCTCCATGCTCATCATTCATATCCTCTTTCCACACCTCAGCAGAATCTGCACTGTTACAGATCCCAGTCTGACATCTTGCCGTGCCTGGATTCTCACAGCTGGAAATATTTCTCTACTCACATTCCTGTATGTCTGCAAGAACCTTAGTAACCTTCTAACTTTTACCTGCCCCCTGCAGACACCTTTCTTCTCATGTCATCCCTGGATCTCACTATATCCAGGTCTTTACACTTCATGGCCCTTTCTGCTTTATTTCCATCCCTTTTTCCTATCCTGACCGCCTAGTATACCTTGTGGATTAAAATGCAAAAGTCCGACATACACTCACCGTCACCGACCACTTTATTAGGTACATATATTCAATTGCTTGGTAACACAAATTGCTAATCAGCCAATCACATAGCAGAAACTCACTGCATTTAGGCATCTAGACGTGGTGAGGATGACCTGCTGAAGTTTAAACCTAGCATCAGAATGGGGAAGAAAGGGGATTTAGGTGACTTTGAACGTGGCATGGTTGTTGGTGCCAGACAGGCTGGTCTGGGTATTTCAAAAATTGCTACTGGGATTTTCACTCACAACCACCTCTAGGGTTTACAGAGAATGGTCTTAAAAAAAAGAGAAAATATCCAGTGAGTGGAAGTTGTGTGGGTGAAAATGCCTGTTGATGTCAGAGGTTAGAGGAGAATGGGCAGACTGGTTTGAGATGATAGAAAGGCAATAGTAACTCAAATAATTACTCGTTATAACCAAGATATGCAGAATACCATCTCTGAATGCACAACACATCGAACCTTGAAGCAGATGGGCTACAGCACCAGAAGACCACACCGGGCGCCAATCCTGTCAGCTAAGAACAGGAAACTGAGGTTACAATTCACACAGGCTCACTAAAATTGGACAATAGAACATTGGAAAAATGTTTAAAAGCCGCGGCCTACCTGAGTATTGTTGTTGACCATGTCCATCCTTTTATGACTACAGTGTACTCATCTTCTGATGGCTCCTTCCAGCAGGATAATGCACCATGTCACAAAGCTTAAATCATCTCAAACTGGTTTCTTGAACATGACAATGAGGTCACTGTACTCCAATGGCCTCCAATCACCAGATCTCAATCCAATAGATCGCTTTTGGGATGTGGTGGAATGGGAAATTCGCATCATGGATGTGCAGCCGACAAATCTGCAGCAACTGCGTGATGCTATCATGTCAATATGGACCAAAATTTCTAATGCCGCGTACACATGGTCGGACATTCCGACAGAAAAAAGTCTAATGGGAGTTTATCATCGTATATTCCGACCGTGTGTATGCCCCATCTGACTTCTTCTGTTAAAAATTCAGACGGGCTTAGATAGAGAACATGTTCTATATTTTTCCGATGGAAAAAAAGCTTGTCTGTATGCTGTTCCGACGCACCAAAAATGATGCATGCTCTGATGCAAGTATGAGAAGGAAGCTATTGGCTACTGGCTATTGAACTTCCGTTTTCTAGTCCTGACGATCGGACTTTGGTGTGACCGTGTGTATGCAAGACAGCTTGAGCGGAATTCCGTCGGAAAAACCTTCAGAATTTATTCAGACAGGAAAACTAGTCCTGTATACGTGGCATAAGGAATGTTTCCAACACCTTGTTGAATCTATGCCCCCAAGAATTAAGGCAGTTCTTAAGGCAAAAGGGGGTCCAACCCAGTTCTAACAAGGTGTAGCTAAAAAAATGTCTGGTAAGTGTAGATCTCCAATTGAAAGTAGCCAAGCAGATCTCTCATGTAGCGTAACAAGTGTAGAAACATCTGCTTATTTTTGAGTATTGTAGTGTATTGTACACAAACTTCTGGTGGGAGGTTTAGTTTTTCAATATATAATATACGATGCAGCAATGACTTTATTCAATGGGGTGGAAAGGCTGAAAAGGATATCAAATTGTGAGCAAAGAGGATTTTAAGACTGATGTCAGGTTTTTTTTTCCTCCTCTCGCACAGCTGTCTAGCAATTCCTAGATAGCAGCTGTGAAAACTCAAACTGATTTTTGAAAGTAAAATCAATTTTGTAAAGTCTGTAAAGTAAATACAGCTAATGGGGAGAGTTGGGGGAAATGAAGCTAAAGTAAATGTAACTAACATGGATTTTTACACAGAATTTCAGTTTTAATTTTTTTTTGTATTAATGTTATAAGAAAACACTACACTAACCTACATTCTAGTGGAATAAAATGCAAAGGTTTTGTCACCTGCTATCTAAGGATTGCTAGAGAGTGGAGACATGAGAAAAGGAGCATTAAAGAGCCAATAACTGCCTCTATGCATATTACTAAAGTAAAAAAGTATGTTAAATAAGTACCGTATATACTCGAGTATAAGCCGACCCAAATATAAGCCGAGGCACCTAATTTTACCACAAAAAAACTGGGAAAACGTATTGACTCGAGTATAAGCCTAGGGTGAGAAATGCGCAGCTACTGTAAGTGGAAAAGAGGGTCAACAATGCCCATTTGCAGCCTCACTGTGCCCATTTGCATGCCTCACTGTGTCCATTTGCAGCCATAGGTCCCCTGAAATTCAAACTTGGTAGTTAAGGGTTCCCCTAGCTGCAGCCAAAATTTGGGGTCTCTGGACCCAAAGGGTCCCGAAATGACATTGCTGCAGATGGACACAGTTGACCGACTTTGGGGCCCTGTATCTCGAGGCCACTTGGTGCTAGGAACCCCAAATTTGGATATTTTGTAATGTTGGTTCCACTGGGTTTGCACACCAAATTTGATACGATATACGAGGCCCAAAAGTCGGGTCGGAAAATGTCAAGCACTTTTCTGCAGCAAAAAATTTCATTTTCCCACATTTGGTGTGCAAACCCAGTGGAACCAACATTGCAACATATCCAAATTTGGTGTTCCTAGCACCAAGTGACCCCGAGATACGGGGCCGCAAAGTGGGGGCGGAAAATCATTTTTTGCTGCAGAAAAGTGCTTGACTCGAGTATAAGCCGAGGGGGGCACTTTCAGCACAAAAAATGGGCTGAAAAACTCGGCTTATACTTGAGTATATATGGTAAGTAAAAAAAAAATCAATAGCAGGTAGTGTTTTATGGCAGAAGAGACTGCCTGCAAAACCTCTTTCCATGACTTCTATCAATTAAAAAAAATATATATATTATTATTAATATATGTTTTTTTTTATTATTTTATTACTAATAATATTAATAATAATAATAATAATATACTGACTGCATTGTATCTGCACATAAAGTATGTGCTGAATGAGCAGAAAAAGTAACTGCCATACAAACAGTGTACATCGGATACAATAATACTACAGATCACTTTACACAGAAGACAACAATCGTCTGTGCGGCCAGCATTGGGTATGACAATAAACAAGTCCCATGGACAAACACTAGCAAAGGCTGAAATGTTTCTCAAGTCCATATTTCTATCATAGACAGTTATATATAGCATTCTCTAGAGCAAAGTAGCAAAACCATGTATCTGTTAACCGACTCAGTTAACTTTACAAAGAACATTCTTTATACAAAAATGTTATGGTTAACAAAATGAAAACATATGTATAAACTTCAGGATTAAAAACAGTTATTCAGAAGTTTCCTGTTTAAGGAATCCACTTAAATCTGCTTGTATAACATCATTGCCAGCATTTTAAATTCATTTCCAGGGACGCTTTACTGCCAACATGCTGTCCCTAAAGCGTTTGTTACCCCAACACTTTATATTTCTGATATGTCCCTGCTGTACCATGTACTTGTATGAGAAAGTATCCTGTTCTCTTTATAATGCTTTCTTTATGTGAAATCCCTGGTGATCCTGCCAGTCTCTTTGCTTTAATATTAAAAACTGACCACTCTAAGCAGGAGAACACACTGTGGTCAGTTCTCTAGCTGTGCTGAGAACTCTGTGTACTCTCCTCCAATGATCAGGCTTGTCCTGACATGCCTCCCCCCCAGCACAGCCATTCAATGGAAAGCTCAGTGTCCTGCTGCTTCTCCTCCCCCAGCTCTTATGCAGCTGAGAACAGAGGGAATGTGATTACTTATAAAAAAAGGGGAAAAAAGGCATTTATAATTTCATACAAAAATGTTTTGCCTTTCATTTCTATTTTAAACTGAATGGGTTGCTTTACAATCACTTTAAGCCCAACTGAACCTTCAGTTTAAATACATGCTATGTAAATAAAAACAAAAGGTGTTCAAAGCCTAATGCCCCGTACACACGTTCGGATTTTACGACAACAAATGTTGGATGTGAGCTTGTTGGCGGAAAGTCCGACCGTGTGTATGCTCCATCGAACATTTGCTGTCGGACTTTCCACCAACAATGTTGGCTAGCAGGTGCTCAAATTTTCCGCCAACAAAACGTTGTTGTCGGAATTTCCGATCGTGTGTGCACAAGTCCGTTGCACAAAAGTTCACGCATGTTCGGAATCAAGCAGAAGGAGCCGCACTGGCTATTGAACTTCCTTTTTCTCGGGTCGTCGTACATCTTGTACGTCACCGCGTTCTCACGTTCGTAATTGTTGGCCAACATTTGTGTGACCGTGTGTGTGCAAGACAAGTTGGAGCCAATACCCTTCGAACAAAAATCCACGGTTTTGTTGTCGGAAAGTCCGATCGTGTGTATGGGACATTACAGTTTGTTTCCTTTAGAAACCTGTGGTACCCCCCCAAAAAAATACAAAAAAGTCAAATGTCAAAGAGGAGCGGAGGAGAATGGCATGTCAGACCTATGCAGATAGACCACTGCTTTCACATAGAGAGTTGGGGACACTTCCACTTGGATTGCCTATGTGCTCCTTACCCCCCCTCCCTGCAGTCTTCTGGGACATGCCACACTGATACCAGAATACTGCAGGACCATTCACAATAAGGCCCCTTTTACACTGGGGTGGTGGGTGCGTCGGCGATAAAGCGCTGCTATTTTTAGCGGCGCTTTACCGTCAATTTCATGGCGCTATTCGGTTGCTAGCGTGGCGCTTTTACCCCCGCTAGCGGCCGAAAAAGGTTAAAACCACCGCAAAGCACTGCTGATTTCAATGGGCAGGAGCGGTTTAGGAGCAGTGTATACACCGCTCCTTCCCCGCTTCAAAGATGCTGCTATCAGGACTTTTTTTAGCGTCCTGCCAGTGCACCGCTCCAGTGGGAGCTTTCACATCGGAGAGACAGCAGCGACTCTTTCAGGGCGCTTTGCAGGCGCTCTTTTTAGCGTTATAGCGCCTGCAAAGCGCCCCAGTGTGAAAGGGGTCTAAGCAGTGTGACTCGCACACGCGCAGTGGAAACCTGGTTGTGACAGCTTGTGGCCCACAGTTAAGATGCCGGTGCCGGGGACCAAAGCCTCTTCCCGACACCCCTTCAGAGGAGAACAGCGCTGGATCCTGGGACAGCTAAGTGCCTGTTTATTAGAAGTCAGAACCTACAGTTTTTGTAGCTGATGACCTTTAATTTTCTGAAAAATGACTAGAACTCCTGTTTAAGAAAATTACCTGCAACACTTTGAGGAATTTTGGTTTGAAGCACCTGAAATGCATTTAGCTAATTGAAATGGAAGGTTTAGCTGGGCTTTAAATCTAATATAGTACAGTGGTATATGACACTCCATATTTAACAAAGATCTCAAATTGTATACCATGAAAAAGAGGCCTCCACTGTACAGCCAACCAAGGTATATTTCTTGAAAAATTATTTCTAGGGAAAATTTTTAAATGCTTGAATGTTACCAAAAAACAGACATGCGGCGGTAGTGATAATCATGAGTTCTGATGGACCCTAAACTGAATGAGGAGGATGGGGTGTTGTACTGAACACAGTGTACCCTCATTGCTCCAAAATTTCACATTTCATTGAAGTAACAATTGGATTGGCCAGTCATCTCCAGTCACAAGAGGATCACCATAAATCCCATTGAAAGAGTTCAAGCTCGAAGAGAGGATCGTCATAATCCCTGCTTAGCCAAGGTCTGCACAGCCTCAAAAGTCATAAACAGTACTTAGCAGAGTCTGGCAGAGTGCTCATAGCGGTCATAAACACGCGTTAAGACAAAGACTCACGATTGGTTGTTGCAAAAAACTATTCAGAAGCAAAACACATGTGTGGCTCCATTGCCCAGACCTGAATTTGCCCTTTTCATACACTTTTGACTCCCAAATGCTACACAAAATTCCATAATCCCTGTTATGATAAAATGACTTTAATAACAGTTGTCTACTCAAATGTATGTAAAAAAAAACAATCAAGTAGGTATCAAACATGCCTATTCACATTACATCAACCAAGGAGAATAGGCATAGGATCCATATCTTGTCTGATGTATATTAAATTGTGAGTTAAAGTGTTACTAAACCCAGGACCCTGCATTCACTATATCTCGTCTCCCACAGTACACAGAACATGGAAATGCAATTATTATAGTAAATTTAAACTGCTAAATACCTTTTCTCATCAGCAGTTAGAGCAGCCTTGTGACTTCTATCAGTGTCCAGCAAAGCACTGGTTAAAGCTTGTAGGGAGAGTTATCATTCTCCCCTGATTGTCCTATGATGCTGCAGGACTCCTGACTCTCTGTCTGGACAGTGCTTATTGGCCCTGTGCTGATCACATGCACTCCCCCCCCCCAAAAAAAACTCTCTAACAATACACACCAAACTGAGCATGTGCAGCTTGCTCCCAGGCTCTGTGCTATCAGCAAATGGTTTGGGGACTTTGGAAGCAGGGGAGAATCAGAGAAGACAGTATCAAACAGCCTTTTTACACAATGCAGAGGATTAACCCCTTAGGTTCCACGGTGAGTATAACAAGCATGCTTTACTGCATATACAGACGGATTTTACTCCTGTGGATTTAGTAACACTTTACTTATGTTCAATAATATTTTGGGAACTGTGAGACTGTAAAACATGGTCATCGGGAAATATTGACATAATTTGAAAAATTGGCATTGAGGGAGTGTCAACTGAAACTGCTAGGTCAAAAAAACTTTTCAGCTTTGAAAAACTGTTGCTTAACCACTTGCTTACTGGGCACCTAATCCCCCCTCCTGCCCAGACCAATTTTCAGCTTTCAGCGCTGTCTGTCTTTGAATGACAATTGCGCGATCATACAACACTGTACCCAAATGATATTTTTATCATTTTTTCCCCACAAATGGAGCTTTCTTTTGGTGGTATTTGATCACCTCTGGGTTTTTTATTTCTTGTTAAATAAATTAAAAAAGACTGAATATTTAAAAAAAAAAATACAGTGGTGTGAAAAAGTGTTTGCCCCCTTCCTCATTTCCTGTTCCTTTGCATGTTTGTCACACTTAAGTGTTTCGGAACATCAAACCAATTTAAACAATAGTCAAGGACAACACAAGTAAACACAAAATGCAATTTGTAAATGAAGGTGTTTATTATTAAAGGTGAAAAAAATCCAAACCATCATGGCCCTGTGTGAAAAAGTGATTGCCCCCTAAACCTAATAACTGGTTGGGACACCCTTAGCAGCAACAACTGCAACCAAGCGTTTGCGATAACGTGCAATGAGGCTTTTACAGCATCCTGGAGGAATTTTGGCCCACTCATCTTTGCAGAATTGTCCTAATTCAGTTACATTAGAGGGTTTTCGAGCATGAACGGCCTTTTTAAGGTCATACCACAACATCTCAATAGGATTCAGGTCAGGACTTTGGCTAGACCACTCCAAAGTCTTCATTTTGTTTTTCTTCAGCCATTCGGTGGTGGACTTGCTGGTGTGTTTAGGATCATTGTCCTGCTGCAGAACCCAAGTTCGTTTCAGCTTGAGTACACGAACAGATGGTCGGACATTCTCCTTCAGGATCTCTTGGTAGACAGCAGAATTCATAGTTCCTTTTATCACGGCAAGTCTTCCAGGTCCTGAAGCAGCAAAACAGCCCCAGACCATCACACTACCACCACCATATTTTACTGTTGGTATAATGTTCTTTTTCTGAAATGCAGTGTTCCTTCTACGCCAGATATACTTGGACACACACCTTCCAAAGAGTTCCACTTTTGTCTCATCAGTCCACAGAATGTTGTCCCAAAAGTCTTGGGGATCATCAAGATGTGTTGTGGAGAAATTGAGACGAGCTTTGATGTTCTTTTTGCTCAGCAGTGGTTTTCTCCTTGGAACTCTGCCATGCAGGCCATTTTTGCCCAGTCTTTTCCTGATGGTGGAGGCATGAACGCTGACCTTAACTGAGGCAAGTGAGGCCTGCAGTTCCTTGGACGTTGTTGTGGGGTCTTTTGTGACCTCTTGGATGAGTCGTCGCTGCGCTCTTGGGGTAATTTTGGGCGGCCGGCCACTCCTGGGAAGGTTCACCACTGTTCCATGTCTTTGCCATTTGTGGATAATGGCTCTCACTGTGGTTCGCTGGATTCCCAAAGCTTTGGAAATGGCTTTATAACCCTTTCCAGACTGATAGATCTCAATTACTTTCTTTCTCAATTGTTCCTGAATTTCTTTGGGTCTCGGCATGATGTGTAGCTTTTAAGGATCTTCTGGTGGACCTTACTGTGTCAAGCAGCTCCTATTTAAGTGATGCCTTGATTGTGAACAGGTGTGGCAATAATCAGGCCTGGGTGTGGCTAGAGAAATTGAACTCAGGTGTGGACAACCACAGTTATAGTATGTTTTAAAAAGGGGGGCAATCACTTTTTCACACAGGGCCATGATGGTTTGGATTTTTTTTCACCTTTAATAATAAACACCTTCATTTACAAATTGCATTTTGTGTTTACTTGTGTTGTCCTTGACTATTGTTTAAATTGGTTTGATGTTCTGAAACACTTAAGTGTGACAAACATGCAAAGGAACAGGAAATGAGGAAGGGGGCAAACACTTTTTCACACCACTGTACAGTTTTATATTTTGTTAATAAATTTTGCAAACAGGTAATTTTTCTCCTTCATTGGTGTATACTGATGAGGCTACACTGATGGGCACTGATAGGCTGCATTGATGGGCACTGATAAGGCGACACTGATGGGCACTAATAGGCGGCACTGGTGAGGTGGCACTGGTGGGCACGTATAGGTGGCATTGGTGGGCACTGAGAGGTGGCACTGATGGGTGGCACTGAAGGGCATTGATTTGTGGCACTGAAGGGCACTAATAGGTGGCACTGATAGCTGGCACTGATGGGTGGCAGTGATGGGCACTGATTGGCACTGGTAGGTGACACTGATAGGCAGCACTGGTAGGTGGCACTGATGAGGTACTGATTGGCACCACTGGTGGGCATTGATAGGTGGCACTCATGGGCATTGATAGGTGGCACTCATGGGCATTGATAGGTGGCACTTATGTACGGGTGGGCACTGATTGGTGGGCACTGTGGGCACTGATTGGTGGGCATTGACTCATGGCAGGCGGTACTGGTGGGCACATATATGAGGCAGCTTCACTTCTTCCTCTTCGGAACCGGTGTCCCTTCAACAGAAGCCGGCGATCAGCTTTTTTTTCTCCTCACGCTGTCAGCGTGAGAAGAAAATAAAAACGATTACCGATCTTCTGTGTACACCACGTGATCAGCTGTCATTGGCTGACAGCTGATCACGTGGTAAGGGGTCGATCCCAGTGGTAAGGGGTCGATTATGACATGAGAGGGGTGTGGAGTGTATTGAGGTGGGTAGTCTGACATGAGAGGGGTGCGGAGTGTATGGAGGTGGGTAGTATAACATGAGAGCGGTGTGGAGTGTATGGAGGTGGGTAGTATGACATGAGAGGGTTGCGGAGTGTATGGCGGTGGGTAGTATGTACATGAGAGGGTAGTATGACATAAGAGGGGTGCAGATGGTAGAAAAAGGTTGTATATGGTGGTATATGGTGTTAATGAGTCCTAATCACTGCAAAGGCCACCTTGCAGTGGCATGCATAGAGCAATTGAAGTTAGCAGCACAGCACCAGAACTAGCCTTCCAGCCTGCTGCAGAAACTGTTCTCACCGCCCCCTCCCCCATCTCAAGCCCCTTACTTAAGTCCTGGCATACAAGTCTCAAGTGCTCCAACAAAGCTGCTAGCTCACCTCCCTCCATACCTGACAGAACGAACTCCTGCATGTCCGTGCGTGCATGCATGCATCCCTATTGGGTACAGCATCGGCCGGCAACTCTGCCTCCACCTCTGCAATTTGTCTGCAGGTGGAGCTGGAGGACACTGAGAGGGGGCGCTGGAGAGTGCAGAGAGAGGCATAGAGGAGACTTCAGGTCAGCCAGGTGGCACTGTCCATATAGCAGCGCTGTATACAAGGGACCCTTTACCGGACCGGCACTCTCATCCCACCAGCTTGGGGACACTGACTGGGGACATTCCCTCCCACTCACACACACAAGTTGGGCAAATTAGGCAGCCGCGAGGCCCTTGTGAGTGTGAGGCCTTAGGCGACCTCCTAATTTGCCTAATTGGAGAGCCGCATCTGGTGAAAGGAAGACCGCTCTCTCTCTTTTGTGTGGGGATTTCAGCCCTGTACACTCCCCAGGCCAGTCTGCACAATCTCCCCTGGATAAATTCACATTCCTTATATAGTTTGCATAGGAGATTATTTCTCCGTTCTTTGGCCCCACCTCCAGGCAGCTCTCTACAATTGCCTGACACAGAGGATTTGTGTGTGAGACAATATCCTGTTACAGGACTAGGCTACAGCTAAGGCTTGTCTACTCAGTGTTTGCAGTTTGGAGGAGAAATACAGTACATCATGGTAAAATATAAAATACTTTTGTTTGCTGCTTTACTGTTTAAACAACCATAGTATGTACACTTTCCTCTGTGTTCCATGCTGTTGACACTTTGCAATAACAGGGCAATGAACTTCTACAGAAGCTGCCATTCCTATGGCAACTTATAAACAACAATGTGCACCACAGTTTGCTTTCTGCACAGGCACGAGACTAGGAAGTGCATATTGAGTGGCCAGCAGCACAGAAATCCAGGAAGTAAACAGGCAGCAGCTTCAGCTGCCCACAGTTAAGATGGAGGCACCTCAGTGTGTGTTCTAACTGTGGGGGATGGGACAGACTTAGGGAGGAGACTGATCGTTGTTCTTATATACTAGGAACAACAGATCAGACTCCTCACCCCTGACAGAATGTGGATTTGTGTGTTTACACACACAAATCCCTATTGTTGCTCTGCCAGGAGCAATCACGGGTGCCCGGTGGTCATCGCGGCCGCCTGGCATGCGCATCGCCTCCTTAGGGACGCGGCGGGTGCATGCGCCCCTATACTCCTTAAAGCTCCCACTGTACAGCTACAGCGATTTGTGCAGGAGTGCCATTCTGCCGCCATCAATCGACGGCGAGCAGTCGACAAGTGGTTAAAACACTTGGTTTCTACCCTGCACCTTCATCTGCAACCCTCTTTCCATAGTTATATTATTGTCCTGAGCCTCCCATTGTGCTTTACACTTGCACAGCTGGTCAAAATTGCATCCTGCAGACATACATGTCCAGAGATGCTTCAGCCTTACTCTTATGTTGTAGCAAGAAGTCATATAAAGTAAAAAAAAAGGGAGAGCTTTGAGGCCTCATGCACACTGGACCTTTTTGGACATTTTTACAGGTGCTGTTTTTGGCTTCAGAAGTTTTTTTCTACAGTCAATAAACTCTCCAGCATATTATCCTATGTGTCTATGCACACATAGGCTGTTATCAACTGTTTTTGTCGGGGGGCGTTTTTTGGCTGTAAAAAAATAGTGGGTTCTGAGAGGAGTTTTTCAGCTGTAAACATGCTCTAACGTCAAAAAACGCCAACAAACGCAGATAAATGCCAATAAACGCTCCAAAATGCGGCTCAACAGCATTTTTTTAACGTTTTTAAACCCATTGAAAAAAAACACTTAAAAAAGGTAACGCTAAAAGCACTATGCTGAAGAACGTTGAAAAAGTCACTGCAAAGCTACTGGCATTTTTATAACGTTATTATAACGTCCAGCATACATGAGGCCTGAATGTTGAACATTTCAGGATGTTGATTCCTACACATAAAAACTAAAAAAGATCAAAGCAAAAGTTTTGAAATAGAAAGGTAAGTGGTGCTGGAGGGACAGGCGCAGAAAGAAGAGATCAAGGACATGTAGCAAGTCTACCTATTGTAGGTTTGTTGCTATAGGTTGTTCAACTCGGATGTAGAGCAATCAAAGCATTCAAATAAAAAAAGTAAACTAAAGGCACATTTTTATTCAAAATGTTTTCACTGAAATCCTGCCACCCAGAACTGTAACTTCTTACTTTATAATAGAGAATGAATTTGCAGTAAGTACCCTTATCATTTCCCATGCTGTATTACACTAGTATCTTTTGCTTGGTAAAGGCATTTCATTTTCTGATTTAAAATAGTGTTTTATAAAATAAAAAATACAATATGCCTCATCATGTGTTTCACAATTTTTTGATCTTAGATGATACCACGTTACGTTTTCATTATTTACTTGTCAAAAATTTTGCAGTGGCCATCTTGTGCTTAACCAGCCCAGAAGATTGTTCGGTATGTTCAATTGCCAGTCTGGCATTTCCTGCTCAGAAAGAGACATTTCTCCTCAAGTGAGCTCTTTTCATGCTTTCCATTCCATTCCAGCAAATAGTCTTGTCAATTACTTACATAGGTGACAATATAGTATTTCTATGTTACTGCACTTACCAGCCTTCTCTTTTTCAGAAATCACAGGAAGAGCCTAAAATGAAAAAATAAAAAATACTGTATTATAAGCAATAAGGAATTCAGCTGTTTTCAATAATATTAATAATATGTTAGACTTTGTAATGTTCCTTTTTATTGAAAAGTGCTAAATTTAATGTTTTATTTGATATACTTATTATAACTGTTCATTTTTAGTAGGGTTGTCCCGATACCACTTTTTTAAGACCGAGTACAAGTATCGATGCTTTTTTTCAAGTACTCGCTGATACCGATTACCGATACTTTTTTTTATGTCATGTGACAGTTTTCAAAGCACAATACAGATTAGGTGGCACTGACATGCAGCACTGATGAGCACTGATAGGATTATGTGGCACTGATGAGCACTGACTGATGGCGGGCACTGACAGATGGCACTGATGGCTGGCACTGACAGGTGGCACTGGCAGGTGGCTGGCACTGATAGATGGCTGGCACTGATAGATGGCATTGATAGGTGGCGCTGGCACTGACACGTGGCTGGCACTGATGAGCGGAACTTATGGACATTGGGCACTGATAGGTGGCATTTATGAGCACTGATGGGCAAGCATGCACTGAAATGCCATGAGGAAAGGCTGCCTGCGACGGCCCATCTTGGTACTCCTTGCACATGGCCGCATAAAAGCAGCAGCGGCCATCTTGTTACATCCAGCCTGAACTATATGGGCTGGGTGTAACAAGATGTCCTCTGCTGGCTTACTGCGGCTGAGTGCAGGGTGTACCAAGATGTCGGGATGCCCAACCGCTGACGTCAACACGGAGCATCACTTCCGCTGTTCCACCCGCTGACTTCCGGTTGCGCTGGCAATACTAGTATCGGAACAACCCTAATTTTTAGATTGCTAGACAAAAAGATATTTTCAATTCTGAAAACCAATTAAACAAACAAATCAAAAGCCAAACTTTTTTTATTTTATTTTTATTTTTGGACAGGGTATGAAATGGTTAAAACCTCTCAAGTATTTTTCTGCTGTCTTTATCAATTGGAGAAATGTTCCTTCACTTCTGGCCCTCTAGACTAAACAGGAAGATCGAGAAAATCTCTGCAAAGCGAGGGAAATCCTCTCCTAAACAGTTGTAACCTGAACAAGTATCCCCACCGGAAGACTTCTCCTGAATCAGGTTTGGAAACAGCTCACAATTTTTGATTTCCATCACTTTCAGTTCTGGTGAAATTAGTTATAAGGACAAAAAGAGAAGGCAAATCTCCCAAGCGTGGTATGGACAGCAATAAAGACTTGATAGGGTTGCCAACTCTTCCCTGCTGTATCCAAAACTCAAAAAATTCAAAATTGGATGTTAATACACTTTAAGAATTTAATATTATTTAATTGTCTGAGGCAGGGGTCCTAAAACATTTCAGTATGAGGGCCACAAGGTGTACTTTACAGATACTTCTAGGACAAAAAAAATCTCCATCAGTGTCCCCCCATTACTTCAGGGTCCCCATAAGAGTCCCTCCCTACATCAAATGTCCCCATCAAAGTCCCCTTCTACATCAAGTGTCCCCATCAGAGTGTATTTTTAGCGCCGCTTTACTGTCGTTTTAGCAGCGCTATTTGGCCAAAAAGGGGTTAAATCCACCCACAAAATGCCGCCGAAGCGGCGTTTTGCCAGCGGTATCACAGCACTGCCCCATGGATTTCAATGGGGAGCAGTGGTGGAGGAGCGGTGGAGGAGCGTTGAGTTTGCCGCTCCTTCACCGCTCAAAAGAAGCTGCTGACCTGAGAAGCTTTTCTGATGCCCTGCCAGTGCACCGCTCCAGTGTGAAAGCCCTCAGGCTTTCACACTGGAGTGCATGGAGCAGCTGTTTTAAGGCGCTATTTTTAACGTTATAGCGCCTGCAAAACGCCCTTAGTGTGAAAGGGGTCTTACATCAGTGTCCACATCATAGTCCCTCTTTACTTCAGAGGCAGAGAACAGAAAAAGTCTTTTAGCGGGCCGAATGTGGCCAGTGGACCATAGTTTGGAGACCCCAGGTCATTTTTTTATGGCATCAATACTGTTTATTGGTTGTGAGTAAAAATAATACATATTACTTTTTCTTGCAATCAGTATACAGTATGTGATCTATTTTACCTCACAAAATATGTGTGATTCTCTCCAGACTCAGGCGAGTTATCATATTTCTATGATACTCCAGGCAAACAGCTAAATAGGATAATTAAAGCTGAACTCTAGTCTAATGCGGCGTACACACGAAGGGACTATCCCGCGGGATTATCCTCTGGACTGAAGTCCGGCGGACTTTTTGGCGCCAAAGTTTTAAGTTTGGTTTTAAAATTATCCGCTGGACTTGGCAGTCCGGCGGACAATCCCGCCGTTAGTAGGCAAGTCCGCGGGACTTTTGAAATGAACGGACTTGCCGCTCATCGGCAAGTCCGTTCATTTAGCACGTGACTTCAGGTTACGTAGCTAGCGTAGGCAGTAAATGCCGCCGCGCTAGCTCCGTAAGCTGGCATGGATTTAAAAGGACTCCCCACGCCGAAAAACGGCGTGGGGGTTCCCCCCAAATCCATGTCAGACCCTTATCCGAGCACGCAGCCTGGCAGGCCAGGAAAGGGGTGGGGACGAACGAGCGCCCCCCCCTCCTGAGCCGTACCAGGCCGCATGCCCTCAACATGGGGGGTGCCCTGGGGAAAGGGGGGCCGTGTGGCCCCCCACCCCAAAGCACCTTGTCCCCATGTTGATGAGGACAAGGGCCTCTTCCCGACAACCCTGGCCGTTGGTTGTCGGGGTCTGCGGGCGGGGGCTTATCGGAATCTGGGAGCCCCCTTTTATAAGGGGGCCCCCAGATACCGGCCCCCCACCCTATGTGAATGAGTATGGGGTACGATGTACCCCTATCCATTCACCTAAGGTGTAAAATGTAAAGTACAAAAACACACACACTTTTGAAAAAATATTTTATTGCACTGCTCCGGGGGTCTTCTTCCGTCTTGGGGGTCTTCTCGCCGGACTCCTCCGCTCTCTTCTGCTCTTTTTACCTAGCTCTTTCACGAGCGGAGGAGTCCGGCTACCTTCTTCATCGCCGCCGTCTGGGGGTCTCGATCCGCCTTCGGGGGTCTTCCGGGGGTCTCTTCTGTTCTTGCGGCGGTCGTCGTCTTCCGCGCCGTCGGCGCCTTCTTCTTCTTCTTGTCCTTCTTCTTGTTCTTCTTCTTCCGATGTTGACCCGATGCTCTCTCTGCCCGGAATGCCTGTGCCGCGCTGCGCTGGGACTTATATAGGGGCATGGGGACAGGGTCACATGCTCATGTCACATGGTGACCCCGCCCCCTTGCGATGTCACAGTCCCAGCATCCTCCGGGACTGTGACAACACAAGGGGGCAGGGGTCACCATGTGACATGAGCATGTGACCCTGCCCCCCATGTCCCTATATAAGACCCAGCGCAGAGCGGCACAGGCATTCAGGGCAGAGACAGCGACGGGTCAACATCGGAAGAAGAAGAAGAACAAGAAGGACAAGAAGAAGAAGAAGGCGCCGGCGGCACGGAAGACGACGACCGCCGCAAGAACAGAAGAGACCCCCGGAAGACCCCCGAAGGCGGATCGAGACCCCCAGACGACGGCGGCGACGACGAAGAAGGTAGCCGGACTTCCCCCGCTCGGTAAAAGAGCTTGGTAAATGGCGGGGGAGTCCGGCGAGAAGACCCCCAAGACGGAAGAAGACCCCCGGAGCAGTGCAATAAAATATTTTTTCAAAAGTGTGTGTGTTTTTGTACTTTACATTTTACACCTTAGGTGAATGGGTAGGGGTACATCGTACCCCATACTCATTCACATAGGGTGGGGGGCCGGTATCTGGGGGCCCCCTTATTAAAGGGGGCTCCCAGATTCCGATAAGCCCCCGCCCGCAGACCCCGACAACCAACGGCCAGGGTTGTCGGGAAGAGGCCCTTGTCCTCATCAACATGGGGACAAGGTGCTTTGGGGTGGGGGGGCCGCACGGCCCCCCTTTCCCCAGGGCACCCCCCATGTTGAGGGCACGCGGCCTGGTACGGCTCAGGAGGGGGGGCGCTCGTTCGTCCCCACCCCTTTCCTGGCCTGCCAGGCTGCGTGCTCGGATGAGGGTCTGACATGGATTTGGGGGGAACCCCCACGCCGTTTTTTCGGCGTGGGGAGTCCCTTTAAATCCATGCCAGGTCACGGAGCTAGCGCGGCGGCATTTACTGCCTACGCTAGCTACGTAACCTGAAGTTATGTTCTAAATGAACGGACTGCTCCGTGTGTGGGCAAGTCCGTTCATTTTCAAAAGTCCCGCGGACTTTTGGCCGGCGGATTATCCGCCGGAGAAGTCCGTGCGTGTGTGGGCAAGTCCACACGCTCGGAAAGTCCAGCGGACCCAGCTGAAAGTCCGGCGGGATTGTCCGCGGGATTGTCCGCTGGACTAAGTCCGCCGGCAAAAGTCCGCACGTGTGTACGCGGCATTACACTCAGTCTTGCACAATTGTACAGTTTTCTCTCCAGTACTTAAAATACTTGCATATAATTTCACTGCACACTGTAAGCTTCTCTTAATGTGCATCAGAAGCTGAAGCAAGTCAGACAGATCCTTCCTCATTTCCTGGCTGGAGGACATTCAGCATCATCTAGTCTTTTCCTCTCCAGATTTAAAGTCTTTGGCCTGCCCCTTTCTGGTATCAAAATAAACTTTATTGCAACAGAAAGTTACAGACTTAATAAAGTGGAGGTAGGTTGAATATTTGTCAAGGAATAAGAAGTATCATGCCCATGCAGGGACTTTGCATACATCATACATCAAAAGATATAGAATGACAAAATGTATGCTTGTACCAGGCATGCCCCTGTCATTCATTGGCTTTCAGTTATTTCAATCTTAGAGGCTCAGCATTACATGGGGGCATTACCTAGGGCACTGTCAGGGCTGGGCTCAGCCCTTCCTTCTCAGAGCTGGCCGCTCAGCTGTCGGCTAATTGCCAGCTTCTATCTCTCCACAGTTACTCAGCTGTTGATGATATCCTGCTCGTCAGTCCTGCCTACTTAAGCCGTCCAGTCCAGAGGATCTCTGCCTTCGCCTTAGTCAACATCACAGAGATGCTCTCCTGCATTCCTGTTTAAAGACTTGCTTGGCTGACATCCCTTCTGGCTCCAGATCCTGCTTGCTGTTTTACTACGCTCATCTCCAGCTCCCTGACGTTTGGCTTGTCTGACTATCCGTTCCGGTTCCTGAACCCTGGCTATGTTTTGACTATGTTTGTTCTAATTACTTTTATAATTAAACAAGTGTGATTTAACTGTACTTCTGTCTTGGTCCGATTTCATGGTTTCTGACAGGCAGTCTGCCTGTAAATGCAGCCTGCATAGGAATGTTCTCTCCTTCAGACTGACATCCACCTATCAATGCATTTTCAATTTTGCATAACTCCTCCCAAGAGCCAGCCCATAGCTTGCATTAGGGCTGAGGACTCTTGAGAAGTGTACTGTAACATGATGTTTTTAGCAAGCTAAATACAGCACCCTGCTGGCCCCTCCAACCAGCCTGCATTGCATAAAGAAGCACAGAGACGTAGTGATGACACTGGCTCTTTAATAAGTTATGAAGTAAAACAAAAATGTTTAATTTGAAAATGTAATTAGCTATCATGTTGAGGGGGAGGGACCAGAGAAGGTAAAATATAAGAAGATTTAACCTCAACCTTAAATATATAAGACAACTGTTTCAGCTGCCAAATGATTTGTATTTCCAATAATTTTCTTCTGGGATTTACACAGTTCTACGACACCACATAACCCAGTCTGGAAGGAGAGGAGACATGATTTTTCTATGCTGCAGCTCAGTAACACTAATGCCCCAATTTCGGCCAGGAAAAGATTGAGAGCATGTTCTGAATTTTTCGGTCAGAAAAATTTCCGATCGGAAATTCCGATCGTCTGTACAAATTCTGACGCGCAAAATTCCTACTCATGCTCGGAAACAATTTGACGCATGCTCGGAAGCATTGAACTTCATTTTCTCGGCTCGTCGTAGTGTTGTACGTCACCACGTTCTTGACAGTCGAAAGTCCAGAAAAAAACTCCAAGTTTTTTCCTACGGAAAATCCACTCGTGTGTATGGGGCATAACTGGTCTTCCCCACCACCTTGTTAAAGGACAATTAAATGTAACTTTATTCTCTCCTATAACCATGCTTCTTGGACTGCAGCACTACTGATTGGTTCCTTGTGTTGCTTCTTCCTCTCCCATTCTTAGCTCTGTTGTACAGGGACAGCAAAATTCTGATATCAAGTCAAATTCTAGTATTTTGCTTGCCTTAGAAAAATAAATGTAATAATGTAATACAAATAAATACAGAGATGCATTCATTTTTATATCTGCCTAGAAGCTAGCTTTAAAGTGCACCTACACTTGAAATCAAAATCTGGCCATACAGTATATGTGGCAACTTGATTGAGTGATTGAAGTTGTGTTTTTATTTTTGGTTGGTAGTTTTGATGGATCGCAAGAAGAACACAAATTATTCTGACTGAATGTGGCAGAAAAATATATATATCTATCACTTGTTGTGGGATTGCTATAATTTTTGCCTACTTTAAAACCAATTTTGACCACAATTTTCTCTTTAACCTTTCTTTCAATAAACTTTTTTGAAGCTGTCATTTCAACTGTATAGATTGAAATTTTCAAATTAAGTGAATTAAATTGCAATAAAAATTATCTAATTCAAATTGTAAATGTTTGCAATTGAATTATATCTTTATTGCAGGCATAATCTTCATTGTTAAATCCTGGATAAATGGATAAATTCTTCCACATATACAGTACAATGTTGATGGATGGTCTGTTACTACATATACTATATTTGTGGCTTTTTAATACAGAAGCAACCAAAGGCATTTACTTGTAGGATCTAAGGCCTGTGAGAATGCTTTTTTACTGTGCAGTTTTTGTCTTTATATGGTCAGGAAGATCCCTGATGATTTCTAATATCTCAGGAATTTACAATAAGGGGGTTACATTATAAAGCATCAGGCATTTTCTACGGCTATTGAACTGCAGATATACTGTATATTGCAATACATTAACAGTCATGACTATGTATTTTTACATAAATACAAGTAGTAAAGATCTTTGATTATTATCAGCATGTCACTATAGGCTGCCCTAAACAAAAACATTTTTTGGGGAATCTAATTCATATAATGTGTGCATCCATAATTCTTAATTGTGCAATTTTTTGCTTTAAAGTGTAAGTCCCGGCAAAAATTAACTAACTCTAAACCTGCTCTCTGTCACGTTCTAAACCTAATCTATCTAACCTTGTAAAGCAAAAATCACTGTACTTACCTATTTTGCAGGTGATCTTGTTTGGATTTCAGTGGCAAAAGCTGTGTGCAGGAGAGGATCAACAAGGGTTGTGAAATGGCTGGGAAGTGACGTCACCCATAGACTTACTATGGGACTTCCGTTGTCGACTGCCTCTCCTGCACCTGCTTACACACTGAAGCCACCGCTGACAGCTGATGCTGGGACTGGACCAGATCAGCTGCAGAAAAATGCTTGAGGGGGGCACTTTCAGCACAAAAAAATATGCTTTACAAGGTTAGATAGATTAGGTTTAGAATGTGGCAAAGAGAAGGTCTAGCGGTTGTTAGATTTTGCCTGAACTTCCACCAATTGCTGACATTATACTGCGGCCTGCTGTAGGTGTACATTGGCTGCTTTAAAAACAATAGCAGGCACGCGTGCGCCTCCGGAGCCAAAGTGCATGACAAGAGGCCTCAATGTCCGCCGGCCACCCACGATCGTTCCACAGAGAGCCAGAATGAGGATCTGTCAAAGTTAGCAAACAGATCCCGGTTCTGACAGGGGAGTAGAGAGAGATCTGCTGTTGCTAGCGATCAGGAACAGCGATCTCTCTCTACTTCCAGTCAGTCTACTCCCTCCACAGTTAGAAACACCTCCCTAGGGAACACTTAACCCCTTGATCGCCCCCTAGTGTTAACCCCTTCCCTGCCAGTGACATTTATACAGTAATCAGTGGCTATTTTTAGCACTGATCGCTGTATAAATGTCACTGGTCCCAAAAATGTGTCAAAGGTGTGAGATGTGTCCACCATAATGTTGCAGTCCCGATAAAAATCGCATATCGCTGCCATTACTATTAAATAAAAAATAATAATAAAAATGCTATAAATCTATCCCCTATTTTGTAGATGCTATAACTTTGCACAAACCAATCAATATACGCTTTACCAAAATTATGTAGAAGAATACATATCGGCCTAAACTGAGAAAAAATTAGCTTTTTTAAAAAAAACTGGGAAATTTATTATAGCAAAAAGTACAAAATATTGTGTTTTTTTTCAAAATTGTCGCTCTTTTTTTGTGTATATCGCAAAAAATAAAAAGAGAGGCGATAAAATACCACGGAAAGAAAGCTCTATTTGTGGGAAAAAAAGGACGTCAATTTTGTTTTGGGTGCAGTGTCGCACGACCGTGCAATTGTGAGTTAAAGCGACGCAGTGCCGAATCGCAAAATATGGCCTGGTCATTCAGCAGCTAAATCTTCCCGGGGTTTGAAGTGGTTAAGGGGGTGAATCCTTCCTTGACTGAAGTGGTTAAGAAATCATTTGTATGTGTGAAAAAACTGCATCCATAGAATCATTCTTTTTGTCCTTGTTTTAGGTGTATTGCACTAAACTGTTGCATGTTGGTCTGTTAATGGTTAACAGAGGTTCTGTTTGGTATTAAAGGTTAAAGTTCATTTCATAATTAAAATAGTTTTAAACCCAATAAAGGGGCTGCGGCCTAAACTTTTTCACAATCCTTGTTGTGTGTTTATTTTTTATTTTAAGTATGTTCTTATGGTATAATGGGTGTTAATGGGTTGTACAATCCCATAATCCTTCCTCTCAGGAATTAAATTAAATGGTTTGATGGGCTAAATATATTTAGTGACAAAGGTAAGCTGGAATTGAATATACTTCTACCACGTTTGCAGCATTTAGTTTCTTCAAGGAATTAATATTTATTTCTACTGAATATTATGTTTCATGCGCTATTTTGACACTGCATAATACTTTTATGATGGTAAACAATTTTGAAAATCATATTTCTATCTGAAAATCTCAATAAAAATATTACAGACAGCATGGATTCATGAAAGACAGAAGTTGTCAAACAAAACTGATTTCTTTCTATGAGGAGGTAAGCAAAACCTTGGACAGAGGGGTGGCTGTGGACGTGGTATACTTGGATTTTGCAAAAGCATTTGGCACAGTTCCCCACACACAACTAATGTGTAAGGTAAAGTCTACAGGCTTGGAAAGATCAATTTGAAACTGGATAGAAAACTAGCTAAAAGACAGAATTCAGAGAGTAGTGGTTAATGATTCTTACTCTGAATGGTCTAAGGTTATCAGTGGTGTACCCCAAGGTTCAGTGCTGGGACCCTTACTTTTTAAGACCTTTATAAATGATATAGGGCCTGGGATTAAAAGTACCATTTCTGTCTTTGCAGATGACACCAAGCTATGCAGTGGAATAACGTCCTTACAGGATTTCTCCATTTTACAAGCTGACCTCAATGCTCTGTCTAATTGGGCAGCTAAACCTCATTTGCCACTTAATGTTGATAAATGTAAAGTTTTGCACTTGGGGGCTAAGCATATGCATGCATCATACGTAATAGGGGGAGTACAACTGGGGGAATCAATGTGGAGAAGGATCTGGGGGTTTTGGTAGATCATAAACTTAATAATAGCATGCAATGCCAAGCTGCGGTTTCCAAAGCAAGCAAAGTCCTTTCTTGTATTAAGAGAAGTATGGACTCCAGAGAGAGAGATATCATTTTGCCCCTGTTCAAATCATTAGTAAGACCTCATCTGGAATATGCAGTTCAGTTTTGGGCACCAGTTCTCAAAAAGGATATCAGGGAACTGGAGAAAGTGTAGAGAAGGGCAACCAAACTAATAAGAGGCATGGAGAAGCTCAGCTATGAGGAAAGATTAGAGGAACTGAATCTATTCCCTCTTGAGAAGAAGAGATTAAGGGGGGATAAGATCAACATGTACAAATACATAAGTGGTCCATATAGTGAACTTGGTGTTGAGTTATTCACTTTAAGGTCAACACAGAGGACGTCTAGAGGAAAAAATATTTCATCTCCAAATACGGAAAGGTTTCTTCACAGTAAGAGCTGTGAAAATGTGGAATAGACTCCCTACAGAGGTCGTTCTGGCCAGCTCAGTAGATTGCTTTAAAAAAGGCCTGGATTCTTTCCTAAATGTACAGAATTTAACTGGGTACTATGGTTTATAGGTAAAGTTGATCCAGGGAAAATCCGACTGCCTCTTGGGGGATCAGGAATGATTTTTTTCCCCTGCAGGAGCAAATTGGAGCATGCGCTGCTGTTTTTTTTGCCTTCCTCTGGGTCAACTGTGGGTATATGTTTGTGTATATGGGATTGTATTATTATTATTTTTTTTGGTTGAACTAGATGGACTTGTGTCTTTTTTCAACCTGACTAACCATGAAAAATTGAGTTTCGCGTTAATGATTTTAATGCTATTATCAATAATAGTAAAAAACGATAAAAACAATTGCCCTAAACCTTATACAGTTAAAGCAACAATATTGCTGCCAAAGCTAGCCTGAGCGTACTGTAAATTCTGTATAAGATAGAAATACTAGAAACAACTGTGAAAATATAGTGTAAGTGGGATGGGGACATCGAACCATTTATTGCACCTTTTTAACAAAGTTCCCAAAGTGTTGTTTAACTTTCCAAGTTAATCCTTAATCCTGCCCATTTCTAAATAGCTTTCTATATGTAGCTCTGTGGACATAACATCTGGATGATCTAGATTGTGCCTCCCACGCTGTTAGTGGAAAATAGATTTAAAGATTACACTTCTGTCTTTGAAAACATTTGTTGCACTATACACAGATATTCAGACATTTCCCATGGCCTTACAAAAATGCTAAATATTCCATCATGTCTTAGTGGGTTTTTTTCATTTTTGATTAAAGGCTAAGTTCACCTTTACACAAAAAATAATATATACACATCTTTTTGCAGGTAAAAAAACTTAAGTTTTTTTTTTAAAACCAGGAGCCTGGAAAGCTTGATATACGCGAATGCCTGTTAAGGGTAAAAGATGCAGGGGGGGGGGGGGGGGGGGCAGCCTTGACGCTCCTCGACCTCTCCGCAGCCTTTGACCCTATCAATCATAAAATTCTGGGAGATCGCATGAAATACCTTTTTGGATGTAGTGGCACTGTCCTCCGTTGGATCAACTCCTTTTTCACAGACAGGACCCATCAATTGCGGATGAACGCATGCAGCTCGCCAATGGAGTACCGCAGGGCTCGGCATTGTCGCCCCTGCTATTCAACTGCTATATGTGCTCACTCGCTGACATTATTGCTGCACACAATCTAGCATGCCAGATCTACGCAGATGACACGCAGATCCTGGCTGACGATGGGCCAAATATGCACCTACAACTGAGAAATGGACTCCTTCACATACAAAAATGGGTGTCCGCTAACAAGCTAGGCCTTAATGAAGCCTGAGGAGATGCTGGTGGGCCCTCAATCAACCACCAATTTTCACTTGGCCTGGCACACTTCTTTCTGCCCCATCCCAAAGATGGCAAAACAGGTCAGGAACCTAGGTATCATCTTTGATCCCTGCCTGTCATTTATTGTAAGCTTTAACGAGCAGGGCCCTCTGATCCCTCCTATATTGAATTGTATTGTAATTGTACTGTCTCCCCTGATGTTGTAAAGCGCTGCGCAAACTGCTGGCGCTATATAAATCCTGTATAATAATAATAATAATACCTCACGCAAAACTCTGTATCAAAAACTCCAACCTCTTTATACAGAGACTCCGGAAAATTAAAGTTGTACAGGGCCTTGTGCATTCCCGGTTGGATTGCTCTAACATCTTTATATGTACCTGGCAAATAGGTGAAAGGGATGCTCGATAGTGTAGCAGTTTTTTTTAAAAAGCATTTATTTGAATACAGGTAAAAATAAGACTCACATTTCTGTATGTATAGAACGGCATGTAAAAACGAGCAGCGAGCTCGTACCTCACTTCCGGTATCTCTGTACTTCCCGACGCGTGTTCGTCACGGTCAAGTGACTTCAGCAGGGGATCCCCTGATCAATGCTAAACAATGCTTAGTGTAATCAATTCTGGAGAGATCTTTCTTTATAATGTGCATGAATGTCCAAGTGCAATTTAACGTCAGTGGATAGTTTAACACAAAGTCAGTACAGTGCATTGCTAAGCAAAATTCATGTTGTCTCTGTAGAAATTATCTATCAAAATGCCCTTCATGATTGATTTTAATACATTGGACTGAAAATTTTCATCACTTTTGAACTTCCAAGTTGCTTCTTCCTGCTGCTCTGTGGGATGTAACTCTTGTAGTAGCATCTAGATAAAGTGTATGTCCAGCCAAAAGTTTTTGGGGAGGATAACGTGGGGAAGAGCAACAATGGCAACTGTTCAGATCAGGCATGTACTGGTCACCGGGACTACCGGGAGTTTCCCGGTGGACCGATGGCTCAGTGGGCCAGTTTCAGTGACAGCCAGTGGTGTCGCTAGGGGGTGGCTTTTGGGGCTATGGCCCCAAATCTGGGTCCCATAGCCCTGATTCCCAGGGATCCCCAACCATAGGGCCGTGGCCTCTCTGCAGCCATGCAGTGGGCAGCATGGGAGAGACAGAAAGCGGTCAGGCAGCACGGGAGGGCGAGAGAACAGAGAGCTGACATCATATCTCACTGCCCGCTCTGCATCACCACTGTTCTAACCTCACTGTGCAGCCTCGGGGCAGCAGAGAGATTACATCATCTCTCACTGCCTGCCCTCTCTCTGGTGACCCTGATGTAAGGAACGGCCCTCTGGGGACTTTGAGGTAAGGAGGGGCTCTCTGGGGACCCTGATGTAAGTGGGAGCTTTCTGGAGACCCTGATGTAAGTGGGTAGGGGCTCTCTGGGGACCCTGCTGTAAGGGGAAGGCTCTCTGGGGTTCCTGATGTAAGGGGGGCTCTCTGGGGACTCTGATGAAAGGGGGAGGCTCTCTGGGGACCCTGATGCAAGGCTGAGGCTCTCTGGGGACTCTAATGTAAAGGGGGGCTCTCTGGGGACTCTGATGTAAGGGGGAGGCTCTCTGGGGATCCTGATGTAAGTGGGGGGCTCTCTGGGGTCCCTGAAAAAAAAGCCATTTATACTTGCAGTGGATTGTTTTTACTTCTTTTTTGCATATCGTTTATATACTGTTTTTGTGTGTGTTTTTAAAATTAAAGTGGGCCAGTCTGGATGAAGTCCAGGGCCAAATTTTTGTCCCAGTCCAGCTCTGGTTCAGATCAATTTAAATTCACCTTTCTGAATCTGTAGTGGAATGTCTAAATTATACCCTATTAATTACATTTCCCACAAATGGGTATCTGAACATACCAAGGGAAGATAGCTCCCCCTGTCTTCCTCCATCAGTAGCTTAGAGAGGCCACACCTAAATAGATAGCAGAGAAAGTGATCTGCAGCCAGGTGAGAGACCTCCCCACCATCAGAACTTGTGTGTGGGAAGCTGGGTCACAGCTGAATAGCATACAGCTTTCCCTAATGACCAAGTTATTGTTAGAAGGCTCTCCCCAATTGCTACCAGAGTACTCCAGTTCCAGTGGGATGACCCTCTGTCCTTGGGTTTTGGATCCCTCCAGCTGTTCACCTGTGTTACCAGAGCTACCCCAGACTTGTTCTGCTTAACCAGCGGGTTAAGTGAAAAGAAAAATTACCTGATTCCCCCATCTACACATTCAATGTGGGCGGGAGAATCCCCCCTCTGTGTCGTCGTATTTTGAGAGCTTACAATCTAATAGGGTGGGGTAAGTGGTACAAAATGTAATAACTGTCGGGGATGAGCGGATGGAAGAGTTAAAATTTCAGTTGTTAGTTGGAGGCAGGATAGGCTTCCTTGAAGAGTTTTCAGGGATCACCTAAAGGCGGCCAGTGTAGGAGATAGCTGGACAGACTGAGGTAGAGAGTTCCAGAGGATTGTAGAAGCTCTGGAGAAGTCCTGAATAGGAGCATGGGAGGAGGAGACAAGAGAGCTAGAGAGCAGGAGGTACTGGGAAAAGGGGATAGTTTGGGTGATATTCTGAGACAAGGTTGATGATGTAGCTTGGGGCAGGGTTGTGAATGGCTTTGTATGTTATTATTAGTATTTTGAATTTAATTCACTGGGCATTCAGAAGCCAGTGGAGGGTTTGGAAGAGAGGGGTGGCAGACACTGCGTGGTTGGTTAAGTAGATTATTCTGGCAGCAGCATTCTTCATAGACTGAAGAGGGGAGAGCCTATGAGAAGGGAGTAGTAAAGGGGAGAGGTAACAAGGTGGGGAAGGCGGGGAATGGGTAGTTTGGTGGGATCATTTGTTAAAAAGGCACGAATTTTAGAGATGGTACAGAGGTGAATTCTACAAGCTTTTGACAGTGATTTTATTTGGGGATGAAAGGACAGGTCAGAGTCTAGGATTACACCTAGTACCTTGGCGTAAATGGAGGGACTGATAGTTGATCTGCGTTGAAACCAGTGTTGTTTATTGGATTGGATTGTGGAAACATACACAGGGGGTTGTCAGCTGCCTTGAGTTGGGCTTTTCGTAGGTTGCTCTTTAGGGAGGTAAGGGCTATCTCCGGGTAAGGCTGTTCATTTTATGTGCTGCCAGGAGATGGCTAAATTGCCTACAGTGACAGATAGGGAAGGGCTCAATTTTCTTAGAACAAACAAACATCTGGGGCTCTCGTGGCAAGTTCGCCCGCCGCAGAGTGGCCCATAATGCACTACGAGATCAGAGTATATAGTGCAGTCAGTGTAGTATATATAATACAGTTCAGAGTATATAGTGCAGTTCGTGTAGTATATATAATACAGTTCAGAGTATATAGTGCAATCCGTGTAGTATGTATATATAATACAGTACAGAGTATATACTGCAATCCCTGTAGTATATATAATACAGTGCAGAGTATATAGTGCAGTCCCTGTAGTATATATAATACAGTGCAGAGTATATAGTGCAGTCCGTGTAGTTATATAATACAGTTCAGAGTATATAGTGCAGTGTGTGAAGTATATATAATACAGTGCAGAGTATATAGTGCAGCCTGTGTAGTATATATAATACAGTGGAGAGTATATAGTGCAGCCCATGTAGTATATATAATACAGTTCAGAGTATATAGTGCAGTCAGTGTAGTATATATAATACAGTGGAGAGTATAGAGTGCAGTCAGTGTAGTATGTAGACCTGAAGGGCCTGGTATGGACTGGGGGGGGGGGGCGCATTTTTCCATAGATTTGTCATCTATATTCCTGGGAGCCCGCAATACGTTACAGCCACGAGCAAGTTTAAATAAAAAATTTTCATTTAGAAATGTCATTATTTCTGCGGCATGTTCTACACATCGCACATATGCACCACTTTACAGGCAGACTAAGGACACCCCCCAGGCACGATATTTAAAGGAACATTTAATTTTTATTGTTTCACTTTAAGCATCATTAAAATCACTGCTCCTGCAAAAACTATTGTTTTAAAAACTTTTTTTTTGCATTGATACATGTCCCCTAGGGCAGAACCCAGGTCTCCATACACTTTTTGTGGCAATAACTAGCATATAAGCCTTTAAAAATAGGACTTTTGATTTTTCATGTTCGTGTCCCATAGACTTTAATAGGGTTTGCATGTTTGCTAGAACTTTTTGCCTATTCGAGGTGTTCTGGTGCGAACCGAATTGGGGGGTGTTCGGCCCATCCCTAGTGACAGAGGACCCTTTGCAGCAGTTGCCACAGGGAGACTGTTCTCCCTGGTGTCCAGTACAGACTCTGTGGTAACCTCCTGAATGCAGAGTGAGTGAGGACTTGCAAGAGAAGGGCAAATGATCTTGGGACATATAGTCCGGAAAGCCAAGTTTTTCATGGGAGCCAGATTGTTGTGGACTACAAGTTCCAGCTGGCTGGAGAGAGAATACAGAATGCTGTGAGAGGAGATAAATAGCCTGAAGAGAGGATGAGTCAGTCTCTTGGGACCACGGCCTTCATCTGGAAGCAGTGATCCAGATGGTCAGAGAGAGCGTGGCTGTGTTGCAGCCTAGGCAGCAAGGGAAAGCCTCTGGGAGCAAATGTGGGTGCACTCTTTAAATCACACTGGGCCCATTCAATTGAGCTTGCTGAAGACACAAGATTTCTTGATCAAACAAGATTTCATCAAAGGACTACTGTATCCCTCCCTGGCCCATATCACCAAGAAACTCTTCTTTTATTTATTTTATTTAGAGACCGAGGTCATAGACTCTGGATACAACTTGTAATCTGTGATGCGTGTTTGCGTTAAAGGGCCTGTGGCTTCAGGAGGTTTAAGGCAGTAGTCTGACTCCAGACAGGTCATTCTCCTACCCTTTTCTGGTCTGCAGCCATAGACTCTGATTGATTAAACTTGCTGATTCCTTGTTTCAAGGGGGGCTTTGGTTGATCAGTCCTTACTTGTTCATATAAAGGTATAACAAAAAACGTATTTCTCTTTTCTGACCCATTTGCTGTTGATTACATTTGCTACAAAACCTTAGGTAAAAACTCACCTAGTGTTTTGAAAATTCCCTGCAACACTGGAAGATTATGGCAGCGGGGTGGGGTTTGCGGCATTGGTGGATAATATTTTCGACAAAAAAAGGACCAAGCAGCACAAATTAAACATCACAGTGTGCTTGTGCATATTCCTTTTTTTTTTAGGTAAGTTTAGGGCCCTTTCACACTGATCAGTTTTTGATGGGTTTTAAAAAGCGGAACAAACATGCATGAAAAATGTATCCCTTTAAATCCTATGGAACTCTTTACACCAAAACACTGTAGATGTGGTGCATTTTTGAAAGACCTGCATGCTCTATTTTTGGTACATGTTTAAAAAGTGCACCAAAAATGCACCTCCACAATGAAATTAATTTGGTCATGGTTTTGGTGAGCTTTTGAGTCATATGTCCATGCTTCACAGGTACACGATTGGAGTCAAACAACCAGACAATGCACCAAAAACACATAAAAAATGCAACAAAAACATATATGCGTCTTACTGCCTTTTTTCAATGGAACATTGTGAAAGGTCCCTAACGCCCCATACACACGGCCGGATTTTCCGACGAAAAATTTCCTATCGGACAATGTTGTCGGAAATTCCGACCGTGTGTAGGCCCTATCGGACTTTTTCCGTCGGATTTTCCGATGGACAAAGTTTTATCTCCTGCTCTCAAATTTTCCGACAACAAAGTCCTATCGGACTTTTTCAGATCGTGTGTAGCGAATTCCGATGGACAAAGTGCCACGCATGCTCAGATCACATTACAAGACCAAAGCTATTGGCTACTAGCCTCTACGTAGTCCCGTCGTAGGCAAAAAACGTCACCACGTTCAGACTGATCGGATTTTCCGACAACTTTGTCCGACCGTGTGTATGCAACACTGTCGGACAAAATCCATAGGAAAAGATCCGATGGATTTTGTGGTCGGATTTTCCGACCGTGTGTACGGGGCATTAGGCTTTCAGTCTCAGTTCACACATAAACTGGCTGCGGATCGCACAGGAACGCTGTGCGTCCCTGTTCTCTGTTTCAGGGGCGAATCAGGGCTGAATCTTTTCCTGATTTCGGCCCTCAAACGGAGCCAATGACGCACAGTGCAGTGCACTCTGCAGCCGCCCCAGAGATATGTGAACCGGCTCCATAGAGAGCCGGTCATAGTCTCCTGCCATGAAAATTCGATGCAGGGAAATTCAATTAGGTGTATTCACATAGGTGTGAACCCAGCCTAAGGGTTATTGACAAAACCAGAGATAAGAAGTGACCAATATACACGACCATGCCCATTTACAATACACCAGAGACCATAGAACTATAGAAGAAAAATAAAATAAAACACAATAAAAGTCCTGTTTCAAGTTATCTGCTCATGTACGTTCTGAATTATAGAAGCAGAAGAAAAAAAAAAATCAGTACAAGTATTAGTTTTAAATATGTCTGCTAACACTCAGATCTCTCCCTGGTGTTTAAGTACAAAACAATACAACAATATATACAGGCCTAAGTTGAACGTATGGGAAAGACTGCAACGTCAAAGCCATTCCCATGAGAAATACTGGAATGAATGTCTTTTGTTGTGACAAGGACTCATCTGAAATCCATTAAAATGTAATTCGACTACTTGACTGTCTTACTCCCTGATTATGACTCCAGTGTTTGGCAACCATTTAAGTAAAGGGGTTTGTGTGTCCCCTGGGAGTGCATACGTGGAAGGGTGGAATGCCATGTAAATGCAGCATAGAATGTTTCTTTGTCTTATTAATAAGTTTTAATTAGGCTATGAAATTAAATAAAACATTTAAGTATAAAGAAACATGAAAATAAAATGCCTATCTTTGCATTTGCAGTTTAAATACGGTATGTAATGTAATAGCTCATGAGTCAAGACATACGTCACTGACTCCTCTTTAATACTCCCTGCTAAAAAAAAAAATTCTAACCTCCTCCATTCAATTGGTGCTCAAGGTAATAGACAATGGCAAGCAGTTAACTATGACTCCTATAAAATCTCTTGCTTACAGTATTTGCTGGGCATTTTTTTTTCAGTTTACTAATAATTTACCAATATTCTTGACAGGAAGTTCCAAAACTCATTACCTGCTATTAACTCAAGATACAAAGCCTGTAGTTTTCAGAGAGTGGCTCCTGGTGCCGAGGAACAGCATGAATAGTTTGGCTGACCTGAAGTTTATACCATACTTAACCAACTTGAATATGTAACCATTCCAAAAATGTAATTCGATCTATCTTTATCGATCTTGTAGTCAGGTAAATATTGTGACTGGTTCTCTTATCTTGTAGTATTGCATCCTTGGGTTGAAGTGTCCCCAAGGGAATTGTGCATGTAGGTTGTTTGGATATGCACTTTATATATATGTATATACTGTATACAGTATATTGGCTTCCACTTTAAATAGTCCTATTGGACTAAAACATTAGAGCAAGAACTAATGTGCATATTGCAATTGAATGCTATTAAAAATGACCTTTCCCTTTTAATATGCAGTGCTGTAATTTTCTGTAAAATGCAATGCAATATGGCAACCTGGAGGTGTTCTTTACACATTGATGGTGTATGGATGCCCCCTAGAAATGTAATTTCCTGCTTGTGTGATTGGCTTACTAATTTTTCCAGAAGCCGGCACTAAGATACAAGTCAGATTTTGGACATCCTCTGCAACAAAAATGTAATTTTTGGTAGTGGTGCACCGAAATTCCGACTGCGGTAAATTATCGTCTGAAAACTGTGTGTTCGGCATCAGCCGAAAGAGAAAAATGGAAATAATGGAGCGCCGAAAAGGGGGCGGGGTCCACCCCGGGTGACACCCATTGCGAGGGTGTCATCCTCCTCCTCATGGAGAGCGGCAATCTCCGTGTGTCATGGAGCTGAATTGTCTGGGCGGCCGCAGTAACAATTTCCTGCCTCCTGTAATAGATGGCACACTGATTCAATGTCCCGCCACTGGATCAGTGTGCCATCTATCACAGGAGGCAGGAAATTGTTACTGCGACCGCCCAGACAATTCCTGAGTGTCATGAGGATGACACCCTCGCAATGGAAAAATGGAAATAATGGGGCATCGAAAAGGGGGAGGGGTCCACCCCGGGTGTCATCCATTGCGAAGGTGTCATCCTCCTCCTCATGGAGAGCGGCAATCTCCGTGTGTCATGGAGCAAAATTGTCTGGGCGGCTGCAGTAACAATTTCCTGCCTCCTGTGATAGATGGCACACTGATCCAATGGCGAGACATTGAATCAGTGTGACATGATCACAGGAGGTGGGGCATTGTTACTGCCGTTGGGAAATACAAATCCGTGACACACAAAGATTGACGCTCTGATCCGGGTACAGGCAGGCTGCATCTAACAGGCACTGGGAGGCTGCATCTGATGGGCACAGGCATGCTGCATCTGACTGGCACAGGTACACTGCATCTGACTGGCACAGATAGGCTGCATCTGACTGGCACTGGGAGGCTGCATCTGACTGGCAAAGGCAGGCTGCATCTGATGGGCACAGGCAGGCTGCATCTGACTGGCACGGGTAGGCTGTATCTGACAGGCACGGGGAGGCTGCATCCAACTGGCAAAGGGAGGCTGAATCTGACTGGCACTGGGAGGCTGCATCTGACTGGCACAGGTAGGCTGCATCTGACAGGCACTGGTAGGCTGCATCTGACTGGTAGGCTGCATCTGACAGGCACTGGTGAAGCTGCATTTGATGGACACTGGTGAGGCTGCATTGATCTCTTGTATAATGTCTGCAGTCTCTGACATCTCCTGTATCATGTCTGCTAGAGGTACACCGAATGAAAATTTTCCTAATACTATTAGCAGTGTGTTTAAGTTTAAGTAAGAGATTACAGACATGATAAAAAGATGGTTAGAGACTGTAAGCTTGATACAAGAGAAGGTTAGAGACTAAGGACATGATACAAGAGATGGTCAGAGACTGAGGACATGATACAAGAGATGGTCAGAGACTGAGGACATGATACAAGAGATGGTCAGAGACTGAGGACATGATACAAGAGATGGTCAGAGACTGAGGACATGATTTTTTTCCTGACCTTTCTTGCACTAAAGGTGCCAATAATGGCCAACAATAAATTTGCATTAATTTAAAATGACGACTATAATACAATTATATATAAAAATATAAATATTTTTTGAAAACTGTAATTTTCGGTTTCGGTTTTTGGCAAAGTGCTTCCTGCATTTTTGGTTTCGGCACCAAAATTTCCATTAGGTGCACCCCTAGTTTTTTGTAAGATACTACCAAAGGTAACTAATGACTAAAAGGCATTCAGATCCTGCCACTTTCATCATTAGAACCCTGCAAGTGCAGCAGCTGACTGACAGACAAACAAATGGCTAATTCTACAGAATAACAAAAGGTAGGAATCTACAGCAAAGTTTGTTAAAAATCAATGTATGCAATGTATATAGATTACCCAGAGGGGAATGTTTTTTCTCAAAAAAAGTGGAGTTACTTTCTAATGTTCTCTGTGAAGGACCGTAGGAGATGTAGAAGTGTTATGTAAATGATATATTTATATTTATATATATTTATATATTTCTCTCAACAGCCAATGAATACTATGTTTCTTCTGGTATTTCTAGTTACATTTATTACATTTCATATCTTATTATAATATTAAGTTCTTCCATACATAAAACTACACATTTGTGTTTTTATGTATTATTTTTATGTGTGATTTTGTTGTTTTCAATGTTTTACATGAGTTTTCTTAAAGCGTTTGCTAACCCCCCAAAAAAAGATCCTGTTCCTTTAAAGCATTTTATACAGCACAGCGCTTTTGCTGTGTCATTTGGCCCCCTGTAACACCTGTAGTAACTGGATAATCCTGTCTGGCTATACCCCCCCCCCATATGCTGACACCGATATATCAGGGCTGCTGAGCCCTGACACCGGAGTGTCAGAAACCAGGAAATCAGACCTAGACAGAAGTACAGTTAAATCACACTTGTTTAATAAAAGTAAAAAGAACAAACGTAGTCAAAACATAGCCACAGTTCAGTAACTGGAATGGATCGTAAGCCAAGCCTGGAGTCAGGGAGTCATCAAATTAGTGGAACAACACACAGGATCTGTAGCCTGAAGGGATGTCAGTAAAGCCAGTCTTAAAAACAGGAAGGCAGGAGATAGTTTCTTGTGATGTGACCAAGGTGACGGCAGAGCTCCTCTGGACTGGACGGCTTAAGTAGGCACGACTGACGAGCAGGATCAACTTCGTGCCTCCGTCATCTGCAGCCTGCTATCCAGAGGCGTACTAAGTGGGGGGCGGGGGGCGGGCCGCCCCGGGTGCCACACACTAGGGGCGTGTCAGGCCAGCTCCCTCCCCCCTCCGCGACTGAAGAGGAGACAGCGCCGCCGGGCTTGCAGCGGCACCGCTCGGTGACAGACCACACTGAGTGCTGTGGCATTGCGGGGGGAGGGGGGGTGCGAGCCGCACGCCGAGTGGCACCGGTCGGCAGTGACCCGGTACACGGTGCTATCCCCTTCTCTCTGTGGTCGCGGTTCTTATCAGTCTCGGCAGCGGCTGTCATAGCCGAGCAGAGTGAAGCCGCCTCCCCCTCCTCCTGCATGCACAGCACTGTGTAGACTTAAAGAAGGAAGGGGAGGTGGCGTCACTCTGCTTGACTGTGACAGCCGCGGCGCTGCCGAGAACCGTGGCCACTGAGAGAAGATGATCATTGTCCCGGGTCACTGCCGACAGGTGTCTCGCACTTCCCCCCCAAAATGCCACTGCCTCGGGCTCTCCACATGTTTTTTTTGAGGTACATTATGGGTCTGAAGGGGTGGGGGTCTTTACTGTAGGAGGGGTCTTTACTGTAGGGGGGTTCTGTACTTTAGGGGGTCTTTACTGTAGGGGGGGTCTGCACTGTAGGGGGGTCTGCACTGTAGGGGGGTCTGCACTGTAGGGGGGTCTGCACTGTAGGGGGGGTCTTGTACTGTAGGGGGGGTCTGCACTGTAGGGGGGGGTCTTGTACTGTAGGGGGGGTCTTGTACTGTAGGGGGGTCTGCACTGTAGGGGGTTTTGTACTGTAGGGGGGGTCTGCACTGTAGGGGGTCTTGTACTGTAGGGGGGGTCTGCACTGTAGGGGGGGTCTGCACTGTAGGGGGGAGGGGTCTTTACTGTAGGGGATCTGCACTGTAGGGGGGGTCTTCACTGTAGATGGGGGGGTCTGCACTGTAAATGGGGGTCTGCACTGTAGGGGGGTCTGTACTGTAGGGAGGGGGTCTGCACTGTAGGGGGTCCAGAGCTGTGGGGGGCTGTGTAATGTAAAGGGGTGCAGCGGTACAAGGGCTGTGTAATGTAAAGGGGTCCAGAGGTTCAGGGTGCTGTGTAATGTAAAAGGGTCCAGAGGTTCAGGGTGCTGTGTTATTTAAAGGGGTCCAGGGGTACAAGGGTTGTGTAATGTAAAGGGGTCCAGAGGTGCAGGGTGCTGTGTAATGTAAAGAGGTCCTTAGGTGCAAGGTCCTGTGTAATGTAAAGGGGTCCAGAGGTGCAGGGTGCTGCATAATGTAAAGGGGACCAGAGGGGCAGTTGTGGAGAGGGGGTACACAGTAGTGACAAAAAAGATATTGAATGATGCAGAGGTATGCAGGGGGCACAGTGGGGTGTTTTTACATTTTAAGGTGGGGTGGGGGGTGCCATTTATAGGATCCGCCCCGGATGCCAAATGCTCTAGGTACGCCCCTGCTGCTATCTGTCTCCTCTATGCTCTCTCCCCCTCCCCTCTCTGCCTGTCAGCTTGTGACAGTGCCTGCCCCCTCAACTCCTGCTGCTCAAATAACTTTCCCATTTTCATATCATCTCCTCTGTTCTAATCCTGTGTGCCCCTGCATGAGTGATTTATAATAAAAAAAAGTCTGCTATATCTCATTTCACAGCTCTTCTCAGCTATCACATGGTCGGCTTGCTCTCTCTCTCCTCTCCTCTTTTGAGTGATGTCAGCGGGGGAATCTCGGCCCCGCCCACTGCATCTATGAGACAGAGAGAGAAGAAAGCCAGCTAATCGCTGAGAAGAGCTCTGAAATGAGGTATAGCTGGCTTTTTTTATTATAAATAATAAATATAAATAATAATATAAACATGGGTAAATGGGTATCGGGTACATTGTACAACTACCCATTCACCCCCAAAAGCAGTGAAATGTAAAAAAAACAAGAACCTGTTTTTGACAAGTCCTTTATTAAAAAATTAGCTCAGAGCTGTCTTCTCCCCGAGCCGTCTCCTCCCGCTGCCATCTTCTCCCGGTGCCGTCTTCTCCTGGTGATGTCTTCTCCCAGAGCCGTCTTCTTGTGCTGTCTTCTCCCAGAAATGTCTTCTCCCACGCCACTCTCTTCTTCCTCTCTGCTGGTTACCCACTAAAAACAAAAAAGGAAGCTCTTGTCCTGAGGCTGTCTTCCTCCGCTGTGATGTCCACCGTTGTCTGACATCTCTTATATAGCCATGGGGCGTGGCCATCCAATGATGTCACTTGGAGCCGTTGTCTTCTTCCTCGCTGCCAGTTACCCGCTAAAAACAAAAAAGGCTGCTCTTGTCCTGAGGCTGTCTTCCTCCGTTGTGATGTCTGCCGCTGTCTGACATCTCTTATATAGCCATGGGACGTGGCCATCAGATGATGTCACCCGGAGAGCCCACCCCTTGTGACGTCAAAATAGGGACAATAGGGAATAAATGTAGTCACCCTCTAGCAGGAAGTTGGATCACAGCAGCTGTTATTTGGAGATTTGAAGGAGGCTGAAAGCAACTGAAGGTACTTATTTGCGCTAAGAATTTTTTTAAAACAGAATTTAGTTTAGTGACTTTAGGTCTGACAAATTTTAGCAGACTTTATTCTGTCTGAGAAGGGCCATAATGGATAATAACAAAAAGGTTATTTTTTTCCAGAATAAGGGAAATATATTAGACAGTCCACACTCCTCTAACACTCTCCATACCATTTTAGATATTTTCATGCATACAACATATACATCTTGTCTTGATATAGGTTGAGCCAGTGATTTCAACTAATGGCATGTGTATGTCATGGAGTTATGCAGACTGCGTAATTCAAACACTTTCAGTAGTAGGGCTAGTGGAAGTGTGAGCTCATACTTGGCAAACAGAACCATATTACAAAAATTGTTGTTACTACGGAAACATAACTAAGGATTAACAACACCCATACCAAAGGGACAAATTACTGCAATACTTTTACTTGACGAAGCGCAAAATGTCACTTGGCGCAGATCATCAAATACCGTTATGACATTCAGTTATGGTATCATAAAAGAGATCATTGTGCATATTGTCTGAAGGCTTTAACTTTTAAGTATGTTTTTCAAACACACAAAAAGGTCTACATGGAAGGTCGGTGTTAAAGTCTAAAAACAGAATTAATATAAATAATAGCGTAGTATTCATTATGTATCTTTCTAAATCAGAGATTGAATGTTTTAACCACTTTCTGCCCAATGTAAATAAATGGTCAGGTGGATGTTCTGTTGTTCCAGGAGGACTTATCTTATGTTTTCCCACTTGTGAACCTCACGCATGCCTACTGTGGCAGGCAGTGGTGTCAGAGAAATCACAGTGCTAATGCCCGTCTCCGTGCAGCAGTGGCTAATTCCCATTCCGCTAATGCCAATGGACATTGTCAGAGAACTCACAGTGCTAATGCCTGTCTCCGTGCAGCAGTGGCTAATTCCCATTCCGCTAATGCCAATGGCCATGCGCAGTGTCCCCGACAGAGGCGAATGAGTTCCAGAACGAACATGCGCACTCGCGCACCAATGCAAACGTGTGTGCGCACTCGCGCACGCACATTCACGTCCACCAATCCTGGCGCATGGCGCCTTATATAAACACAGTCTCTGCCTGATACCAGTGCTGGATCGTCTTCAGCTTGTTCCTGATTGCTGTTTGACCTGTTACCTTGCTCCTGACAAACTCCTGACCATTCTCCTGGATCACCCCTGTCTGTCCACAGATGTTTCTGCGAGACACCAGTCCCAGCTATTCCCTGTGGACAACTGAACTCCCGGAACCACAGGAACTCTTTTTTGTTCTTCCTTTCTTTAGCCTCCTGTACTTTCAGGCCACTGTACTTCCTAGGGGCAGCCATGTACCAGTTGGCTAGAATTACTTGGTTTATAGGAACTGGGACTGCTATAGGTGATGTTAAACTAAGCTACTGTATATTCCCTGGCCACTTGTATAGAGGTGACCATTACAGTACATTGATTTTGATACAATTGTTTGATTTATGTGATACACAAGATACAATGTCTGATATATAATCTGGTATATAATGAGTTCAAATATTGAAAAAGTCTCATATAATGTATGTAGTATCGTTATACTCAGGAGTAGCAGAGTGTGTTTTGGGTTGTAATTCGAAATATGCCCATGCTACAACTTTTTGTAAAAAAAACATAATTTTCATTTTCATTCTGCATCTTCCAAAAACTTGTGGCAAAAATATGAAATCTTCAAAAGACTCACCATGCATCTTAGAATATACCTTGGGGTGTTTGATTTACAAAATGTTGTCATTTTGTGGGTATTTCCACTGTCCTAGTGCTCCAGGGCCTCCAAAAATGTCATAGGTAGTCAGGAAATTAGATGCGTAATTTATGCCCGTAGAAAGACTGAAGGTGTTCCTTGTATTTTGTGCCTCTATGTAGCTAGGCTGTGAAAAAGTCTAAAACATGTGGTATCGCCACAATCAAAAGGAAAAGCAGAATGTGTTTTGGGTGTAATTCTAAGTATGCCTATGATGTATGTTAGAAATATCAATTAATTGACAACTTTGTACAAAAATAAAACACATTTTAATTTTCAAAAGACTCATCATGCCTCTTAGAAAATACATTGAAGTATTTGCTTCCCAAAGTAGGGTCATTTTGTGGGTGTATCCAATGTCTTGGTGCTCCAGGGCCTCCAAAAAATGTCATAGTTAATCAGGAAATTAGATGCGTAATATATGCTCCTTGAAAGACCAAAGGTGCCCTTGAATTTTGGGCCCCTCTATACATATAGGCTTTGAAAAAGTCTCACACATGTGGTATCCATATACACAGGAGGCATAGCATAGCAGAATGTTTTTTGGGGTGTATTTTTAAGTATGCCTATGCTGTTGTTAAAATTACAGCTTTGTTAAAATAAACACAAACTTTAAAAAAAAAAAAATTGTAACAAAAAATGACAACTTCATAAAGCTCAAAATCCCTCTTAGGCCCCTTAGCGTATGTACACCGCCTGAAAAAAACTGCCCCATTCACTCCAGTGTTGCGCTAGCAGGACGGTAAAAAAAGTCCTGCTAGCAGCATCTTTGGAGCGGTATAGGAGCGGTGTATTCACTGCTCCTATACCGCTCCTACCCATTGATTTCAATGGGACACCGCGGTAATACCGCCGCAGAGCTCCGCTACGGATTTTAACCCTTTTTCGTCCGCTCGCGGGGGTAAAACGACGGTAAAGCAGCGCTAATTATAGCGCTGCTTTACCGTCACCGCGGCTCCCGCCCCAGTGTGAAAGGGGCCTTACTATATACTTTGGACTGTTTACTTTCCAAAAATGGTCATTTGGGGGATACGTGTACTGTCCTGTCATTTTAGGGCCACAAGAAATGAGATAGGCAGTCAGCAGCACATTAGCAATGATCAATTTTCAAATATACAGTGGGTATAGAAAAGAACCCCCCCCTCCATTAAAATAATCACATTTTGTTTTTTCCAGCTGTATTTGCCAGTGCAACTTACTGTATAACATCCAAGTGAAAGATCTAACACCAACAAAAAAAATAAAAAAACAGAATCGCTGAGTTGGAAAAAGGATCAATTCCCATTTGTCAGTATTTTGTTGGACCACCTTTTGCTTTAATTACAGCCTTTCGTCTGTTGGGATTAGGGATGAGCCGAACACCCCCCTGTTCGGTTTGCACCAGAACCTGCGAACAGACCTAAAGCTCGAACCCTAATAAAGTCTATGGGACTCGAACGTTCAAAATCAAAAGTGCTAATTTTAAAGGCTTATATGCAAGTTATTGTCATAAACAGTGTTTGGGGACCTGGGTCCTTCCCCCAGGGGACATGTATCAATGCAAATTTTTTTTTTTTTAAACGGACGTTTTTTAATAATGCTTAATGTGAAACAATAAAAGTGTAATATTCCTTTAAATTTCGTACCTGGGGGGTGTCTATAGTATGCCTGTGAAGGGGCGCATATTTCCCGTGCTTAGAACTGTCCCTGCACAAAGTGTCATTTTTGCAGGAAAAAAAGCTATTTAAAATCACTCGCGGCTAATGAATTGCCGGCTCCCGTAACACAGAGAACAGTCATTCATTGAAAGTCATTGATAAAAAAAAAGTAATTGATAAAAAAAAAAAAAAGCGTGGGGGTTCCCCCAAATTCAATTACCAGGCCCTTCAGGTCTGCTATGGATATTAAGGGGAACCCCGCTTCAAATAAAAAAAAAATGACGTAGGGGTCCCCCTAAATATCCATCCCAGACCCTTCAGGTCTGGGATGGATTTTAAGGGGAACCCCGGCCAAAAAAAAAAAATGGTGTGGGGCCCCCCTCAAAATCCATACCAGACCCTTATCCGAGCACGCAACCTGGCAGGCCGCAGGAAAAGAGGGGGGGACTAGAGCGGCCCCTCCCCCCCTCCTGAACCGTCCCAGGCCACATGCCCTCAACATTGGGAGGGTGCTTTGGGGGTCTAAGACCCCTAAAGCACCTTGTCCCCTGTTGATGAGGACAAGGGCCTCTTCCCCACAACCCTGGCCATTGGTTGTGGGGGTCTGCGGGCGGGGGGCTTATCGGAATCTGGAAGCCCCCTTTAACAAGGGGACCCCCAGATCCCGCCCCCCTGTGTGAAATGGTAAGCGGGTACAAAAGTACCCCTACCATTTCACCAAAAAAGTGACAACAATTTTAAAAATGACAGGAGACGGTCTTTGAAAATTCCTTTATTAAAATCTTCTTTCATCTTCTTTCTTCTGATCTTCCTTCTTCCTTTCTTCATCCTTCGGTTTCTTCATCTTCTTCTTCCATCTTCTTCTTCCATCTTCTTCTTCCTCCGATCCGCTTCTTCTTGCTCTGGTCTTCTCGTCCGGCACCTTCTTCCACAGCGTCGGCGTCTCTTCTTGGGCCGCTCCGCGCAATGGGAGGCTCCCGCTGTGTGAGGCTTCGCTGCGTCTGACAGCTCTTTTATAATGGAGGGCCTCTGCCGCACGGGGACGTCATGGGGACTTCCCTATGGCTTTCCCCATGACGTCAGAGGGTGGCGGGGGACGGCTAGCACGGCGGCATTCACTGCCTTTGCTAGTCCCGTCTACCAGAAGTCACGTTCTAAATGAACAGACTTTCCGATCGTGTGTCGGCAAGTCCGTTCATTTCCAAAAGTCCCGCAGACTTTTTCCCGCGGATTGTCCACCGGAAAAGTCCGGGCGTTTGTGGGCAAGTCCACACGCTCTGAAAGTCCGGCGGACCTCCGCTGGAAAGTCCGGTGGTTTGTCCGCTGGACTAGGTCCGGCGGACAATCCCGCCAGGAAAGTCTGAGCGTGTATACGCCGCATAAAGGAAAAGTAATTTAAAACTGATTGCGGCTGTAATGAATTGTCCGGTCTCAGCAATATAGATAAAACTCATTGAAAAAAACGGCATGGGTCCCCCCTCCCCAGTCCGTTACAATGCCCTTTGGGTCTGGTATGAATTTTAAGGGGAACCCTGAACCAAAATTTTAAAAAAAAAATGCGTGGGGGTCCCCCCAAAATCCATACCAGGCCCTTTAGGTTTGGTATGGATATTAAGGGGAACCCTGCACCATATTTAAAAACAAAAGATGTAGGGGTCCCGCCAAAATCCATACCAAACCCTTATCTGAGCACGCAACCCTGCATGCTGCAGGAAAAGAGGGGGGATGAGAGAGCGCCCTCCCCTGAACCGCACCAGGCCACAGGCCCTCAACATGGGGAGGGTGCTTTGGAAATTTTCTGTCCCCTTAAAATAACTCAAAACACAGCCATTAATGTCTAAACCGTTGGCAACAAAAGTGTACACCCCTAAGTGAAAATGTCCAAATTGAGCCAAAACTGTCAATATTTTGTATGGCCACCATTCTTTTCCAGCACTGCCTTAACTCTCTTGGGCATGGAGTTCACCAGAGCTTCACAGGTTGCCTCTTCCACTCCTCCATGATGATATCACGGAGCTGGTGGATGTTAGAGATCTTGCGCTCCTCCGCCTTCTGTTTGAGGATGCCCCACAGATGTTCAATAGGGTTTAGGTCTGGAGACATGCTTGGCCAGTCCATCACCTTTACCCTCAGCTTCTTTAGCAAGGCAGTGGTCATCTTGGAGTTGTGTTTGGGGTCGTTATCATGTTGGAATACTGCCCTGCGGCCCAGTCTCCGAAGGGAGGGGATCATGCTCAGCTTCAGTATGTCACAGTACATGTTGGCATTCATGGTTCCCTCAATGAACTGTAGCTCCCCAGTGCTGGCAGCACTCATGCAGCCCCAGACGATGACACTCCCACCACCATGCTTGACTGTAAGCAAGACACACTTGTCTTTGTACTCCTCACCTGGTTGCTGCCACACACGCTTGACACCATCTGAATCAAATAAGTTTATATTGGTCTCATCAGACCACAGGACATGGTTCCAGTAATCCATATTCTTAGTCTGTTTGTCTTCAGCAAACTGCAGGCTTTCTTGTGTATCATCTTTAGAAGAGGCTTCCTTCTGGGACGACAGCAATGCAGACCAATTTGATGCAGTGTGCAGCGTATGGTCTGAGCACTGACAGGCTGACCCCCCAGCCCTTCAACCTCTGCAGCAATGCTGGCAGCACTCATATGTCTATTAAAGACAACCTCTAGATATGATGCTGAGCACATGCACTCAACTTCTTTGGTCGACCATGGTGAGGCCTGTTCTGAGTGGAATATGTCCTGTTAAACCGCTGTATGGTCTTTGCCACTGTGCTGCTGCCCAGTTGTAGGGTCTTGGCAATCTTCTTATAGCCTAGGCCATCTTTATGTAGAGAAACAATTCTTTTCTTCAGATCCTCAGAGAGTTCTTTGCCTTGAGGTGCCATGTTGAACTTCCAGTGACCAGTATGAGAGAGTGAGAGTGATAACACCAAATTTAACACACCTGCTCCTCATTCACACCTGAGACCTTGTAACACTAACAAGTGACATGACACCAAGGAGGCAAAGTGGCTAATTGGCCCCAATTTGGACATTTTCACTTTTGTTGCCAGTGGTTTAGACATTAATGGCTGTTTGTTGAGTTATTTTGAAGGCACAGCAAATTGACACTGTTATACAAGCTGTACACTTACTAATTTACGTTTCAAAAGATATAATAAAATATTTACAAAAATGTGAGGGGTGTACTCACTTTTGTAAGACACTGTATATAAAATGTACATCCTGTGACACCTTCTTAATGAGGCCAAAGCCTGCATTTTGGGCTATTGGGGGGAGGAATCTACCCCCCCAGTCTAAATGTGGCTTAACAAAGTAGAGAATAAGAAGAATGGAGAACCTGACCCACTCTCCAAATCTTAGATCAGATGTATTCAATAAGACATGGTTCTATTGGTTCCATTTCATCTATTCAGATTGAGTGTCAGTGCCAGTTGGAAGGCCAGGGCTGAAGTTAGAGTAATAGAGTGTATGACATGCAGTCTAATAACAAAAATGGCATTTTGGGACTTGGAACAGTAGTGATGAGTAACGAAGGGAACCCAGGTTCACTTTAGCCAGTGTTTTGCACTGGTTGCAGTGGTTTATTTCCATGCATGGTCTGATTCACACAATTGCACAAATGTGGTTAAGGTGATTATTCCAAAAACTGTGCAACAAACTATAATGAGCCACTGCAATAATCAGAAAATTCAACATACCCTTATTGTCCATCAAGAGAAAGGGATAGAAATGATGGACCTTTCAGGAATTGAGAAAAAAAAATAGTAGAAGAGGCTTTTGCCTGTTCTAAGGATTTAGAAACAGAGACAGTTTTTTTTGTGTTTGGTTAAAACTTAAAACATTTCCTGGAAGCAAAAACAAATTAATATAAAGTATTGTGCTAATCTGACTTACCAGGTCTCAGCACAAAAGGCTTCCTGACTCAGATCCAAAATTAAAGATTAGTGAACAAAGGGTTAGCAAGGTGAGGTGAGAGGATGTTTGCATTTCTCTAATAAGAAAGGTCATCTGTCAGGAAAGAGGGCAGATAGGACATTGGATGACTTTCATTCAGTATAAAAACATCTCAGGCAGGCCAAACTATGAACAGTTTTATAACAACGCTTTTATCGATGGGTTCAGTAAAGGGAAGTGTTTATTCTTTCATATTTAAATCATTAAGCAGATAAATTGCAGGAAGTTACATACACATTGTGTGGCGAGACAGACAGGATTAGGAGGGGCAGCTCATTTTTTACTGTGAATTTTAGATACAAACATCATTTTTATATATATATATATATATATATATATATATATATATATATATATATATATATATATATATATGTAGCACCCTCTACCAGAAGGTAGGTGCTGGAATAGGAATTCTCTGGGTTTGAGAGATCAGCGTAGGCAAATTTAGACAGGCCTGTGCTGTAAGTCAGGCCTGTGTGTTTTGATTTAAGAATGGGAGTCTAGTGTAGTGGTGGGTGTGACCACTTGTGCTCTGACCCAGAAGCGCCTCCCCTGCTTCCAGGCAGATTGTTCTGGAAGAAAGGTTGGACCTGAGGTTTGAGTGGCAGGCAGCTCATGTGAGGTGCTCTGACAAATTACAATGCGGCCCCACGTGGGGGCACGCAAAGTGCGGAGGAGGGATGGAGGAGCTGCTAGGATGTATTCTTGGATAAAGATCTTCATCATGGAGTGGGGGTCGAGCTGCTGTGACCGGGGAACACAGGACTTGTACACAGAAGAAGATCGGTGAAGGAAAACTAATGCCGTGTACACACGAGCGGATTTTCCGCCGGATAAATCTTGGATGGTTTTTCCGATGGAATTCCACTCAAGAGGTGACGTACAATACTATGACGAGCCGAGAAAATGATGTTCAATGCTTCCGAGTATGCGTTGAATTGTTTCCGAGCATGCGTAGGAATTTTGTGCATCGGAATTGATACAGACGATCGGAGTTTCCGATCGAAACTTTTTTCGCCCAAAAAATTGAGAACCTGCTTCTCAATCTTTTGCTGGCAGGAATTTGGCCAGCAAAAGTCCGATAGAGCATACACACGGTCGCATTTTCCGACCAAAAGCTCTCATCGGTCTTTTGCTGGCAGAATTTCCGATCGTGTGGACTGGGCATTACAGTAGGACTGAGAAGAGCGGAGTTCTGTGACTGGGGAACACAGAGTTTGCTCTTTGGAGGTCAGTGTGAGAGACAGGAGAAGTTTTGAGAGTAGAGCAAAATTCTGTGGCCAGGGAAAGCAGGGTTTGTAGTTATGGACTGGCTGGGAACAGTAGTCCTCCTATTACCATGTGCTAGGCCGTCGGGGAGAGGTACCGTGTATCTCTGGCCTGGTAAAGCACTTCGGTAATATCTTCCCAAAGACTGTGTGGCTACCAAATTCACTGAGCCCCCGGGGAGAGGTATTGCATGCCTCTGGCTTATTGATTTGTAGACATGTGCACAAAAAAAAATTGTTTATTTTCGTTTCGTTTTTTTCGTTTCCGAAAAAAAATCTTTTTTTTCATTTTTTTCGTTTCCGTTGATTCGTAACGATTCGTACATTCGTAAGTCGTCGGTGTTCGTATTCGGAACGATTCGTACATTCGTAAGTCGTCGGTATTCGTAACGATTCGTACATTCGTAAGTCGTCGGTGTTCGGATTCGTAACGATTCGTACATTCGTAAGTCGTCGGTGTTCGTATTCGTAACGATTCATACATTCGTAAGAGTTATTTTTTCGTTGATTAGTTTTTTCGTTAGTTTAATTTTCGGACGCATTCGTATTTATTCGTACATTCGTAGATTCGTAACATTCGTAGATAATCGGAGCATAATTCATAATTTTATGTAATGTGTGTATGCTATTTACATTTTAATAATTTACGAATCGAAAAAAAAAGTTACGAATCGTAAAAAAAGTTACGAATGTACGAATTTTTTTGTTCAATAGAGACAAAATTACAAATCGAAAAAAAAAAAAAAGTATGAATCGAAAAAAAAAAGAATCGAAAAAAAAAGTTACGAATCGAAAAAAAGGTTACGAATGTTCGAATTTTTTTGTTCAATCCATTCGAAGCACGTTTAGCAGCACCATTGTAAGGGACACGGAAAATTACCAATTCAAACAAAAAAAAAAGATGTACGAATTTTTTCGTTTGTTTTCGTTTTTCGGATTTTCTTCATTAGTACATTCATTGTTTCTAAGTAGTTTTTTTCGGATTTTCGTTGTTTTTCGGATTCGTTCGATTCGAATGATTCGTTAATCGGATTCGTACGATTCGAACATTCGTTATTCGGATTCGTACGATTCGAACGATTCGTTCATTCGTACGAAAACGAACGAACGAAAATAACGAAAAAAACGAAAAGAAACAAAACAAATTGCACATGTCTATTGATTTGCTGAAGCAACACCATTCAAGTACAGCCAGCAAACTGGGATTGTTCAGAGTGGTCCTTCTTTGTAATACTGGAAGTAAAGCAACAGTAGTCTAACAGTTTTGCAGTAGAGAATTTGTTCAAGAAGAGAGGAAACCAGAGGAGTGATATTCTGCAGGAGTCAGTGCAGAGGAGGAGGAGCAATAGTCTGCAGAGGAGATATGCAAAGGAAATAGACTGTGAATGTTAGAGGTGCATCCTTTCAAGGCTAAAGCTGCTAATCAATGTTTTATCAATGTGATGACAATACACTAAGTGCTATGGGCATCCTATATCTTCCTTTACCCCACCCAAGTTGCATCCTGCAATAAACGTAACAAAATTACGCAAATGACTGCTCATTGTCTCAGAGGTGATAGATGGGAGTCTGGCAGCAGGGTGATTTGGTGGATGTTAGTAACTAGTGGTAACCAACCACTATATTTGGAGGTCCCACTAGATCTGCCTTCACGGTTAACCTGCCGGCCGTCGCCCGTAGCAACCGCAAAAAGCTGGGGGAGACTTTGCCTGTTTTGTCAAGTTTGGGATACACCGAGGAAAAGAACTGTGTGTTTGCCTTTAAAACTGACTTTGTTACATGCCGTTGCCCATAGCAACCAAAACCAAACTTGTTGCCAAGTGCTGTTGCCCATAGCAACCGTCCAGGATCGGCGCTGCCTGCCCGCTCCCTGCACTCAGTTGTACTAATGGACACTCTCAACATCAACAAACCCTGCAACTCAGTGACTGTACCCATGTGCTATCACCCGTGGCAACCACGGCGAGCAATCGTGCTCATTGGATTACAAATATGTCCGGTGATTCGAACTAGCTGGCATTGCCCACTGATTGCAAATGACTTTAACAATCCTGCCAAACACAGTGGAGAGTGAGTGTGAGTTTGTGGATGTCTACTGTTGCCCTTAGTAACCTGGAAACAAGGGGGTGTCATTGACGGGGCCTACACGGTCAGTCATTTATGGTAGGACATTGCAATGGAGAAACCTTCCTGTGTTAATGGTGACCGCTGCAAAATTTGCCTGCTTTCAGTCCGCTATGTGACTCAGCTTCTAAGCTAAACTTGGACAGTGCCTGAAATTCCACAGCCTCTGTCACCAGGTGTCACTCTGGCGCACACTGAAAATGTATGCCTACAGTTACTCACACACTGAACCAACAAGTGGGGGGTGGAGTTACATCCCAGCGGAGAGTTAACAAATGTCCAACGTGTTACGACCCAGACACCAGGCAGAGCAAGATGGCGGAAGGTGGTCGGAGGACGCCCGCGATGCAGTGGTTGCCTGATGTGCAGGACCGGGTGCTGGCTGGAGCTCACCGGAGGACTTGCCTTGGGGGTAGTCAGAGGAGTGGAGCAGCTATGCATGATCTGTCCTGGATGCCACATACCCACGGCTAGAGTTAGTGCCTGGGCCTGGTGCGGACACTGCAGGGATCCACTTACTCGCTTAAGACTGGTGCAACAGGAAACCAGGTACTATTCTACAAGTCTACTTACTGGACTATGCATGCCACAGTTGCAGGTGACCCGGAAGGCCAGAGAGGGCCATGTGTCACCTACCCCAGCATTGAAGGAGATTTCACTGAGCTCGTCCATCTCTGAGCTCCAAGATGTTAAAGCTGAAGAGTATATCGAGGAGACCTGTGGCCTGGCCAGGGGCCTGGATGGTTGCAAATACTAGTGTGCGGCCCCAGGTTGATCACCCTGAGGAGCCGGCTCCAAGTGAGACTTTAGCTGTGCCCGTCCGGAAGGAGTCTATGTTGCAGGAGGGGGGTCCCTCAGGTGAGTCGGACGAGGTGTTCTATTAGTTCTATTAATAGTTCTATTTTTTTTTTTTGCAGCATTGGTTATCACCCATTTAGTTATCTATACAACAATTATCATCGGGAGTTACAGAAATTTAAGTTTTTTTCCTTTTTAGTTAAACAGTTGCATAGTTGGTCTGGCTGAAAAACTACACAAGTCCATCTTTTTGCCCATGTCGTGCAGTTTTCACTGAAATCTAAAACAATATGGAACATTTTCTACTTATATTTGTAATAAAACAAAACTAAAAAAGTGAGTTAAATAAAACAAAAAATTAAGTTTTTAATTCACATCTAACAATTTATTTATTCATGTCTCCATCATGTTTTAAGAAATATAAGGCCTCCTTCACATGGACAATACGGCCCTAAACTGAAATGGCTGTTTGTTTATGTATCTGGAGCATTCAGGCAGCCCATGTAAGTCTATGAGGAATGCAGCAGCTGCATGGACACAGCCTTTGTTCAGGACCCACACGCTTGTTTATTGCACGAACACAGCTGCTGCATCACCATAGACAGCACATAGCAGCTCCAGCCTTATAAACAGCCTCATAAACAAATGGCCAATTCACAGTGTACTGTACTGTACTGCATTAGATCCCACGTGAATGAGGCCTGAGGCTGTTAAAATAATACTATGTATTCATATTTGGAGAGTAATAAATAGCTTGTTTGTAGTTGATTTGTTTAAAAGAAATCCCGAACTGTATGCACAAATAGTAACTGTATGTGGTGGTCACATTCTTTTATTCCTAAAATAACTTGTGATTTGTTCTTGGTCTGCAATGTGGTTACACAGCAGATGGGGTGTCTAGACATCATTGTACTTTTGATTAACATTTTTAGTCACTTGAATCCAAAATTAATGATTTGACATCATGCAGAAAAAGTTTAGTGCCATTACTCACTGTAGATAAAAGATCAATGGCAGTATAAAATAAATTAATAGATTCTACTGGCACAATAAGGAAAAAAATCGCATGGCTTTATCAACCATCATTTGTGACTAATATTTTAGGGCCCATTCGTACTATGTGCAGTTACCTGCACTTTTCCTCTTGGAAATCACAGGTAACTGCGATGACACACAGAAAACAAACATCATGCTCAGACCAGAATTCAGTGTTTCACTACTTTCCAGAGCTGTGTGAACTTTAAATAAAGTTCAGTCAAAAAAAAAAAAGAAAAAAGTGTTCCGCCACTGCAGTCTCTCAGCGAAGCAGCGACATCCTCTTTTTTGAAAGAAAATCTTCATTTATTTTTATGAAGAAATTGTCCACAGTTGAGACACCTAATAATTGGCCTCTCTGTAAGAATAAATGGGGATTTTCTGCAAATGTGCAGAAGAAGCTGTCCAGCCAGGAGACTGTGGATGCGGAAATATCAAGTACAACAATATGTGAAACTTTTGGGACCAAAAAAAGCACAGCACTATGGCACATTTATAAACCAAATTTATTGCCAATGTACATTGTGCTATAGTAATCAATAGCTGTGCTGCTAAAATCACATGACTTGCTCCGCTCCAATCACCATGTTTCCTCTACACTGTAGGGCACTAGAACTGTAAGACACCAAAGGCTACATACAGACTGAATGGATGAGCTGTAGAAAGCAGTAGCTCTGCAGAGTATAACAGAGTCACCCCACCTTTGGGGGTGTGGTGCTAAAGGGAAAATCAGTAAATGTGACAGTTAGACAAAATATTATACTTACATGGGTCATTATATTGGACAGATTTTATTTATATAGTTTAAACCTTGTACCCCCCTCCCCCTGAAACAAAAAACAAAAAACTGCTGCTGTAAATGCTTAAAGAAAAACCATAGTTCCTTTAGTGCTAAAAAACTGTAGGTCCTGGGTCCAAAGAAGTTATATGCAATATAATCCAGAGCCAGAGCAGCTGACAGAAATATTTGGAAGAATGTGACATGAACGAGAGATACTGATAGGCAGCGCTCTGCAGGTATTAAGGGGTTAACACCATCCGAAGGGCCAGCTGGTGGAGCATGGAGGGGCGCCAATGTCCATGCTGTAGTAGATGGAAACACAGTCTGAGGGAGAGACACCTGATGGCTGGAGGCAAGGACACCAATATGTCTGGGAGATTTGGTGGTGCTGTGGGATGCGGGAAGATGTGTGACTGTCCTGAGCCAGATGTGTGGAGAGAGAATGTAAGCCCGTGAACTCATGTAGAACGCAGGCTCGTCTGTTGTCATGATGACGCGTGCATGCATGCACGTTTTCAAAGTCTGACACTTCGGCCTTGGCTCTCATGGTCTCCAATTCCACTTCCTCATTGGCTTCCCTTTACGATCGGCAAGGCTCTTTCTGGTAGAGGCACCGAATCCTTTGGCTTGATCCAGCACGGTCACACATCCTCCCGCATCCCACAGCACCACCATTCCCCGCACACGGCTCTGTCCTTGACTCCAGCCATCAGGTGTCTCTCCCTCAGACCAGGTTTACATCTTCCACAGCATGAACATTAGCACCCCTCCATGCTCCACCAGTTGGCCCTCCAGATGGTGTTCACAGCTTAATGCCCATAGGATCCTAAGTGGTATCGTTGGCTCTTTTAATTTTTTTTTAATTTTTATCTTCAATTGTCTACCCATGACTCTGCTTATTTATGAAATAAAACATTGCCATTATTCATGGTCCTATTGACTTTTTCATCTTTTATAGATCCAGTCCATAGAGCGCAGCCTATCAGTATCTCTTGTAAATTCTTAAAGAGTGTTGAGTTGAGCTGAAGTCCATCTCAAACTACATATTCATCTAAAACTACCCTGTCCAGAGGGTGACAATGCTGAAGTGGGAAAATAAATGGATCTACTTGCAGGATCAATAGGCAATACAACTATATAAGGTTGTATTGCATTGCATGTATTTCATTAAAACAATAAATGTCATTGTAATGCTATTGGCATATCTTTTGCACGAAATACTGCATGTTAATATGTATGTGTCAATGCACTACAAATTGTTTGGTAGGTGTGAAGGGACCTAAAATCTCTTAAATCTCAAAGAAATGTAGTTGGATACTTTAAGCAGCTGAGCCAATACACATTGTATATGACTTGTCCACAATGGTCACTATTAGGAAGCTGGTCCAAAACAATGGTGTGCAGCTAACACTGGAGTGAGTGAATGCAGGCAAGAAGTTGCATGTTCCCAGCACATTGTCCGAACCGTCTCATACAACTCTCTGTCATGGCTTCTGATTGGGAGCCAGTGAGAGGGGCTCCTGATCATGTGATCACTGTGAGAGCAAATCACAGTTGCCAAGTGGTTTAAAATCTGATCCATCTCCCAGCATTAAAGGCCAATTAAAGGGCTGCTGGCAAACATCAGGTAGGGTTTAAGATACACAGTGTTTTATAAAATTAAATGTTTTATATTTACTTTAACAGTTGAGGGTTCTAGAGAATACAGTCTCAAGGGTATTTATTTTTTTATTAGATATTGAGCTTGTAATATTTCCTCCTCCTCGACCCCCTCCCCATGACATTACCATCAAGATTAATGGCACAACTATTGGTTCCTCCAGACCTCCACGCACGCCAGGGTGCCTGGTGTAATCCTAGACTCTGTCCTCTCCTTCAGCCCCCACATCCAATCACTGGTTACATCTTGCCGCCTTAACCTCCGCAACATTTCCAGATTTCGCTCCTTCCTGACGAAAGACACCACAAAAAAAACATATTCACTCCTTGGTTATTTACCACCTCGACTACTACAACTTTCTCCTCACTGGCCTACCGTTACACAGACTATCCCCCCTTCAGTTTATTATGAATGCTGCTGCTAGACTAATACACCTTACTAACTGATCAGTGACTGCTGCTCCTCTCTGGCAATCCCTTCACTGGCTTCCACTGCCACACTATATAAAATTCAAAATACTAACCACAACATACAAGGCCATCCACAACATCACCCCCAGCTACATCACCAGCCTCATCTGCAGATATCTCCCAAATAGATCTAGCTCCCTTCTTACCTCCTCTCATGTTTGCCCCCAGGACATCTCCAGAGCATCTCCCATCCTCTGGAACTCCCTGCCCCTGTATGTCTGGTCAGCCCCTACCCTGTCCGCCCTTAGGCGATCCCTGAAAACTCACTTATGCAGGAAAGCCTACCCCACCTCCACCTAAGAACTGTACCTGAGCCACCTACATCAGATCACCCCCCCCCCCCGCAGCTATTCCCTTTTGTACCACCTCCCCCTCCCTTTAGATTGTAAGCTTCACGAGCAGGGCCCTCCTGTCCCTTCTGTATTGAACTGTATTGTAATTGTATTGTCCCCTCTACACTGTAATAGCATGTTAATATTGTGTATAGTTCTTTCTAAATAAATATACAGTATGTGATCACCAAACTGATTGCCATGTTCCAGAAATATTCTTGCCTGCTATGGATGTTTGACTTCTTTGCACAATTCACAGAATTTGATTAAACATATCCAGTAGCAGCCCCCCTGAGTAGTGTCATACACTAATTTGTTATGGCACGGTATGCTGTATATCGGTACAGACTAATCCTTTGTAAAAACTTAATTGACTGAAACCTCATTTCCATGTGGTGGTCAAAGTTGGAAACAAGACACTGACTCATTGTCCAAACGGCTATGATTTAGTTATTTACATGACTCTTCAGTCTGTCCTGTGTCATGTTACTTACTGAATGAAATGCCTCACAACAACACAGACAAGCAATTCAAAAAATACTTTATTAGCTAGCTTAGTTTAAATAGTTCATACGATATTTAACACATACAAACATGATTTGAACATAAGAATGCAAAACATACACCATGCTCTTTAGAAACGGTATTTTAAAAATGTCATCACCCTTTTAAGATATTGTTTATAAAAAGGACTTTGGTGAATTTTAACTAATCAGACTGTGCCGAAGTCTACTTAGTGGAGTATACTTTTTTTTTTTTATTTGATTAGAGTAGGGTATGGTAAGGCCCCTGGTCAGTTACCCTACCATCCTTTTTTATGAGCGCTATAGTACTATCAGTAGTATTACCGTAGTACTCTATACGTCTCCTTCTTTATTGTCGCTTGTCACCAATTTTATGAGTTTGTTTTCTCAGAATTGACATCATAGCTTCTCTGCTGGTTTTTATTCTCGCTAATGCTTGCTTAACCACTTCAGCCCTGGAAGATTTTACCCCCTTCCTGACTAGGGCACTTTTTTTTTTTTTTTTAATAGATTTTATTGAAAGAAAAGGCATTACATGGAATCACAATAGAGGGTATACAATTTTCTCCAAATAGTATGTATAAGCCAGTAGTCTAGGCACTGACAAACATGGATGGAGACAAGTAACTAGGGTAGAAATAACAGGTCGCTTTAAATGACAATTGCGCGGTTATGCTTTACCCAAACAAAATTTTAATTTCCCCACAAATAGAGCTTTCGTTTGGTGGTATTTGATCACCTCTGCATTTTTTTATTTTTTGTGCTATAAACAAAAAAAAGACAATTTTGAAAAAAAAACAATATATTTTTAACTTTTTGCTATAATAAATATCCCCCAATTTTTTTTTTTTTTTTTAAAACAAATTTCTTCATCAGTTTAGGTTGATATATATATTCTTCTACATATTTTTGGTAAAAATAATTGCAATAAGCGTATATTTATTGGTTTGCGCAAAAGTTATAGTGTCTACAAACTATGGGAAAGATTTATATAATTTTTATGGCATTTTTATTATTATTTTTTTTTTTTACTAGTAATAGCAGTGATCTGCGATTATTAGCAGTATTGTGACACTGTGGCAGACAGATTGGACACTTTTGACACATTTTTGGGACCATTGACAATTATACAGCGATCAGTGCTATAAAAATGCACTGATTACTGTGGAAATGTCACTGGCAGGGAAGGGGTTAACACTAGAGGGCGATCAAGGGGTTAAATGTGTGTTCCCTCAGCATTTTCTAACTGTATGGGGATGTGACTTACTAGGTGAGGAGACATATCGTTTTTCCTACTTAGTAGGAACAAACTACATGTCTTCTTTGCCCTGACAGCACAGGGATTTGTGTGTTTACACACACAAATTCCTGTGCTGGCGCTCATGCACGTGATCGTGCGTGGCCAGCGGCAAACGTGCCCGCCAACCATGCGCATCGGGTCCCCTGCCGTGCAGTGGTGGCGCGTGTGCCCCCTGGTGGCCACTAAGGGTACATGAGGGAAATTCAATAAAACACCTAAAACACTTTCTAGCAGTGTGGCTCTAGGGACCTGAGAGGCTGACGAATGTGGAACCAGTAAGCAACATTCTGAGTGTAACAGACGCAAGGATCACTGATGGCCTGGGCTGCAGAGCCGGTTGAGAGGTGACATATTCATCCTAGCACTGGTGATACAAGTATAATACACACAGTCTTGTTTTAAGTTATAAAATGTTAGCGCACATTTGTTATGACCTTTTTGAATAAATAAAAAATCTTTAAAAATGATTAAGCACTATTCCCAGATCTGATTGCTTTCCATGTGGTAGATGTGATTGGAGTTCACGAGCAGCAGCAAGGAGGTTTAACCCTTTGATTGACCAATGTGACTAGCGTTTACGGGCAGCTTATGAGGAGAAGGAATACTATGAAAAGCATTTTAAAGGATTAATCATTTCTAAAGGCACATTTAAAAAGCCTATAGGGTGAGGGCACAACCGTTGAAGAGAGCACTAGGAGTTTGAGAAACACAAATTCGGGTGGATAATTGTGGAGAGATCATTTATTAACTATGCATATAATGGAGTAGCACGATTTTTTCTCCATCCATTGATTTTCATAAGGACACTATATGGACAATATCTGCACATTGCACTTTAATATTTATCATATTGTTTGATTTATATAAGAACACATTGTGAAAATTTGCATATTGTACTTGTACTAATTTATACTATCGTTTATTGAATGCACTATATATCCCTTAGGGGATACTTTGTATTTAGCGCTGCACTTATTCTGATTCTAGTTTGCCATCAGGTCCATTTGCCTTGTGACTGGCAGTGGAAGGAAATGGGCGGCGCCGGCTATGATATCTGGACAAAAACTTCACGTCCTCTGCACCTGTTGGGTGGGCACAGTCTGATGGGAAACTTAGAGACTAGTGTCCTTTAAGGTTTGCCTGTCCATCTCAGAGGCTATGGAGTCTGACCACTGCCCTGCGCAGTCAATCACAAGACAGGTGGACCTGATAGAGAACTAGTATCTCAGTTCCCTTTCAGACTCTGCCCACCCCACTACTAGGCTCCTCAGCCATGTGTCTGTCTGTTTGCTGGGCGCAGTGACCCGGAAGGGGGTTACTAATGCTGAGCCTGTCATTTTATCAGGTTAATTTTTTATGAGCCATGTGTCTGTCTGTTTGCTGGGCGCAGTGACCCGGAAGGGGGTTACTAATGCTGAGCCTGTCATTTTATCAGGTTAATTTTTTATGAGCTACACGTGACAAATGTATTTATATCACAAAATATACAAATTTACAAATCCTTTGGCAGCTATAACAGTAAACAAATGTATATTTTGCCTATGTATTTAGCTGTTTGCCCAGTGTTCTACTTTGATAGTGGTAAAGACAAAACAATTTATCATCTTCAGCATTGGTTCTGGAATATTTTATAACCAGCATGGAAAATTGTAAGCTCTATGTTTGATAAAATGTCAGAATGTGTACGAAGTGTGCTTGGGTTCACAATGTGATTTTAATTACCATTTAATAAAAAAAAATCATATTTTTACCTGCACATAACTCTATCTGTGGAATTAATAAAGAATATAGTAGAACTCTATTGCACCTTTACACTGACATTTTCAGTATTTGAGACACTCTGTCCTCAGTACCACCGCCTCCCAACAGGTACATAAATTTGTCTCAAATACTGAAACTGTCAGTGTAAAGGTGCAAACCTGAATTGCTGACTGGCTGTACAGTGTAAACATTATGTAGCACCCCATTATCCCATAGAGGCTATTAAGGACCCCCAGATGTCAGGTGGGTTGACATCTCCCCTCAGAATTTAGGTCCCTGGGATGTCAGAGCACTATTAACATGACATCCCCAGACAAAGCCTGGAAGGAAGACGTAGCTCACAAAGTCACCCCTAAACAAAGTCACCCCTAAACATTTGTTTCTTCCCCCAGCCATTGCCACTGGTTGGCCAGGGACATATTTATAACCTAGCATTATTGCATCTTCTTGAACTATTGTCTGGGACACTCCCTGACAGCAGGCAGAAGCAAAAAATACCACTGGACTTAGAGAAGACCAAATGAAAAGAGGACTATTTATTTAGCTTATGCTAATTGCAGCCCATATGGCAGGGTGGCTACATGTGTATAAATCCAAAGATTTCCTGTAAAACCTTACATATACTTTAAGAAAATTAAAAATATATGTATTCAAATTGTGTAATTATCTGGTTGCCTCTGTTTTAAAATGAATCTGTACTACATTTTAAAACAACAGGCACTACCTTCATATTATTACATTTAGTAGCGATTAAATCACCCTTCTGTGCCCTTCCTTGATTTAGTTGCACTTTTTTAATGGGGCCTGACTTCATAGTTTATATCCACAACCCTACCTTACGCTATCCAAAAGGGTATAAAAAGGAAAAAACTAAACAAAAAAAAAAACGTTTTTTTTTCCTTTAGTTACACTTTAAGTAAAGTCAAAGTATGGCGTCCAATAACAAAGTGAAATTATTTTAGAGAAGGGTACAGACGAAACCTTTCAGGCTACACAGTGAACATCTCATGATGTCTCTTCTTAAGCAGGACTAGCCAGCAGATGCAGCCACAAAGGTATACAAAAGCACATTAGCAGTATCAATAATATATAGGAATATTTCCTTTTGTTTAGATGGTGGCAAAGACAGAAAGAAATAAATGAATACATAAGAAATTATATACCTGCCACAGACAGTATTTACTGATGAGTCTATATAAATAAAGATCAGAATTGTCCAGGCTATAATATTTTGGGCATTTTTTGTCACTCCCTACAGATGTGAAAGATGGACAATGAAGAAGCAACACAATAAAAGTATTGATACTTTTGAACTTTGGCAAATAAATATTGTGCAGTGAGGAAAACTAACAGATGGATACGTGGATCAAGCCCATTTTTTTCCTAGAAGACCAAAAGACTAAACAGACATGTTCCTGTTTTGGACATATTTTAGAATGAACCAACTCACTCAAAAAGACAATAGTATGCTTGCGAAACTTAAAGGAAATTTACGAAAATGGCCAGCAATCTGATAGATGTACCAAATAAGTTGTGAGGAAGATCCAAACAGAAGACAGATCATTCAAGAGAAAGACTATCCAAGTGGTCACAAGGAGTCAACATCAACTTTAAGGCATATAATAAAAATTAAAAATAATAATTCTAATAATATACAGTATGTGTGACACATGTTGTAAAAGTTAAAGAGAAAGTTAAAGTTAAATAGAAAAGAAGAAGATGACCAGCAATACAATGAATGTATCAGGAAGTCCAAACATGTTTGGGAAGACCCAAATAGAAAGTGGGTTATTATGGTGAAATACCAGGGGTCTATAAAAAGTTTCCATACTTTTTTTTTAACCCCAAAACCTTTTGAAGAACCCTTGTATTATCCAAGTGGTCACCAGGAACTGACATTGACTTGAAGTCACATCAAAATAATAGCAATGTAGAATTACGGCCATAAAAATGAACATACTTCCAAAATTACTTTAACTTTATAGATCACTCCCAATCACACTAACTAAAGCATACATCCTTAAAATTCAATAGACTATTAATATATTCATTTGAAATAATAAGCCCTCTAGATACACAAACAAATATTATATCAATCTCGCAGTTCAGGTGGCCTAGCTTTACCCCAACTCTGGTATATTACATTACTTGTAGAGTTACTCAAATTGCACAATGGAATATTCATAATCCTATAATACCTTGCATTTTATTTGAAAAAATCTCCATATCTCTCTGGTCTTCTCTGGTCAAATGGCAATACAGTACGTTCCATTTTAACTCACAATGCTATTGTTTCTCATTCTCTAAAACTGTGGAACAAATGTAAAAAAGAGTTGACCTTAATGTCCAATCCCTCTCCCAGTGCATCCTTTCTGGGAGATCCTAGACTTAAATCAGCATTTTCTTCCCCTGATAATTTTTGGTGGATAAATAAAAATTAACTAAGCTATCTGACTTCTATAATGGTGATACATTTATCCCTTTTAACACATTTCAGGTTAACATCAGAGGCAAGAGGCAATTAAAGGGTTAAATGTGCTCCTAGGCAGTGCTTTCTAACTGTGTGGGGGATGTTTTGACTGGGGGAAGACTGAGGTTCGTGTTCCTGTTTAGTATAAACACAAGATCTCCATCTTCCCTCTCACAGAACGGCGGTCTGCCTTGTTTACATAGAAGAGGAATATCATTGATGAATATTATTTTTATGGCAGCAGTTAGCTGCCATAACACCAGTATCCTCTGCTTCAGCAGGCAGTCCTCTTTCAGATAAAAGTGATCTCTGCAGCGGATTTGCCACAAGATCTCCTTTATCGGTGGCGGGAGAGGTTCCCCCTCCTGTCGCGCTCCGGTGCCCTCCGCCACTTACTGGAGCCGCCAGTAGCGATTGGATCCTTCTTTCTGCTAGGCATGGAGACGAGTGAGGGAAAGATGACCCCCCCCCATCTCCGTATCATTGCAGGGCGTCAAATACGGAAAGATTTCTTCACAGTAATTCCCCGTACACACGGTCGGATTTTCCGACGGAAAATGTTAGATCGGATCATGTTGTCGGAAAATCCGACCGTGTGTGGGCTCCATCTGACTTTTTCCGTCGGAATTTCCGACGCACAAAGTTAGAGAACTGGATCTCAAATTTTCCGACAACATGGTCCAATCGCATCAATTCCGATCGTGAGTAGCCTAGTCCGACGGACAAAGTGCCACGCATGCTCAGAAGAAATTTGGAGACAAAAGCTATTGGCTACTGGCCTCTACGTAGTCCCGTTGTACGTGTTGTACATCACCTCGTTCGAAATAATCGGATTTTCCGACAACTTTGTCCGACCGTGTGTGGGCAACACCAGTTTCGGACAAAGGAGGGGGGGGGGGGTGCTGGCAGACAAGCCTGCGTCGTCCTTTGGGGAGCCGGCTCTCATAGGGCTGCACTGCATCTGTGTGCTTCAAGTTTGTTTGCCCGGGAGAAGCATGCAGTGCAGTGTGAGCCGGACTCAGGGGGCTGGACTGGGGAGGACAGACACCGGACTGAGCAGCACTGCATGGAGCAGGAGAGGGCGACCCGGAGGAGCGGCAGAGGATGCAGGTTGTGTGTGTAATGCACAACTAAAGAGCAGCCAGTGCGGTAGTCGAGCATGGAGCTCTGCTAGTCACCTCCAGCCACCCGTGCGCCCGGTGCCTAACGCCTATGCTGCCACCGGCCATATGTAGAGGGGGCGGCATGGGCCCCTTGCAGCACAGGGCCCGGTTGTGCTCGCGACTGCTGCACCCCCTATAGTTACGCCCCTGAGCAGAGTGTATATTGTCAAAATTGTCAAAACACTTCAAAAAAACATTTTTGCCACCATCCCTGGAAGATGGGTCTCATTAGTAAACATTTAACGACAGTTAGCCATAATACCAGAATCAGTTTACATTATTAAATAGTTCAGGTGTGTTTATGCAAGATGAATATTCACCCCTTATTTTGCTTCATTTACTTTTCCTGAACCTGATTCTTCAGCTTGAGTGTTAGGAGTCCAAGGCCACCTAAAGTCTGACAGCTGTTAACTCATCAAATGTCTGGCTTCACACGCTCAATCCAAACTCCTAAGATTGCATAAAAAAGTCAAATAGCACAGCCTTTTTGGTAGGTAACTGCTACTCTAATGCCACGTACACACGATCGGACGAGGTCCGGCAGACCAAAATCCGTCGGACAATTCGATCATGTGTGGGCTACAGCGGACTTTTCTTTCCCAAAAGTCCAACGGAACTAGAAATAAAACATGTTTCAAATCTTTCCAACGGACTCGAGTCCGGTCGAAAAATCCGGTCATCTTTGTGCTAGTCCGACGGAGGGAAACCGATGCTAGGGCAGCTATTGGCTACTGGCTATAAGCTTCCTTATTCTAGTCCGGTCGTACGTCATCACGTTCGAATCCGTCTGACATTTGGAGTGGTTTTGTGTAGGAAAGTCCGTTCATTTGAAAGTCCGGCGGACCTCCGCTGCAAAGTCCATTGGATAGTTCGCCGGACCAAGTCCGTTGAAAAGTCCACTCGTGTGTACGCGGCATAAGGCTTGCCATAATGCCTCACCCCTTATCTCCCCACTTGATACTCACCCTTTCTTTTGTCTGGAGAAGCATGTGATTTACTCTGTAAAAGTGCAAAGCCAATCATGGCTGTTATATGTTGAGTTTTTAGTCCTGTGTAAGCTATGACTCCAGGGACTTGTAGCCTACATGTGAATGAATAGAGCCATAGGGAAAGCAACAGGAGGGTAGATATGTGTTGCTAGCAGGACTATGTTACAGTAAACCTGTTGATAGAAAAGACTGCAATGGGACAGGCGCATAGGGGGCTCAGTAATATCTGTCTGCAACAGCATTTACCTTTTTTTTTAAACTATGATGTATGTACTGTATATCAATTAGAACTATATGATTCCTATAATTCCCATTAATGTAATGAATCTCTATTAATATTCCATTTGACTGATCTCAATGAATATTTGCAAGTGCATATTTTAATGAATATTTGCATGTGCATATTTTATTTATTGATGTAAATAAACAATAATACATGTTTGTGTAAATACCGTACTCCTAATTCAATGTAATAAAATAATTGCTAAAATATACTCTATAATACTATATTATAATAATAATTATTAAATATTTATGTGGCAAAATTGATAGTATTACCATTACTTTGTATAGGCACTGGTCAGCTGTCTCCAGTGAATTGTTTTTGATGCATGACAAGGAAGGAATTTGAGGCCTTGAACCCTAAGGATGAAAGAATGCACACAACAAATGCACCCTTCAGTGTATATACCCTCTTCTGTAATCTGAAAACGTCCCACTATAATCATTCTACTAATTATGATTACAATATCCATTGCCACATTATTATTCTTTGTACAGTTTTGCTTTTTCATATCCTGTTACTTAACACAACATTTTGCATGTGAAAAATAATTTAATTTAATGCAGTACTGCATTTAAACGTGTCTGTCAGGCATACCCTGTGGCAGGACAGGCACAAGGACGTGCGTGTGTGCGCACACATGTTCCCACGAGAACGTGCCGCACTGGGCAGCGGCGCATGAACGTGTGCAGTGACACACGACAGGCACGTGTGCACAGGAATGCGCGACTGGCGTGTGTGCGCGTGCTAACTCAACTTGGCGCCAGTTCTTCTTTAAAAGAACAGCAGCTGCTCCAGTGCAGTGCTGTCTGATCTGCAGCTTTACCTGAGTCTGATCCTGTACCTGCTGTTGTTATCTGATCCTGCTACGTTTGACTACTGCTGCCTTCTCCTCTCCTGACCCGGCCTGCCTTGACCCTGCTATTTCTGAACCTGCTGAGCTTCTGTTGCCAAACCTCTGCCTGCCTACTGACCACTCTCTGCCTGCTGTTACTACCTGATTACCTGTGTTTGACCCGGCTTGTCTCACCTGCTTCAGTCTAGTCCTGATCCAGTCTCTGCCTAGATCCAGGGATCGCTGACCTACACCTGTTACCACTGCTGCTACTGCCTCTCCAGTCCAGTTCGTCAGGTGGATCCTCTCTACTCATCTTTATCAGCTACCACGGATCATACAGGCACTCCTACCTCGCTGCGCTCCTGTACCACTGTTGCAACCCCAGTGGTCTTCGAGCCAGGGCTGTAAGAGAGGTCTCCTTCTACAGTTGGGCTCTGATACCAGGTACGTTACAGTGTCACAGGTAAGCTTCTGTTTGTGCTCTAGTCCAATTACTTTATAGAACCTTATTTATATTCTACAAACTGCGCAATTAATTAAAGTGAAAAACTGATACAAGTACACAATCCTCTTTATTAATGAATGTAACATTTTGTCTGAAGTTCTCTAAAATGTAAGCCTCTGCATTTGCAATGAAAGATGTTTCATATTGGGAATGCTATAATTTGACTTTTCTTGGCATGAATAAAGTTGTACAGCTGCTCCTAAAACCCTATAACTGGATATAAAGGCACTATAGTTAAAGTTTTGTATTTTTTAAGCACCTGAAACTTTAGGAGTAATTTGTAGGAACATTCTAAGTAAGGCATTCAAGAGGAAAGAAAATGGGTGTAACTTTTTCCAGAAAAGAATCTAATGAAAACAATTTAATGCCTTGATATGTTTTTCTCTTTCCAAGAATGATTAAAATTAGTTAGGAACTGATTTGACTATACAGACTTAAGTACTTTACAAGAAACACAAGTGTCTTTTTAAAGGTGACAGGATTACCCAAGGTATGAGATCATAAAAAGCATGGAAAAATACCGGGGAAAAAAGAAAAAGCTATTGGCCACTAGATTATATTTTGGCTATTTAGAATCCAAGTGTTACTATTTGTAAAGTTATGCTTGCAAAAGAAAATTAAACATAAATAGACCATATAGATGATCAATTTACTAAAGCATAATATCTAGTGTATCTTAGCTTTCTAAATGATTAAAATTATACTAGATAAGATATTATATTCACATTCTTTAACATTTAGTTTACATATGGTACAAGCTTAATGTTAATTTAAAAAACCCTGCCTACACTCCAGTGTTCATGCACTCTAGCAGATATGGATCACTGGTAGTTATAAATTGCGTAATATTGATTCCAGGAGTCATTTTTGTCTGTCATCATAGGGGCTACATGTGTTGATAGATCTTGGCAACCAGCAAACTTTGACACAGAGGGCAGGGTAATAAGAACATAGCAAAGTTGAGGATTGTTAACAAATTCATAAAGCAGTGGCTAAGTATAATCAAGTAAAATAAAGAATGCACAGAGTATTTGTCATGGGTGGACATCATTAGAACAGAGCATTGCACTGTGAAGATCAGTTCTAAAACCAATAACCAGGCTACCAATTACACCACAAAATATGTATGTAAAAGTTACCATTCAGATTCTGAGACATCTGTCATTGCATTTCCAATTTCTAGGCATCACATTTCCAATTCCTGCACAATACTAGGTAGTCATATGTTATGAACTGCAATTGTACCCCTGTGCAAGGATGTAACTATAGCCAGGCAGACTGTGTGAATATTATGGGGTTGATAAAATATTTACTAAAATATACTCTATAATACTAAAAGTGAAATTAATGCACAGGCCACAACTCAGCCTTTACACTTCTTCACACCATCACCACCACTGCTCCATACTTTAATGTGCCTTTCTCTTGTTAACCCAACCCCACCCCAACCCAACCCCTTTGCAACTGCCCACCATATCAACAGTTCATTAAAAAGAAGAGAACACGTAAGGGGCGTGGCCAAGACCGGCATGTGAGAGGACACACTTCTCACAGCTCCTGCTTGATCCGTACTCTGATCCTTCCCCGGCAGCTACAAACCTGCTTTTTTCGGTCACCCAGCTGGCTACCGACCTGCAGCCCCTCCCGGACCCACCACCGGCCCTTTGCACCTGGGGGAAAACCCGCCGAGGCCCGCCAGAGATGACGGGACCGCATGCCCAAGATGGCGCCGCAGCGTCGGCGGCCTTTTCACAGCGCACTCCACGGACGGCTGACAGGCTCAAAGGAGAAGGCAGCAAGAAGGCCCAAAAGTCTCAGGGTAAGGAACAATACCGGGACATGCTGTTTTACACACAAAAACTACAGGGCCCGGGGGCCACTCTAGCCTTGGAAGACACACAGAGGCCTGAGGGGGGGGAGCTGTTTACACAAGCAGACTGGGGCCAGGACACTGATAGCAACCCAGGCCTCAGCCATGAGGATGCTGGTCACCCGCCCTCCCCCCCCATACAGCAGATGGTGAGGAACCCCTGGAGCAACCTACACTAGCAACGATCTTAAAAGCTGTACAGCTATGCACAGCATCTGTGAATGACATGAAAGTGCAACTTGGGAGCATGAGAGAAGAGGTCTCATTTATAAGGCAAGATCTGCAAAAACTGAGAGAAAGGGCCACCGCTGTGGAGTGCAGAGTCAGCGACATTGAGGATAAATTACCCCCCTTAGTGCGGGAGGCCAGGGCTGCACATAGACTGGCGCAAGATACATACAACAGAGCTGAGGACTCCGAGAATCGCTTACGCAGGAACAATGTGCTTATTGTTGGTTTGCCTGAGAAATCAGAGGGCAGAGACCCCACTACATTTGTGGAAAACTGGCTTGTTGAGATCTTTGGCAGGGATTCTTTCTCCCCATTTTACACAGTGGAAAGGGCCCACAGAGTACCAGGTAGGCCCCCCCCCCGTCAAGTTTAATGGTGTCCGGGTGTCATTCTACCCGGACTTCTCAGCTGAAGTCCAGAAGGCCAGAGCAAAATTTGGAGAGGTGAAGAAACGCCTGAGGGCCCTGCAACTACCATACGCCAAAACTAAGAGTGACTGCAGATGGTCACGCACAATTTTTTGATTCGGCCAGGGAAGCGACAACCTGGCTTGACCATAACGAACAAGCCTTGCGCCACCGCCGTGCTGAGGCAGAGGGTGACTGACTTTCCATGGGCACTATGATCGGTAATTTAACAATGCTGCATTAAGGCATTAACATGTTACAGCAATAATTGCAGGACTAGTTGGATGAATCTTGTTATGATAGTAACATTGGACACCCAGGTGCCCACTTATTTTTCTCCTAGTTGCTGGGGAACACTGTTACCATGTTTAAAAAGCGAGGAAGAGAACTGTGAATTTCTGAGATGCAGGCACCCTCCCGTATGCCGAAAGGGGGTAAGTGGTTTCCTGCAGGGATACAGCAGAATTGTATTGCTGCTCCACCATCCGGCAGGACATGTATGAGAAGGTTGGCCATGTTGGCGAAGTTTGAAATGAGGCGTACCAAGATGGGGGCCTCGAGATCCTTATGTAACCTGAGAAACACCCACAGGTCTCGGGTACAACGAGCACAGTCAAAAGTTTTGGTACACGGCCCAGTTGGGCTGGTATGCAGTTTGAAGCATACTACTGATTGCAGTTCAAGTGCAAGTCCGGAAATGACCCTCCCCCACCCAGATGACACAACTGACTTTTATTGTCCCACTCTAATTACCTTTGACCTCTGGCCACATGTTGAGGGGCCCAGGGGCCCAGACGTGCTATTACCTCCCCACACAAGATGGCTACTGCAGCTGTAATTTCATGGAACATTAGGGGCATGAACTCCCCCCTCAAACGCACAATGGTATTTACGTGCCTAAAAAAGTTTTTCCCTGCAGTGATATGTTTGCAGGAGACGCACTTTACGAGTGCCACAAGGGGATGCCTGAAGTATCCATGGATAGGCTGGGTGTACCACTCCACCCACACCTCCTTTTCCCGGGGGGTGAGTGTAGTGGTGCACAGATCCCTTGACTTCCAGGAATATGCTTCAAAAGTAGACACTGAGGGACGATTTGTTTTTCTGCATTGCCGTATTGGTATATTGAAATGTATTTTGGCTTGTGTATACATTCCTCCTCCGTTTGATGCCCGGGTGCTTCGGCTTCTCCTGGAATTTCTGGGGGGGAGGCCGGAGCTCCCGCTGCTGATAGTGGGGGACTTTAATAGTTGGTTGAACGCGGCCCTAGACAAACACCCAGTACTGGGACCTGGTAACCCACCGAGAGTGACCCCCTTGGCCAGATTGCTACGGGAGGTGGGCTGGGTGGATGTCTGGCGGCAGCGGAATCCTTCCAGTAAACAGTTCTCATGTTTTTCAAAGTCCCACGGGTCACTGTCCAGGATAGACATGGCGGTGGGAAACTGTGCTATGCTCCCCTCGGTGGCTGATATATCTTATAAACCTAGATGTGTCTCTGAGGCCACAAAGGGGGCTTGGCAGGCGGCACAATCTGCCTATGACCATTTGCTGGCCTCATCGGCGGAGAAGAAGCGGTTCTTTTCTAGGACTGCCTTCTTTGAGGAAGGCGAAGTGACGGGGCGACTCTTGGCTAGAATAGCTAACTCTGAGCAAAGGTCTCCAGTGATAGGTACTATAAGGACTATAGGGGGACAATTGGTGCATGCCTCCGACTTGGTAATTCAGACACTAGCAGAATTTTATCAAAACCTATACCGCCCTTCCTCGAACTATGGTGCAGAGGAACTGGCAAACTACTTAGATGACATATTGTTTCCTACGCTTACAGAGGCACAGAGGGAAGCTCTAGATGCCCCACTTACGCTGGAGGAGGTACAGGATGCGGTAGCTACATTTCCTAACTCTAAGGCCCCGGGGGGGGGATGGGATCCCCATGGAGATATATAAACACTATTCTGAGGTACTACTCCCCAAACTGCTGTCGGTATTTAATGCGGCCAGAGAAACAGGTGCATTGCCCCTTTCCATGTCTGAGGCTCATATTGTACTAATTTTAAAACCTGACAAAGATCCAGTGGACCCGGCATCGTATAGGCCGATCTCCCTGCTTCAGTCTGACATAAAGATACTTGCTAAAGTGTTGGCTCTCAGACTGAATACAGTGGTTCAGTCCATTGTCCATGCAGATCAAGCGGGCTTTATGCCAAACAAATCGACAGCGCTAAACCTCAGGAGGCTTTTCCTCAACATGCAATCACCTGCTGACAATGTAGGCAAGAGGGCTCTCTTGTCATTAGACGCTATGAAAGCGTTCGACAGTGTTGAGTGGCCATATCTCTGGGAGACTCTGAGGCGCTTTGGCTTCGGAGATGGATATATCTCCTGGGTGAGGTTGCTGTACCACTGCCCGAAGGCGTCCATTCGGGAGGCTGGTAGGCTGTCCTTGCCATTTGAACTCGGCCGGGGCACGCGGCAGGGGTGCCCATTGTCCCCCCTGCTGTTTGCCCTGGCAATAGAGCCACTGGCTATCAGGATTAGGGACCACCAGGGCATCACTGGCTTCTGCTATGGTAACCGGCAGGAAAAGGTGATGTTATATGCAGACGATACTATGATCCTGCTGGGGGACATGGAGCAGTCTCTGCGCAATACGATGGAGGCAGTGATCCGATTTGGTGAGTTCTCGGGACTCAAGTTTAATTGGTCCAAGTCTGCACTTATGCCCATAGACGAGCCCCCACCCCAGCAGGACGGGCGGGTGGGAGAAATACCTATCGCTCTCTCCTTCAAGTACTTGGGGATACAGGTGACCCCTCAGATTAGGGACTATGGCGTGCTCAATATAGCTCCATTGCTGACTAGATTCCGTCATAGGGTTAAGACGTGGAATTCCCTGTGTATGTCAGTTGCCGGCAAAGTAAATCTCATAAAAATGATTCTCATGCCCCAACTGCTATACATGCTACATAATTCCCCGGTGATGATCCCATTGAAAACATTTAGAATAATTAATGCTATTTTTAGGGAGTTAATATGGAAATCTCGCCCCCCCCAGAATAAAACTAGAGCACCTACAACGCTCCAAGGAGGATGGTGGACTAGCTCTGCCGAATCCATGGCTTTACTATCTGGCATCCCAGATGCAACACCTGATAGGTACCATGGTTCCTGAGGGGGATCAGGGGGACCATGTCCCCAGCGCCTCAGAGAACATAATGCTTCACACCGTGGGGGGAAACTCTGTCCCAACCGCGCTTGAAGCGTTGGCCTTTGCCAAACCACAAAGAAGCTTCCCTACATATAGTCTCATACAAAAGGTGTGAAATAAGACCAAGTACCTTCAGGGGGCGCCCTACAGCCCCATATGGGCAAATGACTCATACCCTGAACTTGCTAAACTACAACATGGGAAGAGGTGGCAGAGGAGTGGCGTGATCTATCTTGCACAGATAATTAGTAATGGCAATCTTCTGCCTTTCGATACCATAAGAGAGAGATTTCAGCTGCCTGCGCACATGCATTTTTATTACTTGCAACTTAAACACGCATTCAGGACCCAATCAAGGGGCTCTGAGTGGCGGATGGACGACCTGCCCCTTCTCTCCCAGCTCAAGGCAGCAGAAGTCTCTAAAGGCTTCATTTCGCAGAGCTACACTATACTACTTAACACATTTTTAGCGAAGCATCCTCTGACTGTACATAGCAAGTGGGAACTAGATGTGGGGCCTCTGGACAGTGAACAGTGGGAGGAGGTACTGCAGTCAGTGGCCGTATGCTCACTGAATGTAGCACAAAGACTTACACAACTGTACACTATACTGAGAATATACTATACACCCCTTAGACTACAGAAAATGGGCCTATCACCTGATCCTTGCTGCACTAGATGCAAAAGAGACCATGGAGATCTGATACATATGCTGTGGCGGTGCCCCAAACTCCACATATACTGCAGGGAGGTGATAGACACCTTGAACGCAGTGTTCCAGGTGTCAATCCCGTGGGACCCCAGATGCTGCATCCTGAATTTGTTAGACGGAATGGAATGGGAACCTCACGTAAGAGAGGTCCTGTCCAGGGCCTTGTTTCTGGCCCGTAAACTGATAATGATGCACTGGAAGTCGGAACTGCCACCCACTCGCACAGAATGGATCTCCAAAATAGGAGACACTCTCAGAATGGAAAAGATAATTTATCAGCATAGAGGCTGCCCACAGAAATTTGAGAAGCTCTGGGGACCGTGGTTAGACACTCCGGGCCTGGCCCCGGACGATATGGTTCTGGACAGGCTCCTGGGTGGAATTTAATAATGGGTAAACTGGTTTGAACATGCTATAATCAGGAGAAAGAAAATATAATGTGTAATTGACTTACAGTTTGTAATATGCCGTAGATATGTACTCATGGTAGTGAGGGGGGAGGAGACTGTTGATGTGAAGAAAGGAGGGGGGTCAGGGACAAGGAAAAAAAGAATAATAATGTCTGTATATTGATATACCGGGAAGGTGGGATGGAGGGAAGAGGGCTTTTCATTGTAACTGAAGTATTTGACTGTTGACACTTGAACTGTATATGTTTTGTTTTACATAAATAAAGTTGTTTGGATATAAAAAAAAAAAAAAAAGAAGAGAACACCACTGTAGCATCCTTTTGCTCTTCAAAATTCATTCCCAATTCCCAAATATTAAAGAAATTAACTTGATGATGGCCAGCCCAGAGCACAGTGACACTTCCCTATGTATCCCCTGCACTTATAAAAACGAACAAGTATATAAGAGTGCAAGCATCTCATGCCGCATACACACAATCGGAAATTCCACCAGTAAAAGTTCGATGAGAGCTTTTGGTCGGAAAATGCGACCGTGTGTAGGATCCATCTGACTTTTGCTGGCAGAATTCCAGCCAGCAAAAGATTGAGAGCAGGTTCTCAATTTTTCAGTCGGAAAAAGTTTTGATCAGAAATTCCGATCGTCTGTACCAATTCCGACGCGGAAAATTTCTACTCGTTTTTGTAAACAATTCGACGCATGCTCGGAAGCATTGAAATTTTCTCGGCTCATCGTAGTGTTGTACGTCACTGCGTTCTTGACTGTCGAAAGTTCAGCAAACTTTTGTCTGACCGTGTGTATACAAGCCAAACTTGATCGTAATTCCGTCGGAACAACCATCCAAGATTTTTCAGGCGGAAAATCCGCTTGTGTGTACGTGTAAGTGTAGAGGGTGAGAGAAATGCAGATAAGGAAAGGATAAAAATGCACTCACAGGATGGAGAGGGTTAAGCAGCATGTGCTCTAATGTGAGTAAAGCCCTCTGGGAGGGGGGGGGGGGCTGTGTGGTGTTGCGTGCTCTACTCTCATTGAAACACATGCTGCTTAACTCTCTCCATCCTGTAAGTGCATTTTTACCCTTTCCTGATCTTCATTCCTATTACCCTCTACACTTAGATGCTGGCGCCCTTGTCTGTTGTTTTTTAAATGTGTCACAGGTTGCTCAAGACCTTGGCTAAGGAGCTGCACACATCTACAGTGCTCTTAAAGAGACTCTTAAAGAAACCTATATCTCAACTTTCCATCCTTACCCTAAACTCTCCTGTATCTCAACATAGCACCACCGTTTTCCCCTTATCCCCTGCACTAATGTACTTGCTTTGTCACAGGACCAAGTGCAGGGGAAGCCTAGAAACCCATCACTGTGCTCTATACCAGCCATTATCAGCTACCATGCACAGCTCGGTGGAGGATATTGGTTCTATGAGCAGTAACAGCAGAAGCCCAAGACATAGTTGAGGCTACGGTGATCCCTCATCCTATGCTCCTGTTCAAAGATATTAAACAAGACACTGCTCGCCATACTTGTAATAGTGGAAGTGCATGTCAACAAAAATGTTTCAAGGATGACCATTCATTTCTGAACATCCAGATCCCTTCATATATGACTATCCAAAGCATATTTTGCTATATGCTATTGGTCATGTATTCAAAACATTTTGTCAGAAGCTGCATCCAACATGTTACACAGTCAATAGGTAATGAAAAAGCCCAAAAGGTATTTATCCTTTCTCAAAGACTCTGAAGAAAGAAGCCTATCAACCAATGTCTTTTCCCACATAAGAATGCTGCCAGTTGAGGTCTGCAGTACTCACAGACACACTTATCTGTATGTGTTTATAGATAGATCATGTGGTGTTCAAATTGTTAGTAAATTTCAGACTGACTGTAGGCTAACACTTGTCAGCCAATGGTAACTTGTTGCTGTTTAAGAATAGTACCATGTAGTAATGGCTGCAGTGTTCACACAGACACTTGCCTTTACCGTATGTGTTTATATATAGATCATGTGCTGGTCAAATTGTTAGTAAATGTCAGATCTCTGGTTTGAGTGCATGGACATTTTATGTGTATATGGGAATTAATTCCCATCAAGACAAAGACTTTATCTCAGCTTGCAAACAATCTTGAGACGTGAGAAGGAAAAACGTGTTTTAACCACTTGCTGACCACCTACCGCATAGGTAACTTAGTTCACTAGACACTGGGGGTTGTGCGTGCGTCACCAGAGGCACGATTGCGCACTGATTGGACACAGGGGATGCCAATTAGCGGTTCCAGCAGGTCTGAGGTCCGCCAGCCACCCGCGATCGTTCACGGGAGAGGCAGAACGGCGATCTGCCTATGTAAACAAGACAGGGGAGAAGATGGAGATCTTGTGTTCCTGCTAAGCAGGAACATGGAACTCTGTATTCACCCAGTCAGAGCAACCCCCACACAGTTTGAAAGCACTCCCTAGGGACACACTTAACCCTTTGATCGCCCCTGGTGTTATTAGTACAGTTACAGTGCATATTTTTAACACTGATCACTGTATTAATCTCACTGGCCCCCATAAAATTGTCAAATGTTTCAGTTAAGTGCCCGATTTGTCTGTCGCAATGTCGCAGTCTTGCAAAAAATTGCTAATGGCAGCCATTACTAGTAAAAATAAATAAAAAGGCCATAAAAATATCCCATATTTTGTAGATGCTATAACTTTTGAGCAAACCAATCAATATACGTTTATTAGAATTTTTTTACCAAAAATATGTAGAAGAATACATATTGGCCTAAATTGATGAAGAAATTTGATTTTTTAATTTTTTTTCATCGGATGTGTTTTATAGCAGAAAGTAAAAAATATTGTTTTTTTTTTTTTCAAAATGTTGTTGTGGTTTATAACGCAAAAAAATAAAAACCGCAGAGGTGATCAAATACCACCAAAAGAAAGCTCTATTTGTGGGAAAAAAAGGACATCAATTTGATCTGGGTACAGTGTCGCACGACAGTGCAATTGTCAAGTAACAGATTTCAATGTTTGTTCTTTTGGGAAAACAAAATAGAAATCTGAAAAATTACTTTGGACAACACAATTTTGTTTTCATTGCTTATTTTTTTATTCTTCATAAAGAGCTCCCTAAATTTACTAGCCCCTAAAGGGAATCTGAGATCAAAGTATTGACATTTCCAGGTACAATTTTCCAAACCCAAACCATGTTCATCTAATTCCAGTTACCAATTGTAAGACCCCATACACACTATACAACTTTTGTTGTCCGATTTCCTTTAGATTTACCAAAACCATTTAATGTATGATTGCATACAAATTGACACTCTTAAGGTTTGACCTCATATACACGGTACGATTGTTGGCCAACCGAGAGTCTGATTTTTTTCAAAAGGACGTGTGCCAGGATCTTGTCTTGCATACTAACGGTACACAATTGTTGTGCCACAAACACGAACGTAGTGACGTACTATGAGGAATTTCAGCTCTTAAGCACCACCCTTTGGGCCCCTTCTGCTAATTTTGTGTTTGGTGAGCATTGATTCCGAGCATGCGTGTTTTTACTTTCGACTTTTGTGTGACCGATCTGTGTACTGACCATACGAAAATCTGATGTCAAGCCGTTGTCTGTCAAAAATTTACTAGCCTGTCATCCAACATTTGTTGGCTGAAAATTGGACAAGAATTGTCAAAAGGAGCTTGCTAATGGTAAGATTTTAGGACAACAGTCTGTCAACAGACAATCCCTTGCCAACAATCGTAGCATGTGTATGAGGCTTAAGAGTCAGGCAGGCCTGGGCAGGCAGTCTTGGAACTTGTGTCAGAATATTCCCAGGTTGGTGTCAGCTTTCATAGCTTATTCATCCTCAGTCAACCTTGCTGTAATAAAGCCCTATGTAAATTTCCCAATGTCAAAAGCATTTATTATCCCTCCTAATCATGTATAGACAAATACGTTGAAGATCCATTCAAACTGGAATGGATGAATCATATACTGCTAGGTAATACTGTTTTGCGGTATATCATTTATGTAAGTACGCATTTGGGAGAAGTACTTGGGTGGTGAAAGGGAAATCAATCAGGAACATTTTAGATCTTGCTACTTTAGGGTGAATAAATATATAAACATTTAACTAAGACCTATAGGTATGGGGCAAACAGGCTACATTTCTGGACTGGAGGATAGTGAGATTAATTGACTGTATTTACCATCATGCCCTCAAGCGAGAGATCTACACCCTTTAAGTTGCGTAGCCAATGAACAATTGCCCTCTCCAATCTGCAATGCCGGCGATTAGTTGTTGGGGAAACACTTATAGAATGCAATACCAACTACTGTAATTGTGGCTGGCTACAGAATAAAGGGCATGAAAGTTTGTCAGCTCAGCACATTACATAGTTAGTCAGGTTGAAAAAAGACACAAGTCCATCCAGTTCAACCACAAAAAAAAAATAATAATTCCCAATTCTATACCCACAGTTGATCCAGAGGAAGGCGAAAAACCCCAGCAGAGCATGCTCCAATTTGCTAAAGCAGGGGAAAAAAATTCTTCCTGATCCCCCGAGAAGCAATCGGATTTTCCCCGGATCAACTTTACCTATAAATGTTAGTACCCAGTTATATTATGTACATTTAGGAAATTAAAATGTAATTTAGGTACATTTAGGAAATAATCCAGGCCTTTCTTAAAGCAATCTACTGAGCTGGCCAGAACCACCTCTGCAGGGAGTCTATTCCACATTTTCACAGCTCTTACTGTGAAAAAACCTTTCCATATTTGGAGATGAAATCTCTTTTCCTCTAGACCTAAAGAGTGCCCCCTTGTCCTCTTTGTTGACTGTAAAGTGAATAACTCAACACCAAGTTCACTATATGGACCCCTTATATATTTGTACATGTTGATCATATCACCCCTTAATCTCCTCTTATCAAGAGTGAATAAATTCAGTTCCTCTAATCTTTCCTCATAGCTGAGCTCCTCCATGCCTCTTATCAGTTTGGTTCACCTTCTCTGCACTTTCTCCAGTTCCTCAATATCGGGTTGGGGTCGGGTTGTACCCAAGTTGATCAACTTGGTAGATTGAGCCTGCCCACACAGTTCAAACTGTCTATGGCTGGCCTTAGACATTCTGTCGTGTCTTATTGTTGTCTTTGTCCCCATTGGGGAGATTCTCTCTCTCTTCCTGTCACTAAGAAAGGAAGTGAGGGGAAGTTATCCCAAAGAAAATACAAACAAGAAACACACCCTGTTTTATTGCATCTGATGGTGCTAGTTAAGCAACGGTTCTCAGTAACAATCCATTAAGATTCACAATAGATGTACAGTATGCGTAATACAGAATGAATAGGAGAGGTCATATAACATCACAACAAAAATGGATCAATAGGCCTAACAATAGCAACAAAGACCTGCAAGGACTAGAATAAACAACAGTTGTACAGAAATGTAAGCGTAAGAAGTCTACCTATGAAATAAAGGCAATAATGAAGTCACTATGGTGCTGGCATTACTCTTAAAGTTGTTGTAAAGGTAATAGTTTTTTTTTTTATCTTAATGCATTCTATGCTTTAAGATAAAAAGCCTTTGGTGTGCAGCAGCCCCCCTAATACTCACCTGAGCCCCATCTCTATCCAGCAATGTCCACAAGTGCCTCGGACGTCTGGAACTCTCCCTCCTGATTGGCTGACACACAGCAGTGACACCATTGATTGACTGCTGTCAATCAAACCCAGTTAGTCAATCAGGAGAGAGAGGGGACGGGGTTGAACCACAGCTCCGTGTCTGAATGGATACATGGAGCTGAAGCTCGGCTCAGGTGCCCCCATAGCAAGCTGCTTGCTGTGGGGGCACTAAACAGAAGGGAGGGCCCAGGAGCTCCAGCCAGGGACCCGAGAAGAGGAGGATCCGGGCTGCCCTGTGCAAAACCACTACACAGGGCAGGTAAGTATGACATGTTTGTTATTTTAAGAAATATAAAGTTAGGGGTCAGTGGCGCTACCTATAGTGTGAGCATATAGATTAACTCTCAGCCTGCATACTATATAGATATGCACAGGTGTCAAGGTGTAAAAAAGCGTTTGAATGCTTAAGAATAACTTCTCTAAAAAGAGAGTAAACACTCCCAGGAAACTTTGGGATTGACAGAGGTGTAAAGTGACCCCACTGAACAGCGCAAAGCCTCCCAGCAGTCTCTTATTGAGAAAATGTAAAAGAGTGACAGTGATAATGTGTTATAGAACATATGACATTATAATTCAACATTAGTGATAGTAGAACCCAGAGAATCTATGTGAACTTATACGTAATATCTAGCATCAAAAGTAGATATATATTATAGTGTCTTTCAATCAAAAAAGGGTGAAAAAACTGAAAAAAAAAAAAAACTAAAAAAAAAAAATGACCCAAAGAAACAGAAAAGATCAAAAACCAAGATCCTCTGTAAATTGCGTGAGGTTATATATGATATGGTAAGTTTTAAGTAATAACCAAAAACCTCCGTACGTGCAAAGCACTTAAGAGATGTGCCTGAAAAATATATAATGTTATAGTGTGTGCGTTTACATAAATAAAAAATATAAAAATTAATTGAAATTAAAATTAAAATTAAAAATGATAATGTTCAAAATGGCTGTGTCCAAAGGTAAATTAGCAAGTGACTTTTGTGCTCGTAGAGTCTCCAGGTGAATTGAGTGCTCCCCCTCAAGGGTCCCTACTCACCGACTCCTTGCACCCCTGCAGGGGTAACGTGCGTGTAATCTCACTCCCTCTGGCCAGTTCAATCCGGTTTCCACAGCTCCAGGTGCCGTAGGTTCCAGGGCATGCAAGACTTCCCTTTGTTATTAGATATAGGTGTACACAGATCAGAGCCCTATAAAGCTATAAGGACTGCAGAAACCCTCCGTCCATCATAGTCTATTGTTCGGTTATAGAAAAGTAAGCTAACCTACTGTTATTTTAATAGAGAAAAAAAAAAAAGACTTTACAATCACTTTAAAGCGTAACTCAAAAACTTTGTTGCAGATTACTACCTTTTGTTATTCTGAAGAAATCCATGTGTGTTTCTCTGTGCTCCTGTGGGGAAGTGAGTCTAATGGGAGTGGTTTCATAATTATCAATCAGCTGTGGCAGCTGCAGGGCTCTAATGACTACAGCTGCTGGGCCTGCATCCCTTTAGATGTGTTCCTTTTGGGAGTATCTCACCAAAAATAGATTTTTTGCTCCAGTGGATGCCTGAAATCTAAGTTGCATCTTAGTGCAGACTTCTGGGAAAATCAGTGAGCCAATCACACAAGCAGGAAGTGTCATTTCAGCTGACACATGGAAGTGCTTTCTTTATCATTGACCTTCCTCTGTTATCAAAATGAGGCTTGATACTCAAGCCTCTGGGGCCATGCTTGCAAACACCTTTAGTGTGTATACTAAAAGGAGGCTTGACACACAAGCCATAGACGCCATCTTTGCAGATACAGGAAGTGTAATGTCAGCACGACCACACAGGTGATGGCAGTCTGGCCCTAATTCAGGTACCCCCATCCTATATATACGCAGTGGCCGCAGTGGACCAGCACCCCCAGATGATGCCTGTATGAGGCGAAACGCGTCGGGACTCGGTTAGCTGTTACCACTGCATTACCAGTAGACCACAATATGCTCTTACATGTCGTTTTAAATGTGAGTACCCATTTTTATATGCTTTGTCAAAATAAATCCCCTATGGTATTACACTATGTGGCTAAATTTTTCTCTTTATCGGTCCCACTAATTTGAGTACTACCAGTGGTATAACATCCACCATCCCTCCCTCCTGAGAGTTCTTTGGATATATCCAGCGAAGGATCTTGTCGTTTGGCACCATCCCCAAGTAGATGCTCCCACGGGTGTAGTGACACCAACTGCCTTTTGTGACTCATATGGCGTAAGCCTATCTGAGTTCACGCTATCTGGTAAGCGCATTCCCAAGAGGTGGTGGACTACAACAGACAACTTGCACCAAGTCACCTGTTATATATTTCTCAACGCAGCAATGTTGAATTTATGTCACTATTAGGTGGTGTTTTTTGCTTAGATCACTATTTGTAACACACATTGCTATATAGTTTTGTTTATATGGTGATATATATTCAAGATTTTTCTACTGTCATATTTATTGTATATGTGATCTATGCGATTATGTGATCAGTAGGTCTACCAACCCTTTCAATATATATGATCTTTTGATTCACAATCCATTTGATTTATCATATTTGTTTGTTCACTATTTTTAGTGACACACATTCATATATTAATTTTTTATTTTTGGATACTGTATCATTATTTAGTATCATCACTTTTAGACATTGATTGTTATTTTCGTGCTCTATGAGCGCCGCACTTTTTTATATTCAAATTTTATTCACTCATTACAGTTACCTGTTGTGCAGGCCGCTAGTATACATATATTTTTCAATATCTTTATAAGACAGCGCAGTTTTTCTTTCCTTTTGCACTAATCACACAAGCAGGAAATGATGTTTCTGGGGACGATCTGTAATAACCTCCAGGTAGCCATATTGCATTTTCAGAAAATTACAAGGGTGCAGATTGAAAAGGAAAGGTCATTTTTAATAACATTCAATGACAATATGATTTGTGTCGCAATTGAATACTCTATATATTTTTTTCTTTATTTGCTATTTCTTTCCCTAAACAACTATGTCATGTAAGGGCCTGTCATATTAAATATAGATTGATTGATTAATTTAGGTAGGTCCTCATATTACACACTTTTGGAAATCTAATGCTGATTGTACAAAGATTGTAGAGTATAATTGTAGTATGTATGGTGACCCTAATGCAGCGTACACAAGGTTGGATTTCCGACAGGAAATGTTCGATGGGAGCTTGCTGTGGGAAAATCCGACCGTGTGTAGGCTGTCGGACATTTCCGACAAATAAAATTTGAGATCTGGATCTCAAATTTTCTGAAAACAAAATCCGTTGTAAATTCCTAACGCGTGTAGACAATTCCGTCGCACAAAGTTCCACGCGTGCTCGGAATCAAGCAGAAGAGCCGCACTGGCTATTAAACTTAATTTATCTCAGCTTGTCGTACGTGTTGTGCTTCTCCAAGCTCTTGGCGATCAGAATTTCCGACAAGATTTGTGTGACCATGTGTATGCAAGACAAGGTTGAGCCAACATCCGTTGGAAAAAAAACATGGATTTTGTTGTCGGAATGTGCGATCGTGTGTACGCGGCATTAGACTATTTTGACATGAAAAAGCAGTTGGATAAGCTGACAGCAGAAGTGAAGACTCGTATTTCCAAGGTGTTTGCAAGTTTGTAGTATCTCAGCAAGATCCAGAACAAAGCAGGTATGTTGAACTGGAGACGAATACCCGCTGTGGATGATGTAATCCAAGAATGGTAGAATCCTCTATGAGAAACATATTAAGAAGTTTAAATATATGTGCTCCTTGTTAATAGCATCAACCTTTGATCTTATACAGGGAAAGTGGGCTTTTCAATTATCACTGTATGTTCCATTTAAAAACAGAAATTCAATCCACAGTGCCCATTCACAAATCTGGACTATGCATGCTTAACAAAAATGACATGTTCTCAGGATACAAACAGGATAATGGAAATATAATACATGTCTTTCTATGGCACTTGGGGACATTGTTATAAGGAAAAGAAAAGCAAAAGAACAAGCAAATGTGACCTTTTACACATCTCTAAACACAGGTGTGTTCAGGTCTCTGTCTATCAAATTTGGATCTAACATTCAATTTGTTTTAATTGTTTCAGTACAAAATGGCAAAGAAATGGGTGTTGTGGTCCTTTTTGTGTGTGATTCAGACACTCTGCCCAACGGCACAATGAGCTCCTAGACTGCAGACAGACAGTACAGCCTGATCAAAGACCCTCCCCAGCCTGGGACTGGATAAAAAAGGAGCAGCTGTTAATCTGACAGCAGAGTACAACTCAGCAGCGTCCTGAATGGATCACAGCGCTGACCCTTCTATCCATGTCTAAAGCTGGCACTATAATTTTGTTTGATAATTTTTGTTTTAAAGAGGAGCTCCAGCTCCCCCCCCCCCACCAACATTTTTTATTACAAATACTGTAGCTGCTGACTTTTAATATTAGGAGACTTACCCATCCAGGAATCCCTCGTCGGCACCCCAGACAATTTTTCCATTGGCTCTTGGGTGCTGCCGCCGCTATTCCTGGTAAGGGAAACCAGCAATTAAGCCTTGCAGCTTCACAGCCAGTTCCCTACTGCGCATGTGTGAAGTGCGCTGTGCTTTGTGATTGACCTGGCGGCAGGGGAAGGAAGAGGGGGGCGAGCTCCCCCCCCGAAGTGGGGACAGGTACTTGTCAAAAACAGGTACCCGATCCCCCCAAAAGGCAGAAAATGTGGTAAAATACAGTTCAGTGTTTTTAGAAAAAAATTATGGGCATTCACAAAAAACGCTACTAAAATACCGCATGTGCTATTTTATGAAGTGATGAGGTATTTTAGTAGTGAATGCTTGCATTAATTTAACATCGTCCTTAACAACCAGTAACTGTCATGGTTGTTAAAAAGTGGGCAGCCACGTGTCCTTGTTCCGCTGATGAGTCATCAGCTGTCAGAGGGGTTCCTCAATCCATATCAGGCCCTTTGGATCTGGTATGGATTTTAAGGGGAACCCCATGCCTATTTTTGTTTTTTAAATGGTGTGGGGTCCCTCCCAAAATCCATACCAGACCCTTATCCAAGCATGTAGCCCGGCAGGACAGGTAAGAGGGGGGACTAGCGAGTGTCCCCCCCTGAACCATGCCAGGCCACATGCCTTCAACATGGGGGGGGGGGTGATTTGGAGCAGGTGGGGCTCTGACCCCCAAAGCACTCTTTGTCCCTATGTTGATTGGGCCTCTTCCCTACAACCACCAGCCAGGCATTGCGTGCAGGGAAATTATCAGAATCTGGAAGCCCCCTTTAACAAGGGGCTCCCAGATACCAGCCCCCCCAAGTGCTGAAAAAGTAAAAAGACAAACACAGTTTTTGACAAGTCCTTTATTTAAAAAAGAATTGTCCTTCGGTGTAAATCCATCATCAATCACGTTGACCGTCGCCACCTCTGATCCAAAAAAAGAGCTCCACACCTGACACTGGCTCCCACTGTCAGACAGCTCCACTGCCTCCCGTCGCTAAATAAACCAAGGGGCAGGTGAGAGGCAGCGGAGCTGTCAGACAGCAGGAGCAAGAGTCAGGTGCGGACCTCGACGGTGGCAGTGGTCATCGTGATTGATGATGGACTTGGTCAAAAACTGTGTCTGCCTTTTTATTTACTTTTTCAGCACTTTTTTGGTGAATGATTAGGAGGACTATGTACCCCATACTCTTTCACATAGAGGGGGTCCAGGATCTGGGGGCCCTCTTGTTAAAGTGGGCTTTCAGATTCTGATAAGCCCCCAGCCTGCAGACTCCCACAACCACCAGCCTGGGTTGTGGGGAAGAGGCCCTTCTCCCCATCAACACAGGGGCTTTGGGGGCGCAGAGACCCCCCTGCCCCAAAGAACCCTCCATGTTGAGGGCATGTGGCCTGGTATGGTTCAGGGGGGTGCTCGCTCGTTTCCCCCCTTTCCTGACCTGCAAGGCTGCATGCTCTGATAAGGGTCTGGGATGGATTGGGGGGGTACAAGACATTTTTTATTACATTTTGGCATGTGGTTCCCCTCAAAACACATACCAAACCCGAAGGGCCTGGTATGGATTGGGGGGAGGGGGACCCCACACCGTTTTATTTCCTGTGATTTTTTTAATGCCGGCAAATCTTTTCTTTACATTCAGCTGTCAGCGGGGAACCCCACTGACAGCTGATGACTCATTGGTTGTTAAGGACGCGGCTCCTTAACAACCAGTTCAAATCATACACATTCCTTAAATACTGCATGCCTGGACCACTATTTAATTACCACATGCATTTCATTATTTATTTCCTTCTGTAAATTGAGTTTAACGCCTGTTCATGCAGTATTTAACGTCCGAACATTTGCTCGAAAATCTACTAGTGTATGGCCAAACTGACTGCTGCTATACAGGTAATTACAGGTGCCTAATATCAAGACACATATAGATATTTATACCATCTGTGTACAAAAACATATTTATTTGTTATACAAAGCCAATTTAAAGCAGAGTTCCACCCAAAAGTGGAACTTCGGCTCATTTGTCTTCTCCCCCCTCCAGTGCCAAATTTGGCACCTTTTGACAGGTATCCAGTCCCCACTTCCGGGAGATTGGGCCGTGGCAAATTACGTCAGCAGCTCGGCTCCCTCCTCCTCCTTCCCCCGCTGCTAGGCCAGTAGGAGAGCACAGCGGTGTATCGCGCATGCACAGTAGGGACCCGGCATGAATTCGTAATGTCTCACTACCGGGTTCCCTTACCGGCACTGGCGCACATCAGCTGCGGTGCCAACATCGCTGGACTCCAGGACAGGTAAGTGTCCTATTATTAAAAGTCAGCAGCTGCAGTATGTGTAGCTGCTGGCATTTAATTTTTGCAGTGGTGGGGAGACCTCTGCATTAAATGGCATATTCTCAGTCTGAAGTTCAGCTTCTGCAAGCTGGCATCCAACCAGTACGTACATATTATTTGGTTTGTAGATTATTTATTATTTCAAAAGAAATTAGACTCTTTTTTATGTATTATATTTTTCCATTTAGAAAGTCAACCCATTTATAAGAGTTTGTGGAATCAATAGTAACGACAGACCTGCCTCTTTCCCTGTACATCCAGCTCTCATCAGGTGCATGCATAGGAGCACATCCTGGCTCAGCTTTTCCGCCTGTCAAGTAGAAATGAATGGTCCATGCATTGATGCCTTCACTAATGTAAAATCAGCTTTGTGGCTTGAAATGCGTTGGAGTTGGAGATGGACAGGCAAGACTATATGTTGTGAATTATTTACTTATTAAAGCTGGTTTTACATTCTTGACTGCATCAGTGTGTGGCCCATTCATTTCTAATTATGAAAGCATGTTTGGGAGGTATGTTTGCCATTTCCATTCATGAACTTGACACTTTTAAATTCCAAAATTTTAAACCACTGTTGCCATTTTCTATTCCAATGGGCAAAACAAAATGTAAAGGATTTTTAGGGTACTATTACATTGGTGTAAGTCATTTCAAGAAATAAAAATCCTCTCCCTCTTTCTATGTATGTCTGTCTGTTTATGTTTCCAGATTCAGATGCAATGGTAGGTAATGACGGTACCTTGGTCCCAGGGTTTGGAAAGCCAAAAATGGTAGTTTTCAGCATGTGACTTTTGGTTCAGAGAACTGACAGAATTTGGATGCGTGTGTTCCCCTCTCTGTTAGAACAGTCCTGCTAGAAAATCCACATTCGATCAGCCATTGAAGCCAATGGTTGCAATGCTGATCAATGTATTCTGACGGGGGAAGGGGGGGGGGGGGCTATCAGAATTAAATAGCACAACGGGGGAGATCTTCAATGTGGATGCAGGGATCTCCCCGTGTATACCCTATTTAACATAAAAGCACAACATAGCACCCAATCCTCCCCTGTCAGAATCCTTAAAGTAAATGCAAAGCTCGTTTTGCACAGAATGGCCCCCGAACATCCTCTTCTGGGGTCCCCGGCGGCTCTTGCAGCTCCTCCCTGCATCAGATAACCCCCTAGTAGAAGCCCAGGGGGGTTATCCTGCGAGCGTGCTGACCACAGTGGAATGTTCCAGAGGGTCACATGACCAGTGTGAACCTTCTGGAAGGGGGGCTCATCTATATAATGTGCCCCCCCGTGGGAAATATCTCACACTTGGTCAGAGTAAGCAACAAGCTCACCCCCCCCCTCCCCTTTGTCGCAGGCATGTTATATTGTTCATCACCCTTTACATTTAGAGGGGGGACTAGGGTTGCCACCTTTTCTTCAAGTCAAACCCAAACACTTTAGCGGTGCATAGCAAATTATTTTCTAGTATACACTATAGGATTGTAAAGACCTGGACCACCTTTGGGTGCACTAAGGAGAGCAATAATACGGCACGCTTTGTTGGTAAGTGTTACCTGCCAGAACATAGGAGTCAGTGTCACCCCCTCTTCAAAAAATATGGGTCAATGTTACCCCTCCATAATTTAGGGGTCTCCCATAGAGGACCCCCATTAGATCAGAGTCCCCTTATATCAATGCTCCCCTTAGAGATTGAAATAGAAAAAATGCAGCACAACCTTGCCCTATAATTATATTAATTCATATATGAAAAAGAATTGTGAATGATGGTGGAAACCCCCAAGTATTAATACACTCCAATCTTATTTAAACATATACTGTGCAATCTCCATACACATATAATACTGTATATACAAATAGTGGCTTAAAGCTCCAATTCTGTGGCTGACAGAGGGGGGTGAGAGGGCAGATGAGAAACAGACCTCAGTGAGGAGACACACAGTGCATGCCAGGCAGGGAGGCGAGACTCCACATGTGACCGGCACCACCGGGCCAATCACAGACCCTCGTGTCCGCTGCCCAAACGTGTCCCATTTACCCAATCACAGGGCGCCCACTGCCCATCGTTGAGCTGGGCTCGGAGCACACAGACAGTATGTGTGATAGTGTAACATTGATGGCGGGCACGGGAATCAGGACACGCTGCTCTAGATGTTGCGGCCAGGGCCACTCGTTACAGGAGAGTTGAACTGTTGCTATATGTGTCCGGATTTCAGGCGGGTTGAAACCTGGGCACATGTGTCAAAACCCAGACTAAACGGGTCAAAACCAGACAGGTGGCAACCCTAGGGGGGACTTGTTTTATTGATATGTGGTATTGCGCGAGTCCTGAAGACTGAGCTGTTTATATTTATTATTTACAAGTGAGAATTTTATGTATTAATAAAATGATTGAATGGATTTAAGTTATTTACATTTTACGCCAATAAGCGTGCCGCGGCCAATTATACACAAAGTTACATCGTTGAGTGTCTTTATTTATTAGAATGCAACATTTTGGTATTCAGGGAGAGGTGCGCCCTACATTTCCATGCCTTGGCATGTGAAATGTTGCAATAATAAACATATTGCAACACCAACTATCTGGTCTGAACACATTCATAACATTTGTATGGGAACACTGATTAAGATCTGACCATTTACTGTACATAGTGATACTTACAACATTCCAAAAGGTGCCTAAATGAAACCCACAGACTCATATAATAATTGTGAATCAAATACATTTCATACTTTAGCTGGGCTTGTCTAAATAAACACCAGTGAGAGCAGTAGCTTATAAACACAACTTACTAACATGTGTAAAATCAATTTTGGGTGTAAAGCGGAGTTTACAAAGAGACCCTTTGACAGCAAGTCAGCATTCACTTATATAAAGCATCATAAAAATGTTTATGTATCCTGCCCAAATTCTGGAGAGATGACCTGTTTTCCATCGTGTAAACAACAAACCCTCTGTGGCCAATGCGTGCTAGAACTAGCTATGATGGATTTCATAAGTTCCATATACAATTTGACACTCAGAAGGCTGCTACAGACACAATGTTTACATTGTGTATTGACAAGCCGTGCTTAATGGACAGAATGCACCATCTGTACAATCTTCACTTGGCTGCACATTTATCTCTGTTGTAATGATAAATATGTTTTTTTTAATTTTTTATTATTTATTTGCCTGTAGGAGAAAAAAAGGCAACAGAATAAAAATGTATTCGGTAAAGAAACCTAATATATATGCAATAAAAATATAACATTGTTTAAATAAATGGAAAAACTACCACCAAAATATCTTCTACAATCCGGTCATGGGATCCTGTACCCAAAAGATGTAGCCAATGAGAGAGGATTACTGTGAGGCTCAATTCGGTAAAGATTTGCTCCACAAGATGCTCAGTAGGCATATCATAGAGAATATGCTATGTGCTGCATGGGTTTTAATGTCTGGAAAGTTCACCTAGCGCGCACACTGATTTAACCACTTTCCATCGGGGCCAATTCTGGCACTTCGCTCCTACATGTAAAAATCATCATTTTTTTCTAGAAAATTACTCATAACCCCCAAACATTATATATGTTTTTTTTTTAGCAGAGACCCAAGGGAATAAAATGGCAGTCGATTTTTCAAAGGCGTTTAAAAAAAAAAACAGTTTAATGAATTAAAAAAAAACAGTAAAGTTAGCCCAATTATTTTTTATAATGTGAAAGATAATGTTACACCGAGTAAATAGATACCTAACGTAAACAACAAAAAAATACTGCACTTGTATGTTAAGTGCAAACAAATAAGCAGCAACAAAAATATGAGAGATATACAAATGAACAAATATAAAGTACAAAAAGTTGATCTAAAGAACATGATATGAATGTGAATAAATAATTGAAGTCCAACAGATAATTAACAGTGAACAGTGGCATAAGGGATATGCCTCTCTCCGACAGTTCCTCCAATGGCCAGATCAGAACCTCATGTCCGCCGAGCAAATTCCTTTTTTTTTTCCCCTTTTTTATAAGTAGATACCTAACATGTCACGCTTTAAAATTGCGCACACTCGTGGAATGGTGCCAAACTTCGATACTTAAAAATCTCCATAGGCGATGCTTTAAATTTTTTTACAGGTTACATGTTTAGAGTTACCGAGGAGGTCTTGGGCTATAATTGTTGCCTTTGCTCTAAGGCGTTTCCAGCCACGTCCTCAGCTTTGTTTACTTCCACCGGCCCGGACATGACGTCATAACATTGCGCCCGGGCCTCCGAGGGTCATAAAGATGACTGGGGACCATCTGGTCACCAGAAATCTCTAAGGTAAACTTCCAGCGGCGGCAGATTCTTTCTCCGGGTCGCCGATTGCAGGGGCGAGCGCAAAGAAACACTGGAGAAGCACCAGAGGGAGGCAGGATGGGGTGGCATGGCGGCAGGAGGGGGGGCATCCCCTCCCGCCACCTGTAAGAACTGCCTCTATGATTGTTCTTACAGTGCATAGAATCGTTGGTTGAAAAAAATTATATCTGGATGATGCCTGTAGCTGCAGGCATCATTCAGATATCACCACTCAAAGTCCATGACGTCAAATGACGTACCTTGGGCAGGAAGGCAAATAGGCACTTTTCAAGAACATTTTCCCTTAGCTTAGTGAATGAGTTAAACTTGTGCTGACTTCCATCATCCAATCATGTGCAAGCAAACATGCTTTTTTTTAATTAGTTCACACATGATTTGGTAATTTATTTTTTACTTTTATTTATTACAGGTACTTATATAGTGCTGTCAATTTACATAGCTCTTTACATATATATACAGTATATATTGTACATTCATATCACTGGGGGGGGGGGACACAGGCTGCACTGGGGGGGGGGACACAGGCTGCACTGGGGGGGACACATGCTGGACTGGGGACACTGGGGACACATGCGGCACAGGGGGACACATGCGGCACAGGGGACACATGCTGCACTGGGGGACACATGCGGCACTGGGGGACACATGCTGCACAGGGGGACACATGCTGCACAGGGGGACACATGCGGCACTGGGGGACACATGCTGCACTGGGGGACACATGCTGGACTGGGGGACACATGCGGCACTGGGGGACACATGCTGGACTGGGGGGGACACATGCTGGACTGGGGGACACATGCGGGACTGGGGGACACATGCGGGACTGGGGGACACATGCGGGACTGGGGGACACATGCTGGACTGGGGTGCACATGCTGGACTGGGGGGGTCACATACGGCACTGGGGGGGTCACATGCGGCACTGGGGGGGTCACATGCGGCACTTGGTACATTCATATCAGTCCCTCAAGAAGCTTAAGTCCCTAACTCACATTCATACTAGGGCCAATTTAGACAGGGTCCAATTTCCCTTCCAGCATGTCTTTGGAGCATGAGAGGAAACCAGAATAGTAAATTTTCACCACATTCTTAAACTAAAGGGGAATTCCCTTGCAAGCTGACAATTCCCTTGCCAAGTTAATATACTATTTGACTTAAATGAATCAAAGCAATCATAGTGTCACTGAAAGTGTCAGAATCACTGCCATTGTTTTGTAATGCTACCCCTACAGCTAATATAAACTCTTACCCAGATCAGGAAAATAAACTTGACTTCCACTTTAAAGCTTCCATTGTAAACAATGTGTTTTTGGTTTACATATGCAGTGTACTACTTTCTTATTAATAATCAACTATTCAACTATTAGTAGAATATTAGTGCTCTAATTTTTAGATTAATATCCCCAGCTCCTAAAACTTATCTGGGATTAGCAGACCCCCTGATTAAAAAAACATGAAAAAAAAAAAAAAGTAATTACTCTACACCCCATCTTTCAATGGGCTCATCTCACAGGTGAGGTCGACATCACTGCATCCTAGGAAAGCCAAGGATCACAAATCCCATGAGACTCCAATTCAAATCCTGGACTGTGCTGGAGCTTTTTTCCATAGATTTGGGATTTTCACTTTTCCCTGGATCTCATGGCGAGGTCCTATTTAATAATCAGTGTCTAAAGGAAGTGGTTGGAAGCCAAGATGAAAGTAGGAATTTGTTTTGCACTTTTCTTTTTTTTTTTAATTAGTAGGGTGGGTTACAAGGCATATGGACCATTTTTATACAAGGTCCACTTTAGTTGTAACAAGATCTATACATCTGTTCTTTTTTTAATTGTATAAATACGAATAATAGAAGCTTTTATTCATAGCCTTATATGTTTTAAAACATGGCCTCAACATTGTAGGCTAGTCAAATATCTGAGAAAAATCTGATCTAGTGCAGACCATCACCTGTAGAAATACGGATTCTCGCCTGATATGGCTGAAACTAAATAGGTTGGGTGATGATTAGACATGTCGATAACGAGAGTGCAGAATCTGAAAACCGAAAGATCCAACATAAACAAATGCTTTATTTTCTTTTTCGTTGTGACAACAGTTTGCTATAGATAGGAGATTCGACATGACGCTGACAATAGTGGTCTGTGTCCATCGAACCTGTGGTCGAATGTGCCTAACCTTAGTTCTATTAGTCCAAGATTATTCTACATAGAGAGAAAAGATTCGACATAGAGAGAAAAGATTCGACATTATAGAGACAATAGCAAAAAAGGTCGAATGTGTCTAACCTAACTCTATTAGTCCAAGATTATTCGACATAGAGAGAAAAGATTTGACATAAAGATTCGACGAAGCAGTCGTCGCGAGCGGACATTTATGGTCAAATGCTCTGCCCATAGGCTATAGAAGAATTCTAATGTCATACAACATTAGAATTCTACTATAGCTTGTAGGCAGAACATTCGACCGGAATTGTACGATTGCGGCATCATACAGTTTAGCTGCTCCTTCGAATCTTCTTAGAACATTGGACAGACACCATAAGCCTTCAATGACAAATTCGACCTTTATTATTTCGGATTTTCGGACGGATGCATTTGTTAACGAAACAAAATAAATAAAAACGAATTTTGGGAGTAACTAAATAAATGTATTTTTCGGACGAAAACGAAATTCCGAAACAAAATATTTCAGTGTGCACATGTCTAGTGATGATTATATCATGTCTATTAATAAATTTACTCTAGACCTTTCACTTTTCAATTAGTTGTTAAACACAACCACTCCAGACAGGTTGAACCTACAAAGAATAACAGCCCTAAAAGAGTAATGGTGGCTGACTTTCTGAAGAATGAAAAAGGCACAGTATCTTAAAACCAGCTGCAAATATTTGGCTGAGTTTGACTTGCATTGGGTACATATTGCTGGTCTGGCTGTGTCAAGAGGGCACTAGCCATAGTACATATGAAGCCTCAAGACATGCATGGGTGCCCAGGTGCAGATGTGCGGGTGCCCGTTCTTTTGTGTATAACCGTGCTCAGCGCCCATCGCTAATGTTGGTGCCAAGGGGACTATTTAAACTGCAGCAGAGCAGTTATATTAGCCAGTGCTGTCTGATCTACAGCTATTATCCTTGTTCCTGTATCTGTTCCTGTTTTGACTTCTGTTATTGACCCGGCTTGCCCTGACTTTGCTTGAATGCGACCTGCTCTGATCTTGGCCTGTCTCTGGATTTGCTCTGCCTCCTGCTCATCTGCCTGATTCTATGTTCCTGATTTCTGCTTGTATCCTGAATATTCTCTGCCTGAATTTACATCTGTTGTTGACCTGGCTTGTCCTTCTCTGCATGCTACCTGGTCCTTGCTGGTCCTTCACCTTCTGAGTGCTACCAGTTTTCCCACACCTGCCACCTGTCTGCTGCCTGTCAAGCACCTGATGCCTACTGTCTGCCCAATCCAGGGTCTGGTGTCTCTGCTGCCATCTGCTTTTCCAGCGATCTGTCCTGTCTCTAGCGACCCACCTGCTACCCATTGCTGTGGCTGCCGAAACATCTTACAGGCACTCATACCTCGTCACACTCCCGTGGCCAACATCAGTGGTCTCAGAGCTGGGGCTGTACAAGAGGCCTCCCTCTACATGTCAGGCTCTGCCACAAGGTACGTGAAAGGCTACTACAAACATTTCAAAGATTATAAACATAAAGTCATAATGATGCTTTTTTTTTTTTGATTGGTAAATGTATTTTACTTACTGAAATCTTTGGTTTAGCTCCATGGCCATATACCTGAGCTGATGTACAATCTGCAGTGTATACCTGAGATATATTCCTTGGTGAGTGACATGAGGGAGAAACATCTCCTGCACCAAAAACGGTGGCCTAAGGAACAAACACAAAAGGTACATGCTTAGAATCTGACAGTTGGCAAACATTGCAAACTACTAGTTAAAATCCATACTTAAAACAGGCTGACAGTAAGTCAGTAATTCAGATTTTTAGCCATTTAGCCAGCTGTCACAGATGATACCTTGGAATCATCCATTCTATAGATTGTATGGAAAATCTATAGTTGATGTAAAAGTTGGATACAAAGGCTGGGTTTCCAAATGCAATCCCAATTTTCATTGCAAATCCTTTCATGCCTCATTAGCATAACAAGATTCACTTACCTTACTGATTAAAAATCATTACTCTTAATCATAAAATTCATACCGTAAAATATATTAGTTTAGTGCAAGTGTGGGATTTGTACCCTTCATATCCACAGATCTTAGTACAGTTCTGCATATCTCAAGTTAATGTTTTCAAAATCTAAAGGAGAATTTCAGCTAAAAATTATTTCTTCTGATGAATTGCCCCCTGGTTTGGGGACCCCCCTTCTTTTTTTTGGGGGGGGGGGGGCGAGATGCTGGGTCTATATGGGTCTTGATGGGCACTTTAATTTCTCTTGTTATCTGGAAAAAAAGTACTGGAAATCACCCCCCCCCCCCCACATTCCTATTAGCCCATCGCTATGATGAGTTACCATCTAGGCCAAGAGGAATTTTTGTAAATTGGAAGGTAGCAGGCAAGCTCCATCACTACAAGGAAGTACCAGAGCTTTTCCCATGCAGAATGGTCTGCATACGGCCACAGCAGAAGTGAATGGAAACTGCCGTTGGTAGGTGCAGGCACTTCTGGATGCCTGCACTTTATAACTTCTAGCAGCCCTCTTTTTAATTTAACATTCCAGAATGATAGCATAATAAGCTGTAAAGGGATATTTGTTGTTTTACACTCTGTTCACAAGTATTAGACTTTTTAATGATTTAAGGCCTAATTTACATGTAGGGCCCCTGCCCTAGGCTGGCTACACTTAGTTTTTGGCCTTGCTGTACTCAGCTGGTGGTTGATTGCTCATGCCTCCCTCTGAAAGAAGCTTCCAGAAATAGAGTAGGAAGGTTAGTCACTGAGTTATGAATATTTATCTGACCTCCTGTGAGGGAGACTCAGAAGGAGTGGCTGGGGAGAAGATCAATATTTGGGAGGGTTTGTTTAGAGCTCTTTCTCCTTCTCCCCTGGGAGGCAGCCTGTGTTACTGAAGAGTTGTTGCTGTTAGGCCTCAGCATGTGCTTGCCTAAGGGCCTAAATTAGCCTGGATTAAAGAGAACTTTCTGGAGAAAACTGCCTGTAGAAGCTTGGCTAAAAAGATGGAGCCCCTCTTTCTTGAAGCTCCACGTTTGAAGTATTTTTTGAGGGTAGATGCCAGAGGTTGCTGTTGTGTACTGGGACTGCTCTTATAGGCATAGCTCCCAACTGTCCCTGATTTTGAGGGAATGTCCCTGATTTGAAGCAATGTCCCTCTGTCCCTCTTTCCTCCTCATTTGTCCATCATTTTGGTCTGATCTATATAGTTGTATATAAAATGCACTATTTATCTTTCAAAAAGTGTTTGCAAATGCTAAACCTTTCATCCAATTTATAAATTGCTGCATTTATACATTTTAAAAGCCAATAACAGGAATAGTAGAGGTAAAAAAAAGCCCTTGTGGGTTTAACAAATTTTTCATTTTTGGTAAATTCTCCTTTAAGGGGGGAATAGCAGGGGGCGTGTCCTATGCCTACATACCTTTGCTAGTTGGTGTCCCTCAAAAGTCGGGAGGTATGGGGGCGTGGCTAGCCGCGGACTGTGATGGCTGCTTGAGACCGGAGTTTCTCAGAGACGGGACCCAGAACGGCACAAAACGGCTACCCTGAACCAGCTAACTGCTCAAACCGAGTACCGAACATCCTCTACACCCAACCGGCCATGACAAGGAAAAGGAAGGAGGAACGAAAACCCCAGAAGATGACCGAGTTCTACAAGTACCGGCATGACAGAGGTAGGCAAGATGGTGCCGGTGCCACATCTACCCTGGCCCTAAACACAAGGCCCCGTCCTCCTCCTTCCCCATCGGTCACTCACCACAGGCGGGATGCCTCTCCTAAGAGCCCACAATCCTGCCCTGACACCCCACAATCGGCTAGCCTTGCTGAAGCCAGATTCAGGCTGGATGGCTCTGGATGCAGCCCAGCAAGCAGACACGAGGCAGACTCTGGAGATGACACCAGAGAGCTGCCAGAAAGAATTGAAAGCTTCCCCACGACAAACCAACCAGTCTTGGACACTGTCCTCAAAGACATGCTACTCTCCCTCCACAGCACTATACAGGCTGACATGATGTCCTGCATGAATAAATTGCATACGGACATACAAGAAGTAGAGGCCAGAGTAGATCATATTGAATGCAAAATGGGGGAATTTGCCACTACCATTAACGATCTTGTGGATGCACAAGAAGAGAATGAGGGGGAGATAGAGACCCTGCAAGCTAAAATGGCAGATTTGGAAGACAGAAGTAGGAGGAACAATATGAAAATCAGAGGCATTCCAGAAACAGTACTGCAAAACGACCTAAAGGCCTATGCAACCACATTGTTTACAGTGCTCCTCCCTGAACTAACAGTGCTGGATATCACCATAAGGTAGATGTAGAAAGCTCTCGCGCTACTATGAGTAAATAGTGAGGTCAAAGTGATCGCTGATAGGGTGCATGCAGCAAAGTGACTAGTGACTTTTATCCATTTAGCATGCGCAAAGTTTTTTCTTTCACCATTTCTGGATATCACCATAGATAGGATCCACCGCCTCCCCAAGCCATCCTATCTCCCCGACGAGACCCCAAGAGATGTGATTCTGAGGCTTCATTTTTATCACACCAAGGAGCAGCTTATGGCGATCATGTGTAAAAAAGACCTCATACCTGCCCAATATCAACATCTCCAATTCTATGCTGATTTGTCCCAATACACCTTGAAAAAACTGAGAAGTTTAGTCACAATCACTAAAGCCCTGAGGAACCATCAGATCACCTATAGATGGGGGTTCCCCACAAACATCACTATCACCAAGGATGGTAAAACCTATGTTGTCCACACTTTGGACAAAGGCATAGCACTACTCAAAGACTGGCATATTATCCCTGAACCTGATAATAATCCCACTCACAGCAGGAAGCCACAACAGATGGATGTGGAATGGAAGACAGTGACTGCAAAGAATTCCAAGAAACATACCTGAATGAGTTAAATGTAAAGGGGTATACACCAGCCCAGCTCATTCTTCTCTATTCTTTTTCTAAATCTCTTCTTTTGATATTGTTTGGTCCTGGTGGGCTCCGCGGTGGCATAGGTCCCTGGGGACAACCTACATCAAAGCACGGGGGGAGCCCCATGTGGCGGCCGCCTTAGGGCTATGGGGACTTGTATGGACCTATCCGGATGCGTGGCATGGTATTGTTTTCCACCAATATATGGTGGTTCCTTGCCTGCCACGCATCCGGATCGGGAAGTGGCTATCAGCGCCGATACGGCCATGCAGTTCCTGTCTCCACCTCTAGGGACCCTCTCATGCCCTGCACCTGACAGAGCAACTTGGCTGCTGTCAGCAGGGTATGTCAGGGTAGCCCTAGCTGAACTGTGTACCGGAAGTAGCTCCTCACAGGAACACTCCGGTCACATGGCTTGGTTTGAGCGCTGGCCGGTCCCCGTACTGTGTCCGCGTGACGTCAGCACGGCGTGACGTCACACGCCGTGCGTTTTGGCGCCACGGGGGGAGACTATTTAAACCCAGCCTGACATTGAATCAGACTGAGGTGGACGTGAGGCTCGGGACGCGCTGGGAACGACAAAAACAGGTACATTGATTGAACATAATCTATCTAGTCGCCCTTAATGGTGGACGTTCTGTCCATTGAACTTTGACCAACAAGAAATTATTATACTCATTTGAAAAACCTATACCTCACTTACAGGCATTGGATGGTATACCCAGTCCCTAGTTTGGGGCAGTATATGGGTCGAACAGCCATCAAGCATGATATGACCTGATGGTATACAGTGGTGTGAAAAAGTGTTTGCCCCCTTCCTCATTTCCTGTTCCTTTGCATGTTTGTCACACTTAAGTGTTTCGGAACATCAAACCAATTTAAACAATAGTCAAGGACAACACAAGTAAACACAAAATGCAATTTGTAAATGAAGGTGTTTATTATTAAAGGTGAAAAAAAATCCAAACAATCATGGCCCTGTGTGAAAAAGTGATTGCCCCCCCTTGTTAAAACATACTATAACTGTGGTTGTCCACACCTGAGTTCAATTTCTCTAGCCACACCCAGGCCTGATTATTGCCACACCTGTTCACAATCAAGGCATCACTTAAATAGGAGCTGCTTGACACAGTAAGGTCCACCAGAAGATCCTTAAAAGCTACACATCATGCCGAGACCCAAAGAAATTCAGGAACAATTGAGAAAGAAAGTAATTGAGATCTATCAGTCTGGAAAGGGTTATAAAGCCATTTCCAAAGCTTTGGAATCCAGCGAACCACAGTGAGAGCCATTATCCACAAATGGCGAAGACATGGAACAGTGGTGAACCTTTCCAGGAGTGGCCGGCCGCCCAAAATTACCCCAAGAGCGCAGCGACGACTCATCCAAGAGGTCACAAAAGACCCCACAACAACGTCCAAGGAACTGCAGGCCTCACTTGCCTCAGTTAAGGTCAGTGTTCATGCCTCCGCCATCAGGAAAAGACTGGGCAAAAATGGCCTGCATGGCAGAGTTCCAAGGAGAAAACCACTGCTGAGCAAAAAGAACATCAAAGCTCGTCTCAATTTCTCCACAACACATCTTGATGATCCCCAAGACTTTTGGGACAACATTCTGTGGACCGATGAGACAAAAGTGGAACTCTTTGGAAGGTGTGTGTCCAAGTATATCTGGCGTAGAAGGAACACTGCATTTCAGAAAAAGAACATTATACCAACAGTAAAATATGGTGGTGGTAGTGTGATGGTCTGGGGCTGTTTTGCTTCAGGACCTGGAAGACTTGCCGTGATAAAAGGAACTATGAATTCTGCTGTCTACCAAGAGATCCTGAAGGAGAATGTCCGACCATCTGTTCGTGTACTCAAGCTGAAACGAACTTGGGTTCTGCAGCAGGACAATGATCCTAAACACACCAGCAAGTCCACCACCGAATGGCTGAAGAAAAACAAAATGAAGACTTTGGAGGGGCCTAGCCAAAGTCCTGACCTGAATCCTATTGAGATGTTGTGGTATGACCTTAAAAAGGCCGTTCATGCTCGAAAACCCTCTAATGTAACTGAATTAGGACAATTCTGCAAAGATGAGTGGGCCAAAATTCCTCCAGGACGCTGTAAAAGCCTCATTGCACGTTATCGCAAACGCTTGGTTGCAGTTGTTGCTGCTAAGGGTGGCCCAACCAGTTATTAGGTTTAGGGGGCAATCACTTTTTCACACAGGGCCATGATGGTTTGGATTTTTTTCACCTTTAATAATAAACACCTTCATTACAAATTGCATTTTGTGTTTACTTGTGTTGTCCTTGACTATTGTTTAAATTGGTTTGATGTTCCGAAACACTTAAGTGTGACAAGCATGCAAAGGAACAGGAAATGAGGAAGGGGGCAAACACTTTTTCACACCACTGTATATATTCCACTATAAGGTATGGGATTGCAACTTTATTGAAGGTCCTCTGAACTACACCGGACATAGTCCCTATGTATTTTCATTGGAGTTTTCTCATTCTTTTCTTGTCATTTTTCAGAACTTCTTTGGTCACTAGTGGATATTATTCAAAATCAAGACACACCAATTCCCTTCTTCTTCCCCCCATTTTTCTTCTTTGGGGGGTTTGACCCGAGCCTCTCATATTTACAATTGTTCATGAGCTTCTGTAGAGGTAGGTATAGTTTGACAACTGACATTGGGCATGGTCATACTACCCCTTTATATTTCGAGTAATTACATCTTTATTTTTTTTTTTTTTTAAATATATTAGTAGTAAATAAGTACTTTTGTACCTTACAGGCCCCACAAACACTAAATCTGAAATCAAAAAAGGACTTTTCTCTCCCCCTACAACTCCCCAGCCATTATCTTCGGCTGCGACCACTGGGTACAGCCCTGTGCAAATCGCCCCAATTTGGGAGGTGCTCCTGTGGGGCTATCAGGACCAACTCTTGGAAGTCTGGTCATGCCTTGACCTCTATAACATTGGAGGTAGGGGATCATGCATGCGTATTTTGACTTTATGTAGACATTACCGCTACCGCACATTTATGCAGCATATATGATGTTTAATGATTATAAGTTATTGTGTGTATATATTAATTGATATATTGTTCTGTATACATACCATAGAAACACGAAAAAATCTTCAAAATCCTCGTCCATCTACAAATATACTTTATCCTTGTCTCCTGATGAAGCCTATTTAGGCGAAACATGTCGAGCGATCGGACAAGTATCATGACCTATGTATTTTTGAGTGTATGATCATAAAGGTGTTCCATTTGGGATTGTATGTATTACCTTTGAACCCTGTGACCCATATACTGCTATACATGGAGTTAAAACAGGCAGTAAGGAGGTGCCTCATCACCACCTTTTAAAAACCCTCTGAAAAGAATTCCACTGCAGTTCACTCTTCAGAGGGCTGATGCAAGTGTAAACAAGCTCCAGAAACCACCAAAGCAGCAAAGCTGATTTAATACTGCTGGTAGCATTTATATGCCAATACACAAGGTCAATTTTAACCACAACCAACTTTACACCAAAAAACAATACGATAAAAAGGATAAATTGATAGTCACATTACAAATTCATTGCTAAATATTGTATTCAGCTGGAGTAGATCTTGACCTGCTTCAGGACTGTCAACTAACCCTAGATTCCAGGAAATCACTCTGTATTTATGCCTCTGTCACCCTGACATTATCCATAGCTCCCAACTGTCCCTGATTTCGAGGGACTGTCCCTGATTTAGAGCAATGTCCCTCTGTCCCTCTTTCCTCCTCATTTGTCCCTCATTTTGGTCTGATCTATATAGATGTATATAAAATGCACTTTTTTCCTTTCAAAAAGTGTTTTCCAGCGCTAAACCTTTCATCCAATTTCTAAATTGCTACATTTGTAAATTCCAAAAAACAATATAAAGAAATAGTAGTGGTAAAAAAAAGCCCTTGTGGATTTAATTACCTATTGTTTAAATCTCATTTAATGGGGTGTGGCATGGGGCGTGTCCTATGCCTACATATGTTTGCTAGTAGGTGTCCCTCATTCCCATCTCAAAATGTTGGGAGGTATGCATTATCTATTCTTATTCTTGATGTATGGCTACTGCACAGTACCACTTCTGTTGTCCTGTATGCTGGGCATAATTCTCAGTATCTGTGTACAGGGGGTCCCTGACTTACGAACGCCCGACCTACGAACAACCCCTACTTACGAACGGGGCGCTGCGGGGACCCTCCGCCATTTTCCGCCGTGTTCCGCCGTGTTCCGGCTGTTCTGCGCATGCGCGGCCATTCGGAGCCTCGGAAAATGCCGGAAAACTTCAGAAATGTCCATAATTTGCCGCGCATGCGCAGAACGGCATTGGATGGAACATCGGAAATGTCCGGAAATGGCCGTATTTGTCGGTCTGCGCATGCGCGGCCGACTTACGAACATTTCCGACTTAAGTACAGGCGGGCAGTCCCTAACGAGTTCGTAACTCGGGACCCCCTGTATTCTGTGTACATGGACATTGCACAGTACCACACCTCTTTTTTCTGTATGCTGGGTGTAATTCTATGTGTATGTTATTAAGCCTGCGTTGATGTTGCACTCTTGCATCCTATAAGTGATTCTTGGCATCTGTTTTATGTTGTAACATCTGCACATCTTCCTACGGCTTTTCAACATCTTGTGTGCATTTGTAAGTCTCTTTATCAGTTACAACCCTTAATAAGTTTATCCCCATTCCAGTTTGTGCCACAGCATGTGCAACTTCCTTATCACCCTTTAAAATGTCTTCCCAAGCTGACATATTCAACGACGTTACATATTCATTGAGACAGTAAACAGAGAGGTGTTGATGTGTAGGATGTTCAAAGTCATAGTAGCCAGTCATAGTTCACTTTACTGTAGTTAGGTTTACTAAGAGAGGATCTGATTCCTATGGGTTACAAGGAAATTGTACGTTTTACTACCATTGGTCTTTGCACTCTTTAATTGAATATATAATGAAAATATCATTTAGTGTCAGGTCGCCTCACATAAAAATACCTCCCAACTTTCTTAAATAATAAAGAGGGATATCTTTTAGCACACAATATGTAGGCAAAGGACATGCCCAAGCCATGGCTCT